>CM038702.1:68473857-69203446 GCA_021613375.1 Megaleporinus macrocephalus | reverse complement strand
AGGACAGGTATGCTGAGTGTGTGTTGGTAAATGAGGACAGGTATGCTGAGTGTGTATTGATAAGTGAGGATAGGTATGCTGAGTGTGTGTTGATAAGTGAGGACAGGTATGCTGAGTGTGTGTTGAAGAGTGAGGACAGGTATGCTGAGTGTGTGTTGGTAAATGAGGACAGGTATGCTGAGTGTGTGTTGATGAGTGAGGACAGGTATGCTGAGTGTGTGTTGATGAGTGAGGACAGGTATGCTGAGCGTGTGTTGGTAAATGAGGACAGGTATGCTGAGTGTGTGTTGGTAAATGAGGACAGGTATGCTGAGCGTGTGTTGGTAAATGAGGACAGGTATGCTGAGTGTGTGTTGATGAGTGAGGACAGGTATGCTGAGTGTGTGTTGGTAAATGAGGACAGGTATGCTGAGTGTGTGTTGATAAGTGAGGACAGGTATGCTGAGTGTGTGTTGGTAAGTGAGGACAGGTATGCTGAGTGTGTGTTGATAAGTAAGGACAGGTATGCTGAGTGTGTGTTGATGAGTGAGGACAGGTATGCTGAGTGTGTGTTGAGTGAGGACAGGTGTGCTGAGTGTGTGTTGAGTGAGGACAGGTATGCTGAGTGTGTGTTGATGTGTAAGGACAGGTATGCTGAGTGTGTGTTGATGAGTGAGGACAGGTATGCTGAGTGTGTGTTGATGAATGAGGACAGGTATGCTGAGTGTGTGTTGATGAATGAGGACAGGTATGCTGAGTGTGTGTTGGTAAATGAGGACAGGTATGCTGAGTGTGTGTTGATGAGTGAGGACAGGTATGCTGAGTGTGTGTTGATGAGTGAGGACAGGTATGCTGAGTGTGTGTTGATGAATGAGGACAGGTATGCTGAGTGTGTGTTGATGAATGAGGACAGGTATGCTGAGTGTGTGTTGATGAGTGAGGACAGGTATGCTGAGTGTGTGTTGATGAGTGAGGACAGGTATGCTGAGTGTGTGTTGATGAGTGAGGACAGGTGTGCTGAGTGTGTGTTGATGAATGAGGACAGGTATGCTGAGTGTGTGTTGATAACTGAGGACAGGTATGCTGAGTGTGTGTTGATAAGTGAGGACAGGTATGCTGAGTGTGTGTTGATGAGTGAGGACAGGTGTGCTGAGTGTGTGTTGATGAATGAGGACAGGTATGCTGAGTGTGTGTTGATGAGTGAGGACAGGTATGCTGAGCGTGTGTTGATGAGTGAGGACAGGTATGCTGAGAGTGTGTTGATGAGTGAGGACAGGTATGCTGAGTGTGTGTTGAGTGAGGACAGGTGTGCTAAGTGTTTGTTGAGTGAGGACAGGTATGCTGAGTGTGTGTTGATAAGTGAGGACAGGTATGCTAAGCGTGTGTTGGTGAGTGAGGACAGGTATGCTGAGTGTGTGTTGGTGAGTGAGGACAGGTATGCTGAGCGTGTGTTGGTGAGTGAGGACAGGTATGCTGAGTGTGTGTTGATAACTGAGGACAGGTATGCTGAGTGTGTGTTGATGAGTGAGGACAGGTATGCTGAGTGTGTGTTGATGAGTGAGGACAGGTATGCTGAGTGTGTGTTGATGAGTGAGGACAGGTATGCTGAGTGTGTGTTGATGAGTGAGGACAGGTATGCTGAGTGTGTGTTGATGAATGAGGACAGGTATGCTGAGTGTGTGTTGGTAAATGAGGACAGGTATGCTGAGTGTGTGTTGGTAAATGAGGACAGGTATGCTGAGTGTGTGTTGATGAGTGAGGACAGGTATGCTGAGTGTGTGTTGGTAAATGAGGACAGGTATGCTGAGTGTGTGTTGATGAGTGAGGACAGGTATGCTGAGTGTGTGTTGATGAGTGAGGACAGGTATGCTGAGTGTGTGTTGATGAGTGAGGACAGGTATGCTGAGTGTGTGTTGATAACTGAGGACAGGTATGCTGAGTGTGTGTTGGTAAGTGAGGACAGGTATGCTGAGTGTGTGTTGATGAGTGAGGACAGGTATGCTGAGTGTGTGTTGATGAGTGAGGACAGGTATGCTGAGCGTGTGTTGATGAGTGAGGACAGGTATGCTGAGTGTGTGTTGAGTGAGGACAGGTATGCTGAGTGTGTGTTGATAAGTGAGGACAGGTATGCTGAGTGTGTGTTGATGAGTGAGGACAGGTATGCTGAGTGTGTGTTGGTAAATGAGGACAGGTATGCTGAGTGTGTGTTGATAAGTGAGGACAGGTATGCTGAGTGTGTGTTGATGAGTGAGGACAGGTATGCTGAGTGTGTGTTGATGAGTGAGGACAGGTATGCTGAGTGTGTGTTGATGAGTGAGGACAGGTATGCTGAGTGTGTGTTGATAAGTGAGGACAGGTATGCTGAGTGTGTGTTGATAAGTGAGGACAGGTATGCTGAGTGTGTGTTGATGAGTGAGGACAGGTATGCTGAGCGTGTATGCATTCAGTTTTTAAAGTACTTGAGTTTTAAATATTTGCTCCTAAATAAATTCTGAATATTCATATTAATTACTAAATATATATCCTATAGTTCGTTTATTGTACTACAAAATTATCTAAATATAATAATAATTTTTAGATAAACATTAAATGATGAGATTTCGAACATTCATCCAATAAAATCATGTCTCCATGAAATAAACATATAAATTCTAACATTATCCAAACTCTAGATTTGTCATTTTTAAAAACCTTATGAATATTAGCAATCAAAAAACTATCCCATTCTCTCTCAGTGTCTCACCTGTAGGGTCTCACATGTAGTGTCGCACCTTAAACAGAGTAAAATCCAGGCACTTTTCTGTCTACATCAAAGACCACTGTATTCTAAACACTGGAGTGTACAGTGTGTGTGTGGGGGTGAATTGTATAACAACAGATACAGGAAGGTATGAAATGAAAAGAGAACAGAGTCTGTTGCAATGAGAGAAATTATACAAGGATGAAATGATGAATGAAGAGATGTAATAAAGGTGTAATAAAGGTGTAATAAACTAATTACAGCAGTACTGAACACTGAACACTGTATCTGCTCCATTGTGTTCTTCCTAACAGAGATTCTACATGTGAGTCAGAAAGAGGGAACCACAGCCACCCTTCACTGTGGAACACTGACTAAAGACACAGTGACCTGGAGCAGAGACGTCAACGGACAGAGAGTGGACATTCTGACCACTCATAATGGACAGACCACCAAACACATCTCTGATCCACACAGACACTATGAATCAAGATCAGATCGAGTGTTGATTATATATGGAGTCTCTCAGCCGGACGCTGGTAGATATTACTGCGGTGGAGATAAAGTGCTGCTCACTGTGACCTCAGAAACCGGTAAGTGTGAACATGTGTTAGGTTAAAGGTTAATGGTTAAAGAGGCCTCCAGAATTATCAGCTCTCTGACAGTAAAATCTTTTAACCCTACATGGAAAAAATGAGTGAAACCTGATGGGGCAGGTGAGATTAGGACCACTTAATCCCTGAACAGTAAGAAATGAACAGGAATTGTCAGCACTGTGGGCTGCAGGACTGGGCTTGTGATGGGAGTCAATTCCAAAAGAGTCACGAGCACTGGAAGTCGTGAACGACTCTTGGACAGTGACTCTAAGAGTCAAAATGTTGTGAGTCGACTCCACTGACATGTTTTTTTGTAATTGTCTGGAAGGACAGTCGGATGGAGGACAGTGTAAAGCAGGAGTGAGTCTGAGTTTAAGCTTTAAACTCTGCTCACTGAAATGGTGTCTATACGACCTGAAACACAGATCTTCATTCTTGTCATGATCGCAATAAACAATAATTAGAAACTCTATAAGAAGCAACAACTTATTTAAGTATTTGGTTCACCTTAAATGCTGGTCAAACCTGCTTCATCACCATCAATGTGGACTGAAAAAGTAAAAAAAATCTGGTGAATCTAAAGCTAACTTAATCTTAAACAGAGGAACAAAATTACTTTTTTTAAGTATTGGAAAAAAACTGAAAATGGTCAATGTTTAAATAATTCTGAAAACTATTTTCCCCTCAACTCTCATGATGTGAAATAAGACATATTTCAACATATCGCTGTTCAAAAGTGGCTAAACTATATTTAAGACGGTTTAATCTCGGCTGTATTCCTTTATCATCGACTCAATTAAGGTGTAGTAAACAATCAATTCCAGAAATCAGAGTTGTGCAGTGCATCACTAGGTTATAACTAAGTAGGAATCAAATTTTTCAGCAGTGTTTACTTAAATAGACTGAAAATAGGAATTACAATATTTCCACAATGCTTCCTTATTCTACCATGATCACTGTACACCAGACATTGTTTACTATTTAAAGCTTCATCACGCCAACATAACCCTACATGAACATCTATAAGAATAAAGATATATAGAATGTTATAACCGACTAAACAGATTAGTGTATGTCACAGTGACGTAATGCTGATGAGAACTCATTTCAACTAGGAGAACACAGAAACTGTTCACTGTTGTTAAGCCAGGCTGTCCTGACTTAACTCTGGCTTAATTATGTGACATTAACTGAACTATGAAGTAATTTCACTCCAAAAAGTGTCATAGTAACGAGATGATGTCAGAAAACAATGTCATAGTCATCTGACATAGATCTTGTGTTGACATATCAAAGCTGCTAAATACAACCTTTATGACAAACTACAACTTTTGGAATACGTGTTTAAGGTCACTCTCTTGTAATAACCTTGTATCTCAATTTTTTTACATTTTCTTCTTAGTTTTATTCATATTTACATTTGCATTAAGCTGAAATTCCATATGAACAAACAAACAGAAATGAACTGAAACTAAATCTTGTTAAAATTGACTTCCATTTTAAGATAAGAATGTTGTTCTATCTCCTCTTAAATGATATATTTGGAGATACAAGGATTTATTGTGTTTATGTGGGTTGTGTCAGCGTAAAGTGCTGTCTTAAAAAAGTTGTATTATTTTGACAGCTAAGAAGTAGAAACATTGAGAGGCATCAGACATTACAGATAACGCCACCTGCATTTCCTCAGATTTTCCTGGCGTGTAGTTCTGTCGAATCAGAATTACGTAGATGCTTGCAGTTGAAAAGTAAGGGAGGCTTTAATGTTATAATCGTATTCCACAGTTGTAGTCAAAAAAAAGGCAAAAGTCAGATCCAGTAGAGACGATAACGACAAAAATACAAACATACACAGGCAACCAAAGTCCAAAGAGCAAAAACAAATGGGGAAAAAATGTCCAATGGGAAAACAGAGTCAAAAACCAGAATAGCAATAACAATAGAAATGAACCGCTCAGTCGTTCTAGTAAGAAGCAAAACCTTGCAAAGTACCTGACTAAAAACCCTGACCAAACTGATCTTCCTAGAACAGGTGAAACTAGTTAGTACTCCGGTGACCGAGAGCAGTGACTGGAGCAGGATGGAGGGTTGACAAGCATGTGATCACCCGGGGATTCTGGGAAATACAGTCCCCAGAGACCTCTGAGTCTGAGGAATGCGTGACAGTAGTTTGAGTCTTGACACATTTCTTTGGGCAATTCTGACAGATTAATTAAATCAGCTTGGTAATAATACCTCTAATAATTAACATATTCTTCTATTACTAAGAAAAAATAACATTTTAGTATCCCACACAGGGAAATTTGCATTGTTACAGCAGGAGAATAGCAGCAGGACAGATACTGGGCAAGAGGTAGACTAAAGTGCAACTTATTCAGAATAAAAAAGAGAAATAAGAAATTAGAGAAAATAAATCTCTATTGTCTCTATTGATCTCTCTAAAATACAATAAGAAACTATTCACAAGTTGGACTATACAAATGTACATGTTGAATTGCACAGGTATATATTGCTCAGTTTGAAAATGTTGCTCAGTTACATTCTCTTATACCAGCTATATAAATATTAATAAGCATATCAGGAGGTGTCGGTTGTAGAGCCTAACAGCAGTAGAGAGAGAAGAGCTGAGGTATCTCTCCTTAACACACCGCAGATTTAGGAGCCTGTCACTGAAGGTGCTGGCCAGAGCTGTGACGGTCTCTTGTAGTGGGTGAGATATGTTCTCCATTATGGATGCCATCTTGGTCAACATCCTTCGTGGACGTCCTTGCAGGCCCACCTGTCCCTGCAACCTGGGTTGCTCCTGTCCTGTACCTCAGATTGCTCCTTTTCCTGTGCCCCGGCTGTTCCTGTGCCCCAGGCTTACTACTAAATATTCCACAGTCGACTATTATCAGTGGTATTTTAACAAAATGCCAATTCCAAACTTCATGTGGTCTTCAGCTCAGCTTAAAAACAGAGCATAGAGAGCTTCATGGAATGAGTTTCCATGGCCGAGCAGCTGCACCCAAGCCTTACATCACCAAGAACAATGCAGAGTATCGGATTGTGGGGTTGTTTTTCAGGAGGTGGGCTCGGATCCTTAGTTCCAGTGAAAGGAACTCATAATGCATCTGCAGACCAAGAGATTGTGGACCTAATACTCCTAATTTTATGGGGACAGTTTGGGGACGGCCCCTTCCTGTTCCAACATAACTGCACACCAGTGCACAAAGCAGCTCCATAAAGACATGGAGGAGAGAGTTTATTGTGGAAGAACTTGACTGGCCTGCACAGAGTCCTGACCTCAACCTGATAGAACACCTTTGGGATGAATTAGAGCGGAGACTGGCCTTCTCATCCAACATCAGTGTCTGACCTCACTAATGGTCTTCTGGAAAAACGGTCCAACATTCCCATAAACACTCTCCTAAACCGTGTGGAGAGACTTCCCAGAGGAGCTAAAGCTGTTATAGCTGCAAAGTTTCGGCTGACATCATATTAAACCCTATAGATTAAAATTGGGATGTCACTTAAGTTTATAAGTGTGTGAATGTAGGAAAATGAACACTTTTGGCAATACAGTGTATGTGGAAATATATGGAGAAGTTTTTCTGCTAAGTGCTGCGTAGCAGGTGGGAGGATGTACACAGAAACTGGAATTAACCCCAAACTCAGCATCTTCTTACCCTCAGAACTGATGAAACGTCCATGTCAAGCTTGTTCATTCATAATGTAACAAGGCGGTAAAGTCAACAGACATAAAATGGAAACGACTTGTGTTGATGTGTTACTTGTTCAGGAAAGTAAAATAAAATCTCTTCTGGTCAGAATGAGAACGCGTTTTAGAGAAAAGTCTAGATAGAATATGGACAAAGATGATCCAGATTTTTTATGTGTAAACATCCTCAGTGATGCAGGTTACTAAATTAGTCACATTTTACAAACTATGTAGCGTAACGAACAGCCCGAAACCAGCAAACAACAAATGTTCTCTGTGTTTTAGGCCCAAACAGCAGAACCACACCTGCAACCAGCGCTGCAACATCTACAACCACACCTGCAACCTTAGCTGCAACAGCTACAATCACAACTGCAACCAGATCTGCAACAGCTACAACTAAAAGAAGTACAACTACAACTACAAATACAACTACAACCACATCTACAACTAAAAGAAGACGTAAAAAGACAAAAACTACAACCATGACAACAACTAATAGAAGTAAAAAAAGACAACAGTTACAACAACTAAAACCACATCAACAGCAAAAATACATCCACATCTACACCTAACAGAATAGAAATGAGGTGGATAAAGTCCTTAGTGAACGCACTAATGATCTAGTAAAAACAAAAACTAAAAGTAGAAGTATAAACATACACACTCCTAAATGCACCTTAAGTAAAAAAATAAAAGTATTTCTTTAAAAATGATTGTAAATTCAAATTTTAAACAGCATTAGTTTCTTATTGAGGGGTTACAGATGCCCATCCATGAAACTGGGCTTCAACTTATCTGTCAGGTTGTCTGAACATAGCTGCTAATAATTTACAGTAGAACAGGAAATAAAGCTACTCTTCTAAATCCCTATTTTTTTATTAGTCTCAACTGCAGATAGTAAACTGGAGCTGTATTAATAGAGGTGATATAAATATTACAGATACATATTATAGGTTTGACTGGTCTTGTGTAAATAAGTGGCCCAAAACACTACCGGCCCACCAGGAATTCTCCCCCCTCTTCTAATACCCCATTCTGGCACTGAATAAAGCATGGATGCAGTTTTTTCATGGCACACTGTTTATATTGAGCACTGACTCAAACCTGTCACTTCCTTTGGGATCCATCATCTCATCTCGCTGCTGGGAACCTATAAGCCATGAAAGTAGTTCACTCCACTCTAATAGGGCTTATGAGGTACTCCTGTAGTTCAGTCTGATGATGTGGAACTTGAAGGGGTGAACAGGTTTCTCATATGAGATATATATATATATGTAGGCTTAAGTGACATTTTTAATTTATAGGGTTTAATATGATGTACCTTTGCAGCTATAACAGCTTCAGCTCCTCTGGGAATATTATATATATATATATGCACAAGGGTCAATATCTAAAGATAACTGTGGATTAGACACAAAGAGGAGTGAGGGTCAGTATTACTGTGGATTGGACAAATATGAATGTGGATTAGACACATAGAGGAGTGAGGGTCATTATGACTGTGGATTAGACACATAGAGGAGTGAGGGTCAGTATGACTGTGGATTAGACTCATAGAGGAGTGAGGGTCAGTATGACTGTGGATTAGACTCATAGAGGAGTGAGGGTCAGTATGAATGTGGATTAGACACATAGAGGAGTGAGGGTCATTATGACTGTGGATTAGACACATAGAGGAGTGAGGGTCAGTATGAATGTGGATTAGACACATAGAGGAGTGAGGGTCAGTATGAATGTGGATTAGACACAGAGGAGTGAGGGTCAGTATGACTGTGGATTAGACACATAGAGGAGTGAGGGTCAGTATGACTGTGGATTAGACACATAGAGGAGTGAGTTTCAGTATGACTGTGAATTAGACACATAGAGGAGTGAGTTTCAGTATGACTGTGAATTAGACACATAGAGGAGTGCAGGTCAGTATGACTGTGGATTAGACACATAGAGGAGTGAGGGTCAGTATGACTGTGGATTAGACACATAGAGGAGTGAGGTTCAGTATGACTGTGAATTAGACACATAGAGGAGTGAGGGTCAGTATGACTGTGGATTAGACACATAGAGGAGTGAGGGTCACTATGACTGTGGATTGGACAGATAGAGGAGTGAGGGTCACTATGACTGGATTAGACACATAGAGGAGTGAGGGTCAGTATTACTGTGAATTAGACACATAGAGGCGTGAGGTTCAGTATGACTGTGAATTAGACACATAGAGGAGTGAGGGTCAGTATGAGTGTGGATTAGACACATAGAGGAATGAGGGTCAGTATGACTGTGGATTAGACACATAGAGGAATGAGGGTCAGTATGACTGTGGACTAGACACATAGAGGAGTGAGGGTCAGTATGACTGTGGATTAGACACATAGAGGAGTGAAGGTCAGTATGACTGTGGATTAGACACATAGAGGAGTGAGGGTCAGTATGTGCAGAGTGTCTAAGTGGGAAATGCAGAGAACTCATCTGTTACTGTTATGTTCTTCAGGTTCTTCTGAGTCCACCCAGGACGGACAAAGTGAAGATCAGATAAAGGACCTTGGCAGCTCTGGTTAGGTTTTAATCTGATTTTTCATAGAGAATCATTTTAAAAGGCAGCCTATGATAAACATGTTTGGTATGATGAGACAGTTTACCTCATCCTCAGTAAGAAAACATGATTGGATTCTATCAGCTGATCTTGTGTTTTCATTTGCAGTTCAGTGGAATATCCTGATCACAGCAGTTAGCTGTCTGGTTGCTGTGGTGCTACTTCTGATCTCATGGAGATGTTACTACAAAAAGAAAGGTGATTATTGTTTACTGCTCCAGCTGTAAATCATGGAATATTCTAGTGTCACACAGAAACATACGGAAATAAACAAGTGCATAATTTCTAAATGTACCAAAACTAAATTTCTTTTTCTTTCTATATACATATGTTGATGTTACAGACTTGGTAATTCTAACCCTGACCCTAGACCTAATTCTAACCCTTACCCTGGGATTAATCCTAAAACTCACCCTGGACGTAATCCTAACCGTAACCTTGACCTTAACCTAAAACCTAATTCTAACCTTACCCTTAACCAAAAACCTTATCCTGGTCCCACCCTGGTCCTAATCTTGACCCTAACATTAACAAAAACCTAATCCAGTTAAACTCCAGGTACAGGATGGTTTGACAGCAGTTCTACAATGGCTTGGTGATGGTTTGTATTCTACCTGTTACACACTTTCTCAGGTGAACATCTACAGAAATCAACTCGAATTCTCCAAATAAAGTGAAAAACATCTGAATTTAGCAGATTATTTATAAATCATATTTACACAGCTAATTAAGAATCTCTCTATAACCTACTAATTCTACTGTAGATGCTTCATTCTTGCTTCTTCATTGACATGTTTTTCTTGTGTTACTGAGTCTCTGTTGAGTGTTTAATTCCTCTAAGGGCCTCAGTTCAGTGTATGTGGGTAGACTGTGGGAAGAAAAAGACATGCTGTCAGGTGAATTGCATTACATACACTACATTCACAGGTTAGCATGGTGTGCACTGTTTGCATGTTGTGCTATCTGGGCTGATCTGTGACATTCAAGTTCTCATGAAACAATGTTAAAAAAGAATTTTAACTGGTATACTGGTTCCCACTCCTAGTAAACAGGTCTGAGCTTGGACATATGGTTCTAGGTGCAGTTAATTTTAAATTTGAATGTTCTTCATTCTTACACATCTCATTTTAAACAATAGCTCTTAAAAACTGTAATTAAAATGCTCCTTAAAGATTAAGAGGTTATTCTGTCTTGTCACTGTAACAAACTCTGTTGTTTGAACTTTTCCACTGCAATGGACCAGCAGCCTGTCTAGAGTGTTTCCTGCCTTCTGCCCAATAAGAGTTGGGATAGACTCCAGCACCCTCCTTGACTCAGATGATAAGGGGCTCAGAATGAAGTTTCCAGTAGTGATGTTTACAGTGTAGTTCTGCTCTGTGTCTCAGCAGCGTATGCTCGTAAGCAGAATCAGGAACCTGTCTATGAGAATACAGAAGACACCACACCAACCACACAACCTGGTGAGTTTAATATTGACAGAACACAATAAATGAAAGAATGATTTACTTTATTTGTGATGTGGTTGATTAGTGTAAGTATCTGAAGTAGCTTGCAACTTGATCTGGTACTTCAGAGGTGCTTCCAGTTGCTGCTAACAGTAACTTGTGGAAAAATGAAAAGCTTCATATCTGAAAAAAAGTCATGTGACCTGTTGTTTGGTTCAGAACCTGAATTATAAAACTCAACAAATTATTCAGTCAATCATGCTCTCTTCTTCTATCAGCAAGTGACCAAGAAAGAAAAACGGAACCCATGTATCACCTGGCAACTTATCCAGGAGTCCAGATCACAGGTAAATCCACTGCAGTGCTCATTACAAGTTCAACCTCCGGTTTATATGGTTAATTAGATTATTTATTTGTCTTACTTGGCACAAATCCAGCATTATTATTATTATTATTATTATTATTATTATTATTATTATTATTGTTACTTATTTGGCCAGACAGTATCTTTTAAGCATGTCAATCTGGGAATTTAAGGGTAGTTAAATGAGAAGGGGGGCCGTGTGAACACCATCACCAGTGGAATTAACATAAATAAAAAATATCAGTGACAAAGTTTTCCCATGTCTAGTGTTTAGTACAGTACACTAACCCTACACCTGGGTTGCAGGACAGCAAAGGCTGACCCAAGTGCAGAGCAGGAAACATGAAAAACATAAAGGTAAATAATGGGGAGTAACAGAGTGATTATTATGGCCAGGGAAATAATATAAATGTGAGTTCCGCTCAGGGATCAAACCACCAACCTATTGCACAGCAATCCATTACTCTCCTCCTGTGCCACCAGAAGATGCAGGTAAAAGGTGGAATGATGGATATAAAGATGTGAAATGAGTTACAAGAGTAACTGATAGACAATGTTGGGAGAGTTACTTTTAAAATGTATTTAACTACAGAATACAAAATACATGTCCTAAAATGTAATTTGATACATATTTTAGGCTAGACATTTCAACACGAGCAAGCATACATACAGCTAACACAGTCTGCAGAAGCAGTTCATCTTGGAACTGCATTACATCTGATGTTAGCTAATGCTAAATTTTCTAATAGCTAAATTATGTAGTTTCCTTTATGCTTACTATGGGCATTTGACATTCTATCTAGCGTTAATTAGCATACAGGACTTTGTCAGTTGACAATTCAACTAAGTAGGCAGCTATCTATAACTATAAAGAGTTCGGATAGCCAAGCTAAGCTAACCAATAAGCTGCAGACAAAAAAAATACTTCAAGATTCTTCTCTATGTTGCAAGCAGAGTCTTTGAAAGCTGAAAGCAAGTTAGTAGCTGACAAACACAGCTTGCACTGCACAGTGGTGTTACCCTCTTTTTTTTTTTCCTTAAACTTAAAATAATGTTTGAATTTCCAAGACACACGCATTTCTCTCCTGACTGTGTCATGCCGGCTTCATGACGAGCAGGCAACTAACAAAACTTCATATAAAGATAGTGTTTTATTCAAGGGCTTCTGGGAAATACATGCTGTAATTGCATCACTGTAATTTATTAATTTGAGAGTTAATAAACATGTTAAATAGATAAATTACTTCATGTAATCCATTCATTTCACATATTTGACTGTACCAAGTAATGTTAGCACCACCTTGATCTATTTAACAGCCCTTTAGGCTTCGATGGTCCAAGGAAAGAGCTCTAAGGGGCTTTTGGGTAAGCACAGTGAGGGGGGCCTAAAAGAAGTTCCAGGAAGTGTTGGACCAACCAAAGTGAGGAGGCCACCATGGCTTTGATCTTGGCTGGGTCCACGTGGAGTGTCCCTTGGAAGCCTAGGAAGGACACAGTAGTGACATGGAGCACTGACTTTGAAATAGTGATGAGTGCTGTGTTCCACTCGTCCCTCTGCCAGATGCAGATGAGGTAGCAGGCACTGTGTAGGTCCAGTTTGGTGAACAAAGTGGCTTCCCACAGTGCCTAAAACACAGTAGACATAAGTGGCAGGGGGTGGTGGTCTTTCACAGTAATCCCAACAAAGAAGAAGCCGGCCACTGGGGGTGAGGATGAGGGACGGATGAAGCCCTGGCGCAAGTGGGATTGTGGGGGACAATGTGCCTAGCCGGGGCGTAGGGTCACCTAGACAATGGCCACAGTACCAGAGCCCCCAGGCATAAACCAATCGTGTGGACCAGCCAATGTGAGGGTCGTGCTTTCTCAGCCAGGAAAACCCCATCGCTAGTCTTAAATGGGGGGCTTGGGTGAGGTACAGCACCATGCTCTCACTGTGAGAGCCCACATGCAGGGTGGCTGGCCCCATGTGGGAATGTTGGGCCCCAAAACCAGGAACTGGTCATCAGTGGTAGGGATATTCCAGAAATTTGGCGGGAAGGCCCACGTCAGCAGTCAGGGTTTATTTGTATAGTGCTTTTTACAACGATGTTGTCACAAAGCAGGTTGGCATCTAGAGTGGCATCGAGAAAGCTCTCTGCTGCACCTGAGTCAATAAAGGTCTGAAGGGTGGTACTTTTAGGGGGCTCCCAACAGGGCTTAGTCTCCAGTTAGAGTGCAGAAGTGAGGGAAGGGATGTGCAGTGCTCTTACCGGTCCCCTGGCCAAGAAGGACATGTGCTTTTCCAGATGGGCAACTTGTGCCCCCTGAACACGTTCTTTTTCTTTCCTTGTCTTTTTCTTTGTTTCTTTTCTTTTATACCCACTAAGTAGCAGCTACCCTACTGTTCACTCCTCAGGCAAAGGTGTGATGAGGAGCTGTCTTTTGTACCTAGCTTAAACAGGGACCTGACAGGTGTGGTGAATTACCCCTGATTAGCCCAGGGGCTTCTTGGACTTGGTGGCGTCTCTCTGAGGTCGCCCTCTGCTGGCGGAATTGGCTAAACGCTTAAGATCTGTTTGTTTTCAGCACCACTGTGGCAGTTCACCCTCTGGGCATTATAAGTAAGAGCTGAAAAACATTAATATCAGTCAAAGCACTTTTTCTGCTCTTCACTGTTCATATTGCTGAATTCAGTTCAGTTTAAAAGCTGCTGTATTATGTTTTAAAGGGAAATCAGTTAATAAAACCTCCTTCCTTTTCTTCTGCCTAAACCAGATAACCAGGAAGAAGCTGAACTGCTATATTCCCAAATCAAGTATCCAACAAAATAACTCCCCTGGACTTTGCCCTCTTTCATTACTGCTCTATACTGACCTCTAGCTTTATTGTATTGTTCTGCTTCTTTATTATATTGTTCTAAGTTTCAAGGTTATAATAAAGACTATAGCTTTATGTTTAACCTGAAATACATTCTCAAATGTATTCCCTGTCTCAGTATACAAATTTCATTTGCATTTATTTGCTTTTAAAATGTTTTTTACTTTTTTTAAATTTAGCATTAGATTGTACAACAAACATTATCAGCTAATTAGTAGCTAAATGGGATGGAACTTCTTACATGTTTTTAATATTGTATAAGAAGCTTTATTGTATTAATTCTTACCGTTTATTGTTTTTACTTCATTAGTTTTTTTTTCTCCTGTTACTTTATTAGTAAATTTTCTTTCTGTATTTTAAAGTTTTCATTGCATTCAGATAATCTGATAAATTCACATTAGATTGTTATCTGCGTAAACTGTTTTTCTCTTCCGTTTTCCTTATTATTTGTTTAAACTGCAGTTTGAATGTTTTTCTAGACTTTTTCTAAAAAGCAATATGAATAAAATACATTATTATTGTTTTACATGGGGCTTTTCTGCTCTTATTTCTTGGATATAGCAAGGTTGCAGGCTGCAGGGTAAAATTAATAATTATAATTATATATAATGTCCTTAGGAAAGCTGGAATCCCAGAGCATCTCACATCTCATATGATGATATTATATACAAAGCTTTAGTGTATTAATCCTTACTGTTTATTACTTTTACTTTCATTAGTTTAGTTAATTTGTTTCATGTTAATTACATACTTAGTAAACTTTCTATCTGTAATTTAATGTTTTCTTTCCTTTTAGTTGTTTAGGTTTATCTGAAAATCTGATACATGTTTTGTATTTTGTACAAACACAAGTCAGTTTGATTGTTATCTAGGTAAACAGTTTTTCTCTTCTTTTTTCCTTATTATTTGTTTAAACTGCAGTTTTCTGAACATCGCTTTGCAGACTAAAAAAGCCATATATAAATAAAATACATTATTATTATTATTTTAAATGGGGCTCTTATTTTTGGGTCAATCATTTTTTTGGGTCAGATTGCAGGTTGCGGCCTAAAATCACGTCACCTCTCTTATAAGCTAAACACTAATTAACACACATGACAGAATATGGATAAGCAGAATTCCAGAGTGCAGCACAGCTACCCATATTTTCCTGTTTGCCCAAAATATATAATTTAACTAAAATAACCAAAAGATGGAATGTTAGAGTAGAAAATCTACAAAAAATAAAGGCATTGAATAGAGAAGTTCTAAACTAGCAGCTCAGAAGAGTACAGAATCAAATTTACAAACTACAAACAGAAACGTGTCTAAGGGTCATAACAACTCTGATACTGTTTGATACATGTCTACAATAGATCTTCATACAAATACGTTTTAACTGTGGACAAGGCGATGGTTCTACTACAATAGGCATCAGTCCAACCTGAAAGGTGCCTGATATGGATCCGTGGTACACCAGGCATATCACAATGGTGGTGATCAATGCACCAGTCTATATATGTAATATGTTTCTGGTTCTTTTTGTAATATTTGTAATAAGTCCTCTATAAAAAAAAAATGTTCATAGACATCCGTACCTACGCTAATCACTGTTTAAAAAAAGTTACAGACTGAGGAGAGATACTGACTTTCATGTTTAAACCACATGGGGGCACCAAACACTTCACCTTACATACTGACACTCCTGAAAAAACATAATTAAGCAACTGAGAGAAACATTCTTTATTGGCTTTTAAGACACCCCTCCAATGCGAGGGTTGTGCTGTCTCAGCTAGGAAAACCCCAATACTTGTATTAATTGGGGCAATGTGAGAGCCCACTCGCAGGGTGGCTGTCCCTGTACGGTGAATGATGGGCCCCAAACCCAGGAACTGGTGCTCCTGGAGTTTGGCATGGTCAGCAGCCAGGGTTTATTTGTATAGTGCATTTTACAACAATGTTGTCACAAGCATTTTGTGACAGCATTGTTTAGGTCCAGGAACTGGGATGATCATGGCCAAACCTTGATTCTTTGACACGTGTGTAGATGGTAAGGTATGCTTTGGAACTTCGTCCAGCAGGAAGATCTAGTCATGGCCAGGTTAAGCTTCCTGTCTGTGGCTGATGGCGTCTATGATTTCATGCATCGGCACAACCCAAAAGATCACAGATCAACCACCATTCTTCATTGTGGGAAGTACATTTGTGCAAGGATGCTTTTGTGTCTTCACCAAACCTGCCACTAGTTTGTTGCTGTCTACTTTGGTCTCAACTGACCATTAAAACCAAATCCCACTGAAAATAACTTTAATGTCTAGGAGGTTTTCTCGTCGTTGACAGCAGAAGTTTTCTTCT
Organism: Megaleporinus macrocephalus; assembly: GCA_021613375.1. Taxonomy (NCBI): domain Eukaryota; kingdom Metazoa; phylum Chordata; class Actinopteri; order Characiformes; family Anostomidae; genus Megaleporinus; species Megaleporinus macrocephalus. Next base: position 69,186,842 of record CM038702.1, on the reverse strand, counting down.
GGCAACCCTCAACTTGTTGTCATGTGGATGGTGCGCCCTTTTCCCAACAGATCCTTAACATCTCCAGCTTCTTTAAGCCTCTTAATTATTGTAGGGATTGTAAAACCAGGCATTTTCAACTGTACAGCTGTTGAAACTGCAGGAAACCTCTAGTGTTAGACTCTTTTCTCTGGCTCTTTCCTTTTTGGTGATGCTGACTTGGGGTGGGGTGGGGTGTGTGTGAGTGAGAGTGGTCGGCTGGCTGCACACATCGTGGCAGCACTGATACTTCAATGGGAACATAATGGTAGCTGTAACAGTTCCTCTTCTTCTAGAAATGCTCTTTTCTAATCTAGTAGATTTTCCGAATGTAACAGAAATTTTAGTCATTTTCTGTCTTGAGTGAAATTCATACTTTTCACAAAGTTTTCAGAAACGTCATGGCTTTCAAGTTTTACAGAGATGACCTGGGCATAGTAACAGTTACAGCTAGGCTAGGAAAGACAAACTGGCAGACCAGAACTGCATCTTCAGTCTTTTAGAAGAGACAGATTCTCACAGATGGTGGGTGAAGCTGCTAAATAATAACATCATAATTTATTTTTGGGGACCCCCCCTAAATTTAGACAGATGTTTAGGGGATCTAAGAGGTTAACTTGGCAGCCCAGATATCCCCCCTACCCCCCTCCTTGTACTTCGCACTTTGGTTACAGACCTCTTGTTCTTTTGTAACAGCACTACAGTAGAGGGAATTTTCCAAAGAAACCGCTATGCATTGTGGGGCGTCAATCTGTAAGTAGTGTACATCGGTAGTCCACTAGTTTTCCGTTTTGCATTGTGTGTAAGAATATAGTGAACTATACAGGGAATCTGACTGTCCACTGAGAATTCGGACAACACTACAAAATGGCTGACTCCCTGAATAGAACACTAAACGGTAACTAGGGTGCGATTTCAGACACAATATGTTTTCAACTACTGAAATCAAACTAGAGAATTATCAGGTTACTTAACAAGCATAAGAGAGGACAACTGACAACAGGCAACCAAGCAAACCATAGAGCGATTCTAGGCCCTTCCTGCCCCGCCTTCGGTCTTACTCACAGCCTGTTTATAACACTCAAGAAAATTCCCTTATGCCCGTAGAGGCTGGCAATGATTGTAATGCCCCACACTGTGAATGAGTTTTGTCTTTTTCCATGATACAGACGCTTTAACTGGCTGTAATCGTAATGAGGGTTAGGTGTTGACATGGGTGGATTATAAGATGAGTATTATTTACTGCATCTCTCTCACACACACGCAAAAAAGTATGAAATCACCTGCAAACAAACACAGGCATACAAACACCTCCTATACCAAAAGTGATGTCATTCTTCTCCTCTCAACCACATATTCAGTCCACTCATCTTATAAAACCACCCTGTAGCTTTAAGAGTCTCACTCTGTCTCACTCATCACAAGGTGTCCAGAATTTGAAACCATTTGTTTTTAATGGCATGATGAGGCTATAGGTGTTGCCCATCACCAGAGAGTATTACTTTACTGTCTGTTCTTTAGCTGAAGGAACCAGCAAAGGGAGGCAGTAGGGATGGAGCTCACCCTCAGGGTGTGCAGTAGGGCCCACGGCCAACTTAGGTGAGGTGGATGTCAAGGGTAATAGGGGGATAGGAGGATGTATGTGTGCACTGTTTCTGCTATTAAGGCCTTACGTTCTATTTTGTTATGTTATGCATTGTTGTTGTTGCTCTTTATTTCTATAAAGCCATCCTAGTAGGACGGTCCCCCATAGGTTGCAATGGTTTTAACCAGGGGTGGGGCCTGTCCTACAAGATGGAGAGAAACCTAGTACTTGAAAAGGCTAGCTATAGCGCACTGACCTTGAGCTGAGGTGCTGTAGAAAAGCTAGTCAAATGTGATAGTTCTATGGTCTGGCGACCATATTACCTAGACTGAATGCAAGTCGGGCCATTTTATTTTAAATTCCATTTATTTCTTTTTCAGTACAGTTTGTTGCCAATTTTTCTGTTTTGTTTGTAATAAATTTACATTACTGTTTTCACCTTATCCTCGGGAGTCTCCATATTATTCCACCAACCTACCCAGGTGTCTTCCCGATCCCTCACAGGAAATTGGCAAAGCATAGTCATAAATGAATGTATAAACACCAGCGTTAACACAGTGCACTGACGATTGCCGACTCTGAGTACAGCCCACCAGCACTTGGACCTGCAATTGTTTTGACTGTAATACACAAAAAGATGTAGTGTCTTGATTTCCATGCCTAGATGGAGTTTCTTTGGTACAGATGGTGACGAAAGAGACAGTACCAGAGCTCTTGAATCCATACAACTATATTAAACAAACATTAAGGTGTGTACTTGGGTGGATGTTAGTTACTGCAACCAACCAAACCAAATAATAAAGATAAAATAACACAAAAACCCAAATTTTGGTCTGGACTGTGCAGCTAAAAGAAGAAGAAGAAGCAGTATTTAGACTTTTTCACACCTAGTTTGTTATAGTTCACTGTGAGTCATATTGTGTTCTAAACCACATTGACATTTCTGCACAACCTAAATTAAGACATATGTGGTTTGAGGTAAGTATGTATTTGTGGAAATGGTTTGAGTGACTAATACTTTCCAGTGTTTGTTAGAAATGTTGATTTCTAAAGCAATAAAATGTTGACACCAGACATTAATTCCACGTGAAGAGTTAAACCCAAGTCCTAACCAGTCACTATAAGAGCTAGCTAGGCCTTCACTTACTGGGTAGAAAGAAGGAAACAACTTGGTCAGGTTGCCAGGTCATCATAAAGCAGATACAGACATTTATTCACACCTAGGGGCAATTTGGCATCTCCAGATTGACCGACCACATGTTTTTGGACTGTGATAAGAAACTCACGTTGACATGTGGAGAACATTTAAACTCATACAAGACTCCATGGCCTTCATGCTGAGAGACAACAGTGCTTCCCACTGCACCACCCTGCACCCTTGATAAATACAAGCCTGTGTCCTGATTACTTCTATTTTTGCATATTTGAAACGTCACTTGCGTGTGTAATGAAGCTTTATAATGAACTATGTTTAAATCTTGAGCACAAGTCATTTTATGTATGACTAAAACTATAAACACCACTACACTGAGCATCTTAACATCCGTTTAAGCCTCACTTACACACATTTACCTGTTGTCTCTTTACTGTGTCAGTGTAACAGCAGCAGTGAGGATTTGATGGTAGAAGATGTTGTTTCCTGTAAGTTCAGGCAAGTGCTGTTCAGTTTAGCAACTCACAAGCTGCGTTCCTATTTCTGAACAACTACGTAAACATTTAGTCACATGGTCTCAGGCAGCATGAGCTCCTTATAGCTGTGAACAGGAGTGTTTCTCACGTTATGGGCGGTTCCTGTTTTGACCTTACGTTTATTTTAAAAGATCTCTATCTAGTTTCTATCACTCGCTGTCTGAGCGTGATGGAGCGTGTTGGGTTCCTGTGTCTCCTGCTGGGTGGAAGTTTACACATGATCAGCAGCGGTGAGTACATAACAACATGGATAGAAACAACTTCAGCTGTTGATCTTTTTTAATGAACTTATATGGGTGTGTTATGTACTGATACACTGAGACACCACAATGTAGAAACGAGACACTGAGACACCACAATGTAGAAACGAGACACTGAGATACCACAATGTAGAAACGAGACACTGAGACACCACAATGTAGAAACGAGACACTGAGACACCACAATGTAGAAACGAGACACTGAGACACCACAATGTAGAAACGAGACACTGAGATACCACAATATAGAAACGAAACACTGAGACACCACAATGTAGAAATGAAACACTGAGACACCACAATGTAGAAACGAGACACTGAGACACCACAATGTAGAAACTAGACACTGAGACACCACAATGTAGAAACGAGACACTGAGATACCACAATGTAGAAACGAGACACTGAGATACCACAATGTAGAAACGAGACACTGAGATACCACAATGTAGAAACAAGACACTGAGACACCACAATGTAGAAACGAGACACTGAGACACCACAATGTAGAAACGAGACACTGAGGAACCACAATGTAGAAACGAGACACTGAGATTCTACAATGTAGAAACGAGACACAGAGTTACCACAATGTAGAAACGAGACACAGAGTTACCACAATGTAGAAACGAGACACTGAGACACCACAATGTAGAAACGAGACACTGAGATACCACAATGTAGAAACGAGACACTGAGATACCACAATGTAGAAACGAGACACTGAGACACCACAATGTAGAAACAAGACACTGAGACACCACAATGTAGAAACGATACACTGAGACACCACAATGTAGAAACGATACACTGAGATACCACAATGTAGAAACGAGACACTGAGATACCACAATGTAGAAACAAGACACTGAGACACCACAATGTAGAAACGATACACTGAGACACCACAATGTAGAAACGATACACTGAGACACCACAATGTAGAAACGAGACACTGAGATACCACAATGTAGAAACAAGACACTGAGACACCACAATGTAGAAACGATACACTGAGACACCACAATGTAGAAACTAGACACTGAGATACCACAATGTAGAAACGAGACACTGAGACACCACAATGTAGAAACGATACACTGAGACACCACAATGTAGAAACAAGACACTGAGATACCATAATGTAGAAACGATACACTGAGATACCACAATGTAGAAATGTGACACTGTGCTTTGTTGTGCATCTATTTAAAAACAACATCTATTCAACTGTGTTGATAGATATAGGAATCATGTTTCTTTACTTAGAGAATTAAATCATGCGGTGGGTGTTACTGTCACGCCTTTAATGAAGCTGTAAGTCAACTGTGGTCATGTGTTATAGTGATATTATAACCAGTATTACTGGTGATAACATCACTTTAATACAGTCTCAAGTGATTTACTGCTTTTATAAATCTTTATACAACAAAAATAGGAGAAAAAAAATCAGTAAAAATAAGTTGTTGTTATTATTAATAATAATGGCCATGTGATGGGCTGGCGACCTGTCTTTGGTGTACATGGGATGACGCTGGGACTGGCTCCAGCCCTCCCCTGACCCTGACTAATGGGATAAAGCGTAAGATAATGGATGGATATTATTAATAATAACACTAAGCACTTCACTTTATCAGTAGTTTTTATTCTAAATTATCAGCGTGTTGACAATGCTAATTTCCGTCCACTGGGGCTGAGTCCTAAATGGACCCGTACTGAGCATTCTTTCAAAATTCTTAAGCGACTTTTGATTATGTAGAAATTCTGGAAAAAAGAAGAAGATAGGAATCCATTTAAGCTTGAAAATGTAGTACAGATAGTAACTGTCCAGAGAAATATATGTATCTCCATTTTTTTTCTTCATTTTTCGATATCATTTAAACACAGAATGCTGCTCTTCCTACACTGTATTGTCAAAAGTATTGGCTCATCTGTCTTCACACACATATGAACTTGAGTGACGTCCCATTCTTAATCCATAGTGTTTAATATGATGTCGGCCCAACCTTTGCAAATAAGACAAGTAAAATTAGGGGTATTTTTGCTTTCAGTGTTAAAATATTTACGTTATAATGTTTCTATTCTGATTTATATTATTAAACCTAATACTATGCAGTTAAAATATAAAATGTAAATGTGAATAGACAGATGGTTCTTGAAATGTGGGCAGCCAGGGACCCCCAGGATATCTAGCTTATAAATCTAGCTGTTATGTTTGAGTTTGTCGCTGCTAAAGCTCACAAAGCTAAACTGAGAGCTGAACTGAGAGCTGTACAGACTCTACAGACATAAAGCTGGTAGTACAGATCCAGTGTTGAGTAATTACCAAGAAAGCAATCACAGTTACTTGTAACTTCTCTATGTAATGGGATTATGTAGTTTTATGTTTATTACGGTATGTTATATTCAGAGCCGGCCAGTTGCACAGGCGGTATAGGCAAATGCTAGGGGCGCAGCCCATCCATAGGGGTGCCAGCGACAAAAAAGTATTGAACTTAAATATATAATATATATAACTATATATATACATATATAACTACATATAACTATATATATATATATATATATATATATATATATATATATATATATATATATATATATATATATATATATATTTGTTTTGTTTTTTTTTATATTACAAAAATATTATGTTGCAGTCGTATAATATTAGCCCTAATAATAATTTCAGCGTTGCGTGCATGCGCTACCTGTGGAGAAGTGGCGACTAAAATGAGTGAGTGACAAGAGTAAGTAACATGCTTCATGTGAGAGAAGTTCAACCTGAATACAGTTTTGTGCATGAGTGTGTTTTATATTTTTAATAGTTAAAATGAATTTGTAAAACTTTAAACTGTGGAATCTCTTTGAAAAATTCACCTCATTTGCATTTAAAATGTAATTAAACATCACTTTACTAAGTTGGGTCCTACTATTAGTGATGTTTGTAAGAATAACTATTGTTATCTATTAGCGTTCCATATTAAACTTTTCTATTTACGGCAAAGACACAGTGTTCTGAAGACTGAAGTGTACAGTGTGTGGGGGGGTGTCGTATTATCTAGTAAAGAATTCAGTAAGGTATGGAATGAGAAGAGAAAACAGAGGCTGGTGCAGTGAGAAAACATACAGTGATGAAATGATGAATGAAGAGCTGTAATAAAGGTGTAATAAACTAATTACAGCACTACTGAACACTGAACACTGTATCTGCTCCATTGTGTTCTTCCTAACAGAGACTCTACATGTGAGTCAGAAAGAGGGAAACGTCGCAGTCCTTCACTGTGGAAGACTGACTAACGGTAAAGAGACCTGGAGCAGAGACGTCAATGGACAGAGAGTGGACATTCTGACCACTCATAATGGAGAGACCACCAAACACATCTCTGATCCAGACAGACATTACAGCTCTGGAGTAAATCTAGTACTGACCATATTCAGAGTGTCTGAGTCGGACGCTGGTAGATATTACTGCAGTGGAACTACAGTGGAGCTCACAGTGACTGAGCGTAAGTGTAAAACTCTCTACTCTCTACAGAGACCTCCAGAAATATTACTGCTCTTAATAAGTTAATAAAAGTGAAAAGTCAGAATGAAGAGGGAGACCAGTTCTGAGAGAAAGCTTTTTATTCCTTGGACTGCGGTATCGACGTTTCTCTGAGCTCTCACACCCTGGTCTCAATCGGGTCTCAGACTGCATTGTATTTTATAGGCCCGTCTTCCTGCTCCTTCGCCCATGGGCTACACCTGGCCAAGTCGTTATCTCTGGGTGGACAGTGGTTCTCAAATAAAAGTTCTATTTTTTATACATACAAAATTTAGCCTAAAATAAATTTCATCAGCTTTGGATAATATGGGCAACAAATGTGCAATAATAATAAATAAATAAATAAACAAACTAAATAAATAGTAAATAAGTAAATAACAGTAGAAAATTAAAAATAAATGAATTAATTAAATGTGATAATAAAACAGTAAATAAATAAATGTAATGAACTAATGTAATTATACATTTATTTATATATTTATTTATAAATCTATTTATTTATTAATTTCTTTCTTTAGTATGCTATTAGTATGCTATTAATCTTACAGAAAGCAGTTTGTTTGATTATTTGTGTTTTTGAAAGGCAGACTGTGATGACAGGATCAGAGTTTCGGTAGAGTTACTCTTAGTGCAGGAACAATTACAACCTTTATACACCTGAAGCAAGACATTAATGCCAAAGTTCATTATAAAGCTAACATATAAATAAATGAATAACCAAATAACAGCATTTCATATAGCTGATAAAATGCAGCTTTAATTACTTCACCAAAGACATAAACACACTGACCAATCACAGTCGTGTCTGCTGCTGGATTCGCTGTGTGCCAACGACAGGAGATTTTTATAAATGATACAACAATCAGAATCAACAAAAGCAGCACAAACTGAGCTACAAACATGGAGTTAAATGTGGAAGCACTTAATGTTTCTCACTGAATAAAAAGATCTTCTTATGTTCACTGTTCCAGAGTGGACAGTAATCCAGCGTCAGATCTTATTTACACTTAGACATTCAGTCTGTTTTCTGTGTTGTGTTTCGTTTTGATTTACATCTCCAACGCCAGCTCAAACTCAGCTGGGAGTGAAAGCACTTGTTAAGTGCTAGCTCCTGAGCTCCTCTTAGATATACATTCTGTTCAGCACAGTGAAATTAAAATAAACCATGTGCTCGATGTGTGAGGACCTCAACTTCAGACAGTGGACAGCTGGACAGTGACTGCGTTCTGTTTCAGGTAGAGGGAGTAACTGAGGATCTCAGCTAAGCTCAGTGCTTCATCACTGTAATCGTCAGGAGGAAGGTTCTGATGGAGGAGAGTGTTAATCAGGAGAGAGTCTGAGTTTAAGTACTGAGAGTTTAATTATCAGCAGCTCTGCTCACCAGACGCTGTAGCAGAAACATTTTCTATACGTCCTACAGTGCACATCTTCAACCCTTCATAATTTGGGTCACAATAAACTAAATAATGGAATAAGGAACTAAAATGAAAACAAAATTTAATGTTTTTCACAGGATGTTGTGGAAATGAGGATGAAGCTGAGATTCACTTCTTTTCCAGTTCTTATTAAAATATCTGTTCTACCTTAAATAGATCATTCAGTGCACCATTAAGATAACAGCTGCATCTCTAAAGGTGGACGAAAAGTCAAATAACAAGATCTTCAGCCTCTTACAAAGAGAAACAAGATAAAACGTTTTTAAAGAAAGAAAGAAAATTGAATCAGATAATTCTGACTACAGTGATTAGGGTTCTCTGTACATCACACCTCGTCACTCAGGGAGTGAAATAAGATTATTTTTCCTCACATCACTGTAAATCTGTAGCTACTCTAAAGTGGATAAACTACCTTTAGGATTAGTCTCAGTGGCTGTACTGGTTCAAATAAAGTGGACAGGAGACGAGAGCTTAAGTCAACTCAGAAGAGAGTGGCTAAATGGAACATGAGAAATAAAGTAAATCATGAATATGTATATATTTATTTCTGGTATATCATATCTGCATGTAAGCTATACTCATTATTTCACCTCAGAAACAAGAACCCAGTAAAACACACTGCACTGCCTCCACACGGCCACAGAAACTCAATACACAGGAATAAAAACATGTGGAATTATTTAAAATTACGAAAAGTGAAAATTGTGTGATAAGTGGTTTGTTTACTGTGGAGGTTTGATCATATCAAATATGTAAGAATAGTGATATTAAGTACCACTACACGTCCAACTCCAACTCTGACACATAATAACATAAAAACTCTTCATAACATCTCATTTTCAACATTTATTCTGTAATTAAACTGATTTACAGCAACACATTCACACACACACACACACACACACACACACACACACACACAAAACCAACACACAATCACACACACACCCCAACACACACACACCCACACACACTCACACCCCAACAACAAACACAAAGCTCTGTTTACTGTTACTTTATGATTTTATAACTGGTTTGAAAATTGTTCTATGTGGCAGCTCTGTTATTGTTATCATATCAAGCTTGTAACTGAAGACCCCTTTTCAGTAGCGTATAGAACATATACAGCACACTCTCCATCAAGTTCAAGTACAATTCCACCACGCAATAAAACTACTACAGAACCCCTGCCATTACTAGAACCCTTAAAGGGTTTATTTATTTAGAAGATCTCTACAGAGTTTATTCTTCACTCGTACACAGATGTAAAAAACAAGTCTGTGTTTTGCTGGATGTAATATGCGAGTCTTATAGAGCCTTAATAGAGATTTTAAGAACAAGAATTTAAGGGCTCTTTTTGACGAATCAGCAAGTTCTTAAAACCCGTAAATGCTGATTGGTCAGATTTAAATGTGTACTTGTTTTTTTATCTCCTGATCCTACATAGAAAATATGCTAATAAGCTAATCTATCAGCAGGTCTTCAGTGGGGGCAGTGAGGGGTTATGGGGGAACAGGCTTTGAACAGATGTTCAATATTGGATTGATTATTTGACTGTCTCATTTCTCAACAGCTACCAAGATGTCAGGCACGTGTACAAACTGATTCTAGTTTAGAAGATAAAGACACAAATACTGAACCTGAAAAAGGTGCACTGACTGTTTTCTCGAGGATCATTCAGATAGAAATTACACATTTTAGTGCAGCCAGATATTTTTCAGATTTATAATATTAATATATAATATTTCTCATTTTAATCTGTAATCAAACATGTCTTAATTAAAAATAAATATATTTTTACAGCATGTTTAATCTTTAATGTTCATTCTGCAGAGCCAGCTGTACAGTCAGTGGCATTAATGAAAGCTTAGCTCTGCTTAGATCATGAACATTATAACATTTCTAAAATCTTGCTGCATAATTCTTAACACAGTTCTTAAATCAGTTTCTCTGCGTTCAGAACCACAGATCTCAGTTTCTAAAGTATCTGAGTTTTAAATATTTGCTCGTAAACAAATTCTGATGATTCATATTACTGAATATTTTCCTACAGCTAAATGTATTGTACTACAAAATGATCTAAATATAATAATGCAGTGTTTCTTGAACATTAACTGATGAGATTTTTAACATTAGTGCAATAAAATTATTTCTCCATGAAATAAACATTTTAATTTTAACATTATCCAAACTCTACATCTGTAATTTTTATAACCCTTACAAATATTAGCATTTTAAAAAATTCCATTAACTCCATTCCATTAAGTATCTCCCCTGTAGGGTCTCACCTTAAACAGGGAAAAATCTAGGCACTTTAGTATCTGTATAATCTATCTACATCACTGGAGTACACTGGAGTGTACAGTGTGTGTGTGGGGGTGTATTGTATAACAACAGATACAGGAAGCTATGAAATGAAAAGAGGACAGACGCTGGTGCAGTGAGAGAAATTACACAATGATGAAATGATGAATGAAGAGATGAAATAAAGGTGTAATAAACTAATCACAGCACTACTGAACACTGAACACTGTATCTGCTCCATTGTGTTCTTCCTAACAGAGAGTCTACATGTGAGGCAGAAAGAGGGAACCACAGCCACCCTTCACTGTGGAAAACTGACTAAAGACACAGTGACCTGGAGCAGAGACGTCAACGGACAGAGAGTGGACATTCTGACCACTCATAATGGACAGACCACCAAACACATCTCTGATCCAGATGGACGCTATGAATCAAGAGCAGATCGAGTGTTGATTATATATGGAGTCTCTCAGCCGGACGCTGGTAGATATTACTGCGGTGGAGATAAAGTGCTGCTCACTGTGACCTCAGAAACCAGTAAGTGTGAACATGTGTTTCTATGTACCCAAAGGTTAAAGATGCCTCCAGAATAATCAGCACTCTTTTAAAGACGAGATTCGCAAAGCTATAAAATCTTTTAGCCCTACATGGAAAATAGGAGTGAAACCTGGTGGGTGAGGTGAGGTTAGGGCAATTTAATCCCCGAACAGTGAGACAAATTTAATCCACTCTTTATTCATGTATATAAAATACTCTGTGCATCCATTTCAGTGTGTGGAAATGAACAGGAATGGTCAGCACTATGGACTGCAGTAGGCTGGGCTAGTGGTGGGAGTTATGACAACTACTGGGATTTGGGAACGACTCTTGGACAATGACTAAGATGCAAAACGTTGGCCATCTACTGTTTATCTCCATTTGTTTACAATCCAGTGGTCTGGAGGGACAGTCCGACGGAGGACAGTGTAAAGCAGGAGAGGGTCAGAGTCTAAGTTGCTGCTCACCAGCTGTTGGAGCTCGAACCCTGCTCACTGAAACTGAATTTGTCCTGAACTGTAGATCTTCATTCTCTTTATAACAATAAACAATAATTAGAAACTCTTCAAGGAACAACAAGTAAAAACAAGGCTTTTTATAGAGCAGTGTGAAAAAGAGGGTGAAGGTGGGATTTGCTACTTATTCAAATTTCCAGTTCACTTTAATTGCTGGTGCACCCTGCTGCATCACTTAAGGTGGACTGGAAGAGAAGCTGGAGAATCTAAAGCTTACTTAAGCCTCTTAAAAAGAGGAACAAAATTACTTTTTTCAAAGGATTGGAAAAGCTGGAAATTGTCCATATTTAAATAATTCTGACTGTTTCCCCCTCACCCCTCCTTATGTGAAATAAAATTAATTTGTGACATGTCACTACTCAAAAGTGACTAAACTATGTTAAAGTTAGTTAAATCTCTGCTGTATCTCTTTATTATTGGCTCTAGAGCGGTAATAACACTTTTAATGAAAGTATTCTTCTTTTATTATTATTATTATTATTATTATTATTATTATTATTATTATTATTATTATTATTATGTCACGTCATTGAAAATTCTTATGCGTTCTAATTAAATGAGGTAGTCCCTAGCTAATATCTATTTATTGTGCTTAGATCATGAACATTATAACATTTCTAAAATCTTGCTGCGTAATTCTTAACACAGTTCTTAAATCAGTTTCTCTGCGTTCAGAACCACAGATCTCAGTTTCTAAAGTATCTGAGTTTTAAATATTTGCTTGTAAACAAATTCTGATGATTCATATTACTGAATATTTTCCTACAGCTAAATGTATTGTACTACAAAATGATCTAAATATAATAATGCAGTGTTTTTTGAACATTAACTGATGAGATTTTTAACATTAGTGCAATAAATTTATGTCTCCATGAAATAAACATTTTAATTCTAACATCATCCAAACTCTACATCTGTAATTTTTATAACCCTTACAAATATTAGCATTTTAAAAAATCCCATTAACTCTAAGTATCTCACCTGTAGGGTCTCACCTTAAACAGGGAAAAATCTAGGCACTTTAGTATCTATATAATCTATCTACATCACTGGAGTGTACAGTGTGTGTGTGGGGGTGAATTGTATAACAACAGATACAGGAAGCTATGAAATGAAAAGAGGACAGACGCTGGTGCAGTGAGAGAAATTATACAATGATGAAATGATGAATGAAGAGATGAAATAAAGGTGTAATAAACTAATTACAGCACTACTGAACACTGAACACTGTATCTGCTCCATTGTGTTCTTCCTAACAGAGAGTCTACATGTGAGGCAGAAAGAGGGAACCACAGCCACCCTTCACTGTGGAAGACTGACTAAAGACACAGTGACCTGGAGCAGAGACGTCAACAGACAGAGAGTGGACATTCTGACCACTCATAATGGAACGACCACCAAACACATCTCTGATCCAGATAGACGCTATGAATCAAGAGCAGATCGAGTGTTGATTATATATGGAGTCTCTCAGCCGGACGCTGGTAGATATTACTGCGGTGGAGATAAAGTGCTGCTCACTGTGACCTCAGAAACCAGTAAGTGTGAACATGTGTTTCTATGTACCCAAAGGTTAAAGATGCCTCCAGAATAATCAGCACTCTTTTAAAGACGAGATTCGCAAAGCTATAAAATCTTTTAGCCCTACATGGAAAATAGGAGTGAAACCTGGTGGGTGAGGTGAGGTTAGGGCAATTTAATCCCCGAACAGTGAGACAAATTTAATCCACTCTTTATTCATGTATATAAAATACTCTGTGCATCCATTTCAGTGTGTGGAAATGAACAGGAATGGTCAGCACTATGGACTGCAGTAGGCTGGGCTAGTGGTGGGAGTTATGACAACTACTGGGATTTGGGAACGACTCTTGGACAATGACTAAGATGCAAAACGTTGGCCATCTACTGTTTATCTCCATTTGTTTACAATGCAGTGGTCTGGAGGGACAGTCCGACGGAGGACAGTGTAAAGCAGGAGAGGGTCAGAGTCTAAGTTGCTGCTCACCAGCTGTTGGAGCTCGAACCCTGCTCACTGAAACTGAATTTGTCCTGAACTGTAGATCTTCATTCTCTTTATAACAATAAACAATAATTAGAAACTCTTCAAGGAACAACAAGTAAAAACAAGGCTTTTTATAGAGCAGTGTGAAAAAGAGGGTGAAGGTGGGATTTGCTACTTATTCAAATTTCCAGTTCACTTTAATTGCTGGTGCACCCTGCTGCATCACTTAAGGTGGACTGGAAGAGAAGCTGGAGAATCTAAAGCTTACTTAAGCCTCTTAAAAAGAGGAACAAAATTACTTTTTTCAAAGGATTGGAAAAGCTGGAAATTGTCCATATTTAAATAATTCTGACTGTTTCCCCCTCACCCCTCCTTATGTGAAATAAAATTAATTTGTGACATGTCACTACTCAAAAGTGACTAAACTATGTTAAAGTTAGTTAAATCTCTGCTGTATCTCTTTATTATTGGCTCTAGAGCGGTAATAACACTTTTAATGAAAGTATTCTTCTTTTATTATTATTATTATTATTATTATTATTATTATTATTATTATTATTATGTCACGTCATTGAAAATTCTTATGCGTTCTAATTAAATGAGGTAGTCCCTAGCTAATATCTATTTATTGTGCTTAGATCATGAACATTATAACATTTCTAAAATCTTGCTGCGTAATTCTTAACACAGTTCTTAAATCAGTTTCTCTGCGTTCAGAACCACAGATCTCAGTTTCTAAAGTATCTGAGTTTTAAATATTTGCTTGTAAACAAATTCTGATGATTCATATTACTGAATATTTTCCTACAGCTAAATGTATTGTACTACAAAATGATCTAAATATAATAATGCAGTGTTTTTTGAACATTAACTGATGAGATTTTTAACATTAGTGCAATAAATTTATGTCTCCATGAAATAAACATTTTAATTCTAACATCATCCAAACTCTACATCTGTAATTTTTATAACCCTTACAAATATTAGCATTTTAAAAAATCCCATTAACTCTAAGTATCTCACCTGTAGGGTCTCACCTTAAACAGGGAAAAATCTAGGCACTTTAGTATCTATATAATCTATCTACATCACTGGAGTACACTGGAGTGTACAGTGTGTGTGTGGGGGTGAATTGTATAACAACAGATACAGGAAGCTATGAAATGAAAAGAGGACAGACGCTGGTGCAGTGAGAGAAATTATACAATGATGAAATGATGAATGAAGAGATGAAATAAAGGTGTAATAAACTAATTACAGCACTACTGAACACTGAACACTGTATCTGCTCTATTGTGTTCTTCCTAACAGAGAGTCTACATGTGAGGCAGAAAGAGGGAACCACAGCCACCCTTCACTGTGGAAGACTGACTAAAGACACAGTGACCTGGAGCAGAGACGTCAACGGACAGAGAGTGGACATTCTGACCACTCATAATGGACAGACCACCAAACACATCTCTGATCCAGATGGACGCTATGAATCAAGAGCAGATCGAGTGTTGATTATATATGGAGTCTCTCAGCCGGACGCTGGTAGATATTACTGCGGTGGAGATAAAGTGCTGCTCACTGTGACCTCAGAAACCAGTAAGTGTGAACATGTGTTTCTATGTACCCAAAGGTTAAAGATGCTTCCAGAATAATCAGCACTCTTTTAAAGACGAGATTCGCAAAGCTATAAAATCTTTTAACACTACATGGAAAATAGGAGTGAAACCTGGTGGGGCAGGTGAGGTTAGGGCAATTTAATCCCCGAACAGTGAGACAAATTTAATCCACTCTTTATTCATGTATATAAAATACTCTGTGCATCCATTTCAGTGTGTGGAAATGAACAGGAATGGTCAGCACTATGGACTGCAGTAGGCTGGGCTAGTGGTGGGAGTCACGACAACTACTGGGATTTGGGAACGACTCTTGGACAATGACTAAGATGCAAAACGTTGGCCATCTACTGTTTATCTCCATTTGTTTACAATGCAGTGGTCTGGAGGGACAGTCCGACGGAGGACAGTGTAAAGCAGGAGAGGGTCAGAGTCTAAGTTGCTGCTCACCAGCTGTTGGAGCTCGAACCCTGCTCACTGAAACTGAATTTGTCCTGAACTGTAGATCTTCATTCTCTTTATAACAATAAACAATAATTAGAAACTCTTCAAGGAACAACAAGTAAAAACAAGGCTTTTTATAGAGCAGTGTGAAAAAGAGGGTGAAGGTGGGATTTGCTACTTATTCAAATTTCCAGTTCACTTTAATTGCTGGTGCACCCTGCTGCATCACTTAAGGTGGACTGGAAGAGAAGCTGGAGAATCTAAAGCTTACTTAAGCCTCTTAAAAAGAGGAACAAAATTACTTTTTTCAAAGGATTGGAAAAGCTGGAAATTGTCCATATTTAAATAATTCTGACTGTTTCCCCCTCACCCCTCCTTATGTGAAATAAAATTAATTTGTGACATGTCACTACTCAAAAGTGACTAAACTATGTTAAAGTTAGTTAAATCTCTGCTGTATCTCTTTATTATTGGCTCTAGAGCGGTAATAACACTTTTAATGAAAGTATTCTTCTTTTATTATTATTATTATTATTATTATTATTATTATTATTATTATTATTATTATGTCACGTCATTGAAAATTCTTATGCGTTCTAATTAAATGAGGTAGTCCCTAGCTAATATCTATTTATTGTGCTTAGATCATGAACATTATAACATTTCTAAAATCTTGCTGCGTAATTCTTAACACAGTTCTTAAATCAGTTTCTCTGCGTTCAGAACCACAGATCTCAGTTTCTAAAGTATCTGAGTTTTAAATATTTGCTTGTAAACAAATTCTGATGATTCATATTACTGAATATTTTCCTACAGCTAAATGTATTGTACTACAAAATGATCTAAATATAATAATGCAGTGTTTTTTGAACATTAACTGATGAGATTTTTAACATTAGTGCAATAAATTTATGTCTCCATGAAATAAACATTTTAATTCTAACATCATCCAAACTCTACATCTGTAATTTTTATAACCCTTACAAATATTAGCATTTTAAAAAATCCCATTAACTCTAAGTATCTCACCTGTAGGGTCTCACCTTAAACAGGGAAAAATCTAGGCACTTTAGTATCTATATAATCTATCTACATCACTGGAGTACACTGGAGTGTACAGTGTGTGTGTGGGGGTGAATTGTATAACAACAGATACAGGAAGCTATGAAATGAAAAGAGGACAGACGCTGGTGCAGTGAGAGAAATTATACAATGATGAAATGATGAATGAAGAGATGAAATAAAGGTGTAATAAACTAATTACAGCACTACTGAACACTGAACACTGTATCTGCTCCATTGTGTTCTTCCTAACAGAGAGTCTACATGTGAGGCAGAAAGAGGGAACCACAGCCACCCTTCACTGTGGAAGACTGACTAAAGACACAGTGACCTGGAGCAGAGACGTCAACAGACAGAGAGTGGACATTCTGACCACTCATAATGGAACGACCACCAAACACATCTCTGATCCAGATAGACGCTATGAATCAAGAGCAGATCGAGTGTTGATTATATATGGAGTCTCTCAGCCGGACGCTGGTAGATATTACTGCGGTGGAGATAAAGTGCTGCTCACTGTGACCTCAGAAACCAGTAAGTGTGAACATGTGTTTCTATGTACCCAAAGGTTAAAGATGCCTCCAGAATAATCAGCACTCTTTTAAAGACAAGATTCGCAAAGCTATAAAATCTTTTAGTGCTACATGGAAAATAGGAGTGAAACCTGGTGGGTGAGGTGAGGTTAGGGCAATTTAATCCCCGAACAGTGAGACAAATTTAATCCACTCTTTATTCATGTATATAAAATACTCTGTGCATCCATTTCAGTGTGTGGAAATGAACAGGAATGGTCAGCACTATGGACTGCAGTAGGCTGGGCTAGTGGTGGGAGTCACGACAACTACTGGGATTTGGGAACGACTCTTGGACAATGACTAAGATTCAAAACGTTGGCCATCTACTGTTTAACTCCATTTGTTTACAATGCAGTGGTCTGGAGGGACAGTCCGACGGAGGACAGTGTAAAGCAGGAGAGGGTCAGAGTCTAAGTTGCTGCTCACCAGCTGTTGGAGCTCGAACCCTGCTCACTGAAACTGAATATGTCCTGAACTGTAGATCTTCATTCTCTTCATAACAATAAACAATAATTAGAAATTCTTCAAGGAACAACAAGTAAAAACAAGGCTTTTTATAGAGCAGTGTGAAAAAGAGGGTGAAGGTGGGATTTGCTACTTATTCAAATTTCCAGTTCACTTTAATTGCTGGTGCACCCTGCTGCATCACTTAAGGTGGACTGGAAGAGAAGCTGGAGAATCTAAAGCTTACTTAAGCCTCTTAAAAAGAGGAACAAAATTACTTTTTTCAAAGGATTGGAAAAGCTGGAAATTTTTTTAAAAACATTTTTGAATTTTTTTTTTTTAAATTCATATTTAAATAATTCTGACAGTTTCCCCCTCACCCCTCCTTATGTGAAATAAAATTAATTTGTGACATGTCACTACTCAAAAGTGACTAAACTATGTTAAAGTTAGTTAAATCTCTGCTGTATATCTTTATTATTGGCTCTAGAGCGGTAATAACACTTTTAATGAAAGTATTCTTCTTCTTTTATTATTATTATTATTATTATTATTATTATTATTACTATTATTATTATGATTATTATGTCACATCATTGAAAATTCTTATGCATTCTAATTAAATGAGGTAGCCCCTAGCTAATATCTATTTATTGTACTTTTCCACCATATTCAATTCCAACAGTAAAGAGATATGATTTTAGGGGAACATTGGTCTGCTCTCATTGGTGCTGCTTGTTTGAAGTACCTTAAAATCATCATTTAAACCAAAAAACGTGATAAAGAAACATTAAATAATTTCATATTTTAGTATGTTGTGCAGGAAAGTAAAATGAGATCTTCTTACACACTGAGGATGCATTTTAGAGCAATGTGTACATTGAATCTGACCAAAGTTTATGCAGACACAATGCAGACATTTAAATGCAAAGTGTAAACAACCTCAGTGATACAGGATACTGAATAAGTGTTACAAGCCAAATAACAATATGCACATTTAACAGACGAACAAAAACAAATAAGAACAACAAATGTTCTCTATGTTTTAGGCCTATCCACAACTACAAGTACTTCAACCACATCCACAACTAAAGGAAGAACTACAACCACTTCCATGACTGCAACAAAAAGTACATCCATACCAAACAGCAGAGGTGGGAGAAGTCCTTACTTAAATAAAAGTACTAGTACTCTAGTAAAAACATACTCAAGTAAAAGTAGAGGTATAAATGTACATACTCCTAAATGCTACTCAAGTTAAAAATAAAAGTATTTATTTATTACATTATATAAAAATCCTTATATTATAGTGTTATTATTATTAGTTATTTTTATACATTATTTTAAATTTAAAGAAGATTAGTTTAGACTGTCAGTTAGAGTTGCACATATATAAAACTGAGCATCAATTTACACTAGAACTAAATGCATCTTCCACAAAAAAACATTTTTACATAATTGGTTTTCTTACAGGGACTGGACAAGAAAAAACAATGCAGCAAAATGAGAAATCTATAAGCACTGAGGACAAAAGCATATCGCCACAGCGGATATAAAGCATGTTTATGGTCCATGTCTGACCTAAAATAACTGGATGAACTGAAGTAACTGTACATGTTTGCTTTCTCAAAGCACGTCTGTGTTTGTAGTAAAAAAGTGCTATAAGCGTTAAGTTTACAGAAAACCAGCAACAAAAGTGTTTTGGGTGGGTAGAAAAAAAACAAACCTGAAGAAAAAGATATTCTTTTAAATATCAGATTGAGAGTGAGGGTCAGTAGGACTGTGGATTAGACACATAGAGGAGTGAGGGTCAGTAGGACTGTGGATTAGACACATAGAGGAGTGAGGGTCAGTACTGATAATAAACAATATTTTATTAGCCCGCTAGTCAGGGGTGGGGGAGCAAGCAAGCCCAGCTTCATCGAGTGAAGGCACTTCTTTAGTGAATGACTGGCTGAAGTTTGCTGAGTGAGTGTTTAGTCAGACACCTTAGCTGGTTTGGTCTGTCTTGGACAGCACGCTCCCGAAGGTCTTCATACTCCTCATACTCCTGACAAATATATGTATCTCTGTGAGCGCTAAATGTCAGCGTGTTAATGTTGGAAAAACAAAGAAGGAAAGAAGACGTGAATGGATTCTATCAGCTGATCTTGTGTTTTAATTTTCAGTTCAGTGGAATATCCTGATCATGGCAGTTAGCTGTCTGGTTGCTGTGGTGCTGCTTCTGATCTTATGGAGATGTTACTACAAAAAGAAAGGTGATTATTTTTTATTGCTCCAGCTGTAAATCATGGAATATTCTAGTATTTCTACTGAGCTTCTTGCATATCACTGCTATCAGAACAAAACCTCTCATCTCATTTTCATTGTTTTTCGTTTTTTGGGACTAAATTACTTGGAGGAATGTCAGGTTACATTAAGTTGCATTAAACATAATATATCTTATCCTGCTCTAGGAGGTAAAACACCATTTTAGCACTTAATGATGCTGTACCTCATTGCAATATCAAATTTCACTAGCCTGGTACATACAGTGACCTTTTACAGTTAAAGTTGCTACTGGAGTTTATATCAGTACATATATCAGTACACTAGCAGCAAGTTTATAACTTAAAAACACTTACATTGTCTGCAAAATGCTCAAGCTTAGTTTTAGCTGTCCTTAAATTACGCCTTGGAGCCCTATTGGAAGGATCCATGGGGGGTTACTGTCAATGGTCATTGTATGTGCCGGGTTGGGAAAACCAGTGGAAGTCTATTTAAGAGCTTGCTCCTTCTGTAAGGAGAAAGGAGATGGTTTGTGGATTGTTGAGCCAAAGTTTTTTTAAAGGGAAATGTTGCTTTCTCAAATTTCATACACATATTCAGTAAATACTTTTTTCCTGTTTTACAACATTTTTCAAACCTTCACTAAATAATCACTTGCACTGAATGTGCTATTATGGTTTGCTGCTGCTCATTATTATAAACCGCAACCTTCTCAAAGCATATCTACCCTCACCTGTAAGCTAGGTCATTTTGCAGATACAAGGGTTTGTACCAACAGCAGTGATACGTATTAGTGCATACCACCACTGCATGACACACAAACATACTGAAATAAACAAGCGCACATAATTAACTTTCTTTCTCACCATTTCTTCTTTATATATATATATGTGTGTGTGTGTGTGTGTGTCTTACAGATTTGGTAATCC
Source organism: Megaleporinus macrocephalus (assembly GCA_021613375.1). Lineage (NCBI taxonomy): Eukaryota > Metazoa > Chordata > Actinopteri > Characiformes > Anostomidae > Megaleporinus > Megaleporinus macrocephalus. The sequence goes on along the minus strand of CM038702.1, from coordinate 69,165,620 downwards.
TAAACCTCATCGTGGACCTAATCCAAACCCTCACCCTCGGTCTAATCCTAACCGTAAACTTGACCTCAACCCAACACCTAGTTTTAACCTTAACCTCAACCCAAAATCTTATCCTGCCCCCACTCTGGTCCTAATCTTGTTGATGGTTTGTATTCTACCTGTTACATGATTATGTAAATAAAGTGAAAAGCATCTGAATTTAGCAGATTATTTATAAATCATATTTACACAGCTAATTAAGAATCTCTCTAAAACCTACTAATTCTACTTCAGATGCTTCATTGTTGCTCCATCACTGACATGCTGTTCGTGTATTACTCTGAGTCTCTGTTAAGTGTTTATTTCCTCTAATATGGATCACTTCAGCTAAAGTGTCACTCAGATCTTATTCATATGGAAATTAATTCATATATAAAAATTGAGGTATAAAGGTCATTCAAGGTCGGTCCTCTTTTTCCAGTGTAGAACATACATTTCTACCATATCACACTCAACAACGATGGCAATAGGGTTCCTCAGAGAAATGCTGCTAAAGAACCACTTCCCTTTAGAACCTTTCAGTTTATGGCTGTGTGTAAAGGCCAAAAATGTATGTATAAATGGTAGAATTTAAAATTTCAGATGTTAACTGTATTATAGTGTACCTTTCTAAGAAAATCTGTTTTTATTGATTAACAGTGGATTATTATTCTGGGATGAAAAAAACATCTATACTCCTTTTTGGCAAACGTGGTGCTAAATTGGCGGCATGATGGCACTGTGGGTAGCACTGCCCCATCACAGCAAGGAGGGCCTGTGTTAAATGCCCCGGCAAGGTGACCAGGGTCCTTTCTGTGTGGAGTGTGTATGTTCCCAGGAGTTTTTTCCCACAGTCCAAAGACATGCATTCAGGTGGACGTCATTACATCCATAGGTTAACATGGTTTGGGCGGTATGGTGTGTTATCTCAGCTGATGTGTGACATACCAGTTCTGATGAAACACAATCTTGAAGAAGAATTCCCACTACTGATTCCTACTAGTAATTCTGATTCTAGAAAACAGGTTTGGGCTTGGACATATGGTTCAAGGTGCAAAACATTTACATTACGTGGAGTTAATTTCAAATTTGAATTTGAATGTTCTTCAAACTTACATCTCATCTTAAAAGCATTTATTTAAAGGCTTCTTACAGATTTTGTGGCGTAACAAACACTTTTGTTATCTTTGAACTTTCCTACTGTGATGGACCAGCAGCCTTTTTAGGGTCTTTCCTGCCTTCTGCCTAATCAGAGCTGGCATAGGCTCCAGCCCCCTCCTTGACTCAGAAGGAATTATTTTTCCAGTAGTGATGTTTACAGTGTAGTTCTGTGTCTCAGCAGCGTATGATCGTAAGCAGAATCAGGAACCTTTCTATGAGAATACGGAGGGCATCACACCAACCACACAACCTGGTGAGTTTAATATTGACAGAACACAATAAATGTAAAAATGATTTACTTTATTTGTGATGTGGTTGATTAGTGCGAGTACCACAATATCTGAAGTAGAACTTGCTCTGGTACTTCAGAGGTGCTTCCAGTTGCTGCTGGCAGTAAATTGTGGAAAAATGAAACGTTTCATATCTGAAATGTCATGTGACCTATTGGTATGTTCTACATCTGAATTATAAAACTTAACAAATGATTCAGTCAATCATGCTGTCTTCTTCTATCAGCAAGTGACCAAGAAAGGACAAAGGAACCCATGTATCACCTGGCAACTTATCCAGGAGTCCAGATCACAGGTAAACCCACTGCAGTGCTTGTTACAAGTTTAACCTCCGGTTTATAAATCGAGCAGAACAAACTTCACATTAAGTCAAAAACTGGAATGCTCTCTAGTCTCCAGGTAGAGCACAGAAGTGGGGGAAGGGATGTGCTGGCTCTTACCGGTCCCCCTGGCTGAGAAGGGCACATGCATTTCCAGATGGGTGACTGGTGCTCCCTGAACACGTTCTTTTTCTTTTCTTGTCTTTTTCTTTGTTTCTTTTCTCTTCTACCCACCACGTAGCAGCTACTCTATTGTTCACCCCTCAGGCAAAGGTGTGATGAGGAGCTGTCTTTTGTCCCTAGCTTAAATAGGGACCTGACAGGTGTGGTGAATTGCCCCTGATTAGCCCGAGGTCTTCTGGGACTTGGAGTTCCCCGGGACAGTGGTGCCTCTCCGGCGTCGACCTCTGCTGGCTGCACTGGCTGAACCCTTACAGCCTGTTTGTTTTCAGCACCACTGTGGCACTTTACTCTCTGTACATTATGAGTAAGAACTGGGAAACATTAATATCAGTCAAAGCACGTTTTCTGCTCTTCACTGTTCATATTGCTGAATTCAGTTCAGTTTAAAAGCTGCTGTATTATGTTTTAAAGGGAAATCAGTTAATAAAACCTTCTTCCTTTTCCTCTGCCTAAACCAGATAACCAGGAAGGAGCTGAACTGTTATATGCCCACATGAAGTATCCAACAAAATAACTCCCCTGGACTTTGCCCTCTTTCATTACTGCTCTATACTGACCTCCACCTTTATTATATTGTTCTGTTGTCAAAGATTCAAGGTTATTATAAAGACTCCAGATTTATGCTCAACCTGAAAGTTACAACATGAAATACATTCTCAAACTTGCAAATTTAAATTTCCTGTTGCATCTATTAGCTTTTAGAATGTCTTTTACTTTTATTATTTTGCATTAGATTGTACAACAAGCCTTATCAGTTAGTAGTTATTAGTTATTAGCTGAATGAGATGGAAACTTCAAGAATATATAAACTCTTAAAACAAGTTCTTTTTAAATATTATATATGAAATATTATTGTATTAATCCTTACTGTTTATTTTTACTTTCATCAGTTTAAATAGTTAATTTGTTTCATGTTAATTACTTAATGAATGAACTTTCTGTATTATAATGTTTTCATTGCATTTAGTTGTTTAATCTGATAATCTAATAATCTATATATTTTCTGTATTTTGTACAAACACAAGTCACATTAGATTGTTATCTGCGTAAACTGTTTTTCTATTATTTTTTCCTTATTATTTGTTTAAACTACACTTTGTAGACTTTTTCTAAAAATCAATATGAATAAAATTTGTTATTATTGTTTGAGCTTTGTATTCTGCTCTCATTTTTGGGTCAATCAAGGTTGCAGATTATATGGTAAAATCATGTCACCTCTCTTATAATCTAAACACTAATTAACATGCATGACAGAATAAGGACAAACAGAATTCCAGAGTGCAGCACAGCTACCCATATTTCCCTGTTTTAATAATCAAATATAGAAAATCCAAAAAATTAAAGGCCTTGAATAGAAAAGTTTTAAACTAGCAGCTCAGAGTATAGAACCAAATTTACAAACTACAGACAGAAGCGTGTCTAAAAAGCATAACAACTCTGATACTGCAAGATACACGTCTTCAACAGATCATCATGTATATAAGTTTAAACGGTGATTCAGAAATAGGCACCAGTACAACCTGAGAGGTGCCTGATATGAATCCATATGAAGCCCATGGCACAGTACTGTAGTAAGGCACATCAGGCATATCACAATGGTAGGGATCAATGCTCCAGCCTTTCCTTCCTGCAATATGTTCTTCTTGTAATATTTTCAAGTCCTGTATAAAAAATAAAAAGTTCATACACATCCCAACCAACGCTAATCACTGTTTAAAAAAAGTTACAGACTGAGGAGAAATACTGACTTTGATGTTTCAACCACATGGGGGCACCAAACACTTCACCATACATACTGAGACTCCTGGAAAACCAGAACCCCCCCAGATCCTGCAGATTTCAAGGTCCTCAGGTGTGAACTCTCCTCTCATCCCCCAGATTGTCTACAGGGTTTAGGTCTAGAAACTGGGATGATCACAGCCAATCCTTGATTCTTTGAAAGATGTGTAGATGTTAAGGTAAATCTAATCATGGCCAGGTTAGGCTTCCTGTCTGTGGCTGATGGGGGCTATGAAGATGCATGACATATACAGGATATAAACATGATATTTAGTGGGGAAGGGATACTTGTGTGCTACGATACTTGGCATCTGTATGAGTTTTAAGAGTTTGGTCTCGACTGATCATTAGAATCAAATCTCACTGAAAATCCCATTAACGTCTAGCAGGTATACTTGTCCTTGACAGCAGACGTCTTCTTCTGGCAACCCTCAAGCCTTGTGGTCATGTGGGTGGTGCATGATTGTACTTTTAGACACATTCTGACCCCAAGGCCTTACTAAGTTCTGCAATTCTTCAGTTGTGATACTTTGGAGATTGTTTGATCATTACATCTATCCTACTGCGTATAGTCAATATACACCCTGTTCCCAACAGATCCTTAACATCTCCAGCTTCTTTGAGCCTCTTAATTATTGTTAAGAGTAATTATTGTATTTTTGGGGACCCCTTAAATTTAGACATGTTTAGGGGGTCCATAAGGTTAATCTGGCAAATTAGACCCCTCCCATCCCTGCCCCCAATACTTTGCACCTTGGTTACAGCACTATTGTTGTTTTGCAACAGCCCTAGTGCCGCATATCAGTGTTCTCAAAGGACACAGGAAGTTCTCACAACAGTTTAAGAGCATATTTAAATATAAAAATGATAGCAGTAGTTTCCATTTTGATAACCTTTATGAAGATGTTAGCCATCTGCAGCATCTTAGACGTTCTCAATGGGAACAATCATTTGCTACAACCGTGAACAATGAAAGCAAATACAGTTTGCATTCACTGCTTTTTGGAATTCGTTCCTTCAAGTGCAAACCCAAATCCTGGCTACACAGTTGGCAAAGAATGTAGACTGCCATGATGCTAAACTTAACAGGGTATGCTCTCCATAGTCAAAGTCCTCAATACGACATAAATCCAGGTGGGAACAATCAAGGGACAACTTCATGTGCAATTCAAAAATACAAACCCTTCCCTATACACACAACCAAACATTTACATGCGATTACTAACAAGACTGGTATTATCCTTGCTCTATTAGGTAAGCACTGGCAAACAAGTACTGACATCTCTTAACAGCGTGAGAGGAGGACAACTGAAAACAGGCAACCAAACCAACAAGGCTTAGATTACTCAGTGTTGGTGTGGGTGGTTTATAAGAAGAAAATTGTTTACTGCATCTTTCTCATATACAGAAAGTATGAAATCATCTGCAAACAAACACAGGCATACACAAACTTCCTAAACCACAAGTGATGTCATACTTCTCCCCACCACATCTACAGTCCACTCATTTTATAAAACCACCCTGTAGCTTTAAGAGTCTCAATCTGTTCACCCTGAATATACATGTATTTGAATATATCATGATTTTCTACTGACACCTAATAAAGTCCATCAGCCAAGTTTGGTGTCCAAGTTTGCATCAGAATTTGGAACCATTGTTTTTAAAGGGTGCACACACCGGCGCTACAGTACAGTCCACCTGCACTTGGGTCTGCAACAAACACCTAAACTATGGTCAGTAAGGCATTGTGGGTCTTGGTTTGCTTCCAAATGAACTTGCTACAGTGCACAGCAGGCACATTTTCATCATGGTTCATACCAAATAAGAGAATTCAACATCAGAGCACATCTTTATATTCTTTATGTCTACATAATCTACCTGTTTAAACAGACGCTCTTGTTGCTCCTTCAGTTCGTGCTGCTGCTAATAACCACAGACCAGCAATAATATGACAGAGAAGCAGTGTCTCTGATTTTGGCACAGGGATCGTACTACAACGGTGACATGATGGCAGAAGCAGACATTAAATACTTGCTTTGACTGTAATACACAAAAAGTTATAGAGTCTTGATTTTCATGCCAAGATGTTTCTTTGGTCCTGAGCTCTTGTATTCCTACAAAATCTTAATAAGCAAGCGTTTTTTGTTTTTAGTTTTTGGAAAAATATTAGTTATTGCCAAATAATAACCAAATAAAAGAGACATAAAGACGCACAAACCCAAACTCAGCATTTAAGCTTCTTTCACACCTAGTTTGTTTGTTATAGTTCATTGTGAGTCATACTGTGTTCAAGTCAAGTCAAGTCAAGTGGCTTTTATTGTCATTTCAACTACAAACAGAGTACACAGTGAAACGAAACAACGTTCCTCAAGGACCATGGTGCAACATAGACAGTGCATACAAGACAAGTGCAACACGAACAAACAGGTGCGGACAGACAACACAACACAACACAGTACAGACACAACACAACACAGTACAGACAGAACACAACACAGTACAGACAACACAACACAGTACAGACACAACACAACACAGTACAGACAGAGAATAATAAATAATTGCCGGTAGTGTGCAAATTGTGCAATGTGTAATAAATAGAGTCCAGTGAGGTAGTAGAGTTATTAGTGCAATGCTTTGTGCAAAAATGCTACCCTTTTTTATCTGGGGTAAATAGTTGGAGAAAGAGAGAGAGAGAGAGAGAGAGAGAGGGAGAGAGAGAGAGAGAGAGAGAGAGAGAGAGAGAGAGAGTGTACCAGAAGATATCAGTTCAGACGTTGAGTTGTGTTGAAAAGTCTGATGGCTTGGGGGAAGAAGCTGTTGCAGAGTCTGGTCGTGTTGGACCGGACGCTGCGGTACCTTCTTCCTGATGGCAGGAGGGAGAACAGTCTGTGTGAAGGGTGGGTGGGATCATTCACAATGCTGGTTGCTTTGCGGATGCAGCGGGTGGTGTAAATGTCCAAGACGGAGGGGAGAGAGACTCCGATGATCCTCTCAGCTGTCCTCACAATGCGTTGGAGGGACTTGCGGTCAGAGGCTGTGCAGGTCCCAAACCAGGCAGTGATGCAGCTGCTTAGGATGCTCTCTATGGTTCCCCTATAGAAGAGGGTGAGGATGGGTGGAGGGAGACGGGCCTTTCTCAGCTTCCGGAGTAAGTAGAGACGCTGCTGGGCTTTCTTGGCTGTAGAGCTGGTGTTCAGGGACCAGGTGAGGTTCTCCGCTAGGTGGACACCAAGGAACTTGGTGCTTTTAACGATCTCCACAGAGGAGCCGTTGATGTTAAGCGGAGAGTGGACCGGTCTTGATTTCCTGAAGTCAACAACCATTTCCTTGGTCTTCTCTACATTCCAGTGAAGGTTGTTGACTGTACACCAGTCTAAACCACATTGGATTTTCCGCACTACCTGAATTAAGACATGTGTGGTTTGAGCCAAGTATATATTTGTTAGAAATGTTGATTTCTAAAGAAATAAAATGTTAACACCAGACATTAATTTCACGTGTAGACTTAAACTTGTCACTAAAAGACCTGCAGCCTATCTCAGCACCCACTGGACAGAAGAAAGAAAACACCCTGGTTGCCAGGCCATCATTTACATTTAACAGTGCTTCCAACTGTACCACGCTGGGCCTTGGAAAAAGTATTTGCCTCCTCTTACTTCTATATTTGCATATATGATTATTTTGTTTATAGAATGAAAATATAGCTTCCCAACACCAACTGGTCCTGAGTGGAAAAAATAAAGTCATTGTCCCCAACAGGTCTTATTTAATCTATCAACCAAATTCGGTTGGTTAAAAGCCAATGAAGAGCGACATCATGAGATAAGTAAATACAGCAAGTACAAACAGAAAAATGATGAAAAGTCAGTCGCGTGTGTAGTGAAGCTTTTTAATGAACTGAGTCTAAATCCTGAGCACAGGCCAGTTTATGTTCAGCTAATACTCTAAACTGAACATTTCAACATCCGTTTAAGCCTCACTTAGATACCTTTACCTGTTGCTTCTTTACTGTGTCAGTGTAACAGCAGCAGTAAGGATTTGATGGTAGAATATGCGGTTCAGGCAAGTGCTGTTCAGTTCAGCAACTCACAAGCTGTGTTCCTATTTCTGAACAACTACGTAAACATTTTGTCACACGTTCTCAGGCAGCATGAGCCCCTTATAGCTGTGAACAGGAGTGTTTCTCACGTTATGGGCTGTTCCTGTCTTGGCCTTACGTTTATTTTAAAAAGATCTCTATCTAGTTTCTGTCACTCGCTGTCTGAGCGTGATGGAGCGTGTTGGGTTCCTGTGTCTCCTGCTGGGTGGAAGTTTACACATGATCAGCAGCGGTGAGTACATAACAACATGGATAGAAACAACTTCAGCTGTTGATCTTTGTTAATGAACTTATATGGGTGTGTTAATGTACTGATACACTGAGATACCACAATGTAGAAACGAGACACTGAGATACCACAATGTAGAAACAAGACACTGAGACACCACAATGTAGAAACGATACACTGAGATACCACAATGTAGAAACGAGACACTGAGATACCACAATGTAGAAACAAGACACTGAGACACCACAATGTAGAAACGAGACACTGAGATACCACAATGTAGAAACGAGACACTGAGATACCACAATGTAGAAACGAGACACTGAGATACCACAATGTAGAAACAAGACACTGAGACACCACAATGTAGAAACAAGACAGTTTGCTTTGTTGAGCATCTATTAAATATGAAATCTAATCAATTGTATCGTCTGAGGACTGAACAAGCAGCACCAATCAGCTCATCAGCATGTTAGGAATATCTACAACAACACAGTTATCATGTGGCAAGTGTCGCTGTCACACCTCTAATAAAGCTATAAGTCACCTGGGGTCATGTGTTATAGTGATATTATAATTGGTATTACTGGTGATAACATCACTGTAATGCAGTCTCAACTGGATGAAAAATTGTTCTAATCATAATAAAAGTACTGTTTAATACAAAACCTTCACTTTATAAGTAATTCTTATTTTGAATTATCCGCATGATGACAATGCTGATTTGAGTCCCTTGGCCTTGGGATTAAATCCTAAATGGCTCCTTGCTCCCTACATAATGCGTTATATTGGAAATTTAATACTGGATCTGACATCAGACACGAACAGAGCATATCAAGTCAAAACACCTGATCGACTTAAAAACATTCTAATAAAAAAATGGTGGAATTCCAATTTAAGCCTGAAAATGTAGTACATATAGTAACAGTCTAAAGAAAAAACATCTATCTCCATTTGTGTTGATTTTGACATTTCAGGCACCGGCAAAGGTTTCAGCTTCCCAGTAGGCAGAGCCATGGGTGTTTTACTTGCATATGCAGAACAACATAAAATGAATGTATGCATGTCCTTTATTCATGGACTCGCACCAGTACCTGTTAGCTAGGAGTTGCTGAGTGAGTGAGGGGTTAAATTCTAGCTTTAGGGAGAGTGGTGCCCTTAATCAAATCCATAACACAGTCATGGGGGCGATGTGATGGGAGCTTAGTAGCATTTTACTTTCTGAACACCTCACTAAGATCCGAGTATTCAGCACATACATCAACTTAAACTGACTTCTTTGGACTCTCCACTGAAGTGGATCTTACTCCTGTGACAGGTTTGTTAACACAGTGGTTCAAACAAAAACTAGACCATGCTTTGATCTCTTGATCTGCCCATGACATTTTGGGTTTGTGTTTTTTAGCCAGGGTAAACCTAAGATGACAAAGAATTCCAAATGGTTTAGAACCAACAGACTAATAAGTTCTGTATGAAGCAACTTTTAACTGTACGGGCTTGGTAATGTAAGTGATTGTCCCCACACCCACTGGTCCTCTGTCCACCGCCACAATCAGCAATGGTTCAACTGAGATACAGAAATGTCCAGTTCCTCCACGAGGCTCCTGCGGACGAAGTTCCCCTCAACGACAAGCATACAAGCATAGATCTCCATAAAAACATCAAAGCCTCTTCTCTGGGCTCTATCGAAATGAGTCGCACTTAAAGTGCGTAATTGGCTACCGAAATATTGCCCTGACCGACTTGTCCTTTGGCTCTACCATTAGAGGCATGATCTGAACAGTTCTGAATGGAGGACCAGACTGCCGTAGCCCATTCTAACACCTTGATTGAAAGGTGAGAAATACAAAAGTCAATTTTAGCTTGATCAAAACTGACAGGTGAGTTGTTGAAAACATTTAACACTGTAGCAGAAACATTTCGCGGGGGCACCATCAAATTTAGCCAATTTGCTCGCTGAAAAAACAGTCTGAGCTGGAGACAGATTGATGGTATGATTCGGCTGAGGTGTTATCGAGGAGGCCCTATTCAGGGAATGGATCTGGGATGTTAAGTCCTTGATGCTGGAGATCAGCTGAGAAAGTTGATCTTAATGTCCACTATTTTTGGGTCAGTTCGTTAACTGAATGAAAACAAATTTTTCATCTGCATTTTACAGGATAAGTATTGTGTAAGCAGACGAATGCAGCTGAACTACTAAGTATAATTTTATTCACAAGAAAACTAATCCAAAAACGAAGTCAAAACAGGCAGAGGCAGGCAAACAGGGTCAAAAGGGGTTAGGCAGAAAGGAGAGCCAATAATACATACAAGTCTAAAACCAAAAAGACACGGCAATAAACACAAAGAGGACTAGGCTAAACTCAGAAATCCAAAAAGCAGGTCAAATCAGTAATTCAGATGAACAAGATACGCTTAGTAGGCTCAGCCAAACTGCAAAATGAACCAAAAGATACAGGCAGGTTATACAGTAAGTGATGGAGACACGTTAAGAGTTGACAGAGACCAAGGAAGGCGTGACCCCAGGCACATAGGAGTGGGTCTCCTTAACTGTATCACAGCTGGTTTAAGCTATGGCGTCACATCAGTGTCAAAACTCGAGCACGCAATAACGTGAGGTGAGAAATTTAAACCTGCGTGTTTTAACATTTCACACACCTAAATGTTTCACTCGAGCTCAAATGTGAAACTCGCGAGCACGTAAATGCTCAAATTTTCATAAATGCTCAAATTCACTTTATTCCATCCTTTAATGTTTTTTCTCTCACTATTCGATTTTTCTTCCTCACACGCAAAATACAATAAGGTCGGCTTCTCTCTGCGCTCAAGAGAGCAGCAGCAAAGAGCGAATGTCTGATGAATATCCAATATCCAATAGGTTCAGGCTCATGAAAAGAGATAAGACTATTAAATCACACTTCGCGTTTTGCACGCTCTGGTTTTGACACTGAACATTATATGTGTGTGTGTTTCACTGCCCCTACTGTGTGTGTGTTTCACTGCCCCTACTGCGTGTGTGTTTCACTGCCCCTACTGTGTGTGTGTTTCACTGCCCCTACTGTGTGTGTGTTTCACTGCCCCTACTGCAAGTGTGTGTTTCACTGCCCCTACTGTGTGTGTTTCACTGCCCCTACTGCGTGTGTGTTTCACTGCCCCTACTGCGTGTGTGTTTCACTGCTCCTACTGTGTGTGTGTTTCACTGCCCCTACTGCGTGTGTGTTTCACTGCCCCTACTGTGTGTGTGTTTCACTGCCCCTACTGTGTGTGTGTTTCACTGCCCCTACTGTGTGTGTGTTTCACTGCTCCTACTGTGTGTGTGTTTCACTGCCCCTACTGTGTGTGTTTCACTGCCCCTACTGTGTGTGTTTCACTGCCCCTACTGCGTGTGTGTTTCACTGCCCCTACTGCGTGTGTGTTTCACTGCCCCTACTGCGTGTGTGTTTCACTGCCCCTACTGCGTGTGTGTTTCACTGCTCCTACTGCATGTGTGTTTCACTGCCCCTACTGTGTGTGTGTTTCACTGCCCCTACTGTGTGTGTGTTTCACTGCTCCTACTTTATTCCATCCTTTAATGTTTTTTCTCTCACTATTCGATTTTTCTTCCTCACACGCAAAATACAATAAGGTCGGCTTCTCTCTGCGCTCAAGAGAGCAGCAGCAAAGAGCGAATGTCTGATGAATATCCAATATCCAATAGGTTCAGGCTCATGAAAAGAGATAAGACTATTAAATCACACTTCGCGTTTTGCACGCTCTGGTTTTGACACTGAACATTATATGTGTGTGTGTTTCACTGCCCCTACTGTGTGTGTGTTTCACTGCCCCTACTGTGTGTGTGTTTCACTGCCCCTACTGCGTGTGTGTTTCACTGCCCCTACTGTGTGTGTGTTTCACTGCCCCTACTGCAAGTGTGTGTTTCACTGCCCCTACTGTGTGTGTTTCACTGCCCCTACTGCGTGTGTGTTTCACTGCCCCTACTGCGTGTGTGTTTCACTGCTCCTACTGTGTGTGTGTTTCACTGCCCCTACTGCGTGTGTGTTTCACTGCCCCTACTGTGTGTGTGTTTCACTGCCCCTACTGTGTGTGTGTTTCACTGCCCCTACTGTGTGTGTGTTTCACTGCTCCTACTGTGTGTGTGTTTCACTGCCCCTACTGTGTGTGTTTCACTGCCCCTACTGTGTGTGTTTCACTGCCCCTACTGCGTGTGTGTTTCACTGCCCCTACTGCGTGTGTGTTTCACTGCCCCTACTGCGTGTGTGTTTCACTGCCCCTACTGCGTGTGTGTTTCACTGCTCCTACTGCATGTGTGTTTCACTGCCCCTACTGTGTGTGTGTTTCACTGCCCCTACTGTGTGTGTGTTTCACTGCTCCTACTGCGTGTGTGTTTCACTGCTCCTACTGCATGTGTGTTTCACTGCCCCTACTGCATGTGTGTTTCACTGCCCCTACTGTGTGTGTGTTTCACTGCCCCTACTGCGTGTGTGTTTCACTGCCCCTACTGCGTGTGTGTTTCACTGCTCCTACTGCATGTGTGTTTCACTGCCCCTACTGTGTGTGTGTTTCACTGCCCCTACTGCGTGTGTGTTTCACTGCCCCTACTGCGTGTGTGTTTCACTGCTCCTACTGCATGTGTGTTTCACTGCCCCTACTGCGTGTGTGTTTCACTGCCCCTACTGCGTGTGTGTTTCACTGCCCCTACTGCGTGTGTGTTTCACTGCTCCTACTGCATGTGTGTTTCACTGCCCCTACTGTGTGTGTGTTTCACTGCCCCTACTGTGTGTGTGTTTCACTGCTCCTACTGTGTGTGTTTCACTGCTCCTACTGTGTGTGTGTTTCACTGCCCTTACTGTGTGTGTTTCACTGCCCCTACTGTGTGTGTGTGTTTCATTGCCCCTACTGTGTGTGTTTCACTGCCCCTACAGCGTGTGTGTTTCACTGCCCCTACTGCGTGTGTTTCACTGCCCCTACTGTGTGTGTTTCACTGCCCCTACTGTGTGTGTGTTTCACTGCCCCTACTGTGTGTGTGTGTTTCACTGCCCCTACTGTGTTTGTGTGTTTCACTGCCCCTACTGTGTGTGTTTCACTGCCCCTACAGCGTGTGTGTTTCACTGCCCCTACTGCGTGTGTTTCACTGCCCCTACTGTGTGTGTTTCACTGCCCCTACTGTGTGTGTGTTTCACTGCCCCTACTGCGTGTGTGTTTCACTGCCCCTACTGTGTGTGTTTCACTGCCCCTAATGTGTGTGTGTTTCACTGCCCCTACTGTGTGTGTTTCACTGCCCCTAATGTGTGTGTGTTTCACTGCTCCTACTGTGTGTGTTTCACTGCTCCTACTGTGTGTGTGTGTTTCACTGCCCCTACTGTGTGTGTGTGTTTCACTGCCCCTACTGCGTGTGTGTTTCACTGCCCCTACTATGTGTGTGTTTCACTGCTCCTACTGTGTGTGTTTCACTGCTCCTACTGTGTGTGTGTGTTTCACTGCCCCTACTGTGTGTGTGTTTCACTGCCCCTACTGCGTGTGTGTTTCACTGCCCTTACTGTGTGTGTGTTTCACTGCCCTTACTGTGTGTGTGTTTCACTGCCCTTACTGTGTGTGTGTTTTACTGCCCCTACTGTGTGTGTGTTTCACTGCTCCTACTGTGTGTGTGTCCACTAGCGAATGTGTGGGTGTTTGTCCACTAGCGTGTGTGTGGATGTGTTTGTCCACTAGCGTGTGTGTAGATGTGTGTGTTCACTAGCATGTGCGGATATTTATATTTAAACACAGTTTTAGAAATATTAGAAATATTTGTGTACTTGGGCTCCAACTTCAACATTTAAACTCCTTTTTCAACACATTCAGATCAAAATCTTATGAACATATATCTTAAGTTAGGCGAGTCCAAACTAGCTGTTATATTGGCATTTTCAGTCATTTGAATGCAGCCCACCCTCCAGTCAGAGTTCTAACAGACCAATCAAGTATCAGTTTATTTAAATGCACCTTTTACAACAGATGTCACAAAGCAGATTTACAGAAAATCTGGGTCCAACCCCCCCAATATGCTTCCCTGATGAACTGATGAATAAAGAGCTGTAATAAAGGTGTAATAACACTCTATCTGCTCCATTGTGTTCTTCCTAACAGAGACTCTACATGTGAGTCAGAAAGAAGGAAACATTGCCGTACTTCACTGTGGAAAACTGACTAACGGTAAAGTGACCTGGAGCAGAGACGTCAACGGACAGAGAGTGGACATTCTGACCACTCATAATGGACAGACCACCAAACACATCTCTGATCCAGACAGACGTTACAGCTCTGGAGTAAATCTAGTACTGAGCATATTCAGAGTGTCTGAGTCGGACGCTGGTAGATATTACTGCAGTGGAACTACAGTGGAGCTCACAGTGACTGAGCGTAAGTGTAAAACTCTCTACTCTCTACAGAGACCTCCAGAAGCGACCAGAGATATTTATAAATGATGCAACAATCAAAAACTACAGAATCTCTTATTTACACTCAGACTTTCAGCCTGTTTTCTGTTTTCTTTTGATCTCCAAGGTCAGCTCAAACTCAGCTGTGAATGAAAGCATGTGTTAGTTTCAGGTCCTAAACTGCTTTTAGATAGACATTCTGGTCAGCACAGTGAAATTAAAATAAACCATGTGCTCGGTGTGTGAGGCCCTTAATGATCTTCAGACAGTGGACAGCTGGACAGTGACTGCGTTCTACTTTAGATAGAGGGAGTAACTGCAGATCTCAGCAGAGCTCAGTGCTTCATCACTGTAATCGTCTGGAGGAACGTTCTGAAGAAAGTAAATCAGGAGAGAGTCTGAGTTCAAGTACTGAGAGTTTAAATATCAGCTTTTAATAACACAAAAAGTGGAAGAATACTAAACCAACTTCAGCCTTACAAATAGAAACAAGATTGTGGTGTATTTATGTGGATGCGCATTGCAAAACAAAAATTACAAACACAGAAAGCATACACTGACTAAATAAAGAATAAAGAGCTGCAATAAACAGCTGTAATAAAGGTGTAATAAACTAACTAAAGCTATACTGAACACTGTATCTGCCCCATTGTGTTCTTCCTAACAGAGGTTCTACATGTGAGTCAGAAAGAGGGAAACAGGGCCACCCTTCACTGTGGAAACCTGACTAACGGTAAAGTGACCTGGAGCAGAGACGTCAACGGACAGAGAGTGGACATTCTGACCACTCATAATGGACAAACCACCAAACACATCTCTGATCCAGATGGACGCTATGAATCAGGGGCAGATCGAGCGTTGGTTATATATGAAGTCTCTCTGTCGGACGCTGGTAGATATTACTGCGGTGGAGATAAAGTGCTGCTCACTGTGACATCAGAAACCGGTATGTATGAAAATGTGTTTCAGTTCTATGTACTGTAGTAACTTCTTTACCTGCTGCTTTATTCTTGAGGATACTGCGGTATAGACATGCTCTAAGAAGGGTCTGATTTGACTGGTGACTGCACAGTCTAATAGACCTGCCTCCATGTTTCTTCTGTGTGCTCCATCTGGCCAAGTCAGTCCGTCTCAAAACCTAATGAGCTGCCTAAGTAGGCACTGACTCTGTATCAGCTGTGTAAGTAGCAGCGTTCTCTCCTCATATGACAGACTACTGAGACACTCTAGTTAGGGAACAACTGCGTCACAACTTGTTCCCACCTACAGTACGCGACCGGTGTTTTAGGGTATCTACTGGCTACCTGGCTAAGCTACCTGCCAGCTATCCAAAACAATAGGCTGAGGCTTAAAAATCTGCCAGCATAAATGCCAATCTCTCCAGTAGAAACCTGTAAAATGGTCAACAACTCATTACAAAGTTTCAAATAAAATGTTATTTTGTGTGGTTGTATGACAGGAAACACATTCAACCATCAGATAGAATTACGCGATTGCTTTAGCTGCTGAGGAACCGTTTGATGCTTCCTTACGATTCAGCCAGAATAAAGTGCCTCAGTAGACAGCATGTTGAAGGTATGTAAGAATTGGGACAGCCTACATGTCAGGAGCTATGACATTAAATGCTGTCTATGTAGACACTCACTAGGTTTTGAGACAGACCTGTCACCTCCTGGGTTTGGGCAAGTTTTCTTTGGGGGGGTTCCTGCCATAAAATGACTGGATTTGCTGAACCATAAACGTCTCATAGCCTCTGTAGCATTTGGTGCGCTGGCCATCTGTGTCTCAGACTCACTTTACCAGATGGCTTGATGTGTAAGAAATATTTACAACAGGGGCCAAAAGTTAAAGTGACCTTTAGAATTATCAGGACTCTTTGTAAAGACAATCTTACAAAGCTGTTAAATCTTTTGATCCTAAATAGAAAACATGATTAAAACTTGGTGGCAGTGGTTAGGACAAATCCCTGAACAGTGAGAGGAATTTAATCCATACTCTTTATTCATGGATAACATAACATTACACATGTAATTTTGTAAAAAAGTTTTTCTGCTGACTAGCAGAAAAAAGGTATAAAGGCAACAAAGAAGTATAAAGGCAACAAGTAAAACCACATCCACAACTAACAAAATAAGCAGAAGTGAGAGAGGTCCTTACTTTAGTGAAAGTACTAGAAATACAGTATAAAGTACTAAAATAAATTTAAAAAGTATAGAGGTACACAATCCTAAGTGCACCTTAAGTTATTATGTCAAATTCCAATTTTAAAATGGGATTCTCGTTTTTGAGGGTTGCACAGAGATGCACATTCATGAAACTGAGCATCAATTTATACTAGAACTGAATGCATTTTTCACATAAACACTCGTTTAGAGCACCAAACACATCTACCTGGTTGATTTTCTTTACAGGGTCTGGACAAGAATGGACATAAAGCATGTTTATAGTCCAGGTCTAACCTGAAATGACAGGATGAACTAAAGTAATGTAAGATGTTTGTTTTGATATTGTCTTAAAGCACATCAGTATTTCTATAAGAAAAATCCCTACAGGTTTCAAATCAAATTCACAGAAAAGCAACAAAACCAATGTTTTTACATTTGTTTTTGACTTTGGGCGGGTAGAGAAAAAAAAAACCTGACTGTGGATTAGACACATAGATGAGTGAGGGTCAGTATTACTGTGGAATAGACACATAGAGGAGTGAGGGTCAGTATTACTGTGGATTAGACATATATAGGAGTGAGAGTCAGTATTACAATCAGTATGATGAAACAGTTCACCTCATCCTCTGTAAGAAAACATGATTGGATTCTATCAGCTGATCTTGTGTTTTTATTTTCAGTTCAGTGGAATTTCCTGATCACAGCAATTAGCTATCTGGTCGTTGTGGTGCTGCTTCTGATCTTATGGAGATGTTGCTACAAAAAGGAAGGTGATAATTGTTTACTGCTCTAGCTGTAAATCACGGAATATTCTAGTGGAGTTTCTTGCACATCTCAACTCATTTTCATTATTTTTCAGTTTTTGGGACGAAATTACTAAATTATTAAATTACTAGAGGTGTCTAATTAAAAAAAACACATTAAAAGTAAAATATATTTTTTCGTATTCTATTTATGTAGTGACAGAACAAACAAGCTCATCTGTTTCCTTTTTCTACTTCCTGTAAAGCAGCAGTAGGGAAATATCTGAATACACTGCAGTAAATATTTCAAAGATGTACTGTAGATACTTAATTTAAGTGGATGTACTGATATACTAAATTAAATAACTTACATTAAGCAAATCCTAGTCTTATTCAAAACCTAATCCTAACCTTAACACAAGACCTAATCCTAACCCTAACCTTAACCCAAGCCCTAATCTTAACCATGGGTCTAAACCTAATTTTACCCCAAGACCTATTCCTAACTCTAACCTTATACCTAATTCTAATCCTGTGTCTAACCTTAACTTTACCGCAAGACCTAACCCTAACCTTAACCCAAGACCTTGTCCTAACCCTAACCTTAACCCAAGACATAATCGTAGCCCTGGGCCTAATCATAACCCTAGTGCCTAACCCTAACTTTAACCCAAGACCTAATCCTAACCTTAACCCAAGACCTAATCCTGATCTTAACCCAAGACCCAATCCTAACCCTGGGCCTAAACTTGACTTTACCCCAAGACATAAACCTAACCTTAACCCAAGACCTAATCCTAACCCTGGGCCTAAACTTGACTTTACCCCAAGTCCTAATCCTAACCCTAACCTTACCCAAGAACTAATCCTAACCTTACCCAAGACCTGATCCTAACCCGAACCCAGAAGCTGCTGGAATGTGGAGAACATCACACTGACAGGTGTACATGGTGTTCACTCTACATATATTGAGTTATCTGGGCTGATTTGTAACATGCCAGATCTGATAAGGTTGGGTTCTCTCTGAAGAATGGTTCTCACTTCTAGCTCCTAAGGTCCTAATGAGTCTGGGCTGGGACATATATGGAGATTATTTTTTCAATGTTTTTTTTACACTTACACATCTCTTTTACATACTATTAAAGGCATTTCTTCAGATGCTCCTTAAAGATTATGAGGACCCTTAAAAACACCCTTTTGACATGAATATGAGACATCAAACTAACCACACAACCTGGTGAGTTTTTAATGACTGTTTTCAGATATGTACCTATAATTTACTTTTAAGTGTACAGTAAACAAATGTTTTCATTATGCTGTAATTTAATTTTAGTTGAGTTACCTGTTCCCCAGGTACTATGGATAGGGCTGCCCGCAGCTCTGAGCAAGTGTGCTCACTGCCCCCTAGTGTATATGTTCACTAGTGTGTGTGTATGTGGGTGTTTCACTGCATAGATGGGTTAAATGTGGAGGTCAAATTCCACTGTGTGTACTATAGAGTACTATAGCTTGAACTTGCTCTCATACTTCAGAGGTGCTTCTACTTGCTGCTGACAGTACATTATGGAAAAAAGAAAAGATTAATATCTGAACTAAGTCATGTGACCTATTTTGATGGTCAGCATGTCAATCACAAATTTCAGCGTATGATTCAGTAAATCATGCTGTCCTCCTTCATAGGCAAGTGACCGAAAAAAAGACAAAATGCATGTAGCAAGTTATCCAGAAGTCTGGATCACCGGTAAACCCACTGCAATGCTTGTTACAAGCCCAACCTCCGGTTATACTCAGATTTAAATTAATTAACAGTTCAGAAAAGTAGTTCTGATTTCTCATTTACTTTTATTATTATTATTATTATTATTATTATAATTATAATTATTTTTTATTATTATTATTTGGCCAGGCATTCTGTTTCAGGCATGCTTGTCTATCTGGGAATTTAAGGGCAGTTGCGAAGGGATTCAGAGTGAATGCCTGCCACAGTGGAACTCCCACAGCAACATTTACCAGCATCCAGTACAGTATTTGAGATATTTGGGGAACAAGGTTTTGAACAAGGTTTTTGTTAATCACCAATTAAAATATGGCATTTGGAAATTAATAATGTAAAAAAATTGCCTAAATTACCAGCACATATTTATTACCAATTGTATTATTATTAAAACTGAACTGCACAAAAGCAGCATGTAAAGCAAAGATATATTATATTATATTATATAAAAATATTTCTGATTTTATAGTGGGGTTTTCAGTATCAGGTAAAAAGTTTTATGAGTATATTTCTGTACAAGATTCAGAAACCAATATGTAATGGGCATTGCACCCTGTTACCAGAAACACACACATACCAGATAACATATATTTTAAGATGTGTGGGTGCTGCAAATCTTGAACATTACTTAGCATCACACAAGATAAGCGGTAAAACTGAAATTGGACTGATGAGTTGTTTTTGGATGGAAGCTTAACAGGACTATCGCTGTGCACAACAGCAGAGGATTAATAAGACAAACTGGGCAAAAATTCATATGATTCATAATAATAAATCACCAATAATCTGGAAAAGCGAAGACAAGACCAGCAAATAATATGTTAATATAATTAAATTAACATAAATTAACAAAACACAAGCTCTGCACTGAGTATGTGTACACATGCCTAATGGGAAGATATTTCAGTCCTTATTGTTACCCTGACAAACCAATATGTTAACATGTTATTCACCGAACAGAAAATCATTAGACATCACCATCTACTGGTTATTCTGGATTTAGGGTTAGTCAGTGAGCTCATCTGAAGTACCAGCCTGCATTATTTAAACATGAAAAATTCCCATTTCTAGTGTTTAGTACAGTTTTAATACACCAGTTTGTTTCTATTTTGTCACTGTATTAATAGTAGGAGCTGCAAAACATTAATATTAGCCAAAGCACTTTTTCTATTCTTTACTGTGTTCATATAGTTGAATTAAGTTCTGTTTAAAAATTGCTGTATTATATGTTTATGTATGAAGGAAAATCCATCAAACTCCCTTTCTTTTCTTCTGCTTTAACCAGGTAACCAGGACGGAGCCAACAAAATAATTTCACTGGACTTCACCCTCTTTCATTGCTGCTCTATACTGACCTCTAGCTTTATCATATTGTTCTGGTGTCTGATTTTAAGTTTCAAGGTTATTAAAAAGACTACAGGGTTCTGTACAACCCAAAAGTTACAACCTGAAATTCTCAAATGTATGTTCTGTCTTCCTGTTGAATTCATTAACATTTAGAATGTCTTTAACTTTTGTTTTAATTCACTGTTATTCAGCATTAGATTGCACACCAACACCAGCTAATTAGTAGAAACTCTTATAATGTATAAACATATATTTTTATATCTTAAAACATATATTTTTAGATTTTTTATATACCTTTATATCTTAATGTACTTTTATTTTATAAATCCTTACTGTTTATTCTTTGTACATTCATTATTTTAATATTTGTTTTAACTGCAGTTTTGTAGAGGGGATTTTAGAGACATTTTCCATAAAAGCAATATGAATAAAACACATTATTGTTTTAGATAGGACTATTCTGCTATTATTTCTTGCATCTATCAAGGTTACGGGCTGTAAGGTAAAATTTGCAGAATGTCGTAAGGAAAGCTGGTATCCCAGAGCATCTCATAAGGAATCTCAACACTAACACGCCATCTAGAGAAACAGAATTCCAGATTTCAACACGACTACCCATATAAAATGCACTAAATGCAAAATATATAACCAAACAAGCATGAGAGGAATTTGATTCGCAGAAGACTGAACGCACATAGTAGAAAACCTAAGACCTAAAAGCCTTTATTAGAAAAGTTCTGAACTAGCAGCTCGAAGCACAGAATCAAAATCACAAACTACAGACAGACGTGTCTAAACAGCGAACAGCCAGCGTTTTAAACTGAACTCTGTCTTGTGTTGAAAAGCCACTGTGTGTACACTGCTCACTTATTAGCTAAGCTTACTCACTTTAGCTTCACCTAATTGTAATGAGTCCAGAGGCAGGAGTTGCGGATACACTTGCAGGTTGGTTTTATTTACACTCAAGACTAAAACAAAAATCCAAAGTAACACCTTACAGCAACACAGGGTCGACAAAGACAAGGCGCATACGAAGGGTATATATACACATGGACCAACAAGAGGGAACAGGTGACGAGACTAAACATCAAAGGGGAACAGGTGTGTGAGGCGGGGCAAGGGCGGAGACAAGGAGCACGTGATTAACAGAAACACATGGACGGGATGTAAACAAAGGCACATGGATGGGCAGGCATGCACTATTATGGAGAGGATACACACAAAAAAATCTTGCTATATCTTGCTACATGTGTACGGCAGATCATATAAATAAATGTAACGATGCAAGGTACCAGATATGGATCCAAATGAAGTCTTATGGCACAGTAATGAAGGCCTATTTGTAAACAGGCACATCACAATGGTGGTGATCAATGTACCAGTCTTTCCTAACTGTAATATTTCTGTGTTTGTTCCTGTGTTTTTTCACATGTGCTACAAAAAAAACATTAAAATTGACATGTTAAGTTCATTCATATTAGCAACCATCGCTAACCACTGATTAAAAAGTTACAAGCCGTAGTCAGATAATGACTTTCATGTGTAAACCACATGGGGGCATCAAACACCTCCCATACCACAAATGCTGCCACCAATAGAAAACAAGAGTAAAACAACTGTGAAAAGCATTCTTTATTGCTAATTCTTTGGATCTTTCATGAAAGAAATGTATACCTTATAACCTTTACTTCAAGAACAAAGACTAAAAAGTGTCATAAATAATGATCACTGTTCCCAAATCTATGAGGCACCCTTTAACACTGTGTTCCTCTCTTTACAAAGATAACAGCTACAACATGTCTTATCTTATAATGCTTAATGAAACCGGAGAACATATGCAAATGGAGACCATTACTCCATACAGAACCACACCACATTCTTAAGATTCCAAGGTCCACACTGGTGGACTTTCCTTTTTAGCTCATCTCACAGGTTTAGGTTGAAACTGGGATAACAATGGCAAAACCTTGATTTGTTTCTGTGGTCAGTGAACCATTTTTGTGTAGATATTACGGTTTCAATTTGCTACTTGATGGTGTCTGTGATATCACATATCTGCACAGGCCCAGAACAAATCCCCCACCATCCTTCACAATGGGGAGGAGGTACCTCTGTGCATGGAAATCTTCATGTCTACACCAGCTCTAGTATGTGTTTCTATTTTGGTCTCCACTGACCGTCAGAACTTTCCAGCTGAAAGTTCCATTAAGTAGTTCTTACCATCTCCAGCCTCTGAATTATTGCCCTGATAGTGAGAACTTTTTAACTGTTTAACTGTTTTTCTGTAGCTGTTTCCTGATAGTGCAAAGACCAACTGCAGGAAACTCAAAGGTTAGACTCTTCTCTCTTGCTCTCTCTTCTTTTTAATTTCTTGTTGGAGCTCCTGATGTGATGGGGGTTCCATGTTGGCTTGCCGTAGCAGTGCCAAAACTTTTGGAACATAACACTTTTGGAACTATTGGAACATAGCGTCTGCCATAACAGTTGTTCTTCTAGAAATGCTTTCTTCTAGTCTGGTAGATTTTCCACACATTAACTGAGATTTTAATAATCATGAGCAACAGTGGGTGGTGTTTGTATTTACTTATATCTTTTATGATATCTTTTACTGAGATGTTAGCCATCTTGAATGTTCTTTTTGTACTTTTTGGAAATGGTTCCAACAAGTCCAAACCCAGCATGACTCCTGGCTTCACAACTGGTGAAAGGTTAGGGTATGCTGTGTTTCTACTGGTCCAGGTTGTTCATAAGAAGAGAATTATTTACTGCATCTCTCTCATGCACAGACACAAGAAGGTACGAAATCACCAGCATACAAACACATCCTAAACCACAAATGATCTCATACTTCTCGTACTAAACACATCTTCAGTCCATCCAACATATAAAACCATGCTGCAGCTATGAGAGTCTCACTCTGTTCAGCCTGAAATGTGTGTGTACTTGTTAAAGGAAAAATCTAATTTCCAGCTGTATAATGTCCTGATTTTCACTATGTACTACTGCATCTGCAGCCTGGAGGAGCGTGTTGTAAAATGTAACAGTAACATATAAATGTGAGTTGCACTGGTCACACAGTGTTCTCAATTCCTCAGCGCTACTCACTGAATTTTGCCATTACTACATTGAAATAAAGCCATATCGAGTGTATTCCACAGTAGACGGCACGGTGGTGTAGTGGTGCCAGGTGGACTGTTATTACCTCAGAAAGAAGGAGAAAGGAAAATAAAATAAAAAGAAAAGGAACACAAGGTTAGTTCTGGTTTGGAGTAATACAGTGGATGAGAAGTATAGCTCAGTCACCAAAAGCTAAACTGACTTAAAAATTGCGTCAGAGTCCTGAACATTAACTGGTTATTCCACAGTTTGGGGGCTTTGTAGGAAAAAGCTCTTCCCCCCATTGTAGTCTTCTGAATTTTAGGAACCAATAGAAGACCAGCATCCTGTGATCTGAGTAAGCATGGTGGCTCATAATAAGCAATAAGATCTTGCAGGTACTCGGGTGTGAGACCATGCAGGGCTTCATACGTCAGTAAAAGAATTTTATAGTCGATACGGAATTTAACAGGAAGCCAGTGTAGTGCTGATAAAACTGGACTGATGTGATGGAATTTCCTGGTTTTAGTTAGTACTCTAGCTGCAGCGTTCTGAACTAACTAAATAATGCATTACAGTAATCTAGCCTTGAGATTATAAAGACATGTATCAACTTTTCAGCATCAGACACAGATAACACATTTCTTAACTTTGAAATGTTTCGTAGGTGAAGAAACGCTGTTCTTGTAATATTACCTATGTGTTGATTAAATGTCAGATCTGAGTCAATTGTTACACCAAGATTTTTGGCTACTGAACCAGGAACTACAGAGAAATCAGCAAGATTTAACATTAAATCTGAACATTTAGTCCGAGCAGCCTTTGGGTCGAGGAGGAGAACTTCCGTTTTGTCAGGGTTCAAAAGAAGGAAGTTCTGTAGCATCCAAAGTCTAATATCTCCTACACAATCTTCTATCTTATTTAATCTGGATTTATCATCTGGTCTGATATGTACATCTGTGTATAATCGGCATAACAGTGCAAACTAATTCCATGTCTATTTATAACTGAGCCTAATGGTAGCATATATAATGTAAATAGTAGAGGACCTAAAGCAGAACCTTGCGGAACTCCATATTTCACTCTTGTATAATTAGATTATTATTTATCTTTACAAACTGAAAGCGATCACTAAGGTAAGATGTGAACCAGGATAACGCTGTTCCTGTGATTCCAACCATATTTTCTAATCTGTCTGAGAGAATATCTGATCTATAGTGTCAAATGCTGCACTTAGATCGAGTAGTACCAGCAGAGATACGTGGCCCTGATCAGAAGCAAGAAGAAGATCATTTGTTATCTTAACTAAAGCTGTCGTGCTGTGGTGGGATCTAAAACCAGATTGGAATTTTTCATATATGCTGTTCTTATGTAAATAGGAACAGAGTTGTCGAGCTACAGCCTTTTCTAAAATCTAATGGTAAATTGGAAATCGGTCTATAACTGGACAGTTCTCTGGGGTTCTCTGGGGTCAAGATTTGTAGTGGTTAGTATGGTGGTGTAGTGGTTAGTATGGTGGTGTATTGGTTAGTATGATGGTGTAGTGGTTAGTACGGTGGTGTAGTGGTTAGTATGGTGGTGTAGTGGTTAGTACGGTGGTGTAGTGGTTAGTATGATGGTGTAGTGGTTAGTACGGTGGTGTAGTGGTTAGTATGGTGGTGTAGTGGTTAGTATGGTGGTGTAGTGGTTAGTATGGTGGTGTAGTGGTTAGTATGATGGTGTAGTGGTTAGTACGGTGGTGTAGTGGTTAGTACGGTGGTGTAGTGGTTAGTATGGTGGTGTATTGGTTAGTATGATGGTGTAGTGGTTAGTAAGGTGGTGTAGTGGTTAGTACGGTGGTGTAGTGGTCAGTACGGTGGTGTAGTGGTCAGTACGGTGGTGTAGTGGTTAGTACGGTGGTGAAGTGGTTAGCACTGTCTCCTCACAGTAAGATGATCTGGGTTGGGTTCCCGGTCCGGGTGGTTCTGTGTGGAGTGTGTATGTTTTCCCGGTGTTTGAGTGGGTTCCTCCGGGTACTCTGGTTTTCTCCCACAGTCTAAACACATGCATGTTAGGTTGATCCTCACTCTAAACTGGCTGTAGGTGTGAGGGTGTGTTGTCCCAAGCCCAGGTACATGGTCAGGGTTGTGTCAGGAAGAGCATCTGACGTAAAACACTTCGTCAAATCTAGCATGCGAGTTGACTTGCTGTAGAGGGGAAAAAGCCAAAAGGTGTGTGTGTTTGAGTATCTTCCACAGTACCGCTCTGCTAAGTGAAGGTATGTGACACCACCTGACATGAGATCTGTTCTATTTTGCCGAAACAGAACAAAGAAATCCACAAAAAAATGGCTTTCGAAAAAGAACCACAAACCAGCAGGAGAGAAGTCTTTTACTCTTTTCATTAATGTGTTATATCTGACAGCAGAAGTAGGTATCAGCTGGAGTAACTGTTTTGACTTTGATACACAGACATTAAGCCTCTTTATTTTCATGCAAAGTAGAAGGTTATTTGGGTTAAATGGTGAGAGCTCCTGTGTTCACAATTTCTCACCAATAAACACCTAGCTATACTATTTAGTGTATTCTGCAACCAACCAAACCAAATAAAGAAGATATAATCGCACACATCCAAATTCTCGTTAGGACAAACAAACTAGGTGTGACAGAGGCCTAAATGCTGCTCCTTCTTTTAACTACAAAGTCATAGTTCATTGTGAGTCATATCATGTTCTAAACCACATTGGCTTTTCTGCACAACCTAAATGAAGACACATGTGGTTTGAGCCAAGTGCGTATTTATGGAAATGGTTTGAGTGACTAATACTTTCTAGTGCCTGTTATAAACATTAATCCCGTAGCTCCAGCTGTTGACATCAGACATTAATTACTATGTTCTACTATTCACTTTTGCATTAGTCTGATATTACTCTGCTGAGACTGTAATCGTGTCTACAGACTTCAATAGGGTTAGGGTTAGGCTAACCCTAACCCTAGGTCATTTAGATTAAAAACTGGTTCTGCATAAAACACTATCATATACCTTCTCTATGGTTCCACATGTAGACTTAACCAGTCACTATAAGAGGTAGGCCCTCAGTTCAGGCCAGGAATTAAAAAAACTAGATAAACACTCACCATTAACTCTGCTTATCCTTCTGGGTTGGAGGGGGTGCTGAAGCACGTCAGCGCTCACTGGGCGGAAGGAAGGAAATACTTAGGTCAGGTTGCCAGACCATCACAGCGCAGATGCAGACATTTGCTCGCATCTAGGGGGGAATGAATTTAGACTGTGGTGGGAAACTTAGACATGGGTAGAACACCCGGCCGGGAGTCTAACGCATGCCTTTCTATCTGTGAGGTGATAGCCTTACTTGATAAATACAACACTGTGCAAAGTATCTTTGCCTATCTGTGACACTAAAACGTTACAAACCTTCAAAGAAAACTTAATACAAGACAAAGACAATCCTAGTAAAGAGATAAAAGGTTTTAAGGATTATTATGTTTACTGAATGGAAAAAAAGGCTACCTAACAACAAGTAAGCCTGTGTAAGGGGCTCTTTCAACCACCAACCAAATGCAGTTGTTTAAAAGCCAATGAAAACAGAAAGCACACAGTAACAAGAAGTAAAAAAGGGAAAAGTCACTCACAGGCCTAGTAATGCTTTAATTAAGTCTAGGTTAAAAACCTACTTGTTTTGTTGAGTCTTTAATAATTTGTTTTTACCGTTAGATAAAAGGTGCAGATCTGAGAGTACAGAGTATTATGGAGTCACAGCTACACTCTGTTAACACTATATACTGTTCTCACACTATGGTCTGATCCAAAACAACTGCCTAATCTGTGTGATCTAATACTGTTGCTTTATCTGTCTTGACTGGGTGCCCCTGCTTGCCTGCGTTCTGGGCCAGTCTAAGAGCATACTTATATATTTTAATGGGTGGAATTTTTATTTATTTATATCCTTTATGATATCCTTTACTGAGATGTTAGCCATCTCCAGAGTCTTGGATGTTATTTTTGTGCTTTTTGGAAACGGTCCCATCAAGTCCAAACCCAGCATTCCAGAAACCAGTGTTTCTACTGGTCCAGGTTGTTCATAAGAAGAGAATTTTTTACTGCATCTCTCTCACCCACAGACACAAAAAGGTATGAAATCACCTGTGTACAAATACATCCTAAACCACAAATGATCTCATACTTCTTCTACCAAGCACATCTTCAGTCCACCCAACTTATAAAACCCAGCTGCAGTTATGAGAGTCTCACTCTGTTTAGCCTGAAATGTGTGTTTACTTGTTAAAGGAAAAATCTAATTTCCAGCTGTATAATGTCCTGATTTCCACTACGTACTACTGCATCTGCAGCCTGAAGGAGCGTGCTGTAAAATGTAACAGTAACAGTAAAAGGTGAGCTGCACTGGTGCACAGTCCCCTCAAGCATAGTTCAATCCCTCATCGCTACTCACTGCAATTAGCCATTACTACATTGAAATAAAGCCATAATGAGTATGGCTTTACTCCATGTGGAGTGTGTTTTCTCGGTGCTTGAGTCAGTTTCCTGCGGGTAGTCCTGTTTCCTCCCACAGTCTAAAGACATGCATGTTAGATTGATTGGTCACTCTAAATTGCCCGTAGGCGAGTGACGTCCCAAGCCCAGGTACGAGGGTTGTGTCAGGACGAGCATCTGACATAAAACACTTTAATACTATGTGGAATAACTGAGACGCAAGTCCAATTTGAGTTTCACATCATTGGGGTCAGAGTCAAGTCTTGAATTTGAGTTGCAAGTCCAACTAGAGTCTTGAGTCCCAAGTCACTGGTGTCAGAGTTGAGTCTGAATTTTTGGTTTTCGAGCCAGTGTCAAATCTCAAATCTAAAAGTGCGTGTCTGATTCAAGTTTCGCATCTGTGAGGGGTCCAAGTACAGTATCAGGCTCTAGTTGATTCTCTATTTCCCAGTGTTCAAGTAAAGTCTTAAATCGTTGTACTCTCAGCATTGATTGGAGTAATAGCGGAGACCCAACTGCAGTATCGGCTCACTGGGGTCCAAGACAAATCCTGACTCTTAGGAATTAGAGGTGGGAGTCAAATTTTTGGTCTTTGAGGTTTTGTGCTTCAGATTTTGTCAGATGATGTTCTACTTGTTTACAGCTTTAGTGTTCTGAGTTCTTTCACTGGCTGATATAATGTTTTATTTCTGAGCCACTGACTCAAGTTCCTATCTCTAACAACTATGTAGACATTTTTTCACACATTCTCAGACCACATGAGCCACATATAGCTGGGAGTAAAGAGAATCGTTTTTTTCACACTGTGAGCTGTTCCTGTCTTGGCCTTACGTTTCATTTGAAAAGATCTCTATCTAGTTTCTATCACTCGCTGTCTGAGCGTGATGGAGCGTGTTGGGTTCCTGTGTCTCCTGCTGGGTGGAAGTTTACACATGATCAGCAGCGGTAAGTACATAACAACATGAACAAAAAACACTTTGGCTGTTGAACTGTTCATCACTTATATGGGTCTGTTAATGTACCGAGACACTAAGATACCACAATGTACAAATATGACACTAAAAAATGACATTTAACAGGCAGCACCAATCAGCTCACCAGCACGCTTACTATGAATCTCTACAACAACACAGATACAAGCATCATTTTTCTTCATTTAGAGAATTAAATCTTGGCAAGTGTTAGTGTCACACCTCTAACTAAGCTATAAGCTACGTGGGGTCATGTGTTGTATTGATATTATAACGGGTGTTATTGGTAATAAAATCACTGTAATGCAGTCTTATTACTTTTACTGCTTTTATAAAATTCACTCACCATAAAGAGAAAATTTTTCAATAAATATTTTAAGTTATTGATAATAACTTAAATTAACAAGCTGTCCACCAAGAAATTTAGTTCCTTTAGAGTTTCTTACTGCTACCAAGAAGATTTTGGTTTTCTTAATTGTGGTTTTCTTAAAGTATGTTGGAAAACACTGATAGTCTCAGCTAGATAGCACATGCTCTGCGGAAGAGGGAGCTGTGACTGTGGACGAAATTACTGCTTTTGAGGATCTGAACACTTCAGACACAGAATGGTCCTGATCTACTGGGAGGTTTTCCAGCAAGTGTTAAGGTGCATAATGTGCATTCAGCTCTTCTGCAAGTGAGGAGGACAGCTGTCTATCACAGTTTCTACCTTTGACCTTTGTAGTCAGTGATTGTGTGCAGTTCATTCCAAACAAGTCTGAGGTCAGAGCACAGGTACTTCTTCTCCACTCTGTCCATGCAGCTCCTTTTTGTCAGCCTGATGGTCCTCTGGAGATCATATCTGCTATCCAGGTCACCAGAGTTGTGCCCAACTCTTAAGGCTGATTTATACCTCCTCTATGTGCAGAAATGTCTGTGGGCGTTTCAAGTGATATAAGCATCACCGCCCACATACACCTCTGCATCAAATCCGTTGGCATGGTTGTTGATCAACACTTCTAGTAGAGGGTTTGGATTAAATCAAACATGGCGACGGTGAATGAGCTTGTAGTTCTGTATTTACTTAGAAAACGATGAAAAACAATGGTTTGTCTCTGCCCCGCTGCGAAGTAACATCATGTTTAAAATTTCTAACCCACTCGCACAACCAATCTTTAAAAAGTCCCATCATTTCTTCTTTTTTGTGTCCGTATGTCAGTGTGTTGGCTGATGACAGCACAAGCTATATCACAAAATATCCATGAAAAACAAAAAAAGGTCCACAGATGATCTCTTTATTGGTGTACAAAATGTTCACTTCACATCTTCCTGAGCTGGGATGTAGATCATAGTAAGAATGTCTGGGCAAAAAAATGAATTTTACAACAACATTTAAAGGTATTAAGGGAAGCGTTTCCATATTTGAACATACCTATGTAAGGGGAAATGTGCCTGCTGGGTCCTGACTGGCAAGTAGGAGGATGTACACCTACAAAATCATGTGCCTTTGTGTCTTCTGAACTAATTGCCAAGCTTGACTGTTCATATTATAAGGGGGGGAAACAGATGTAAAATGGAAACGACTTGTGTTGATGTGTTATTTGAGCTGGAAAGTAAAATCCAGTTGCACTGAGAAAGAGTGTAAAGTTTATCTAGATATGATTAAGACATGCAATGTATTTTAATGCAGAGTGTAAAGAACCTCAATGATACATATTACTGATTTTTTCCTTTTACAAACAATTTAATGTAAAATATGTTAAACAGACTGAAACAAGCAAACAGCAGATGTTATTCTCTGTTTTAGGCTCAAACATTGCAACTACATCCACACGTGCGTCAGAAAATGCAACAACTATAACCAACTCCACACTTGCGTCAGAAACTGGAAAAACTTCAACCTTCTCCAAATCTGCGTCAGAAGCCACATCAGCTGCAACCACATCCACACCTGCGTCAGAAACTACAACAATTGCAACCATCTCCAAACCTAAGTCAGAAGCCACAACAGCTGCCACCATCTCCACATCTGCGTCAGATACTACAACTACTACAACAACTACAACCATCTCCACATCTGCGTCAGATACTTCAACAACTACAACCATCTCCACACGTGTGTTAGATACTACAACAACTACAACCACCTCCACATCTGCGTCAGTTACTACAACAACTACAACCATCTCCACACCTGCATCAGCTAAAGGTTTGTCTATAACAACACACTACTCAAGTGGTGCCATCAGATTTAGCACTAGAACAGGGACCAGATTTCACAATGTTCACAAAGTTACGTATGACATATGTATAGAGATAGATTCTGATCGCCGATCACCTTTCAGCACGATCGGCTGATAGCCGATACCGATCGAGGGCGGGGCTATATGCCATGGCAGGCTACATGTAGTTATTAGCGTAAGCAAGTCATGAACCATGGTCTTAACTGGTTTATTATATATTATATTATATTTTTAACAAAATTAACAGTAAATAAAAGTAAATCAAACAAATATCCCCAAAATTGCAATCATTAAATTTTAACCGAAAAAATCTAATTAAATAAATGCAGTACAAACTGCAGTCATTAAATGCAGACTCTGGTTATTTTAAACAAAAACTGTAATCATTAAATGTAGATCTTGAATTGTTGCTGCTGTTCTGTTCGTACCGGTCAAATCTGGTCTTCACTGTGTTCTTGGTTATTTGTTTTGTGCCAGCTGCGCGTGCTAGCTCTGTTGTTTGCTGATACTCACTGTATTCAGCCGTGTGTTGTACTCTTAAGTACCGTATCAGATTAGTAGTGTTGAATGTCTTTGGTTCCCCCACGAGACATGTTGATATTGTTGTATCTTTTTCTTTATATAACTTTTAGCTTGTATTAATCTTATTTGGATTATATTTTGGGAAAAACACACTATAGCGTTTGTTAAAGACAGATGGCTAGGAGAGTGCGAGAACATCCTGGTTTTATTGTCCCCGGCAGTAGGAGGCCTTTATGACAGGCAATTTTAGGCTCGGGAACCAGACCCTGCGAAGTTATCTTTAGACCCCCCAGGGCTCGTGAAACCCTCCACCCAGGAGATAACAACTGGCCCAGGGACAGCCCGGAACCGAAGGAGGTTACGACATGGCCAGGAGGAGCCCGTGTGGCCTGAAGGCAATGGAGGGACGGACCTCTAAGAGACCATACAGCCTAGACTAGCTCAGACCAGATTTTGACCCGCTCCTGATCATCTTCTGATCAGGGTGTGAAGACGGTTCCGCAATTCCAAATTAAACAAGCTTAAAACTCTGAACTGGTCTCCCTCTTCATTCTGACGGCAAAAGACGAAGTTAAAACAATATATATATTTTACTAAACGCCCTGGATGAGTCTGCATCACATACGGTAAAACACTGCCAGACGGACGACATGCTTTCTATCAGCACATGCTTTTCTCACCGCTGCTTTAGTCTGTCTGTCGAAAATGAAAGGGTGTGTAGGAATAGGAATTCAGATAGGAATTGCCGGGAGCGGGCCGGAGGAGGTTTCACGGAGGGCTCCTCTTCCTGGATGAACCGCTAGCTGGAAATACAGAAATTAGGCTAATTTGTTTAATGCCATCGATCGGCTCTCGGAATCGGCTAAATTGGAGAAATATCGGCTGATCGCATATTTTGATTACAAATCGGTCGATACCGATATATAGCCGATCGATCCTTCCATCTCTACATATGTACACATTTTACATGCAATCCACACAACAAACTGCAGTTCCAGTACATTAGTTTATTGCAGTGAGCTAGAGGTTGTTGGTCTTCATGTAAAGCAGTCAGTCTGTAAAGTTTTGGATTTGATGCAGCGGATAGGAGATGGGACAAAATACAGGACATAAGATGAGAACAATGACGACCGGTACAGGAACAGGAACAGAAACAGTAACTGGGACGGTGACGAACAGACTTACAGGACCGGAGACAGAAAGACCAAGGGAAACAGGAATGGATACAGAGACAGGGACAAAGACATATACAGTGACGGGAACAGACACAAGACCAGGAACAGCATGGGGAGCAGTTACATGAGCGGCTCGGGGCACAAAAACAGAATGGGCTTCAGCAATGGCCCGGGGCACAGAGTCAGGAACAGCCCGGGGAACCACGGGAGTGGCAGGGGCTGTGGCAACATCCTCAGTGGCAGGGCAGAAACAAAACGGGTAAAAGACTAAACATGATACAGGAACGGGATATGGAAATAAGACTGGATGAAGGACTGGACAAAAAACGATGAGGACAGGAACAGGAACAGTAACAGGGACAGACAGACTGACTGGGACAGGGACAGGGAGACCAATAGAAATAGAGACGGGAACACTGACAGAGACAGGGACAGAAATGAACACAGTGATGGAGACCAACACAAAACCAGCAACTGGGGGCATTGCTTCTTTCTGCTTGTTGCAGAAAGTAAATGCTAAATGTTATAACAGTAACTCTGATCAAGTACTCCAATTAATAATTACAATATTTAATAATACTTGTTATATATATATACTTGATGTATTGATAAGATCAATAGAAGTAACAACACATTTGGGCAACAGACTTCACTTCAAAATGTAATGCTTATCTTGTATTATTATTATTATAATTAACAGTCTATCAACACTAAAAAACAAACAAAAAAACAACAACAGTATTTTGTATTTAAACGCACCTAACCGAGTACCGCCTTAGACTTCACACTGCCTCTCATTCACAAGTCATTTTAGAAGACAAGCATCCTCTGTATGAAGATGTGAACGGCCCCTTTGAGATGTTTTTGTTTTCAGTTCTGTGGATCCTCCTGGCCACTGTGACAGCTAGCTGCCTGGTTGCTGTGCCGCTGCTTCTGATCATGTGGAGATGTTTCTACAAAAGAAGAGGTGATGATGGTTTATTGCTCCAGATGTAAATCATGGAACACTGAAAAAATTCTCTTGCATATCACTGCTGTCGGAACACTGCTGTTTTTCAGTTTTCACATAATTTAAAAACACCAGCTGCTTTTCACATAAAGGGCAAAACAGTAGTGAACCGTGATCCTTAATCCTCGGCCCTCTACATCAACCCCCCTCCCCCCCAACCACCGTCTGAAAAAAATACTGTTTCCTACTAAACTGCAGGTCAAGAAACAAAAAATGAGACGACAGAAAAACAACAACCAATCACATCTGTACAACATAGACAACTTCTTAATCAAAATAAGGTTCCTCCTAAATAACTGATCATAAACACACTCAAACTGTCTTTTACCTCATTTAATGCTTTTTTCTCTGCTCTCTGCGTGAGATAAATATTTGTGCTGGAGTTTTCAGAGGGCGTGGTTTTGACAGTTTGGGGGCGGGGCATGGGCTTCCATCGTGACTCAGCAAACTAGCTAGCGGTGGTAGCCTAGCGCTAGCTAACTGTTTCTCCAGCTAGCGTCACCACAGCAGGCGGAAATGATCATACAGTTAAGCCCGGCCCACTTAGGGGGAAGATATGATTGGTCAGTTTTACTGTCATTTGAAATTGGTCTGGCGCTGAATTATAACTGCGTGGCCCCCTCTGTACATGAACCGCGGGACCACCAATCACCAACATTCTGTGAAGTCATCACAGTCCTTATAGGGGGAGATACAGACTCACAGGCTTCTACTTAACCCCTCACGCTCCAACACAGACTGAATAGACACGTTTAAATAAGTTGTCTAAATTTTTATAATTGTTTAAATTTTGATTGTTAAACTGTAAGTAGATAACATAAAATTTTATATATATAATTTTATATATATATAAATTTTATCTTTTGTGTTCTTATATATAAGAATATTTTAGGGCCTAGAGGACCATGACGATTCTCCACTGGTGCAAACAGACTTGGAGAAATGTCCGTTTTCACAGACTTACATTAAATTTATTATTTCGTTTTCTGTAAAGTTATTGTTTTGGAGATATGAGCTTTTATACTTACAGCAGTGATATGTATTCTTGCATGCTTCAATGTGTGCTGCAGGTGGATTCCAGGACCTCAACTGGGTGACCCTGAGGCATACTTAAAAAAAAAACAGAACAATATATTTAATTTACCTTTAAAAGTGTGGATTGCACATGAAATGGTTATGGTTAGAGTTGGCGTTTGAAGTCAGTCCTCTTTTTTCCAGTGTATAAAACATTCCTACCATACTACCTTTCAATGCATGAATGTTTATAAAGGTATAGCCAATAAAATGTATGTATGATGGTAGATTACATTTTATCTTTACCTATTAATTACGTTACTCAGAAATGCCCAATCAATTTTAATAAGAACCACTTCTAAAAAATGAAATATTTTAAAACAGCAAAAAATAAAAAAGAACAATTTATAGACAATCACATGTCCTTATTGCTTTCTGGCAAACATTTGTGCTAAACTCTTGAGTCTAAATTTGTCTAAATGTCCACATAATTTCCATTTTGAATGCAGCAGCAATTACCTTGTGGTACCTATATCAGTGTTTAAACGCTTAGATGGAATAGGAAATACAATTATCATTTGTTTAATGTGTCGCATATGAGATATACCAGATTCTCACTCGTAGTGTTTTACAGCTTTAAAAAATAAATGCCCTAATGAATCTGGGCTTGCGCGTATGGTTCTAAGTGTAGAACATTTACATTATGTGTAGTTTATTTCAAATTTGGGAATGGTCTTTACACTTACACATTAAATTTCTTAAGATGTTCCTTAATTAAGTTGATCGTTTGTTGTGTCACTTCAAATCTTCAAATTCTCCAGTAGTGATACCTACAGTGTAAGTTCCGCTCTCTGTCTCAGCAGCGCATGCTTATAAGCAAAATCAGGAGCATGTCTATGAAACTGTTCAAGACACCTCGCCAACCACACCACCTGGTGAGTTCACTGACTTATTGACTCACAGTTTACTTTTAAGTGTACGGTTAACACAACATTGTACTTTATTATGCTTTAAATTCATTTTAGCTTAGTTAGGGAAGCAAGCATAGTTTGACAAAATTGACAATGATATAGATTTTATTACAATTATACGAAATCATTCAGCCAGTGCATAACAAACAGATAATTTAATGTACTTGTTTTGATGTTATTAATAAGTGTGGGTAACACAACATCTAAATTAGTGTTCTAAAACTTTCAGTCAGGCATGACTCATGTGACCTGTGTTTATGTTCAGTATTTCAATGATAACATTCAACAAATAATTTAGTCAGTCATGCCATCTTCCATCAGCGAGTAAAAACGAAGAGACAAAGCAACCCATCTATCATCTGGCAACTTATCCAGGGGTCTGGATCACAGGTAAACCCACTGCAGGTAACCCCTCCTATGGTTTATACTAAGATTTACATTATCTATTTTTCTTAGGTCAAACAGATTGAGCACACCACACACAACTTCACACAAACTTTGCAATTAGAAATTACACTGGAAATGAGAATGTCCAGGAATGTGACTGCAGCTCAACATACCAAAAAGTCAAAATGTCAACCTGTACAAAATATGAACTATTTTCATAATATCATGTCTATCTGGGAATTTAAGGGTAGTTAAAAGAGAAGGGTTCAGTGTGAATGCCAACAAAAGTGGAATTCCCACTAGACCTGGGCAACAGGGCAATGTAATTGGGTATCGGAGAAGACAGATACATTTTGAATTTAATCTGACTGTCACACAGGACTAACAGGACTAACACTGAGCACAAAAGCAAAAGGTGAACAAATAATTGGCTACACAGTAAGTGTGTACATCTCTGACAAGAAGACATTTCAGTCTTCAGTGTTACCCTGACTAACCAGTATGTAAAAACATTTTCACTGAATTTAGGTGTTTAGTCAGATTAGCTCATCTGATGTACCACCTTCCGTAACTCAAACATCTGGTATAAGTTTCAATGACTAAAAGTTTCCCATTTCTAGTATTTATTAATAGTGTTTTCAAAAATTCATCTGTTTGTTTCTGTTCATTTCTAATAATTTAAACTTTAGGCACCGGTGCAGCAGTTTACATTCTGTACATTATAAGTAAGAGCTGGGAAACATTAATATCAATCAAAGCACTATTTTCTACTCTTCACTGTGTTCATCAAATCTTATTAATTCTGAAACATCACTGTGTTAAGTTCAGTTTAAACGCTGCTGTCTTGTATATTTATGTCTGAAGGAAAATCAGTTGATTAAACTTCCTTCCTTTTCCTCTGCTGTAACCAGAAAACCAGCAGAGCATATATGAGACCATATATCCTCTGACAGAACGCCCAAAGGACACCAAAGGTAAACACACCACCAGTGTTTTCTGTCTGTTTGTTTATACACTGAATCATTAAATAATGCATGGTATTTATAGATTAGACGAGAAGAAATATAATGTTTTCATTACAGTTTTTAAATTTTTAATTATGATTTTTTTTCTGTACCAGAAAGAAGTTCAGCAGCTATATGCCCTAATCAATAAGCCAACAAAATAAAATCTGGACTTTGCCCTTGATTCAGTACTGTGCTGTACTGACATCTTGCTTTGGTTCTCTACTTTATTAGTATGATAAGTTCACAGTTTCCTGTCAAATCTATTAACATTCAGAATGTCTCCTACTTCCCTTCAATTCATTGTTATTTAGCATTAGTTTGCCTTTTGCGTTAATCTATAAATACAATGTTGTATATTTTTAAGGCAATATGAATAAATTATATTATTATTTCAAACATGTCTTTTGTGTTCTTATGTCTTGTGTGTATTAAGGCTGTAGGGTATTAAATTAGAATTAAGTAAGGTCCAGTATGGGGAAATTACCCTAGGCCAAGGTCCACACCATCATAATTTCTAACTTGTGTTATGATTCAGTGCCATATACTGCATACTGAAGTAGCCTTTTATTATGTTATCAGCACTGTATATCCTCAGCAACTAAAAGAAAAGTTACAAATACATTTCAACCATATTTATTGTTTTAAATGCTGAACTAAATTTTTTTATAAAACTTAAAATAAATGTTTTTTTCCATGTCAAATAAAAAAGGGCTACCTTAAAAAATCTTTGAATGCTTTTGAAAAAAAGTGCATCATAAAGTGCATATTTATAGAAAATATAAATAAAACGTTGTAGAGCACGTCATCTGAACAAGCCTTCCTCTGACTCGCTTTATTCTTCAACTTGCTTTATTCTCTGACTGCTGCTTCTCGCATTGTACCTCGCCTGTGTGCGCGCCGCACTCCCAAATCTGCACAGATCTTATTGGCTGAGGAGCCTTTGGTGATCTTACAACACACTTGATTGTTCTGTGAGTTTGCTGTGCCGCAAAGCCCGTATACAAGAAAAGATACACTGCTTAAATTAAACACTGTCTAAATTAAATCCTACTCAATAGTAGGGGTGGACGATATGGCCCTACAATATTTTTGCGATAACGATACACTTATCATATTTTTGCAATATGACAAAACATTGAATTAAAAACAAATATTTCAAGCTCCAACAAAATGAAAATTACATTTTATTATTGCATATGATATGATATGACACACCCCTATCTGAAATATTAAAAAATACAAGAATTTTCATCAGATTGTAACAGAAGTCAATGATCCAGAATGTCACGTAACTAAATGCACTCCAAATATCTCCATATATCCAGGATTGAAGTAAAGTAAATGATACTGAACTGATAAAATCTGTCTCTAGTAGATATATGATGGGAAATGAGAAAAGTGTGAATTCTTC
The DNA here is from genome assembly GCA_021613375.1 of Megaleporinus macrocephalus. Lineage (NCBI taxonomy): Eukaryota > Metazoa > Chordata > Actinopteri > Characiformes > Anostomidae > Megaleporinus > Megaleporinus macrocephalus. The sequence goes on along the minus strand of CM038702.1, from coordinate 69,126,817 downwards.
TTTTTCTAAAAACAGTAAAAGTAGTACCCTGATGTGATAATTAGGGATGGGTGATATGGCATGATATTTCAGGGTATAATATAGTTCACCATATTCAAAAATGTTGGCGATATTATTCTGTACGATGCAATATGGCACACCCCTACTCAATAGTTTATTGCTTTGGGTCCGCATTGGACAACGTCTCGTTCCGGACCCCGACTGGATTAGTATTAGTGACCTCTGCTGTAGGGTATAAATATGCCACGTCCTGGAGCATATTATGGCTCTTATAAGGAATCTAAAAACTAATTAACAAGCCACAGTTATGACAAAATATGGAGTAACAGAATTCCAGATTCTCACAAGGCTACCCGGTGTCCCCATATTCGTAAATGCAAAACTACAAAAACTAGTATCACGGGATGTAATGCCTTCTGGGGCATATTACCGCTACACAGGTGCAAAAGTGACACTGTGGAGGTATAGCCAGTTCATAATGCATTGACATACTGATGTCCCATGACTATTGGGTCACGGGACAGCCAGGACACGGACCCAAGTGCAGAGAGGACAGAATGGGTCTTAAACAAAAACAGGGATAAAATAAACAGATGTGGAGTCAGTGTGTTATGTACTGCCGGAGAGAAATGACTCAGTTTAGTTCAAACCAGCGAACCTGGATGTGCAAGCCCTACGCCACTGGGAAGCACAGGTAACAGGCAGAATTACACCCCTCTCAAAGGTGGGAGGATGGAGGGTGGGGACAAAATGTTGTGAAACAAAACAGAGAGCTACCAAATTCAGTCTCCTTTTTTTTCAGTCCCCACGCCCTATTCCGGTCTTAGCCATTCGTTTAATTTAAAACTATCTTTGTAGTTTGTCACTTGCTGTCTTAGTATGATGGAGCATGCTGGTCTTCTCTCTCTCTTGCTGTGTGGATGTGTTCGCATGGTCAACAGCGGTGAGTACTTTAAATTACGGGTGGTAAAAAAAAGTACTTGTACTTTGTTAATGAGCTTAAAAGGTGGTGAAAGTATTATGAGAATGTTGGATGGTAAATACTTCCAGAGGTTGTACTTTGTAGCTGGTAAAAAAATATATAATTACTGAGACTAAACTATGGGCCAAGTGTATCATTACACATCTAATAAAGTTAAAAAGACACCTGAGGTTACCTGTGTTACATGGGATAAAAATCACTGTAGTGTACAGCCTTAGGATTAATGATTATATTTTATAGCACGATAAAATATTAAAAGGTGGGGTGGATTATTAAAATACACAAAGATCCTTTAGGCCATGGTATAGTTTCCAAAAACTATAGATCGCTAACTTCCAGACACCTATCACTGTATATGTAGTCATTTTATGAACTTAGACACTTTCTAAATTACGTCCATGATGGCAATGCTAATTTCCATTGGTGCCTCTATGTGATTTTCAGACTTATATATGACTGAGCTAGCAGTGTTTTACTATTTTTTATCTCACATAGAGGCTAAATCTCAAATAGGCTCTCAAAGCTCTAATGCTCCCTACATAGTGCTCTACACAGGGCACAGTGTTAGGTTGATCGCTCACTCTAAATTGCCCGTAGTTGTAATTGTGTATTGGCCATGTGATGAACTGGTGACCTGTCCATGGTGTACCCTGGCTTCGCCCAATGACACCGGGATTGGCTCCAGCCCTCCGTGACCCGCCAAAACAGAATAAACTGAAAGATAATATAGTAAATGCTGAATTTTAGCTTGTTTACCCAACAGGAAAGCCTGGTGCTAGTCAATCAAATAAAGTTCTCAGCCACAACATAACTGGGTTCTTTATCATGCATTTGGTGGTCCATGCAAGCAGCATTACAATCAAACATTACTTCATTAACAATACAATAATGTTTCATGACTCGGTTTGCCCCTTCACAACTATTGAATTGTATATTTATGCACAGAGAACTTGTACTTTTACTAAACTACAATCATATTTTTATTATCACGTTTAAGTTTTTAAAGCTGTTTAGAGTGAGTTTGATAAGAACGGTTTACAATGGATAAGAAATCGTTGATTGTAGAAACTCACAGAGTGATAGTAACCAGGAGCCGCCGTGGATTTTCTCAAAACCTAGTGAGCTGTCTAAATAGTGCACTGACTTTGTATGAGCTGTGTAAGTATTACTGACTCTGGTTCAGCTGTCTTAAGTAGCAGTGTTCTCTCCTCATCTCTCCCCAGAAGACTGAGATGCTCTAGCAAAGAGCGACTGTGTCACATGTCCAGTGTTTACTGACCTCACCTGCGGAGTTTCCTCAGCCTTTAAGCATGATGGATTCTAACATTAATTTAGCTTTTTGTTTCCTGGCTAAGCTATGAGCATATCTAACACAATAGCCTGATGTTTAAAAATCCTCTAGCATACATGCTAATCTCTCGAGTATAAAACTGCTAAATGGTCAAAGACTCGTTGGAATGTATAAAATATAGTGCTATTTTGTGTGGTTTTATGATGAGAAACTAATTTAAACACCAGAGAGAATCTGAATAACACATTTAAAAATGACTCCTCCGCTAGTAGCTCCTTTTTTCAGCCATGTTGGAAAAAGTTTTGCCTTCATTGCAGTTGAGGAACTGTTGATGAATAAGGAACCTCAGTAGACGCATGTTTAATGTATCTAAGAATTGGGACAGCCTACAAGTCAGGAGCGGCGTACTACGACGTTGAATGCTGTCTATGTAGACCCTCACTAGGTTTAGAGGCAAACCCTATGTGTACAACACAACTATACACATTGTATTTACTATCAAACCCACCAGTGAACCTACACGTCTTCTGAGTTTATATTTTACCTCACAGTATCCATCATCATCTGTATAGACTTTTCCAGCTAAAGGATGTGCTACAATCAAACATTTTAAAAATATAACAAAAATATATATTAATAATAATACATGAAATAAGACATAACAGCTGCAGTAGTAGTGTCAGTTTTTTACTATTCATAAATTTCTATAATTACATATCAGTCAGAGCAAAGCAATCTGAATCTCATTACTGCAACATGTCTGTTACTTATGGCTGATATATTTAACTTTTTAGGAAAATGTAAATCTAAAGGACAAAATTATATCAAGTTTGTATTATTTTAAACTGTAAAACTTCTGTAATGTTTAATATCTGTAAGGGTTCTAATGAAACTCAGTACTCGCAGCGTATAAGTTAATTTAGAAAAGGACAATCCAAAACCGTCATACACCGAGCAAACCCAACCATGGAGTGTACTTAGAGACAAAGTCTAAAGGGAATTCTAAAGTTAATCAACCACAACAGCACAAGCAGAGCAAAAATCCGAAGACAAAGTCAAAAATAAAGCTAGGTTCAACCTGGAACTTACTAACAGTAGAAACAAGGCTTTGCAACACAAGAAATAAACCAAAGCTTTTATATAGTACAGACAACAGGCGACAACCAACAGTAATCGGTGAGAAAGATCTGGGAAGTCACGTGACCACCCAAAGAGTTCTCAGGGGTGTGGCTCTGTACTGAGTCGAAAGAGGGCATGACATCATCCTTACACACTCAAATGATGTAAATTAAATGATACACACTCTCTGTAACAACAGTATACACAAAGTGAAGTGTTGCAGTGATCATTTGGTCAAATAACTTAAGGTACATTTTCATGTTTACCTTTGATTACTCAACACAGCATCACTGTTTAAATAAAAAAACAAAAATCTTAAGATTTAGTAATTGACTTTTAACAATAACCTTGTATAGATGTGGAACACATTTAGTAAGCATCATTCAAACAGAAGTACTAGAATTTAGTAACTTCTGTATCTAAATTATAGAATACTGTACTCTGAAAACTAATGTACAGTAGGGGGTATAAATGCATTTGTAACAGACACAGGAAGGTATGATAGGATGAGAGGAGAACACAGTGGCTGGTGAAGTGAGATATAATATACAATGGTAAAATGATAAATGAAGAGATGTAATAAAGGTGTAATGAAGGTGTAATAAACTAATTACAGCACTACTGAACACTGAACACTGTATCTGCTCCATTGTGTTCTTCCTAACAGAGATTCTACATGTGAGTCAGAAAGAGGGAGCCATCGCCGTCCTTCACTGTGGAAGGCTGACTAACGGTAAAGTGACCTGGAGCAGAGACGTCAACGGACAGAGAGTGGACATTCTGACCACTCATAATGGACAGACCACCAAACACATCTCTGATCCAGACAGACGTTACGGCTTTGGAGTAAATCTAGTACTGAACATATTCAGAGTGTCTGAGTCGGACGCTGGTAGATATTACTGCAGTGGAACTACAGTGGAGCTCACAGTGACTGAGCGTAAGTGTAAATCTCTCTACTCTCTACAGAGACCTCCAAAAATATTACTGCGCCTAAGAATGATTAACTTAAAAGCAAAATATCCAGAGCTGGTTTAAAGAATTTAAATATTACTTCTTATACTGAGATTTGTTTTGTCATACTATACTTAATATATGAAATAATTACTTTTTGCTGCACATCTTTATATAAATGTTGTCAGTAAAGCCTTTGAGCAGTTATTGTTAAAGTACGGAAACTGTTAGGATATAGCTGGTTTAGTTGAAGGTGCCATAAGAAAGCATCCACATCACCTCAGAAGGGAAAATCACTACACATTTCTCTACACAGTCACTGAATCTAACAATACAGAATGAAAATCATGTGTAGGATTATCTGAGATTGCAGGACAATGAGAAACAGTGCATAATTTGTGATAAGAGGTTTAAATATTATGGATTCAAAAGAAATCTCAATAATCTTGAATATGCACAAATAGTGATTGTTTTCCAGGTTACACCACATATACAAACCACACTAACTCTGGCTCAGCTCCATCACATATCATATCTTCATATTACCTCATTTTCATCTTTTTTTAACCTTGCATTTACTGCAATACTGTAGTCATGCAAGGCTTCTTTTTGTATTTAATTTTTTTACTGAGGAAAGTTGATTCACCATCGTTAATTGCACTTAGCATCAGTTTACTACTTTACTAACAGCTCTCTGTCAGTGAGTTTAAGAGGACTCGACTGTAACGTTCGCTGAGACCTGTTTATCTAAAAGACTGAATGTGTTTCTATATGTACATTTTTAGTGACGTCTACTGTGGCTTTCTGCGTTTCAGTGTTGTTTTAATTTAATACAGCGATGACAAAATACTGAATAGACAGTGCTCAGTGTCACCAAGTGCCGGCATGTTGTTGCTTCAGAAGTGAGATTTAAAATAAAAAAGTGAGATTGTGTTCTTGTTATACTGACCGTTAGGACTAAAAGACGTTTAGTCTGCCGAGAGCTGCTTCAACAACCGACGTCTTCAGTTCAATACATTACGATATCAATGCGAGAGTCTAGATGTTTGGTTTAGGTGCTGTGGAGCTGTTTACTGTAAAGGAAAATTAAAACTTAACCGTTATTTACACATGGAAACAAGCAAAATGGTGTGTGTAATCTGCATAGGTCTGGTAAACCGCCAATCTGCAGGGATAAGTCATGCCATCAGAGCCATAATAACATTCCTCCTCTTCAATGGGGGACAGATGAGTAAAAAGGCTGAAACTCATCTTTTTGTTAACGAGTTTAATATCACACTGATTAATTTAGGAAAGTTTATCCTGCTAGACTACAATGGCAGCTTAACACTGTACCCGTACATGAGGTTTAAAAGGGGGTTGGAGCTGAGAATGGGGGGAAAATAACAACCAAGCTGAGCGTGAGGAAACATGGGGAAAAAAGAGAACAAAAGATGCTACGGGAAGAGTGGCAGCCCCGATAAACTGGGGAAAACTGAATTTATGAATTTCCCGAAATAAAACTTGGTGACTTGGAGTGCTTGGTGAGAGGGAAAAGAGAGACTCGAAGTGAAGAAGCCGTGTAGCACAAAGTCCTCAGACCTGAGATTAGCAGCTAAGAGCTCGGCTCAAAACTTTAGCAAAGGACCAGCACTGGATCACAGGCGTTATATGACCCTAGCACAGCTGTGTGGAATCAAGCCTGATAAGTGTGTGACTCGAGGCCTCTGCCTGGTGGCCAGAGGGGGCCTTGACCCAGCACCAACCTTACAATAAATGCATCTACATGCACTTAATCAGATTTAGTGAGTAATCTTTTTAACAAGGTAACATTCACTTTAGTGATCAAAAAGAAGCTTGACACGGTTGAGTTTTGTGTTGATCAAGATTTATTTTTTGGACCATTGTCCTTCTGGAACATCCAGTGATGACTAGTTTCAACATCCAGAGGCAGATTTAGATTTAAAATGTTATGGTATTTCGGTCCATGATGCCGTGTATCCTAACAAGGTTCCCAAGGCCTTGTGGAAGAATTGTTTAAAATATGTATATGTTTTTGGCTTAATTTTATGTATATGGCTTAATTTTTATATGTTAACCATGTTATGCTATAGTAAGTGGGCTGATGTCATTCATGTGGCTCGCTGTCTGGAGAGGTAACGATATGTTTTTTTCCAAGCTCACCTTAAGAGTGTGTTTGTTTTCAAAAAGCTCAATAGCAACTGAACACAGAACGCTGTTCCAGCCATAATCCCAGTAGGGTTTAGAAACCACTACAAGCTCCTGTTTGTTAGACAACAGGAAAGTCTTTCTCCTGGATTCTGATTAGAAATACTGTGATATGTATTGTGTTGTGTGATATACTATTTTTTTCCACGTTGCCCACCTCGATTACATTCCCACTAATACAGATTTCTGCTGTTATTGGATTTTACATTTGTCCTACAAACATTCCTAAACATATTCACAAGAGGATGTAACATTTATTTTATAGTGAACTCTACAGTACAAAATGATCTGAGGCATTTTATAATAACAACCATGAAATCACTTTGAACATCATCCGAACATTAGTATGCATTAGTATTAGATAGAAAATGTCAAACATAAAAACACAAGAATGTCTGTAATCAACCGATAATGATTTACCTGGTCTCACCTGTACTGTAAAACTAAGACAGCGTGCAGTAAACTGTAACATACAGTATTGAAGGAGATATGTTTTATTTAAAAAATGATGCTGGAAGGTAAGAAAAATAAATGTGTAATAAACTAATTACAGCACTACTGAACACTGTATCTACTCCATTGTGTTCTTCCTAACAGAGATTCTACATGTGAGTCAGAAAGAGGGAACCATTGCCATCCTTCACTGTGGAAGACTGACTAAAGACACAGTGACCTGGAGCAGAGACGTCAACGGACAGAGTGTGGACATTCTGACCACTCATAATGGACAAACCACCAAACACATCTCTGATCCAGATGGACGTTATGAATCAAGAGCAAACCGAGTGTTGATTATATATGGAGTCTCTTAGCCGGACGCTGGTAGATATTACTGCGGTGGAGATAAAGTGCTGCTCACTGTGACATCAGAAACCAGTAAGTGTGAACATGTGTTTCAGTTCTATGTACCTACAAATTAAAGGATCATCCAGAATATTTGGCATTCTTTTTAAAGACAGATTAGAAAGACTATAACAATGCATTTGTTTTATTTTACATACATACTATAAAGAAAACATAAGTGAATGAGTAAACATTGTCCACTCAATATTTTCATGGATAAAGAATAATGTGTTCATCCATTTGAGTGTAAGGACATAAGCTTTTATGAATGTTTATATAGGGTTGTGTAGCTGTAAATTTCATAAAGACTGACTACTGACTACTTCTGTCAACTTTTCATGTAAACTTCACACAATGCCTGTCACCTGACACTGATTTTTGTTCTGAAATTGGGTTGTTCTCAAGAATTCTGTGCAACTGTGAAATAATACAAAAGAATAATATGAAGACCGTACAGCAGCTCAATGAAAAATCTGACATGAACTATTTATATAACCTATAACTTCTAATAATAAATTTTAACCCAAACAAAGCTACATTATCTAATCAACGTTCTAGTAAGAATATTGTACACTAACATCTGTTATCACATATTTGGTTTGTCTAATTATCTAGATCTGAACTGACACTAATTTGAATGTGAAATAATAGTAAATTGGTAATAAATATGTAAAACTGAATTATAGCTGCTGCTTTCTGTAATCAACAAACTGACATTTTTTAATCATAGTACATGGAATTCTAAATAGAGTTTATGGTTTCTGATGCCGCATGACTCTATTGAAAGTTGTTATCTGAAATAACTGAGATTAATATTGAACACTAAAACCAGAATAATCAAATAATAAACATTATTTCAGGTGAAATGTTTTTACAAATTACAACAACAGAGTTTGTAGCCCAGTTTGTGGGCGCATTATTGGAAAATATATGTGGGGAAAGTAAAATCTGGTCTTGTCTGGTCATACTGGGGACCTATTCATCCAAGCAGGCTCGGCTCACAGATTTTAGGGCATAACATATTTTACTCTGTTTCTAACCTTAGTTGACTGCCTAAAAATGATAGTACTAATTTAGTTCTTCCAATAGTCACTGTGTATAAACCTAGGACCAGCATTGTACAAAAACATAAGAAAGATAGAAATCATTTTAACAGTTTTATTAATACAAACAACTTAATATACATAGAGCCGTCTCCACTTACATTATGTCCCCTTATTAAACCCCCCATAGACCCTTTTAACGATCTTAATAGTTTTAAACTTAGAAAGGGTCTTGGAATTCTTCATTTAAATATTAGAAGCCTACATCAGAAACATAAAATGGATCAATTGAAAATTTTAAGTGCTCAGACTGATCCTGATATTTTAATCCTGACAGAAACCTGGCTCAGGCAGCCAGTAAGTGACGCAGATGTAGCTCTACAGAATTTCACACTATACAGAATAGACAGAATATCATGAGGAGGTGAAGTAGCGGCTTTCATAAAATCTAATATTGAAGTTGAAATTTTAAAGGCCATCTCTAAAGAAAAGTGCTTTGAGTTTTTAGCTCTAAAGGTATCCCCAAGAAAAAATGACTCCTTTGTCTTAGTAGGGATCTACAGGCCTCCTTCTGCTCCATCCTCTGCAACAGATGAATTAGCAGAGCTTTTATCTCACTATACAACTTCAGAAATGCTGGTCCTAGGGGATTTTAACCTGAACTGGCTTTCTAATGCATCCAATCACCTAAAAGAAGTTTGTGGGAATCTCATCCTTACACAGCTAATCACTGAGTCAACTCGGCCAAACTTAAAGGACCCTTCCAAATCCACCCTGATTTTTTCGAATAGAACAGATAAAATCATTGCCTCTGGAGTTTTTGAACTTGGATTTAGCGATCATTGTCCGATTGGGTGCATTAGAAACAGTTCAAAGATACAAACAGGCTCTCGGATGGTGTTTAGAAGACATTTAAAAAATTTTAATGAACAGGCTTTTCTTTCTGACTTAGCAGTGAGCAAAATTCATTTAACTTTTAACAGTTCAGATGTGGATGTAGCACTAGAATATTTCAGGAAATCATTCCTCTCAGTGGCAAATAAACATGCTCCGTACAAAAAGCTGTGAATAAGAGACAGATCTAGCCCCTGGTTTACAGGCGAAGTTTCCTCACTGCTACATTCAAGAAATAAAGCCTGGTCTATTGCCAGACGCACAGGTGAACATGAGAAATGGCTTGCATTCAGACAATTGAGAAACAGATGCACCTCTGCAATCAGAAAAGCCAAATCAGATTATTTCCTCAGCCGAATTTCTAATTCCTCAAACCCACAGGATTTCTGGAAAGCAGTAAACCTCCTCAAGACCAACCCTTAACAACCCCCAACGAAAATTCTAGTTGATAATAATTTGATCTTTGGCCAGCAAGAATTATGCCAAGCTTTTAATGCACACTTTGCTGAAGCTGGTCAGATATTTAAAAACATTGACATAAACCTGCCCATAGATCAGCCTACCATCACCACTACTGCTTCCCAGATACAGGATATCTTCACACTCCAGACCTGCTCCCCATACATTGTAGATAATGACCTTTCTTCTATTAATCCTCGAAAAACAAAAGGTGAGGACGGTCTGGACCCCAACCTTCTGCGTCTGGCAACCTCAGTTATTTTAGAACATGTTACATATATTTTTAATCTTTCTATTTTATCCTGCAGAATTCCCAGTATCTGGAAAACAGCACGTTATTCCTCTGCATAAGGGAGGAGATGCGGCAGATTTAAATAATTATAGACCAATCTGAAAACTCTCTTGTTTATCCAAAATTTTAGAATCCTTAGTAAATAACCAGCACAAATCTTTTCTGTATGAAAACTCTGTCCTGTCCACATATCAGTCTGGTTTCAGAGAAAGACACAGCACCATCTCTGCGACCATGCTGGTTTTAAATGATCTTTATTTGGCTTTAGACAGAAAAAAAGTTCTGTGCTGCCATTTTTATTGATCTCACAAAAGCCTTTGATACTGTTGATCATGATTTATTACTAGGTTCCTTTCATAAGATTGGTTTTAGCAGTAATTCAGTCCTGTGGGCCCAGGATTACCTTTCTGGTAGGAAGCAATGTGTGTCTCTCGGTAACCATAAATCAGACCTACAGCCTATAACGAAAGGGGTTCCTCAGGGCTCAATCCTGGGCCCAGTTTTATTTAATATTTTTATCAATGACCTTGCCGTGTCTTCCTTAGACTCCAAATTACACCTTTATGCAGATGATTCAATCTTATACTGCTCAGCAGATTCAGCTCACGCTGCACTAGATAAACTCCAACATTCTTTTAACTCTTTACAGATTGCTCTATATTAACTTAAGTTGGTTTTAAATGCTAATAAAACCAAATTCATGCTGTTTTCCAGATTTTCAGATAGTGTTTTAGATTCCATAAATATTAATACCCTGACAGGATCCAGCATCGAGCGAGTCAGCAAATATAAATACCTCGGCATCTGGCTGGATGAAAAACTCTCCTTTAAATCCCATATAAGCAAACTCGCCATTAAGTGCAGACAAAAGCTCGGATTCCTTTATTGGAATAAATCCTGTCTACCCACGTTCGCTAGGAAAAGAATAGTGGAGGCAACCATACTTGCAGTCCTGGACTACGGCGATGTAATCTATAATAAAGCGTCCGCCAGTGCCCTCAAAGCGCTAGATTCAATCTATCACTCTGCTCTGAGATTTATAACTGGTGACCCCTACAGTACTCACCACTGCAGACTCTATGATAAAGTTGGTTGGTCCTCACTAGCTGCACGAAGAGAATCTCATTGGCTTATTTTTATCTATAAATCACTCTCTGGCCATTTGCCAGCTTACATCTCTTCTCTGATTTCAATAAATAACAATAATTATCAGACTCGCTCTAGCGGCTGGATCACCTGTCAGGTACCGAGAGTTTTTAGTGAACTGGGAAAATCTGCTTTTAGCTACAGTGCACCAGCGAGCTGAAACTCTCTACAGGAAACTCTGAAGCGCAGCTCGCTGGGATCACTGAACCATTTTTAACTTTTAGTTTCTAATCACCATCAGAAAGCCTGTGATTGTTTTAAATGAATAAATCTCTCTATTAGGATTTTATTTTTATCTTATTATTATTATTATTATTTATTTATTTATTTTACGTTTGTTTTATTTTACTTTTATTTTAGTTATTTTTTATTATTATTATCTTTTTTTCATTATTTATTATTTTTATTATTTTATTATTATAATTATCTATTTTTATCGTGATTGTTTTATTGAGTATTTTTTATTAGCATTTCAACTTTTTATTATCTTGTGTATGTAATATGTTTATTTTATATTCTTTTATAATACTTTTCTAATATTTTTTACATTGTATTTTTTATACATCTATATTAAATGTTTATTTAAAATTTGTATTTTATTTATTATTTTTGCTCATCTTGTTTTCAATCCCTTTAATTGTATATGCTCGGCTGCATTGAAAATGAGGGCCACCCCTCAATGTATTTCCGAGAATAAATAAAGGTTGATTGATTGATTGATTGATTGATTTAGGGGTAAGTCGTAATCCAGCCAAAGTTCATGCAGACATGATCAGGAAAGTAAGACATGTTAAAGTCTGAACAGTCTCAGTGATGCAGATTACTGAACTGGTCACGTTTTAAAAGTCACATATGATATACTTTAAAAAGACTGAGCCAAACAAATAAAAACAGAAAATGTTGTTCTAGACTTTCTAGGCCCAAACAGCAGAACCTCAACTACAATCACATCCACACCTGCACCAGATGCTGCAACCACATCTACAACTAGAGGAAGACGTAAAAACACAACAGAAGCTTCAACAACTACTAAAGGTTCATCTGAATCATGCGGCGCTATCATGTGATGCAGGACATAAATGGGTGTCTTGATTTTTAATACCCGACACAGTGTGTATTTTATGTAAGACACTATATGCACACATTTTACATAAAACCCAGACAAACACTGCAACCTGTACTGGTTACAGTAACATGACTTGACTTTGAGATTACATATTTCAGTGGGTTGTAAACTTTAATCCTGGGAAGTCACTGGTGAAGCCACTGAAGAAGAGCGAAAACAGGTTGCACTGTGCAGAGTGTTTTGGTGGGAAATGCTGAAACCCATCCAATGTTATGTTCTTCAGGTGCTTTTGAATCCACCACTGATGGACAAAGAAGATCTAAAAGAACATGTACTCAGCAGTCCTGGTTAGATTTTAACTGTGCTGTTATACAGAAGTCACAATGAAAGGCTACTTAGGCCAAACGTCCCCCGTAGGAAGACGTGAATGGATCCTAAAAGCTGATCTTGTGTTTTTATTTTCAGTTCAGTGGAATATTCTGATCATAGTCATTACCGGCTTGGCTGCTGTGGCGCTGGGTCTGACCTTATGGAGATGTTACTACAAAAGGAAAGGTGATAACCCTTTGTTGCCCCTAACTGTATACTGTACTTATTTCAAATGAGTTGTTTGAAGCAATATGAAGCAATATAGCGTCACTGCCCTCAGACTTCTCTGCGTCAGCTCCGTATACATGGTTGCTGAGCAACATGTCCAGTAGAGGGCAGTTCAGAGTACATTAAACATGGTGCCGGTGGATGAGCTCATAGTTCTTTATTTAGTTAAAAAACAAACTACTGTTTGTCTCCGTGCCGCGGAGTATTTTGGGGAATTTCTAATGAACATACAAAACCACCGTTTCTTATTCGTCTTGTCCATGTGGAAAGGGTCTCATCTTGCACTGCTGGTCTCCAGTGGTATTGCTCCATCCCGTCTGTAACCGTAAGCTTTCCGAAAACTAATGTATGTATGGAATAAACGCAGAGTACGGACAGAAGGCTCTGTGCGTATCCGTATTTAACGTTGAGCATAAATGAGCCTTTCTTTCAGTAGTGTCACTTGACTATGCATTGGTAACCGTTTCTTAAGTGTCCAGTGTAGAACCTAAGACTGTTCTAGATACCGCAGGAGCTTTAAAACACATGTAGCTGCTTCTCAAACCACTCTCTGCCAAAATATATAGTCCACAAACTGTTTGGTTTCTTGTGCGTGAGGCGTGTAGGCTACGTGTCACTTGTGCTTCTAAAAGTCCTGTAAAAGCATCTTTTACTCTTTAACTATTTATAGATCACGTGAGATACCATTAATTTAAAAAAATTACACATATATATATATATATATATATATATATATATATATATATATATATATATATATATATATATATACACACACACAAATCATTCATTGGTTACAAATCCATAACAAAGTAAAAAAAAAACTAACACACTCATATTAGAGTAATCTAAAAAATTTGTCATTAGATTAATCGACTAATCGAAAATGAACTATGAAATTAACCGTTAGGTGCAGCCCTAATTATATATATAAATATTATATATATCCTTCAGTGTGTCCATAACTTACTCATTTGACATGGGTCAGTATGTTTCAAATAAATAAAATATACAGCATCAACTAACTTTTTGGCAAAAAAAAAAGTAATTAATTAATTTCACTGTACTCCACTGTCGCCCAGCTGTGGTCCTGGAATCCCCCTGGTGTGCACAGTGAAGTATGCAAATGTCTGATCCACTCACAACAGTACAACACACATCAGCTTGATTTGGGCCACAGAGAACACAAACTCTTTTGCTTCTTTCTACAGGTTTTAACAGAGAACTGTAAGATGCTGTATGATGACATCTACACTTCTGTTGAATATGTCAACTTCAATAAAGCACAAACTGGTAAGTACATGTAGAACCTCACACAGTAGAAAATCCAAAGGCCTCTGTTAAATGTGACCTCGTGACTGCTGACTGTTTAAATGTATTTTATTTTCTACGCTGTTAGAATATTTAGAATATGAATATGATTATTATATATAAGTCTCATATCAGTGACATGAAGCTCACTGTGCATCTGAAAGTTATTATCAGACTGTAATCTGTAATCTGCAACTGGTTTGTTGGATATTTTGCTGATTTTGTTGTGGTCTGCATATCATTTCTGTGTGATCATATGTGCCAAAACATCTTAAAAAATGTAACAAACTCAATCACATATTATTGCAAGGCTTGTTACAGTATCGTTAAGATTAACGTATGTAATGTAGGAGCTGAAACAGGCTGCAAGTGCAGAGTGGACTAACAGTCCATACAGGCTGAACACATGCAGAAAGAGAAAGCAAGTGTCTAAACAGGGAAACAATACAAAGAAACCAGAGCTCAGAACTCAAGATACACAGGTGTTTCTCAGTACCAGGGACATGAAGAAAGACGAGAGGATGAAGAAAACTCTAACAGGACTTTCAGATGTACATGTTAGGTTCATTGCTCACTCTGAATTGCCCATAGGTGTGAGTATGTGCATGTTGTCCATGTGATAGACCATAGTCCATGGTGTACCCCACCTTCACCCCATGATGCTGGGGTTGGTCGGATCATTCTGGTCTAAAATAAAATAAAACAAAACATAAAGAACCGCAAAAAATGTAGGAACTAACATGAAAGTGAAAGTGGTACTGGAAAAAACCTCAAAAGAAATACAGCAAAACTTGATAATTACTATTACTTATTTATTATTGTTTTTCTCTACATTTTAACAACAATGCTACCCACTGACCCCAATACATTCACATATTTTACATTCGAACAACATGATATTAACTACACCAACATGTCTTGTGCACCCACTTAGGACTGTTTCCTATCTTTAGTAGCTTTAATACACCCCAAAATGTAATACTTTATAAGTACAATACACAACATTGCTGGTTGTAATAAAGATACTACTAAAGACTAAAGAAACTACGTTGATTAAACTTTTTTTTTTAAACTTTCCTCTACTATCATCAGATTATCAACTGAGTGTGTCCGAGACCACCTAACCACCCAAAACTGATTCAACACCAATAGTAAACATACAAAAATTACGCCCAAAAAATTTCGCCCATATTTTCCTTTCCCTCATAGGCTTCACAATAAATGGGTTTATTGTACACATATACACACACATTACACATACATGGAATGTTGATGATAAAATAGTGATGCATGTAATAGAATGGCACAATTTTACCTTCACTATAAATTGAGTGCATTTTAGACCAAAATCTTCACAAAACTATAATGAAAATATTAGACAGTATATTCATAAACATTCCATGCAATAACTTTCTGTGAAGGTGATTTTAGAGTTGGGCGTCTGGTTCCATTCATCACCACTGATCTTACTGTAGAACAGAGCATTTTGTTTTGAAAAATCAGTAGAAATTTAGTTTGAAGTAAATTAATTATTATTATTATATTTCTATTACTACATCAGGAACAAGTTGAAAAGCTGTACACAGATGTCCAGAAACCAACCCTAATAAACCCTGAACATTGACTTTACTGCATTTCTTGTACTAGACTGACCTCTAGTTTAGGCTGTTGTATTGCATTAATATGATTATTGTTCTGTTGCTCTTGTACCATGTGTTTCAGTCATAGATCTGGTTGTACATTTCCTTATACACATTACTGCCCTGTCCTGGTTATGAGTATTCAAATCACTGAAGGTAATTAACATTTGTCCCAGCTTTTAATTCCTTTGCTGTATGACTTGTCAGAGTACAAGGAACAGCACAGAAATGCTAGAACCCACTAAAACATTTAATATTGCTGTCAGGGTATTAATCTATTAAAAATACATATCAATGATGTACATTTGACGTACATTTTATAGGCCTGGGGAATCAGTGACCACTGACCCATGAACATCAATTAAAACAAAAGAACTGTTCGAACAGAGGCTACAAATCAGATAACATTTCCGTCCATATTTTGCAGGTGACCCAAAATTATATCATCTGACACATTCTTGGAATTTTAATTATTAATCTTCATTGTTCTTTTTCTTTGTTTTATTGTAACTTTAACTATTATGTTACACAAATTATTTTTTAAGCAATATAAATAAAACATGACACTGTTTCATATGTTCTGCTAATTTTTTGGCACCTACATTTTTTAAATATTATCTTACTGCCAGAGCTTGACATTATCACCGCTGATGTTTTGCTACAAAAGAAACCTTTAACTTGGTAAATGAACTTAACAAACTACTCGATAAATAAGTATCACTTATAAACAAAGCTCGCAAATACTTGTCTCTTGTGGTGATTGTTACACTTGTGAACACACAGGATTGTGTAGCATGTCTAGTGCTTATAAAGAAGCAGGCTGTGCTTATTAAAGAGCATCTGATTGTTAAGACTTAAATACCTTAAAACAGTGCACATGCCCAGTAATATTAAAACATGGCATATAATCTATATGGGAATGTTTGGTTTATAGCAAAATCGACAAAAAAATTTTTTACTCTGCATATTGGCCACCATTGTCGCACTGTGATAATGTCATTGCACTGTACCCGATACTAGAAAATATGACAGTCTAAAAAGTTTTTCTTTTGAATATTGTCGCGTTCTAGCTAAGGCTGGAAAAGCTGAGTGATATATTAGAGTCTCTTTCAGTGGACGAAAGGGAAAGCAACCATTTCACAAGGCAACAAAAAAGTCCGTCTAAAATAAAAACATTTTATTCATTCATATAAATTTTTATAAATAACATTTTGACATTAAAAATGGTTAAAAAAACATTTCTAAAATTATTATACACATAATGAAATGGTATGAATCTGTCATTTTACTTACCTGTGGAAAACAGTCGCTGGTTATTGGCCCAAAAGTAACCAATCAAAATGCAGTTTGGTTGCTGGGCAGATTTTCCACAATTCGACCAATCATCACAGCCTATTTGAGTTCGGGTGTTTTCGTGATCTCCAGTAAAACACGGAAAATACCGAAACGGTCAACCAAACGCTGTAATCGTACTTCAGTTTAATTATAATCAATAATATATATACACATAAAGCAGTGTGTTCAATAAAAACCTCACATTTCTGATTAAAATGTACCTTTTATTACTGGATTTGGACTGAATTTACACATTCAGTGAGAAAATCTCCTCAGGAAGTAATGTTAGCACTAAGCTAACTCGTTTACTGGTTCTGTTTATCAGTACCGCACATGTTAGGACGGTCGTTTTCAGATTTAAATGAGACTAAAATGTGTTAATTTCTAGACATGATGTAAAAATAAAGTCCTGACTCCTAAAAAAAATAAAGAAACTGACTCCTAAAGCGAGCAGCAGCTGAAGCAGTTCCATTAAAGGTGGTATATTAGCTTTAGCTCACCGGTAGCTCCCAGTAGCAAACTTTGCTCAGCTTCGAGAACATTCCACAACCTTCACCTCCTAAAAACACAGACTTTAACTTCACACTCAGCTCAGTTCGAGTGGAAGATGAAGTTAAAGGTTTAGATTTAGTGTTTTGTTGTGTGAGAGTTTGAATGATGTGAATATAAACCGAACTAATCTGTTTTAATCAGGACATTATTACAGACAGGAGACCGTTACCTGCGCGTCCTCGAGCTCCGCTCTGCTCTGGCGGTGAGCGCCGTCTAGCGGTGAAGCTGGAGAACCGCAGCTGTTTAGAAAAAACTAAAATAAAACCTGCTCTCCTCACAAATACTCTCAACATTATTTATAAGATATTGTTTTAATTGTGATCAGTTATTTCTCACCACCTGCTGTATCTCATTAAAGAGTTTATATCATGGAAAACTGAATTTCCCTCACTTTTGTTTTTTAAATTAAAGACTTTGGTGCAGTATGTAAACTTTGTTTAATAATCCCATAAGCCCCACCCACTCACACTGACATTACAGTCTCAGCTTTGAGCGCTTTTTGAATGAAGCACAATAACGTTCAGCCAATAAGCACAGCTCCCATATAGCAAGTGTACATTGGTATGCTGACTTTATAAGTTCCCCCAATACCTGTTAGCCACTGCTGGTGCACCTTCGGACCACCCAGCGTATTACCTGTGTACAAGATCTAACTAGTTCGTACAATTTATTTCAGTCAATTTAGTTCATTTGTCAGATCAGAACTGAAGTTCTCAAAACTGTTCATTCAGTCTCCACATCTCCTTGTCACTTGTGGATATCATAATATCATTTCTCATTGTGTTTCACATTTTGCAAATGCTTTTGTATTTTCATGCATTATTGTCTGCTGTTTGTTTGTCAAAATATGTTCTACTGATTGTCTGTTGAATTGTCTTACCCTACAAAACATTTAGGCTTTAGGCCAGTGATTAGGTCATCAGATGAAAAAGTGTTGAACTCTCAGGCATTATTTCTATGAAACTTTTTTTTGGTAAATTTTGTGAATTTGCCCTAAACTGATTAAAATGTTCTTAGGTGAATCTTGGATTTCAGTTAAGAAGGAGAATTTGTGAAGGTTTAGATCAAACAATTGTCAAACAGCTCTCAACCATAGGTCAGAGGTGCATCTCATGAACCTTCAATTGACAAACATATATAGACACAACACAACGCAGTGTCACAAAGTCTTACAATGGAAAGACAAGGCTGTGTACAGTGTGAACAGCCAAGAAGAGGGTAAGGCCATGTAGTGAAAGGCTGATGGGACAGTCTTATCACAGAGGAGTAGGGGAGTCAATGTTCATAGGTTTGTCCCAGATGAAATAAGGACAAAAATTGTGGACCATGTTTTAAATAATGGTCTTACAATGGCTGAAGCTGGTCGCTGGGTGCAGCCGAATATTGGGAGAACAACTGTGTCTTGAATCGTTCAAACATTTTGTAGAGAAAACAGGTACAAAATTCAGAAATGTGCACTCTGTTGTAATGCTGCATGTTGACATAAATTCTGAAATGTTTTTAAATTTGATGTTTTGCATTTTTGCATTCTTATTCTATATTGGACTGCACGACTAGCTCATAGGTCCCATTTTACACCTCAACAAGGAGGCTATATCTGCTATGGTCATAGCAAAAAAGGCCATAAGGCTGAGGGAGATCCAGTAGCGCATCACGTAGCTGGAATCAAGAGAACCACTCCACACTTTTTTATACCAGGATGAGGTTGACTTCAACCTTGCAAAATGCAGAAGGCGTGGTTGAAACATTATTGGCCAAAGGGCTACCACTGATGTACCAGGCCAACGGGGAGGAAACATTACAATGTGTGGTGCTATGTCAGAGAATGGTGTGCTCACACAAATATGCCAATTATAGGGCCGTATAACACACAGGATCTCGTCACATTCTTGGACAACCTTTACAGGGATCTCATCCCTGATAATTAGAGAAATGGAATGTAAGAGGATTTGACCAAATGTGTTGTCATTTGGGATAATGTGAGTTTTCACCACTCCAACACCATCAGGCAATGGTTTACCAGTCATCATAGTACGTTGATGGAATTCCTCCCATCTTGTTCCCTATTCCTGAACCCAACTGAGGAGTTCTTTCTTAGCCTGGAGATGGAACGTGCAGCACACCCAGATGAACCTGCTGACTGCCATGGATGCAGCTTCTGAGGATATCACAGCAGATGCCTGCAGATGTTGGATTAGACACTCCAGGACATTCTTACCACACTGCATTGCAAGAGACATGGAAACATGTGGCCCAACAGAGAGGATCATCAGAATGTATAGAAAAGAAAACACTGTAATTCCTTAAGTTGTTGTCTCAGGTTGCTTTGAATGTTTAGATTAAGTTTCTAATTGTGTAGTTTTTCCTTTGTGTTACAGAGTGACAGACAGACATATAGATAGATAGATAGATAGATAGATAGATAGACAGACAGATAGATTAGTGCTACTACACAGTACAGTTGGATTAAAGCCTATTACCAAACAATCCTATCTACAATATAACATCATCACTTGTGTAGACATTTAAAGATGATGCCACTTCCTTCTGCTTTGATCTCTATATTGCATTTTATATTTTGCATTATATATTTCTGAGTAAATCAGATTAATGAAAAAATGGATGGATGAATATAAAAGAAGTAACACTGAACAAGTAAAATTCATACCTAAGTTAACTTAATATTATGTAACCCCCCCCCCCCCCCCCATTACTGAATAGCGCTATATTTTGATAACTGAATATCTCGAATTCTGAATATCACCGAGACCTACTGAAGACATTTGTATACATAAAAAAGTTTAGCTCTAACTTTTGTAGTGGCAGTTCCAGCGTACACCTGCTACGTACGCACAACCTACATACTGCTTTGCCTTTGCTTTGAATACATCCGCGGCTCCAGGTGAATCACGGTAGAGCACAATGTGCTGTGGTCACCTACTTAAAATACTTTACTCCTGATTCAGTAGGTCATCCGGGTACCGTTCGCGTACTGCTGAATAAACAATGAGTGTTTGGACTGGTTTCCCCTACAAAGTAGTACCTAAAATTTCCCTCAGTATATGGGGCAGTTGTGGCCTTCCGGTCACAAGACCGTGTCCCCAACCTTCAGGGTGTCTGGGCATGTGTGCTCACTGCCCCCTAGTGTGTATGTATGTGTGTGGGTATTTCACTGCATGGGTGAGTTAAATGTGTGCATGGAGGTCAAATTCCACTTTGTGCAAACACATGTGGCTAATTCTATTTCTGACTGATTATTAATAATATGAATACAGGTGTTTTTATTATAACCTGCTACATGTAGTTAGGGTATAAGACTATTTTATTTCATGTAGGTGATTTCCTATTGGTATCGGTGAGGCCGGGCCTGTATTTACAGTATTTACAGTTTTGCAGTATCGCATTTCGTAGGAGAAATCAATCAAACACAGCAGATGTATTCAAAGAAGTATATATGTTGTGTGTATGTAGCTACTGCTGGAACTGCCACTACAGAAGTTAGAGCTACTTCTGTGGTAACAATGATTAAACACCTGATTTATCTTCTCAGAACTACAGCTATACACCGTATGAGTACATATTCAGACAAAAACGCAGATCAGTGTCACAAAAAGTATCTAAACTTGTCAGTAAATGGGGCTTCTAAAGGAATTGGGGCTTCTAAAGGACTTTAACCGTGGTGGTCTGACTTCTTGCGTCACAGGATGTTGGTAAGATGGCGGACGGCGGATGGAGGTTGGGTGGATATTAAAAACTCGCCTACTGAAACTGCAGTACATACTGGCTATAATCTATTACCTACTTAAGCTATTTCAGACGCACCCTTCATCTCCCGCTGGTGGTGAGCAGAGGCAGCTGACCTGATACTTTTGTGCAGGACTATCTTTGTGTCTACTCCAAATTCATCTCTTATCTCATCTGACCATCAGAACAAAGTCCCACTGGATGTTCCATTAATGTCTAGCAGACTGTAATTTGTTGGTGTTTGACAGCAGAAGCTTACTTATGACAGTCTCCCCAAAGAACTTTCAAGTTTCAACTTGTGGTCATGTGGATGGTGCCTGAGGAACATCCAGAAGATCAAGTTAGACAGAGGTCACCCAGCACATAGCCTGTTTACTTTACTGCCATTAGGCAGGAGATTCTGCAGCATCCAGGCAGAACAACCTGCCTAGTGAACAGGTTCTACCCACACACTGTCAGGCTTCTGAACACTCTGCCCCTGCTATATTATACTATGATATTATTTATTCTGATATTTTTACTTAATTATTGTCTATTTATTGTACGTTTGCACTGTTTTACTGTTAGTCATGCATTTGTTCCCCAGAAGATTCTTAACATCTCCAGCTTCTTCAAGCCTCCTAAATATCGCCCTGATAGTGTAAATGGGCATTTTCTACTGTTCAGCTGTTTTTGTGTAGCTGTTTCCTGATTTGTGCAGAGACCAACTGCAGTTTCCATAATGCAGGCCTTTCAACTGGCTGTAACTGGTGTGGGTTGTTTATAAGAAGAGAATTATTTACTTCATCTTTCTCACCTGCAAACAAACACAGGCATACAAACACTTCCTAAACCACGAGTGATCTCGTACTTCTCCCCCAACCACATCTTCAGTTCATGCAAATGTTACTCCTTTTAGCTACACATTTATAGTTCACTGTGAGTCATACTGTGTTTTAAACCACACTGGCTTTTCTGCACAACCTGAATTAAGACATATGTGCTTTGAGGCAAGTATGTATTTGTGGAAATGGTTTGAGTGACTAATACTTTCCAATGTTTGTTAAAAATGTTGATTTCTTAAAAAAATGTTGACACCAAACAATAATTCCACATGTAAACCCAAGTCCCAACCAGTCACTATAAGAGCTAGCTAGGCCTTCAGCTCAGGCCAGAAATGTAAAAACTAGATAATCACTCTATCTATTGCTAAATTTCCTTCGGGATCAATAAAGTATCTATCTATCTATCATTCATCATTTACACTGCTCATCCTTCTGGGTCATTGGGGGGTGGGGGGTGGGGGTGCGAGGCTGCAGCCTATCCCAGTACTCACTGGGCAGAAAGAAGCAAACACCCTGGTGAGCTAGCTAGTCCATCACAGGGCAAAATGAATGGAATCCTATGGGAGGAACAAGGTAAGAATAAATGACGAATAGACAAGTGTTTGTGGATTAGAGTTTGGGCATCTGCCCTGAGTAAGAAAATGAATTACACAATCATACCAGACAATCTGGAACTAAAATGGTGTTCATGTTTCAAAACCTGCAAGATCAGTTATGCAGCAAAAATCTGGCAGAAACTGAACATCTTAGCACCTGTTTAAGCCTCACTTAGATATGTTTACCTGTTGCTTCTTTACTGTGTCAGTGTAACAGCAGAGAAACAGCCGCAGTGAGGATTTGATGGTAGAACTTGTTTCCTGTAAGTTTAGCAACTCACAAGCTGCGTTCCTATTTCTAAACAACTACGTAAACATTATGTCACATGATCTCAGGCACTATGAGCTCCTTATAGCTGTGAACAAGAGTGTTTTCTCACGTTATGGGCTGTTCCTGTCTTGGCCTTACGTTTCATTTGAAAAGATCTCTATCTAGTTTCTATCACTCGCTGTCTGGAGTATGATGGAGCGTGTTGGGTTTCTGTGTCTCCTGCTGGGTGGAAGTTTACACATGATCAGCAGTGGTAAGTACATAACAGCATGGACAGAAACCACTTTGGCAGATAAACCTTGTTAATAAACTTATATGGGTGTGTTTATGTACAAAGACTGAGATACCACAATGTAGAAACACAACACTGAGATACCACAATGTGATTGGGGGGAAGAGCTTTGGCTGATAATGAGCTAATTTCCTCGTCAATTTCCCAACTTATGGGTGACACAAGGATCAAGGGTGGCAAAATGGGTTCAGCATCAGATGACGTAATGTCGGCATTCTCGTACAGGCGGGGACAGAAAATCTGCTTTAGTATTTCTGGAGCCCGGATGGAAAGTAATAGAAAACTGGAATCGTGAAAAAAATAATGACCAACAGGGTTTAAACGCTTGTCAGAATGCAAATACTCTAAATTCCTATGTTCAGTAAGCACAATAAAGGGGTGTTTGGCAGCCTCCAACTAACGGCGCCCATCTTCAAAAGCCAATTTCATAGCCAAAAGCTCCCTATCCCCAATGGAACAGAAGGCTACGGGCTGGAGTTTTTGGGTAGTACCTCCCTGCTGGGATAAAAAATTGAACCCACCTCCCACCAGAGATACGTCAACCTCAACTACGAAAGGTAGTGTGAGATCTGGGTGCGCATTACAGGAGCAGTAGTGAAGGTCTCTTTTAGGTTACGGAAAGCGACCTCGGCTGACCAATTCAGCTTTTTTGCATTATTTGTTTAGCAGTGCCGTGAGGGGAGTGGCCAAAGTGCTAAAATTCCTAATAAATCTCCTGTTAAATGAGCAAAACCCAAAAAGTTCTGCAGGTCCTTCACTGTCACAGGGGTAGGCCAGTTAAGTACCGCCTCAACCTTATGGTCATCCAAAAAAGAGAATTAGTGGAATTTGCATTTCTCACCCTTGACACACAATTGATTCTCCAGCAGCCTAGACAACACCTTACGAACATGCTGGATATGAGTTTCCAGGTCCTGTGAATAAATGAGAATATCGTCAATATACACCTTAAAAAACACTGGTTTGAAATGTACCCAAATTGGGTTATTTTCACAACCCAGCGCACGGGTTATTAATTTGACCCAGCATTTTGAGTCAAGCATTTAACCTTAATGCTATGTAATTTTAACTAGAATGCTGGGTTAATTGAACCAATGTTTGGGTTGTATTTTAATAACTATTACATGTATAATTAAAAAATTACTTTAACATCTACATTGCACATTATATATTCTTACACCAAAAAATGCAAGAAATACCACTTTAGCACCAACAATAAAAAGCTTTATTGTATGAATGGCATTTATAGAAAACAACAACACCACTGCACAGTATTATTGGAATATAATGACCACCTCTGTGGAAATGACCATTTATTTCATCAGCTCTATTTTCCATATTGGGGCACATTGTAGTTCTAGTATTACACACTGCTGTCCATCTCTGCAGTTTCTCTGCATACTTTAACACCCTTTCACCTAGTTCTTCAGTGGTCACAGGACCACCACAAAGCAGGTATAATTGGAGCGGTGGGTCACTCATCACTGCGAAGACACATATATGGGGGTGGCGTGTTAGTGTGTTGTGGTGGAACGAGTGGATCAGACACAGCGACACTACTAACACACCACCACCATGAGAGTGTCATTGCAGTGATAAGTGACCCTCCACCCAAATAATACCTGCTCTGTGGTGGGCCTGTGGGGTCATGACCTCATAGGTGGTTATTATATTCTAATGTGACTGTGCATAATAAAACAGTTAATGCACTTATAATAATGCATTTAATGAAATGAAAGTAATTCAAGTTATACTAATAATTAATTAATCCAACTTTTCACATGTAAATTCATAAATGGTAACACTAACAATGTGTTGAACATAAGTATTGATTTTTTCTCTGTACTGAACTGCTTTTAAATCTTGCGCAAGTAATAGCAAGCAGTTGAGTCCAGAAAACCATGTAATGAAATTATATTCAAGTCAACATGTTGTGTCAGGCTAAAACAGTTAAGCACAGCCAAAAACTAATTTAATAATGAACAGTCTGTGTCAACATTAATATTATAATCCCCAAGTACGATCATAGCTGGGCATACAGAGCTGGCTAGAGTGAGTCATTCACTGGAATCAGACATGTTTGAACTTTAAAAAGGTGTTTGAGGTGGTGACCTAGGCTTAGTTAGTTATATCTATAGCCATTGGGTAGCATAAGATTAAGATGCAGGTAGTCTCCAGATTTCTGCCATGTCTCAGAAAGAAAAACCCTGTTAAAACTGTTATGGACAATGAGGTCATTTATAAAAGAAATGTTGTCAGTTGTAGAACGACAGTTAAGCAACGCAAGTTTGAGTCTATTAGGTTTTCTGAGTCAACAGTGAAGTGGAGCGAGGCAGAAAATGGAGGGCATCAGAGTTCAAGATGGCGCCGCAGACGGCGACTCTGGTCAGAAGCTCCGTCGTGCTTTGTTTGTTTTTGTTTGTTTTTGTTGTCACATGTGAACCTAACACGGTCACATACAGCGCAGAGGATCTTCTCAGCATCAGGCACTCCATGCCACACGGAATTACTCCCAATTTCTCGTTTTCGGACTGCTTTTTGGACGTTTTAGTGAGCGGAGTAGCTGCGCTCCTCAGCCGCAGACGCAGGCGGGCGCGCAGACGTGGGAAACGCAGCGGAGCGCTCGTCAGACTCCGTCAGCGCGGACTACGCACAGCGCTCCCTAGCATACACCTGGCCAACCTCCGCTCACTAGGCAACAAAATGGACGAACTTTCACTTCTGAACCAAACCAACAAGGACTTCTCTCTCTCCGCTGCGCTGTGCTTCACTGAGACCTGGCTCACCGAGGCCGTCCCGGACAGCGCGCTCCAGCTCGCCGGCTTTCATCTCCACAGAGCGGACCGCGTCGCGGAGACCTCGGGGAAGCTCAGAGGCGGCGGGATCTGTTTCTACATCAACCGCGGCTGGTGTACAGACGTCACTGTGTTCATGAAAACATGCAGCCCTGATCTGGAGTCTGTGTTTATAAACTGTAAACCGTTCTACTGCCCGCGGGAATTCTCCTCCGTGGTGCTCGCCGGAGTTTACATTCCACCAAGCGCGTGCGTGAACGAGGCACTGCGCGCCCTCGCAGACCAGATCTCCAGCGCGGAGCATAAACACACAGAGTCTGTTTTCATCATTCTTGGGGACTTCAACAGAGCGAAACTCACCAGTGAGCTGCCCAAATACAGACAACATGTTACCTGCCCCACCAGGGAGAGTAATGTTCTAGATCATTGCTACACTGTATTAAAGGGTGCATATAGCTCTGTTCCCCGAGCTGCCCTGGGCCTATCTGACCACTCTATGGTCCATCTTCTCCCAACCTACAGACAAAAGCTCAAGTGGGCCAAGCCTGAGGTCAGTACTGTGAAGAAATGGACCAGTGAGGCTAAAGAGAGGCTTCAGGACTGTATGGAGTTAACAGACTGGTGTGTGTTTGAGGACTCTACAAGCGGGCTGGATGAATATACTGATACAGTGACGTCCTACATTAGCTTCTGTGAGGACATCTGTGTTCCGACCAGGACTCGCATTAGATATAATAATGACAAGCCCTGGTTTAACGCCAAACTGAAGCACCTGCGGCAGTCCAAGGAGAACGCTTTTAGGAGTGGGGACCGGGCGCTTTACAACAAGGCTAGGAACACACTGAACAGAGAGATCAGAGCTGCAAAGAAGAGCTACTCCACCAAGCTGAGCAGACTGATGTCCACAAACGAGCCTTCAGCCATCTGGAAATGCCTACACAACCTCTCAGGCTACAAACGACCCCCCCACCAGACAATGGGGGGTCGTCAGCTGGTTGACGACCTAAACAACTTCTACTGTAGATTTGAAAAGCCCAGCTCCACTGAACAATACAACACCACTTCACACCCTTCTGACTCTCAGCCACCCATTCAGCCTGCCCTGAAGATCTGTGAAGCAGACGTGCACCGACTCTTCAAAAAACAAAGAGTGAGGAAGGCACCAGGCCCAGACGGAGTGTCACCCTCCTGCCTGAGGAACTGTGCAGACCAGCTTGCTCCTGTCTTCACCAAGATCTTCAATAAATCACTGGAGCAGTGTGTCGTACCAGCGTGCTTTTAAGCGCTCCACAATAATTCCCATCCCCAAAAAGCCAACCATCTCAGGACTGAATGACTACAGACCTGTCGCACTGACTTCTGTGGTCATGAAATCCTTTGAGAAGCTGGTTCTCACCCACCTGAAGGAGATCACCAACCCCCAACTAGACCCCCCACAGTTCGCGTATCGGGCCAACAGGTCTGTGGACGATGCAGTGAATATGGGACTTCATCACATCCTCCAGCACGTCGACTGTCCAAGTACATATGCAAGAGTGCTGTTCTTGGACTTCAGCTCTGCCTTCAACACCATCATCCCCGGACATCTACACACCAAACTGACCCACCTCAGTGTGCCAGCCTCTACCTGCCAGTGGATCACAAACTTCCTCACTGGCAGAGAGCAGCAGGTGAGGCTGGGAAAGATCACCTCAGGAACCAGGACCATCAGCACAGGTGCTCCACAAGGTGTTCTCTCCCCGCTGCTCTTCTCACTCTACACAAATGAGTGTACCTCCACAGACCCCTCAGTCAAAATCCTGAAGTTTGCAGATGATTTGACAGTCATTGGTCTCATCCAGGACAGTGACGAGTCTGCCTACAGACGGGTTGTGGAGCATGTGGTCCTCTGGAGCAACCACAACAACCTGGAGCTGAACACAGCCAAGACAGTGGAGATGAGAGTGGACTTCAGGAGAAGCCCTCCAACCCTTCCAGCACTCACCATCCTCAACAGTACTGTAATGGCTGTGGACTCCTACAAGTTCCTGGGTACAATAATCTCCAGGGACTTGAAATGGGACTGCAACATCAGCGCCATCATCAAGAGAGCTCAGCAGAGGCTGTACTTCCTGTGTCAGCTGAGGAAGTTCAACCTGCCCAAGAAGCTGATAGTGCAGTTCTACACCGCCACCATCGAATCTGTCCTCACCGCATCCATCACAGTGTGGGGCAGCTCAGCCACCAAACACCACACCCACAGACGGCAGCGCATCATTAGGTCTGCAGAGAGAACCATCGGTGTGAAGTTACCCTCCCTACCGGACCTGCACACGGCCAGAACCAGGAAGCGGGCAGAGAACATCGTCCGTGATCCGTCACACCCTGGACATCACCTGTTCCACCTGTTATTTATCTGATAGTCTCAGAACACTCTGTACCATCGTCTCAACCAGTGACTCTTCTGTTCTTCATATTTATATCTATTTAATTCAGTCTGCACTGTTCTTTACTGCTGCACTTAGCACTTTACTTTTAATATACAACTCTGCACATGTTAACACTAGTGTTAAGTTTACAGGTGTGTCTGTGCGTGTATGTCACTGTGTGTGTGTGTGTGTGTAGATTGGATGTGCTACTTCTGTAATGTCAGTTATCGTGCACTGTGAGCTTCTGTTACCAAACACAAATTCCTTGTATGTGTGAGCATACTTGGCAAATAAAGTCCGATTCTGTTTCTGATTCTGATTCTGATTCATTTGCTGAGGGCTAGTGAAGACAATAGTTTTGCGGTTATGTTCATTTGTTAACAGTGGACAGTGAGTCAAGTTCTGAAAGAGGCAGTTACAGCAAGGGCGTCGAGTGATTCCAAGTGATTGGCATAACCTGTATGTAACGGGATCCAGGCAATAATGAAAGACAAGACTGCGTAGTTGTGCTGTCGTAGAACAAAACGCCATAACCCAGCAGTGACAAGCTGGCTAACCAGCCAAAGTTAGACAGTAGCAAAAAAGAAAAAAAAACAAACACGCAGTAGGAACCATGGCAGCCCTTTATTTAGTTGCAAGCAAGCCAACCGAAATGTCCAATTGTTGGTACCAAGCTCTTTGGAAAATCATACCAACTACTCACTTGCCACGTTACTCCAAATGCCAAACAGTCAAAGAACAGCACGGACACAGAGCAACCATTCATAGTAACAGCCGGCATCCAGCATCTTAATGAGTGAGTAGAGAATCACCAACAAAGAAGCAGCCAAAGGTGCAGGAACGAGAGGGGAGAGCTCGTAAAATTGAAAGACACTCACACAGAGCGACCAACAGTGAAACAAGATGAGCAAAGCTTGCAAAGCAAAGTTCAGGGTCACAAAACACAAAGAAAATCAGTCAAGAGGGACCCGAGGCAGAGGAAAGTTCAGTACAAAAAGTAGAAACAAAAGATTATAAAGTAATCCAGCGAGAAGCAGCAGCAAAAACGCATGCACAGTGCTCTCACCTGGAACCAGAAAGACACTGTGTATATATGTGTACTCATTTGCTCTGATGCAGGTTTACATACTTTGAACATTCTGGCCAGCAGCTTCATGAGGAGCCACATGAACTGCTTCTCCAACAGGACTGAAGAAGATAGTGTACATGCTGAGATCTTGTTCTGATAAACAGTTCTTATATTTTTTTATAAAACCTATAAATCTATAAACTTTTTATAAAACATATAAACTTCCCAAAAACTGTGTTTTAACACATTCAAACCAAAATCTTATAAACATATACAGTATATTCAGTTAGGTGTGTTCAAACTTTTGACTGGCAGAGTATTTTAAATTGAACTGTTATATTTACATTTTCAGTCATTTCAATGCAGCCCGGCCCCCAATCAGAGTTATAATGCCTGGGGCGTCCAGGAGAAATCTGGAACTACACTTTGTTCTTCAAACTGGAGCTCTTGCAATAAGATATTCATAATACTTTGTATTGTATGTATGATTATTTATCTGTTCTAATCAGATCTGCTGTTCTTACTGGTGAACATACACTTATTGATCAGATACAGACTTTTAAACTATCAGCTTAGGTACCTCAGGCTTTTACATAGTAGTTTATTTTAGACTATTTTTTATTAATCTGTTCCGCATTACAAAGCTATGCCTTTTTAAACTTTAAACTGTTTACCCTTTTAAGTTTAATGACATTTTAAGGTCAAATTACTATTTTACACATTTAGTGTGGGAGACAGAGGCTTGTGCAGTGAGATAAAACATACAATGATGAAATGATGAATGAAGAGCTGTAATAAAGGTGTATTAAACTAATTACAGCACTACTGAACACTGAACACTGTATCTGCTCCATTGTGTTCTTCCTAACAGAGATTCTACATGTGAGTCAGAAAGAGGGAAACGTCGCTGTCCTTCACTGTGGAAGACTGACTAACGGTAAAGTGACCTGGAGCAGAGACGTCAACAGACAGAGAGTGGACATTCTGACCACTCATAATGGAGAGACCACCAAACACATCTCTGATCCAGACAGACGTTACGGTTCAGGAGCAAATCTAGTACTGAGCATATTCAGAGTGTCTGAGTCGGACGCTGGTAGATATTACTGCAGTGGAACTACAGTGGAGCTCACAGTGACTGAGCGTAAGTGTAAAACTCTACTCTCTACAGAGACCTCCAGAAATATTACTGCTCTTCAGAAAGACGAGCTCATCTAGAGCTGAAAAGTTTCAGAACTCAAGAACTCATCGTCATTTGTTTGATTGTTTGATTTGATTTATACACTTAAAGCAAAATGTTCATGCCAAAGTTGATTAAAATCAACTTTTATTTCAGTTAAATTTCTGTGTATATTCTAGATTATTTTACTTAATTATTGTCTATTTATTGTATGTTTGCAGTGTTTTTTTTTTTACTGCTATATATAATGCTGCCCTGCTGTAGAGATATTATCTGAGCCGCACCCCAAGCATTTCAATGCATGTTATGCCCTGACATGATGTGCAAATGACAAATAAACTTGAAACTTAAAGTTAATTATAAATTAATAAACTAATATATAAATAAATTAATAAACTAATTACTGCATTCATGTAGCTGATAAACTGCAGTGACCAATGTTGCACACTGACCAATCACAGTAGTCTCTGCCGCTGGCATGGTGACACCCAACCTGATGGACTGGCTGTGTGCCAGCGACTGGAGCTTTTTATAAACTATACAATAATCAGAATCTACAAAAGCAGAATGAAGATAATATTTTAGACACTGAATTAAAAGATCTTCCTGCTATGTTTACTGTTTCAGAGTGGGCTGAAGGTTAGATATCCAAGGTGGATGGAAAGTCATGTAAGAAGTTGATGAAAACTTCTGCCTCTTACAAAAAGAAACAGTATATATATATATATATATATATATATATATATATATATATATATATATATATATATATATATATATATATATATATGCAAAAAAACATTATTTCTCTATTTCTTCATGACATAAACATCAATTCTAACATTAACAAAACTCTAGATTTGTAATTTTAAAAAAGTGTGCATATTTACTTTATTTAATGTTTCAATTATCAAGAATTTATGAGAACATTATAAATTATCCCATTCACCCATAGTGCCTTATCTGTAGGAGCCCGCCTTAAACAAAGTAACATCTAGACACTTTTCTATGCCTATGATCTATCTATATCATAGAACACTGTATTCTGGACTGTAGTGTAATGTGGGGGGTGTATTCTTTAGTAAAAGACACAGTAAGGCTGGGATTGAGAAAAGAAGAGTCTGGTGCAGTGAGAGAAAACATTCAATGATGAAATGATGAATGAAGAGCTGTAATAAAGGTGTATTAAACTAATTACAGCACTACTGAACACTGAACACTGTATCTGCTCCATTGTGTTCTTCCTAACAGAGATTCTACATGTGAGTCAGACAGAGGGAAACGTCGCTGTCCTTCACTGTGGAAAACTGACTAACGGTAAAGTGACCTGGAGCAGAGATGTCAACGGACAGAGAGTGGACATTCTGACCACTCATAATGGAGAGACCACCAAACACATCCCTGATCCAGACAGACGTTACAGCGGAGGAACTACTACATCACTGATTATATACAGAGTCTCTCAGTCAGACACTGGTAGATATTACTGTAACAGAACTACAGTGGAGCTCAGTGTGACATTAGGAACCAGTAAGTGTAAACATGTTTAATTTCTATGTATCTAAAAGTTAAAGAGGCCTCAAGAATTAACACCACTCTTTGTAAAGACTGTGAAATCTTTTAACCTTACATGGAAAATATGAGTGAAACCTGGTGGGACAGGTGAAGTTAGGACAATTTCTAAAACTCTAAACAGTGAGACAAAGTTAATCCACTCTTTATTCAGGGGTAAAAAATGCTCTGTTTGTCCATTTCAGTGTGTGGAAATGAACAGGAATGGACAGCACTATGGGCTGCAGTAGGCTGGGCTAGTGATGGGAGTCGATTTCAAAAGAGTTAGTACTGCGAGTCAGGAACGACTCTTGGACAGTGACTCTAATAGTCAAAATGTTGGGATTAGAATCTTTAACTGCATTGACTCCATGTGTTTTTATTGTAATCGTCTGGAGGGAAAGCAGGAGAGAGTCTGAGTTTAAGCTTTAAACTCTGCTCACTGAAATGGTGTCTATATGACCTGAAACGCAGCTCTTCATTCTTTTCTTGATCTGGATTGCAATAAACAATAATTAGAAACTCTACAAGAACCAACAAGCAAAAACAATGTTTTTCACAGAATGGTGTGAGAAAGAGGACAAAGGTGGAATTTGCTCCTTATTCAAGTTTCTGGTTTACTCTGCATCACTTAAGGCGAATCTAAAGCTAACATCAGCTTAAATACAGGAACAAAAAGACTTGTTCAAAGAATTGGGAAAAAAAAACTGAAAATGGTGAATAAAGAATTCTGACCACTATTTTCCCCTTAACTCTCATCGTGAAGGGTAGTGCTGCACTACCGGCTGCCAAGAGTGGTGACTGGTTACTGGATAGGGAAAAATGGTGTAATTGGGGTCCAAAAACTCCAACTACCAGAACGCGCTGACCAGAGAGTAAAGCAAAAAATAAAGAAATGAAGAGAGAGCTAAGCTGTTCTGAGTTTTAATCAGTCTGGTCTGAGTTTAAATTGTTTTGAGTTCAGTTTATTTTGAGTTATTAACACTTGTAAATTCTTTTGTTTATACACTCCAAGAATGGCGTTTTAAAAATTATAAATAAAATAATACTTCCCCTTCTTTTCTGCACTCTTTTCAAGCAACTACAACCACACCTGCAACCAAATCTGTAACAGCTACAAACACACCTGCAACCGAAGCTGCAGCAACTACAACCACACCTGCAACCGAAGCTGCAGCAATTACAACCACACCTGCAACCAAATCTGCAACAGCTACAAACACACCTGCAACCGAAGCTGCAGCAACTACAACCACACCTGCAACCGAAGCTGCAGCAATTACAACCACACCTGCAACCAAATCTGCAACAACTACAACCACACCTGCAACCAAAGCTGCAGTAACTACAACCACACCTGCAACCAAAGCTGCAGCAACTACAACCAGATCCGCAACTAACAGTAAAGGCAGAGGTGAGAGAAGTCCTTATATAAGTATTAGTAGTCTAGTAAAAACTAATAAGTACAAAAGCTCAAGTAAAACTAGAAGTATAAACGTACACACTCGGAAATACATTGAGGGGTGACCCTCATTTTCAATGCAGCCAAGCATTTACATTTTAAGGGATTGAAAGCAAAATAAGCAAAAATAATAATAATAAATAAAATACAAATTTTAAATAAACATTTAATATAGATGCATAAAATATAATGACATTTTTTCAGAAAACTTCAATAAAAGAATATAAAATAAACATAAAATACATAAAAATAAACAAATAAGATAAAAATTAAAATCCTAATAGAAAGATATACTCATTTAAAACAGTCACAAGCTTTCTGATTGTGGCTAAAAACAAAGAGTTTAAAATGGTTCAGTGATCCCATCGAGCTGAGCTTTAGAGTTTCCTGTAGAGAATTCCAGCTCGCTGGTGCACTGTAGCTAAAAGCAAATTTTCCCAGTTCACTAAAAACTCTCGGTACCTGACAGGTGATCCAGCCATGAGAGCGAGTCTGATAATTATTTTTATTTATTGAAATCAAGGAAGAGATGTAAGCTGGCAAATGGCCAGAGAGTGATTTATAGATAAAAATAAGCCAATGAGATTCTCTTCATGCAGCTAGTGAGGACCAACCAACTTTATCATTGAGTCTCAGAGCAGAAAGATAGATTGAATCTAGCGGTTTGAGGGCACTGGCGGACGCTTTATTATAGATTACATCACCATAGTCCAGGACTGCTAGTATGGTTGCCTCCACTATTCTTTTCCTAGCGTACGTGGGTAGACAGGATTTATTTCGATAAAGGAATCCGAGCTTCTGTCTGCACTTAATGGCGAGTTTGCTTATATGGGATTTAAAGGAGAGTTTTTAATCCAGCCAGATGCCGAGGTATTTATATTCGCCGACTCGCTCAATGCTAGATCCTGCCAGGGTATTAATATTTATGGAATCTAAAACGCTATCTGGAAAATAGTATGGATTTAGTTTTATTAGCAACTTACGTTTATATAGAGCAGTCTGTAAAGAGTTAAAAGAATGTTGGAGTTTATCTAGTGCA
This sequence comes from Megaleporinus macrocephalus, assembly GCA_021613375.1. NCBI lineage: Eukaryota > Metazoa > Chordata > Actinopteri > Characiformes > Anostomidae > Megaleporinus > Megaleporinus macrocephalus. The sequence goes on along the minus strand of CM038702.1, from coordinate 69,091,854 downwards.
GCGTGAGCTGAATCTGCTGAGCAGTATAAGATTGAATCATCTGCATAAATGTGTAATTTGGAGTCTAAGGTAGAGACGAGGTCATTGATAAAAATTAAATAAAACTGGGCCCAGGATTGAGCCCTGAGGGACTCCCTTTATTGGCTGTAGGTCGGATTTATGGTTACCGAGAGACACACATTGCTTAGGTAATCCTGGGCCCACAGGATTGCATTATTGCTAAAACTAATCTTATGTAAGGAACCTAGTAATAGATCATGATCAACAGTATCAAAGGCTTTTGTGAGATCAATAAAAATGTAGTGCAGCACAGAACTTTTTCCTGTCTAAAGCCAAATAAAGATCATTTAAAACCAGCATGGTCGCAGAGATGGTGCTGTGTCTTTCTCTGAAACCAGACTGATATGTGGACAGGACAGAGTTTTCATAAAGAAAAGATTTGAGCTGGTTATTCACTAGGGATTCTAAAATTTTGGATAAACAAGACAGTTTTGAGATTGGTCTATAATTATTTAAATCTGCCGCATCTCCTCCTTTATGCACCTTTTGTTTTTCGAGGATTAATAGAAGAAAGGTCATTATCTACAATGTATGGGGAGCAGGTCTGGAGTGTGAAGATATCCTGTATCTGGGAAGCAGTAGTGGTGATGGTAGGCTGATCTATGGGCAGGTTTATGTCAATGTTTTTAAATATCTGACCAGCTGCAGCAAAGTGTGCATTAAGAGCTTGGCATAATTCTTGCTGGCCAAAGATCAAATTATTATTAACTAGAATTTTCGTTAGGGGTTGTTGAGGGTTGTTCTTGAGGAGGTTTACTGCTTTCCAGAAATCCTGTGGGTTTGAGGAATTAGAAATTCGGAGGAAATAATCTGATTTGGCTTTTCTGATTGCAGAGGTGCATCTGTTTCTCAATTGTCTGAATGCAAGCCTCTCACGTTCTCACATTCCCCTGTGCATCTGGCAATAGACCAGGCTTTATTTCTTGACTGTAGCAGTGAGGAAACTTCGCCTGTAAACGGGCTAGATCTATCTCTTATTCGCAGCTTTTTGTACGGAGCATGTTTATTTGCCACTGAGAGGAATGATTTCCTGAAATGTTCTAGTGCTGCATCCACATCTGAACTGTTAAAAGTTAAATGAATTTTGTTCACTGCTAAGTCAGAAAGAAAAGCCTGTTCATTAAAATTTTTAAAATGTCTTCTAAACACCATCCGAGAGCCCGTTTGTATCTTTGAACTGTTTCTAATGCACCCAATTGGACAATGATCACTGAACCCAAGTTCAAAAACTCCAGAGGCAATGATTTTATCTGTTCTATTCGAAAAAAATAAGTCAATCAGGGTGGATTTGGAAGGGTCCTTTAAGTTTGGCCGAGTTGACTCAGTGATTAGCTGTGTAAGGATGAGATTCCCACAAACCTTTTAGGTGATTGGATGCTTTAGAAAACCAGTTCAGGTTAAAATCCCCTAGAACCAGCATTTCTGAAGTTGTATAATGAGATAAAAGCTCTGCTAATTCATCTGTTGCAGAGGACGGAACAGAAGGAGGCCTGTAAATCCCTACTAAGACAAAGGATTCATTTTTTCCTGGGGATACCTTTAGAGCTAAAAACTCTTTAGAGCATTTTTCTTTAGAGATGGCCTTTAAAATTTCAACTTCAATATTAGATTTTATGAAAACTGCTACTCCACCTCCTTGTGATATTCTGTCTATTCTGAATAGTGTGAAATTCTGTAGAGCTACATCTGCGTCACTTACTGGCTGCCTGAGCCAGGTTTCTGTCAGGATTAAAATATCAGGATCAGTCTGAGCACTTAAATTTTCAATTGATGTATTTTATGTTTCTGATGTAGGCTTCTTATATTTAAATGAAGAATTCCGAGACCCTTTCTAGGTTTAAAACTATTAAGATCAATAAAAGGGTCCTTTTAATAAGGTTTTAATTTAATAAGGGCATCAATTTATCTGTCCAGGTGTCTGAACATAGCTGCTAATAATTTAAGGTAGAACAGAACATAAAGCTCATCAAATCACTATTTTCTGTATAAATGTGCTAATTAAAATACCTAATACAATGCATAAATGAAATAAATAGATGAAACAATAAGAATAAAATAGCAGTATATAGTATAGTTGAAAATGTAGTAAGTAAAAAGCACAAATTTATTGAGTAAAATAAAAGGAGAGAGAAACTCCAGTACAGCACAGACACCTACAAAAACAACATCAGTACAGTAATGAAATGCTACCTGTGGGAAAAAGCAGAATATCAACAAAAGCAGGATGGCTACTGAGGGCAGCTTCAAAATACACATATACACAAAACCCTCACTCCTCTGTGTCTAATTCACAGTATGACTGTGAATTAGACACAGAGGAGTGAGGGTCAGTATGACTGAATTAGACACAGAGGAGTGAGGGTCAGTATGACTGGATTAGACACACAGAGGAGTGAGGTTCATTATGACTGGATTAGACACATAGAGGAGTGAGGGTCAGTATGACTGGATTAGACACAGAGGAGTGAGGGTCAATATGACTGTGGATTAGACATATAGAGGAGTGCGAGTTCCCAGTGTCACTGGGCGAAGGTGGGGTACACCACCTATACAGTGCCTTATACAAACCTAAGGACACTGAAGAAAAGGAGGGACAAAATATTTTGTTAAAGTGAGTGAAAGAAAGAAAATGTAGGACTTTAACTGAGATTTAAACGTAGAAACCGAGGAAGATATGTGAAAATAGAGGTAGGGCATTTCAAAAAGTTGGAGCAGCAACACTGAAAGATCTGCCACCCATAGTGGACACCCTAAACCTATGAACAGACAAGAGAGCAGAATCAGAGGAGCTGAGTGAGCGAGATGGTGCATAGGGCTGTAAGAGAGATATGATGGAGCTAAACCATGTAAGGCCTTATAAATCAACAAAGGTATTTTGTAGCGGATGTTTTCAGAAGCAGGAAGCCAGTGAAGCTGATGGAGGACAGGGATAATGTGAGCAGATTTGGACTAAGTGGACTAAGTTTCTGGCAGAAGAGTTCAGAATATACTGAAACAGGTGAAGAGCTTTAGAAGGTAGACCATAATAAACAGCATTGCAGTAATCTAATCATGAGGTGACAAAAGCATGAAACAGGAGAAGCTTTCAAGGAGAGCGAAGGGCAGAGTCTACCAATGTTCAAAAATGAAAAAAAGCAGACTTTGTCAGAGATTTTATGTGAGAGACAAAACTGAGACTGGGGACAAATAGGACACCCAGATTTTGAACACTGGAGGAGGAACTGACTGAAATATTGTTTACAGTGTATCAGTGTAGCCAGAGTAGGCTAATATGGTTGCTTTAGAACCAACAATTCTGAAATTCTGTTCTAGAAATTCAGTTTTTTTTGGCACTAAACTTAAGGAAGTTAGCATTCAGCAAACTCCAGAACAAAGGACAGCAGTGAGGACGGAGGGAATGACTCAGTGAGGCTAAAGTGAATCTGAATATCATCGGCATAGCAGTGGAAATGGAGACCATGGAAATGGATAATGCTATCAAATAGGTAATAAGTAAATGACAAATAACAGGAGACCAAGGATATAGCCCTGGGGAACTCCCTGAGTGACTGGGACAGTATGTAATTTATTCTTTCCTAAAGGCACAAACTGAGATCTATCTATCAAAATTAAGATGTAAACTAAGATAGCACCACACCAGACAGGCAAAGACAGGAGAGGCGAGAAATGGGTATATTGTGACTGACTGTATCAAAGGCCGCAGTAAGATTAAGCAGAAGTAAGGCCGAAGCACAGCCAGAATCAGAGGACGTAAGTCATTAAGGAGACGGACAAGAGCTGTCTCTGGGCTGTGGTGACAACGGATGCCTGACTGAAATACTTTAAATAGGGTGTTGGTGCTCAGATAGTCTAGCAATTGTGATGCCACAACCTTCTCCAAATTGGTCTAAAATTACCAGTGACCGCACTATCAATGCCTGTTTTTTTTTTTAAGAATAGGAGTTACAGCAGTGATAAGTTTGTGATCTGAAATACCTATTCACAGAGCAGAGACATTATTTCCAGCGCAACCAGTAGAACAAATCAGAGCAAGAATATGTCCATGCTTATTGGTAGAGAAGTCAACATGTTGAGTTAAACAAAGAGTTTATCAATCACACAAAATGAGCACATACTGAGGAGGGTGAGTCCAGGTGAACAATCAGAGATGATGACATGGAACTAACTAACGACAGTGAGCATTTCAGTTCTGACAAAAAACTGTGATGGAGAGTTTAGGTGGGCGATAAACCAACAACAGTATTAGTGTTTACCCACAGATCTATATATTCAAATGCCTCGTGTAACAGACCTAGGCGGACTTTAATTTGTCTATAAATAAATGAAAAAAGTCTCCCCTACTTTAGAGGTATATCAGATATACAGGGTGTACTGTAAAGTGAGGTTTTACCTGGAGTCAGAAGTCTCAGGACACCCTTTAATTTCAGAAACTAAAGGGAAAATGACGTATCTAGATACCCCAGCAAGTAATGGGTGAGTCTATGTTTGGAACATGGGCGCCATCTTGAAATTCATATTGGATTGCAAGTTTATGAAATAGGAAGGTGTAGCTTAACAAAGAACATTAAGACCAGAATTTTCCCAAAAAATTAATTGCTGCAATCAGATTGACAATATCTCTTGTGGTTCAAAAGTTAACACAAAAAGTTTCAACAACAACCGGGAATGTTCCCTGTGATGCACAGCTATTTGACGTGTTCAGTGTGTTGTCCCTGGTGCTGAACACAGAGCTGAAGGTGCTGGATCCTATTGTTATGTACCCACATGAGAAGCTCTGGAGAAAGCCTCCACAATGCAGTTTGTAATTGCTTGAAAATCTGCTACAAACACCACCTTCAGCACTGCCTTCATAACAGCATTTCTCCAATAGGAAATAGCTGTGCATCACTGGGAACGTTCCTAGTTCTTGCTGTAACTTCATGTTGATAACTTTTGAACCACAAGAGATATTGCAAATCAATTTCTAAGAAAATTCTGGTCTTCTTTGATATGATACATGACCACCGTCCCACTGGAAAACTTGCCCTTGATCCAACATGGCGTCTTTCAAGATGGCAGCCACGTTCCAGGTGTAGCCTAAAAGATACACCCACTTACCCATTATTTGCTGGGGTATTCAGATACATCATTTTCCATTTAGTTACTGAAATAAGGCAGTGCCCTGAGGCTTTTGACTCCCCATGTACAATTCCAGGTAAAACTTCACTGTATCGTACTGTTCATAAGGTTATATGACACCTACATAAGTTTGTAATGACAACCGACATTACCCTACACAAGTGTTTACAAATGCTCATTTCAATAGGCAAAATTGGCAAATGTAACTTTTATAACAAATGATGCCTACTGAAATAAGCATTTGTAAAAATGTATTTAGGGTTACATCAGTTGTCATGACAAGCAAATGTAGGTGTCATGTAGCCTCATGAACAGAATCCTAAGTAAAGTGTTACTCAATTTCAGTTTCCAGTGCTGCTCAACTGTTGCTGTGCTGTTCACTTCAATTTTGTTATGTAACAAAAACATAAGTTAAGACAAATGATTCAAAACTAGGAAATACAACAAGGACATAGAATTAAGGCTCACAGAGTTGCAGGGGTGTTGTGGTTTGCTGGTCACCCCCACCTCCTGCCGTGACAGGAACATGCTTTAGGTGGTCTCCCAGAGCTCAAGTTAAATGTCCGTTTGTGAAGAGCCTGAGGATCAAGCACAGCAGATGATCAAAATAACAACTGACAACCAACAGAGCAGCTGTACAACACTTTTAATAAACACTTTTAAAAGTCTATGCTTTATAAAACCTTTCTAACACCTGACCACAGAAAGATGACCACACTCAGAGATTCCATGTATTGGTGCCCATTTAAAGCAAAACTATTAGTTAAAAAAACATCTATGGACTGCATGCTTGCAGCATTAGGAGGTAACCTTCTTTCATAGGTCTGCGTGCTGTGCACTATAGACTAATAAGGATCATTTTAGCTGCAAATATGTCACCTTCCTTATTGTTAATCCTTTGTAGTCAGCCTTCCAGAGATACAAAAAACTTAATGCTGCAGCAGCAAGAATTAAATCTTATCAAATTATCAAAAATAAGGAAATCATATCCTAAAATAAATTGTTTACAAAACAAACAAAACCCCAATTTTTTCCCTTCAATCTTGCTTAGAAAAGTGCCTTTTTGTGTAAGTAAAGTATGTTTCATGCTTTTAATCCCACACTCCTTATTTGTCTCTTTCAACAACGTCTCTGTAGCACAGTGGCAGCAAGAATCACAGCGTGTTTTACATCTTGTTGGAATCTTTTGGGATAGTTAAGCTGTTGAAGTGATATATTGGTTTAATGTATAAAGACAGACTATGCGATTTAAGAAATCTTACATGGTGACCCAAATTAACTCTAAATAGACCATCATGTACAAAGTGAACAATTTATATACTCACACTGTAGAGCCTGTTACATGTCAGTGAGACCCAGTATTATTGTATAATCAGCTCTGTCTAAGGACAATTATTACAAAAGGTGTTTAATTTAAAACACAGTGCACACACTAAGAAACTGTGCTACGACATCTTTGCTAACTGCACTGGTACATTTTCAGACATATGACAGCTCTTTAGCAACTGAGTTTCTTACCATTTCTCATTTGTCATTTGTCATTTGGTTCAGTTTGCAAAGTTAAACAAGAACTGGACCATTGCCCAAAAACAGAGGAATGAAGCAAACCATGAATGGACAAAGCTGTAATGATTGTAGTGCAAGCACACTGCACAGTTGAATTTAATTATGAATCCAAGACAGTAACAGTATTTGAGCCAAGTTCTTCAAAACCCAATTATCAAGTGAAATGCCTGTTTGAATGTTTAGGTTGTCCTATACTTGATGGGAGTGAGCGTTATCACTGCTGTAGGCCTGCTTAAGTCTAATAATTTCTGCACTCTGTTTTTTTACCATGCTCTTAAATAAGCCATTTCCTATGGCTGTCTTTAATCTTATATCAGTCACTAATTTATACTAAATTAAGTAATGCATTTTAATCAAGCAATTGTGCCTGTCCTCATTTGGAATAAATAAATGTAGCATGGTTGGGACATACTCACCTTACAGGCTTTTGATGCTTCAAGAAACACCTAAAGGAGAAATAATAAAATCACCTGAATAAAATACAACCTGACTACAATCAACCCGCTCACTTTAATAAAAGAGTGTCCAGTCTTTTTTTGCACGAGGTCAGTGTGGCTGCAGAGCACACAGATCAGCTGCTGGACAACTGAGACCAAAATACCAGACATGCTTGTGTGCTCTATCTAGTTTTCTTATCCTCAGGCCAATGTGCAGCCAGACCTACATCCGTTACCATGCCTGTGTTCAACATACGCAATGGTTTTTAATGGATCCAAGTGACTCAAAATGCATATTCCTGCTTAAAGTGAGCAATATAAATAGAACGTTACACCATAAAACATCAAAACACATCAAAATTGTCTTGTCTTATTAATCTTTCCTCACAGTTGCACAAAATGGTGATTTCTCTTTGCTTCACCCAGCTAGCGTTAACCCAGCAACTGCTTGCTTAAGATAAGATAAACCTTTATTAGTCCCACAGTGGGGAAATTCACAGTGTTACAGCAGCAAAGGGATAGCAAGTACAAAAAATGGATAAACAAACAGCACAGTATATACAATATAAAGAATAAAAAGTCAAGAACCCTTAAGAATATATTTACAAATACTGTATTTACAAAATGTTGACATGTACTTGACCTCTATCATTAACATTATTCAGTTATTACTTATTAATATAGCTTTAACAACTAAACGCCATAAATCTTAAGCAGAACGCTACGAAAATCATATTTATCTCGTGAATCTTTCCTCAGTGCTTGCCAAACAGTAGTTAGTGGCTCTCTAACCAAGCTAACTAGGCTAACTTAGCTAACTAGTTTACCTCATACTCAGACTCCATCAAGTGGTTTGCAAATGCTGCAACTGACCCTACTCAAACCATCACAAACTCACTTAATTTTAATAACTAAACATTACATATATTAATATCACTAGCAAAAATAATCATTCTTCCTCACAGCTACACAAGATTGCAGCTGCTGCCTCTCTTCCTGAGTCTGAGGAAAACCGATTTCGCACCAGACGTAGCAGAAATCCGTGAAAACGTAGTTAGTTATCAAACTAGGTAGGTTAACAGGAATGACAACTAACCAACTAATCTTCCACATAATAGCTTTTTGTGATATTCAGTCTTCAGTTAATGCAGTGTTCTGTTTCTTTATTTATGTTCTTTATACATTTTTATTAATGTTCACCCAATAAACTATCTTTTTATAAAAGCTAGTCTTGGTGTGATTCAATATTATGACAAGTGTACAGATCCCTGACCTTAATCCTTACTTTTAGATTATTACGACTGTGGTTAATGTTGTGCTTAAACCGAGCCAAAACACCATGTCCGATACCTGATGTGAAATAAGTTAATTGATTGATTGATTAATGAATTGGTTAGTAAATTAATTACCCCAGCTCGCTACACCTGTGATAAACATTTTTAGTATGACAAGACAGCTTACCTTATCCTCAGTATGAAGAGGTGAATGGATCCTATAAGCTGTTCTTGTCTTTTCATTTTCAGTTCACTGGAATTTCCTGATCACAGCAGTTGGCTGTTTGGTTGCTGTGGTGCTGGTTCTGATCTTATGGAGATGTTACTGCAAAAAGAAAGGTGATTATTTTTTATTGCTCCAGCAATAAGTCATGAAATGTGGTAGTATTTCAAAGGAGTTTCCTGCACATTACTGCTATCAGAACAAAACCTCTCATTTTCATCAACAATTTCATCAACACAATTTCATCCAGCTGTGCACTTCTTGCTGTGCAGTCTGCATGAAAATAAAGTTCACTTTGACTTTGACCTCTTTGTTTTTCAGTTTTTGGTCAGGTTCTGTAAAACTTACATTAAAAGTGAAATATGTTTTTTTCCTATTCTTTTCTTGTAATGACAGAACAAACAAGCTCCCCTGTTTCCTTTCATATTGGTCCTTATCCTGCTCTAGAAGTTAATTCACCATTTTAGCAGCTAACGCTGTACTTCTCATTGCATTATGAAATTTAACCCACTTGGTACATAATCTCACCTTTTACAGTTAAAGTATATATATCTTTGTATAAGTTTATAATTAATTTTACCTTCCTGGTCTGGGAGAAGGCCCAAGCTTTGTTTTAGCTGTCCTTAAGTAATGCCTAAGCAAGAGTAGAGTGATCTATTTGGAGATAATGATCATTTGGACATGGTTGTTACACTCTTAACAGAGTATTAGTAACACATCAGTGAAGTAGTATTAGTGAAACATCTGAATATACTGTAGTAAATATTTCAAAGATGTACTGTTGATGCATACTTACATTAAGTGGATGTAAGCAGTTTAGTTTAGTTGATATACTAAAACTAAACTGCTTACATTAAACAAAACCTTGTCTTATATGAAAACTAATCATAACCCTAACTTTAGCCCAATACCTAATCCTAACCCTGAGCTTTATTCTAACCTTAACCCAAGACCTAATTCTGACCATAACCTAAACCCAAGACCTATTCCTCACCTTAACCCAAGTCTTTATTCTAACCCTAACCTTAATCCTAACCCTGGGCCTAACTCTGACTTTACCCCCAAGACCCAATTCTAATCTTAACCCACTACCTAATCCTAACTCTAACCCAAGATATTGTTGGAGTTTGGAGAACATCACATTGACAGGTTTACATGGTGTTCACTCTTCATATGCTGATTCGTCTGGGCTGATCTGTAACATGCCAGATCTGATTCATTTTAACTGCTATACTGGTTCTCACTCCTAGTTCTATACAGCTTTAGAAAATTAGCCTGGGCTGGGACATATGATTTAGAACACTTACGTTATATGTTTATTAATGAACGTTTATTTCAACTTTCAATGTTTTTCACATGTACACATCTCTCTTATATACTCTTAAAAGCATTTCTTCAGACGCTCCTTAAAGATTATGAGGTTATGCTGTGACATCACTTCAAAAATCTCTTTTGGCATTTCTGAGATTACCCAGTAGTGATATTTATGTTGTAGTGATATTTACAGTCTGTGTCTCAGCAGCATATGCTCGTAAGCAGAATCAGGAACTTGTCTATGCGAATACGAAAGACATCACACTAACCACACAACCTGGTGAGTTTAAAATTGACTTATTGTTTTACTTTTAAGTGTACAGTAAACATACAATAATGTTTTATTATGCTTTAACTCAATTTTAGTTGAGTTACAAAGTAGGCGTATTGTTTTGTCAGAACAGACCATACTTTATTTATATACTTAATTACAACGTAATAAAGTGTCTGGGGAAGTTTGTATTTTCACAAGTGTGGGTATACAGCGCATCCAGAAAGTATCCACATTGCTTCACTTTTTCCACATTTAGTTACAGCTTTATTACAAAATAAATTACATTTCCCCCCAAAAAAATCTATGCATAATAAATTGTTGAAAAAAAAAGTGAAAAAAATTGTTTGAATATTTTATAAATTACTTGAAAACAAGATATGTCACATGCACATAAGCATTCACAGACACTCAAAAATAGAGCTCCTGTGCATCCTGTTTTCATGGATCATGTTTTAGTTGTTTCGACAATTTGACTGGAATACGCCTGTGGTGAATCCAGTTTCTTGTATATGATTTGGAAAGGCACCAACCTATCTATATAAAGTCCCAAGCCATAAAGTCCAAGGAATTGTCTTTAGAGAAGATTATATTGAGGCACATATCTGGGTCCCAGTGAGCACAGTGTCCTCCATCATCCATAAATGGAAGAAGTTTGGAACCACCAGGACCCTTCCTAGAGCTGCCCGCATGGCCAATCTGAGTGATTGGGATAGAAGGGCTTTAGTCAGGAAGGTGACCAAGAACCAAAGGGTCACTCTGACAGAGCTTTAGAGTTGCTCTGTGGTAAGAGGAGAATCTTCCAGAAGAACAACCAATTCTGCAGCACTACACCAATCAGGCCTGTATGGCCAGACAAAAGACACTCCTCAGTAATAGGCTCAAGATAGCCCGCTTGGTGTTTGCCAAAAGGCACCTGAGGTTCTCTAGTCTGATGCAACCAAGATTTAACTCTTTGGCCTGAATGCCACGTGGCATGTCTGGAGGAAATCAGGCACCGCTCATCGCCTGGCCAATGCCATCCCAAAACCTAATTCTAACCCTAACCTTAACCCAAGACCTAATCCTAACCTTGGGCCTAATCCTAACTTTGCCCCAAGACCTAATCCTAACCCTAACCCATGACATTGTTGGAGATTGGAGAACATCACATTGACAGGTTTACATGGTATTCACTCTTTGTATGCTGATTTATCTAGGGTGATTTGTAGTATGCCAGATCTGACAAAACACATTCTCAAAGAAGAATTTTAACTGCTATACTGGTTCTCCATCCTAGTTGTACACAGTTTTACTGGGACATATGGTTCCAGATGCAGAACACTTATGTTATATGTTTATTAATGTTTATTTCAACTTTTAATGTTATTAACACTCACACAAATACCTCTTACATACTCTTAAAAGCATTTCTTTAGGCACTCCTTAAAGATTATAAGGTTATGCTGTGACATCAGTTTACAAAACTTCTTTGAGATTTCCCAGTAGTGATATTTACAGCGTAACCTCTGCTCTGTGTCTCAGCACCGTATGATCGTAAGCGGAACCAGGAACCTGTCTATGCGAATGCGAAAGACGTCACGCTAACCACACCAGCTGGTGAGTTTAAAATGGACTTATTGTTTTACTTATAAGTGTACAGTAAACACTAATGTTTTCATTATGCTGAAACTTAATTTAGTTGAGTTACAAAGTAGGTGTATTGCTTTGTCAGAACTGACCATACTTTGGACTTTATTACACTGTAATAAAAGCCATCACAGATAAATGTAACAATTATTTAGTTAATTTTTGATTAAGTTGGTAGGTGTAAGTACCACATTATCTTAAGTATCTGGGGGCAGTTGTGGGCTGGAGGTTAAGGATCTGGTCTTGCGACCAGCAGGTTACTGGTTCTATTCCCTGGGCCAACAGGAAACAACTGAGGGGCCCTTGAACAAGAGAACTAACCCTCAACTGCTCTCTGGGCACTGTGGATAGGGCTGCCTGCAGCTCTGGGCAAGTGTGCTCACTGCCCCCTAGTGTGTATGTTCACTAGTGTGCGTTTACAGTGCATTCGGAGAGTATTCACAGTGCTTGACATATTCCATATTTTGTTATGCTACAGCCTTATTACAAAATGGATTCAATTCATTTTTCACCTCAAAATTCTACAAACAATACCCCTTAATGACAAAGTAAAAAAAATATTGGCAAATGTATAAAAAAAAATACATGTACATAAGTATTTACAGCCTTCACCATGACACTCAAAATTGAGCCCAGGTACATCCTGGATTCACTTATCATCTTTCAGTTCTTTCAACAACATGATTGGAATCCACCTGTAAATCCTGTTGATTGTATATGATTTTGAAAGGCACACATCTGTTCATATAGGATCCCAAGCCATGAAGTCCAAGGAATTGTCTGTAGACCTCTGAGACAGAATTGTATCAAGGCACAGATCTGGGGAAGGGTACAGAAATAAAATTCAGCATTGAAGGTGCACAGTGGCCTCCATCATCCATAAATGGAAGAAGTTTGGAACCACCAAGACACTTCCTAGAGCTGCCCACATGGACAATCTGAATGTTTAGGATAGAAGGGCCTTAGTCAGGAAGGTGACCTAGAACCCCAGAGTCACTCTGACAGAGCTTCAGGGTTGCTCTGTGGAGAGAAGAGAACCTTCCAGAAGGACAACCAATTCTGCAGCACCACACCAATGGGGCATGTATGGCCAGTTGGAAGCCACTCCTCAGTAAAAGGTTCAAGACAGTCCACTTAGAGTTTGCCAAAAGGCACCTCAGACTACAAAAAAAATCCTCTGGTCTGATGAAACAAAGATTGTAATCTTTGGCCTAAATGCCAAGCGTCATGTCTGGAGGAAACCAGGCACCACTCATTACCTGGCCAATAGCATCTCTACAGTGAAGCATGGTGGTGGTAGCATCATGCTGTGGGGTTGTTTTTTGGTAGCAGGAACTGAGATAGTAGTCAAGGTCAAGGGAAGGATGAATGCAGCAACATACAGAGACATCCTTGAAAAAAAATCTGCTCCAGAACACTTTGGACCTCAGACTTGGGGGAATGTTCGTCTTCCAACAGGAAAATGACCCCAAGCACACAGCCAAGATAACAAAGGAGTGGTTTAACCTAAGACTTAATCCTATCCTTAACCTTATCACAAGACCTAATACTTCATTCAAAAGCTAATCTTAACCCAAACCCTAATCCGAACCCTAACCCTGACACTGCTGGAATTTGGAGAAAATCACATTGACATGTTTATATGGTGTTTACTCTTCATATGCTGATTTATCTGGGCTGATCTGTAACATGCCAGATCTGATGAAACATGTTCTTAAAAAAGAATTTTAACTGGTACTCCTTGTTCTATACAGCTTTAAAATTAGTTTGGGCTTGGAGGTATGGTTCTTGGTGCAGAACACTTACGTTATATGTTTATTAATGAAAGTTTATTTAAACTTTTAATGTTCTTCATGGCATCTTTTGGCATCTTTGAGATTTCCCAGTAATGATATTTACAGCTTAATCTCTGCTCTGTGTCTCTGTGTCTTAGCAGATTGTGAGCAGCATCAGGAATTTGTCTATGCAAATACGAAAGACATCACACTAACCACACAAACTGGTAAGTTTAAAATGGTCTTATTGTTTTACTTTTAACTGTACTGTAAACAATTTTTTTCATTATGCTGTAACTTAATTTAGTTGACTTACAAAGTAGGCATATTGTTTTGTCAGAACTGACCATACTTTAGAATTAGTTACTATAAGATAAGATAATCCTTTATTAGTCCCACATTGGAGAAATTCACAGGGTTACAGCAGCAGGGAGAGCAAGGCACTTAAAACAAAAAATAGATAAATAAAAAGTACAATATATACAATATACATAATAAACAGTCAAGAACTCTTAAGATTGTATTTACAAATAATTGCACATTACTTCTTAATTGCACAGGGGAATGGAAAATATTGCACATTATGTTACGCTGAAAAAAATATTTTCTGTGTGTAGCATTTAAGTGTATGTGTATGTAGTCCGCTGTGTATATGTGATCAGCTGGGAGCAGTGCTAGTTATAGAGTTTAACAGCAGCAGGAAGGAAGGACCTGCGGTACCGCTGCTTCACACACTTGGGGTGAAGCTGCCCAGTGCTGCCAGAGTCTTATGTATGGGGTGGGAGTCATTCTTCACCATGGATGCCAGTTTGGCTAACATCCTCCTGTCTCCTACCACCTGCACTAGGTCTAGTGGGCTTCCCAGGACAGAGCTGGCCCTCCTAATGAGTTTGTTCAGTCTCTTCTTGTCTGAGTCGAGATGCTATCGCCACAACAGACCACTTTGTAAAAGATAGAAGATGCCAAAAGGTCCTCAGGAGTTTTTTCCTGCACCCCAAATGACCTCAGTCTCCTCAGTAGGTAAAGTCTGCTCTGGCCTTTATTGTAAAGTGCAGTGGTTTTAACTGACCAGTCCAACTTGTTGTTTAGGTGAACACCCAAGTACTTATACGTGTCCACTCTCTCGATGTCCATACTCTGGATGATCACTAATGGAGGGGGATGCCTGCACTGGCAGAAATCCACCACCAGTTCTTTAGTCTTCCCCGCATTTATCTGGAGGTGGTTCTGCGGACACCAGTCCACAAAATCCTAAATCAGTTCTCTGTATTCGCTGTTCTCCACATTAGTTATGAGGCCGGCGATCGCTGAGTCATCAGAGAACTTCTGGAGGTGACAGTTCGGTGAGCTATACGTGAAGTCAGCATTGTACAGGGTAAAGAGGAACCGTGCCATGATCGTTCCCTGAGGCGCCCGGTGCTGCTGACCACCTTATAAGACACACAGTCCTGTGCCTTCACATACTGTGGTCGGTTGGTGAGGTAGTTCAGAATCTATTTAGACAGGTGACTGTCCACTCCACTATGTTCCACCTTGTCCCTCAGAAGTCCTGGTTGTATGGTGTTAAAATCACTGGAGAAATCAAAGAAGGTGATTCTCACAGTGTTCCTGGGCTTCTCCAGGTCAGAAAGAGCTTTATGTAGAAGATAGATGACCGCATTATCCACGCCGATGCCAGGCTGGCAGGCAAACTGAAGAGGGTCCATGTATGGACTCACTAGAGGACGGAGGTGGTTAAGGGTCAGCCTGTCCAGTGACTTCATAAGATAAGAAGTCAGTGCCACCTGCCTGTAGCTCTTGAGGTCCCTTGGGTGCTGCATTTTCGGCACAGGTACCACACAAGATGTTTTCCACAGCTGAGGTACTCTTCCCAGCAGCTTTCCTCATCTTGATTTCCCTCAGTTCATTTCTCACCTAGGCCGTTGTGAAGTACAGATTGGAGCAGGGGTACAGGGTGCTGGACAGTGTGAATGGACTCGCAGACTCTGCTGGATATGGACAGCAGGGTTGAAGCTGACTCCTAAAAGATTATTATTAAATAGAATTATTTAAATAAATATACCGATTGGAGAAGCTTTTACCCAAACCAAATAATCTGAAAGAAACACAACAGATATTATTAAGGAAGTATAAGAGAAAAATACAGATAGAAATGGTGAAGAAATAATAAAGTGTTTACAAGGTTTAAGTTGCTTCTGAGAAGTGAAATTTGTGTTTGTATGAACTGCAAGCCAGTAGATACAGCTATTTGATGTGAGTAAGGTGCTGGTGGGGTTAGTGTCAGTTGGGATAGAGTATCGTATTAATTTGTACAGAGTTGTTTGGGCATCGGGTCCACACATGCATCCTGTTAGTTTGGGTCTCACCCATAAATATGTTCCATTTGCTTGGGCTTCGGGCCCACGCGCATACATTCTGTTCGCTTGGACCTCGGGCCTGCACACATACATTCTACATTCTAAGCCTAACCCTAGATTGCTCAAAATATTAGCGGCCAGCAGAAGAAGGTCTTCCTACAACAAACTGCTGGTGAGTGGAATCCCAGGTTTGCCCAATTATCCCACTATAGCCTCGGACAGCTAAGAAGACCAGGAAGGCCATAGATGCGAGCATTGTGGTGCACAGAATCTGGCGGAGACGGAGCAACAAGGTCATCATCTGAATCCAAAATGTGAACATCTGCGATATTGTGGAAAGACACAATAAAAAATTCAGAGGACGTACATAGAAACATCAGCACTTGAAAGCAGCGGAGTGGTAGCGTAAATTAAATCATTTTAAAGATAGGTGGCAGACTGTGATTGGTTGGAGTAATGAATGAAAGACTGACATAGCATTGGAGTCTTCCTGGCAGAACTTTTGCTAAAGCTTTAATTTCTAAATTCTAAAATTCTAAAGTAGCTTGCAACTTTTTCTGATTCTTCAGAGGAGTTGCTGCTGACAGTACCTTATAGAAAAATGATATGAAATAAGTCATGTGTCATTTCAAATGATTCAGTCAATCATTCCTCCATACCAAAAGTAGAAAATGGATCCCTTCTATTGCCTGGAAAGTTATCCAGGAGTGTGGATCACAGGTAAACACCAGTTTATACTCAGAATTACGTTAATTATTTTTCTGACAGAAATAGAACTTCACACCATCTTTACAGTTAGAAATTACATTTGAAACTGGAAGGCTCGGCCGACACTGTGACCTATTTGTTTTGTCTGCAGCTCAACATACCAAAAGGTCAAACAGTGCAACACAAGAAATATCATGATAATGAAAAATAATGAGTAATCATGATATATTAAGTACTAAAAGACTCACTATTAATTTTCCTTTTTGAAAAAAGGCCCCAGTCCTGTGCATTACACCTTACTGAGCTCATTCATGCTTATTGTGTTTCTATGGTTTTTATGTTGTTTGATCTAGGGTTAGAAAAATAATCATTTTTTTTTGATAAAATGTAAATGACCAGCCTAGTTTATAAAAAGTAGTTCTGACCATTTACTGTTATTATTATTATTTATTATTATTATCATTAATATTATCGATTTAGGCAGGCAGTCTGTTTCAGAAATGCATGTCTATCTGGGAATTTAAGGGCAGTTGCAAAGGAGTTCAGGGTGAATACCAGCCACAGTGGAACTTTCACAGCAACATTTACCAGCATAAGACTCAGCCCGGTTTGCAGGGAATTAACATGAGAGCACATGTGACATATGGAAGATTTCTGCAATGCAGTTATTTGGCATAGTTTTGATATTGTCTGTATGTGTGCATGACTGCTACTGCAAACGATACATATCATCATGCAAATTGTTCAAAATTAAATTTAAGGTGTTCGGGGGAAAAAACTATTTTGTAAATGTTATAATATTTTGCTCAACAATTAAATTTTGCATCCTATTAACACATCCCAGATAATATAGATCATAAGATGTGTGGCTGCTGCAAAGCTTGAACATTAATTAGCGTCACACAGGATGTGCGGTAAAACTGAAACTAAACTGATGAGCTGTTTTTTTAATAATGGAAGCCTAAAAGGACTATCACTGTGCACAACAGCAGAAGATGAATAAGAAAAACTTCTTTACATTTAGCTGTTTAGTGTCATCGGATAATCCAAAATGCATTTGTCACGCCCTGCCTGTCCTCGTCCGCCTGTTTATGTCCTGTCAAGTAAACGTGCTTGTGTTTACGTCTCTTCCATGTGGTTCTGTTTGGTCATGTGCTCCTAGTGTCTCCGCCTCCCACCTGGCCCGTATCTGTAACCCCTCCTGTGTCCAGGTGTTTTGTGTTTTTGACTCGTTATATACCCTGTGTTTGCTGTCTGTGTTTGTCCGACATTTTCTATGAATTCCATGCTGTTTGTTCATGCTTTTTGTTTCTGTGAATTCTGTGTCTCCACGTTTCCATAAGCCTGTTCCTGCCTGTTTGTTTTCGTGAGTTGTTGTGATTGCTCTGTTCTGTTGTTTTTTACCGTTTGTTTTCCTGTTGCTCGTTTTGTCACCATGGACTTTATTAAATCTCACAATCCTGATGTATCTGCCTCATCAGTCTCCCCAAACGTTACAGCATTTCTGTATTTTGTACAAACAGGAGACACATTAAACTGATATCCATGTAAACTTAGTTTTTATTCCTTTCTCCACAGCATATTTATTTTAACTGCAGTTTCCTGATGGGCATTTTAGAGACATTTTCAATAAAAGCAATATAAATAAAATACTGTATTGTTTTTGACATTTACTTATTTCTTGGATTTCTTGGAAGGTTGCAGGCTAAAATTATAGATTGTCCTTAGGAAAGCTGGAATCCCAGAGCATCTCTTATAAGGAATCTCAACACTATATGTCACAGTCATGACAGAATCTGGACAAATAGAATTCCAGATTTTAACACGGTTACCCATATTTCCACATATAAAATGCACTAAATGCAAAGTATATAATCAAACAAACTTCATCAAACAGACATCTCAACACAAACCTTAAAGTTTAAGACCACCTAACAACAAGAGCCAGTTGCTAACAACAAACACAGCGTGTGAATTGTGAAGGCTGCCAAAACGTGCTTTTAAAATAAAGTGTTAATATTTGGGTGTGACAAATCTACCTGTTTCTGATATTGGGTGGAACATGTCCCCCCCATTCCCCCCGGTTTCTACGAGCAATATCATATATACTGCTGTACACAGATAACTTTTAATGAAATAAAATCCAACTCAAAACAAAACATTTTACTGTCTCTGCATTGTGTCTATGAAGTAAAATGGCTAAATATATGCACATTTAATAACCTTCACTAAATGCAACAAAAAAATTAACATGAATATATTTATATGAACATATCTGGAAAAGAGGGAAAATAGAACCTTGCATTAGCCTTACTCAGCTCTCGACAGAAATAAACTCCTAACCTAACCCTAAAACGTTATATCTGGAAGTACATTATATAGTATATAGGAACCTAAAAGCCACGCTATATAGAGCTCAGTCGACCTCATTTTTTAAACCTGCTAACATGGGCTGGCCAGCTAATTCTAAACCTAAAGCAGACACACTTGTTTTTGGGGAAGGCTCTGTCAACTCATAGTTCAATGTGTGCCGACAAACTGTATAAACAAAAAACTGTACTGCTTTGGCATAATTAACCTATATAACTGTCCAATGTGAAATATTAAAATTTTGCCATATTAAAGAACCCTTACCAAAACTGTACACTGATCACACCATTACACAAAATGTACACAAAAAACCCTCCTTTTATCAACACTGTACAATGTACCTCATTTTACAAATTTTAATTCACTTGAAAAAAGAATGACTCAATAATTAAACTAACAACAGTAGCAGAAGAAAAACAAACTGCTGATCTCAAAATGACCAGCACTTCAAGAAATCCAGCACTGCAACACAAAACCCTACAGCTCTGTTCTTCTCTGAACCTTTTAAACAATACCATTCTGAATTTCCAAAGCAAGATGAGTGATCAGAAGTAACGCAGGACATGAGACAAACAACAAAACAGAATGAAATTAAACCCCCAAACCAGAGCTAAAGGTTAATGACTGAACTGAACTGAAGAAACTGAAAATCACACAAGATAAAAATATGGCTGGAAGAGCTAAAACATAGATAGTCATACTGCAACTTCTTCAGCTTCTTCAGTTTCTTCTCCTATGCCTTCTACTTCTTTTTCTTCTTCTTCGTCTTTGAAGAACCACAGCGATTCTCCTGCTGTTATTTTTGTAACCCCTGTTGGGAAAGTAAGGTGCTAATGTTGTGAAAAACACATTGCATTGTGGGTATTGTTGTGTATTTAGTTGTAGTCGCCGGTAATACTGCGTGCAACACGTAACTTCTCTCTCTCGTTTCGCCGCTCCCTTTTTCTTTATTTTTTTCTTTATTTTTACGGCCACTCGTTTTTATGTAATGCCAAGAGGTTTTTTTTTAATAAATGGAAACTAAAAGGAAATAACACTCCATCAGTTTGCTGATTGGCTGGCTGAAAAGTGGCTCCCTTTTTACCAGAATTTACACATAAGTTAAAATGTGTTTTTAGGTTTAAACTCTCCATCAGTTCAGATTCAGATTCACACTCAATTACTAATGCCGGTTTATTCACAGCAGTATTTATTTATTTATTTATTTATTTATACACATATGATATGAAATGAGAGAATAATGACATACAGCCAATACAATAATAATAATGACATAATATTTAATACAGAAAAATAGTTTAAACAGACCATAATCACACATTCGTTTTATCATATTATTCTAAAGGTCCTTATTGATTAAACAGTGTCTCATAAGAAATTATAATTTGACAATAGAGAAAAATTGCACTTTCTGCTGTTAAGTCTTTTCAGCCCTGGCTGAGGTTGTGAGATCATACAAACACGTTTCCTGTATTTAATAATAGTTCTCAGTTAAATAAACTTATCATCAGAGAAAAGTACATACTACATACTAATACAAAAATAAATGACACTATCAGAAATGTACACATATTTACACTGTATGTAAAGTTTACACTGTGTACTGCTATTAGTCTCTGAGGTCTCTGTAAAGGTTAAGAATCTGAATCTCAGTGCTTTTTAACTGTAATCAGTGTACCTGTATAAATCATCAATGTCAAAAGAAAATTGTATGTTTTAAAGAAATGGTTTGATATCAACAAGTTATCACTGAACTTAAGTAAAACAAAGATTATATTTAGTAACTGACAAATCAAGTATGATAGGTCATATCAGAAAAATTGGTCATATTTACATATATGACCTATTGTGTAGATGTATGGGGAAACACATATAAAACTAACGCACATCCAATTTTTATGCTACAGAAAAAAACCAATAGGAATTATCAACCGAGTAAATTTTTATGAACCAACCAACAAACTCTTTATTAATATATATATATATATATATATATATATATATATATATATATATATATATATATATATATATATATATATATATACAATATACACTTTGACATACGCTGATCTGGTCAATCAAAATATTGCACAGATGATGTATAGAGCATATAATGATTCTCTTCCTAATTGTATTCAGACACTACTGGAAATAGGAGAGAACAAATAAGTTAGGGGAATAAGTATGTTTACAAAAAATAAGAGCAAGCAGCACAAATATGAAGAGAAGATGTGGATTGGGCAGAGGGGTAACTTTGTGGAATAGTTATAACAATTAATTGAAAATGCGTAGTTCACTCAGCACATTTAAAAAAAGTTCAAGTATAAGGTGAGTAAAAAGGGTAGGCAAAATAATAACAAATTTCACTTCTGAATCCTGCACATTATTGTTACTGAGGTCCAGCCCTTCCAGCGCTCTGCTTTGCACTGACCTACTCTAAATGGAAATATAGTATATCATTTTGTTTAAAAAATAAACTATACATTTAGTTGTGTTTTAAAATACAGGGATGCTTAGAGTGTATTATATGAAAAAATTCTAAAACCAATCAAATTAACTATCAACATCTTGGTTTACAAGTCATTGTATCTTTGTAGCTATCCACCCCAATTAGGAATGAATTCAGTGAAAAATTCAACTGTCTTCATTTTACAATTTGAACTTTTTAGGCTGCTTTTTAACACAACAATATCTATAGCAAAATCTTCTTGCACACTGTCATGCCCTAAAATGGTATACTGTACTTGAATATCTCTTTTCTGAATGCACTGGTGTATTTTGAGAGAAAATACATGAAATACATGACTAAAACTCATCCCATACTTGAGCATTGATACAGTTTATTGCTGGTGTATTCGGAGAGAACTCTGTTGGCTAAAACTCTTCCCACACTCTGAGCAGTGATACGGTTTCTCTCCTGTGATAATGCGCTGGTGAATTTGGAAAGAACTCTCTCAATTAAAACTCTTCCCACACTCCGAGGAGTGATACAGTTTCTCTCCTGAGTGAAGGCGCTGGTGTATTTGGAGAGTTTGCTGGCTAGGAAAACTCTTCCCACACTTGGAGCAGTGATGAGTTTTTCCTTTGCCTGCAGTTCTCTGTGTTTGTCTGCAGGGTGTGTTCTTCTTGAGAGAAGAAGCGAATGTTTCAGTAATGGAGCTTCTGGACTCCATACTTCCTCACTTCAGCAGTGTGAAGTATTCCTTCTGGAGATGTTTCTTAATGGATTTCTGGATGAAAATTATAAACGAGCAGGAAAGTAGACATTACGAGCAGGAGAAGACTTGCAACATGAGGTCTTTCAGAAAATGACACAATGATAAAAGATTCATTAAAAGTTTTACACATGCAAAGAACTATTTAAGATCATATCATACGTATATGTGTATTACATATAAAAGTAGTCTGCAGAGATTAAATGTCTGAGACAGAATACAGGATCTTAAAGCCTTGGGACTCTCCAGTAACCTCTGCCGAGTTACAGGTCTGTATATGTTGTCCTTTACATGGCTGAAAAACATTCAGTCAGATCCAATATTTACATGTGTGTGCAGTGTGATAGAAATTGATGCTAGTTAAATTGGTGTTGGGGCAGTTTTGTTACAGGAAGATGACTCTGGAATTGACAATCCTGGTTCTTACTTCACAAAGAAGTTCACCTGATACCAGTTTAACCAGTTTATTGTACTATAGAGAGGGGAACTTTAGCATTGATTCAAGCCCTGCTGCACTTTGAGGTGTATATAGGTTCAAGCTCTTATGAAATTGTGGTGTATACAGATCATAATTCACTTGTTTTTCTGCATCACAATAATGCTAACCAGAGTTTGAGTCAGTTGGGGTTGATGCTCCGTTCATTGGTTGCTGAGCTAATATACTTTTACACTGCTATGGTTTGTGAGTGCATACTTTGTATAGTGTTTACATTGGTTATGTTTTATATAGTAAACTGTAAGCTAAATCTGTCACAACCTGTAGGGGTGAGTTAGGTAAGTATGAGTAGAGTCATCTGGACCAAAGTCAGTTTTGCATCATGACTGAAAGATTAACGATTTCTATACAAAAAAAAAAAATTAGCTCTGACTTTCACTTGTAAGTATGTGATATGTGAGGAGAATGAGCGTGAGCTGTCTAACCACGTACCCAGATATTTATACTTTACTACTGGTTCCAACATGGCTCCCTCCCTAGTAGTAAAACTAAGCGAGGGTTCAGTGCGATTGCCCTTCCGATTAAACCACAATATTTGTCTTAGAAACGTTTAGTGACAATCTAAGATCAGCAAAGTTGTTCTGAACCTGGAGAAAGCCAACTTGGAGCAAGGACAGTACATGGTCAGGAGAAGAACCAAAGGCATACAGAATTGTATCATCTGCATACAAATTAATAAAAGCATTTCCAGCAGCAAGGGGAATGATGTTGATATATATAGAGAATAAAGTAGGACCTGATATTGATCCCTGTAGGACACCTTTAGTAACCCCAAGAGACGAAGAAATGACATTTTCTAATGTGACTTTAGAGAAAGATAGCCTGTGAACCATGCTAAGGAATGATCACTGAATCCTATATTGCCCAACCTTTTTATTAAAAAACTGTGGTCAACAGAGTCAAAGGCTTTAGCTAAGTCAATAAAAATTGCAGCACAATGTTGATTTGCATCTAGTGCTGATATAATATCATTACAGACTTTTAAAACCACAGTGACACACCCCTAACGTGGTCGAAAACCTGATTGTACACCAGATAAAATGTTTTTATCATTAAGATAATCATATAGCTGTTTATTGACCAATTTTTCACAGACCTTTGAGATACAAGGTAAGATGGAAATTGGCCTGTAGCAATTTTGGTCAGTTTGGACCCCATTTTTAAAAAGAGGACGTACAATAGCTGTTTTCCAATCAGTGGGTATTTCAGCAGTGCATATTGATAAGTTAAGAATATCAGTTATAGGAGCTGCTATTATGGGAGCTGCTAATTTGAAGAAGAAGAATGGATCCAATTCATCTACCCCAGCTGGTTTTTAGCATCTAGCATTAGCAGTTTACTTAGAACCTTTCTCTCAGCAATAGGCTTGAGAGAGAAACAGTTAATGTTAGAATGGTGTATAGAAGGAGGTGAGGCTAACCTTGGGAATACGATTTAGTGAGAAAGTGAGCCAGTGTTGTTAGGTTTGTCATATGAAGAACTGCAAATGAAGACAGCAATAAAATGCTGATTAAAAATGTCTGCCATTTGATTTCTATTTGTAATTAAAACTTCATCATATCTAAGTGCTAGTGGAACAGATGATGGTTTATTTTCAAGGAGCTTTGCCGTCTTCCAAAACTGCTTTTGATTCGAACCACAGCGTTTAAATTGTTTGTTAAAATAATTAGCTTTATGCTGACGCACTGCCTGAGTTGCCTTATTTCGAATCTGACGAAAAGTTATTCTGTCTGACTGGGATTCTGATAAGCGAGCTTTTCGCCAGGCAGCATTCTTTTGTTGTAACAGTATCCCTAGATCAGGATAAATGGGCGATTTTTTATACGGAAGTTCTTCACAGGAGCATGTTTGTTAATAACTGCACTAAAAAAAAGATGTCTGAATATACTCCATGCTACATTCACAGTGGGAATTAGACTAATTCTTTGCCATTTCACCTTAGCCAAATCATGTCAAGCCTGATCATTAAAATGTTTAAGGTGTCTTTTTTTGCATGTTCTTACTGGCAGTTCTAATACCTGGGTCTTACGTACACAGGCAGTGAAACAATGGTCACTGAGGTCATCACAAAAAACCCCTGACTGGTACATATGAGAAGAATTTGTAAGAACCATATCGATCAGAGTAGCCTTATCTGGGGAGTTGGAATCATATCTAGTGGGATGGGAAATAATCTGATGAAGATTCATGCAGTCAAACTGCTAGATTACTTTTCTGGAGGTTTAAGCATGTTCCAGTTACCCAGTAGGACAAACTCAGATCTGATGTATGGTCCCAGAGCTTCACTTAATGCCAATAAAGTGCATGCGGTGGCTGATGGAGGGGGATAACACCCAGCAACTGTCAACGAGAAATTGTTTGATAACTTGATATTGATACTTAATATGAACTAATAATTCAAACTGTTTGGGAACAGATTTGGCTAAGGCAATTGAACAATAAGGGTGATCCCTTACATAAATTGCCACCCCTCCACCTCTAGACGGCCTATCCCACTAAACATTAGACGTCTTATGGACGTGCAGGTCATGTCTATATTGCGTCAGTCGGTCCAAGACCAATTCCGGACTTGACACACATGACGTGCAAAATAGGTCCGGTATTTGGACGTCTAACCATGACCCCACGTGGACGTCAATATGCAGTTAAACATTTGAACATGGTCACTTTTTTGGACATCATGGGGACGTCCAAGACAGGTGCAGGAAATGTATGTTATTAATGAATATAATATTTTTTTAAACTTATGACAAATATCAACATTGTTGTTCTCATTATTGTTAATGAATATGCATTTAGATTATTTGTGATTCAACATAATTTATTATTAGTTATTTATTTGAGTACATTTTATTGTTGTATCTATTTAATTAACCAATTTAGGTATTTATTTATGTATTTATTTATTTGAAAATGCAGTTAGTGGAAAATTATGGTAGGCCTATTTATGATTTCAACCAGTCGACGCCACTCTGATTGGCCGAGGCAACACGCCAATTCAGATTTTTTTGAGCAAATGGTGGGTTAGCTCTGCTCAGCCTACGTCAAAAACAAAAACTACGTTAAAACAAAAGTTGAAGGTATGTTCGGTCAGGTCAGTTAATTTTATGTTTATTCATGTATTTGTAGTGTTAGCTGTTTTAGCTTTGTGGCCTTAAACCACTTGAACCTGCTGCGGCTAATGGCATTGCCTCTCTTCCCAGTCAGTTAACGTTAGCTAAACATTACCGCGGTCATGCTATCTGCACTTGGTAAAAGTCTGGTAAAAGTATGCTGTACCATGTCTTAAATGAGTCTAAATTTTACGTAGAAAAGACGTCCACTGCGACCTCATTAGGACTAAAATTAGCCCTGATTCGGAGGCCCTGGGGTTGTCAATACCGGACGTGCAAAAATGACCTAAAAATACGTCCTTTCAACGTGTCTTTGCGCAGTGGGATCTTGCCATAACATGTTATATCCAGAAAGGTTTATTTCTGGGTAGGTTTGAGCCTTAGTAAAATTAATGTACGACAAAGAACAGAAAAAACACTATATTTTACCTCAATTATATGTTTACTGTGCACATAATTGCACAAATTCATGTTGTGGATTAGCCTTTTACTGCAACATGATAAAAGCAAGATAAAATGATGTTTAGTATTTAGTCTAAATCTGATAAACTTGCGAAAGAGCAATGAGTCCAAATCTCTATTGTGTCAAGAAGTATTGCCTGTGACACTTGCAGGCAAAAGTACAGAAAAATAAAGTACATTTTCAGATGTTTCTGGAAGAACAGTCCAGGCATAAATTAATAAAAGCAGATATTTAAAACAAGCCATAGTCTGACATAAACACCAGTGATAAGATTTGATAACGCGGCAACAGATCGACAACAGCTAGCCAACAGCAGTTCAGCAGCGGGCCGGTATGTAGACTACATATATTTAATATTCATATATAATATTCTTTCTCTCTTACACAGACACAAACACACACACACACATACACACACATACTTAGACTCAAATTTTTATTTTTGGTTTACCAGCAAAAGCCAGACAATTTTCAGGGTCTATTTTTGTAATTGCGGTATACCAGCCAGGGAGCTTAAAGCCCTTCCATTCAAATTTTAACGGTCACTCTTCTGGGCGGGAGGTTTGTGAGAGTGGCGCTGAGGCAAAAAAAGTTGGTGGGACAGGTGTCGATGTAACAGCGGAGGAGGATCAGAAATTCAGAGGTAAGTGCTTTGTTATGTTTACAAGCGTCTTTAATGTGACTTTTACTCATATTAATAGTTAAGTTATTTAAGAGTTATCGGCTAGCTGATGTAATGCTAATTAACCAACAGATATGCTAGCTAGCTACTTCCCCAGTGAAGGTGTAGAGGAAGACTAAAGTTATATTCAGTCTCTCTATTTTAAACACATTTAGAAGCCATGTTATTTAAAATTTGTGTTTGGATATTTTAACAGTATAGTTAGGTCTTTGCGTTGCAGCTACATGCAAGCAAGCTTGCTAATTATTCTAACTGAATATTAAGTATGGGAAGAGCTTGGCTCTGGCAAGTTCAGATGCAAATTTATATTTAATGCTTTCAGAGGCATTAACCTACATTTTCCAGATGTAATTTTACCATTACCACAATGCTAACCAATTCTGGCTCTCTATTACAATGGAGCATTTTGTAACAAAAAACTGTGATTGTGCATATCACCTCTGTGTTTAACTATGCAGGCATTTTTAAAATGTACAATAGTACAACAATCCCACTTTAAGTTGTTAACTTGAAAAGCCAGCATTGTTTGAAAGAGCCAACGTCTCAGTGGAGTGGCTGAATGATCCCCTGCTGTAAACATAAGACACTCATGAGTTTTCTTCAGCGCTTTGGGATTGGTTGTATAGTACACTTAAGCAAATCTTTGTTTTTTAAGTTTTTCTTACACATAGTATTACTTTACATTTGTTTTGTAGGTAATACTTTTTACTTTTTCATTTTAGACAACGATGTGGATGGAGAGACAGTGGCCTGTGGCTGTACAGAAGCCATGATTGCTTACCTCTTTGACAAGTCTTTCAAAATACAATAAAAAATCTGAGACTTTGTGTGTCAATACAAGGAGGTAACTCTTACTTTAAAAAAGAAGTCACACCAGAGGTAGAAAACCTGACTCAAAATGAAAGGTAAGTGTTTTTATTGAATGTATATAGTTTTTCCTAAAATGTATTCACTGTCTATTTATAGTTTATGTCAGTGGTAACTCTACTCCTGGAGGTCTACATCCATGCACACTTTAGTTCCAACCCTAATCATCTCCATCTGATCTATCCAAACAGTGCATCCAGAAGTGAGTAAGCGTATTTTTTTGTTTCGCACTTGCGTTGCTACTGTGGTGCCTGTGCATTGATTAAAATAGGAGTGTATTGCCCGCTACAAAGTGTGGCACACCATGCAGCGCGGTTACCACTTCTGAAGGGAAATGGGCAACACACACACACACACACACACACACACACACATACAATATCATCATTACTTTCAATAAGGGAATATCCTGATATTAAGTTCTTAATATCACCAAGGCCTACTGTCATAATCACTACACTTTATTGCAACAGCATGATGATTTTTTGTTTTTTGTGTATTTCTGACTTTTCTTATAGTTGTATGATGAGGCTGATGCCATCCATCCTTTGACAGTGAACATTTGTCGCCGCTTCAGCAAGGGATTTACAGCTTTACTCCCTAATTTGTTAAAACTAGTCATGGGGACATTGCCACTGAAAAAAAGGTAATGAGTTGTATCAGTGCCACTCTGTCCTTGTTTCTCTGTAGGGTGAACCTGCAACACCATATCCAACAATTCAGCTGAAAGACCAGGATTGGAAAACAGCCATTTCCAGACAAAGTCAGACTGTGGTAAAGGTTGATGGAATTGAGGTGTGCACTTGTACTGCAATTGATGACTCCTTCATTGCAACCTTCTGTATGTATTCAACCTTCAACGTTGGATACCCTCCATAGCTGAGAAATACCATGACATTTCATGCCATGATGTGCATTCTACACATCAATGCCAGTAACTGTGACTAGAGTGATGAACCTTCTGTAATAAACTGCATCAATGCACAAAGTGCCCACATAGAACATTTACCCTTGAGAAGCTCATACAACACATCAGACTTGTACGTGCACACAAAAGTGTCGGAACTTTAGCAAGTTTTATCCACCACAGATTTTTTTTTAAAAAGCTTTAAATATTTTGTTCTTCACACATGATTACAGAACACTGCAGATCTAAAAAGTATATGACAACCCATTAACTAAGAAATGCTTCTTGAAACAAAATTGCCACTTATCCTTATTTACCCATTGCAGACGTACTGAAGAAATATTGCTTTCTTGAAGATGTTTGGAAAGAAATTGTTAAATTGAAGTGGAGGTGGGTAAGGTTGGTTTTGTGGGTCTTGTTTTTTAATCGTACCATCATAAACATTTGCAGTGGTTATGTGGTTATGTATTTCTCATCCTAGTTATTGCTAAAGTTGTCTGTGTACTGCTAAATAAACATCATTAAAAGACATCAATGTGTGTGTGTTCTGGTACATTTTAGTTACTATAGGGTCCAAAATAGCTTGTTTTGGGTGGTACCTCTAAAAGTACATGTTGGTAACATTTGAAAGGGTACACAGATGTACCATAGTCTGAAAGTACATTTTAGCCTCTGGGGGTACAAAATAGTACCTTAACTGGTACAAAAACCATGGGTACAAAAAAAGACTTGCACAGAAAGGTATTGTACCTCAATAAGGTACAGCCCCAGCGATAAGCCTATGTAATCTTTTAAGTATAAATCTGTACTTAATTTTCTTAGTGTGTAGTAGCGGGCAGGCAGCGTCCAGCAGCGCGCATAACATGGCAACATGGCAGAGTGAGGGAGACAGAGGGAGAGGAGAGAGAGAGATTTTCTGACAGTGGACACAAGAGAAAACAGTGATAGTGTGTGTGTGTGTGTGTGTGTGTGTCTTACCTCTTTTGTTCAGTTCAGTGTAATTTGTATTTTCTAATGTGGTAAAGTTGCATATAAACAGATTCTGTTTATTTACAGATTTTGTGAAATGGCAGTGAATTAATAAACACCATCAAATGTGTAACGGTGTATATTTTTCCTAATCAATTGAATTCTTTATTTCATTGACTTTACTGGGAGATAATGACTGAAGATTGTCCTTTCTTTGTTAAAATCTGCAGTAGAACTCATTCAGGTCATTGGTCACCTGGTGATTGTTCAGGAGAAGGGGGGTCTTTAGCACTTTGTAGCTTGTGATCAAGTTTTCAAAGCGTCTCCAGATTAAAGTTGGGTCATTATCTGCCTTTGAGCTTTTGTAAGTATTTCTTCTTTATTGCTTTATTCAGTTTATCCAGTCTGTATGTTGTCTTTTTGTGCAAAGATGTGTTTTTTTATCATTGCTACTTGCTGTCCTTGAAATGTAGCTGTTCTTACAGCTTACCTTGTCTTTAGTTAATGTTCCTTGGTGTTGTGGTAATTAGCAGAGCTCATTTTTTCCCATAACTGATGATTGCTAAAATACAGGAAGCAGGAAACTCTATGGATGCAAAATAAATAAAATGTACTGTAAACTTCACAACTGAGTGTAAGTATTGCTACTTAATGGAATCATCAGGTATAAAAATAACAGTGTCCTAGATGTTACATTGTGATTTTAACCTTAAAAAATGAAAGGAAATACCATGTGACCTCTATCACAATAAGAAAAAATGCTAATCAGAATCAGAATCAGAAATACTTTATTGATCCCAGGGGGAAATTGCAGTTTTTACAGTAGCTGCCGGTTATATAGAAGAATATACACTCTAATAATAATTTACAACATAAAATAAATGTGTAGTATGTACACATATATAAGTCTTATAAAACAATAGAAGAATAACATGTAATTAACTGCTCAATTCATTTAACAGATTTAATTATTAAAATTAATATTGTTGTTCAGTTCAAACCTTTTTTTTTCAGTTCAAACCATTCTAACCCTACCACCTATATCAGTTATACTACAGACCCCTATATCAATTATCAGACTGTATCATATCACAGATGTATCTGTATAACTGTATGTCATATATAACAATACTCTTAACTGTATATAATAATGACTATACTATTATTGTTATACTATGCCTATTATATTATACATTATGTATACAGTTGATACATATAAATAGCACTGATGCAATAAAAGTCTACAGTCTAAAGTCTACACCAAAGTCTACAGTATTTACAATGGTTAACTACACTACTGTCATAACTCTCACTCATACACACTGTTTTTCTTTTTCTATTTTGTATATTCTTTTTATTTTATATTCTATCTTTATTTTTTGTTGTAACTGTCCATGCAACCACCACCCTCTGTGAGAAATGTGATGTGCATCTTTGCTTCACAGCGTTAAATAACTTTCAAACTTTACCATTTGACTTAGACAAAATGACCAAAAAAATGATTACGAGGCTTCAAACATAATTCTGATAATGAAAATATTTTCTTTTTTATATAATTTCTTTCTTTTTTTTACAGTTTTATTTATTTTTTATTTATTTATTAATTTTTTACAGTTTTTGCACTTTATACATGGTTTTTAAAGTTCAGTACAAAAGTCTGTTGCTCAGCTCTCAGGCCCTTATTGAGAAGTCCTCAGATATGATGTAGTTTTTCCATAGCTCATATATTTGTATTTTACTAATTTTATAGCAACAGTAAAAGAAATATCAATTGTTTTACCTTCCTTTTAGAATGATAATACACTATATCCTTGTGTCACTAAAGAAAATCAAGAAAATCTGATTTGTCATTTCAAAATAAAGGTCCCTGACATGATCAGTATTGTATTTTTTTCACTCTACATCTACAGTTATTAAACGTAGATTTAAATGTAGATTTATTCAATCCAAACAGACATGAAAGGGCAACAGATTTTATTAATACATTGTAGAGCAACAGTGTTTTCCCTATAATCATAAAACCAACCAAAATAACAACAGACACTGCCACATTTATGGGCAACATATTGCCAAACAAAATTGAAAGTACAACAGTAGGCAGTCTGCTCATAATAGTGATCACCTTCCAGTCTCTGCAGTCTTTGAAAACATGTTTTTAAAAAATGATAACAGATTAAACACTTTTAAATTAGATCTCTAGAACTCTTAGAACTCTAGAAGCTATCACCGCTCTCAAAATGGACATAATGAAACAAAACTTGACAGAAGTATATAAAAATGAGGCTTATTTTTCCAATATTAATGTGTTTATATGGAAAAACTGTCCTTTAAGAAATCATAAAACATGGCACAAAATTGAGGCTTAATAATAAATAATAAATAAATGCATGTAAAAAGAAAAACGTATTATATAATAAATTTCTAAAACAAAGAATAAAAGAAGCAGAAAACATAAGATGAATAAGTATTATGAGTAAGGATTACTATCATAAAGTACTGGAAATGTGTAGGAGTAACATGCAAGGAACATGGAAATTTCCTAATAGTATAATTAGAAAAGGTTATAGAAAAGCAGACAATCCAAATTATTTTGTGATAATGAATAACATTCAATGACATTGTATTTAAATTGATATGTCATTGGTGAAAAATATAATGGAATGCACATATCTGCAATCAGTCGAGTTCCTTTGTTACTTAGCTCATAATGTTTTAGGAAGAAATTTGCTGATTAGACAGCTGATCCCAGATTTTCCCCCAAGAGTACAAAGTAAGTCTACAAAAGGTGAGAAATTACAATGTTTTTTACAGCATACTCAAGGAAAAATCTCTGAATGGAATAAGAGAAAATGTATATAAAACTTTTTAAATTGCATGCCTTAAGTGAACATGTTTAGTTTTACATTACTCGTATGATGGCAGTGTTATGGATGCTATTTTCAATCTCTCTCTGTTCTGGTGTAAGACCACCTCTTTAATCCTCCAATTCCTTTAAATTTCATCTTAACTAAATTCTTTTTCTTTGGGTTTGGTTAGCAAAGAAGTCAATTTAGAATTGTAATGTATTTATAACTTTCTTTTGTAAGCTTAGTTATGAATTAAAAACATTAGTCGGAATTTGGTCATTTTCATTCATGCACATAGATATACCTGAACTTGTTTGCACTTAATGAAACTCGGGCTTGTGTTTAGTGCTTGTTTTGCATTTTTTTTCTGGAGAGTTTGGAGAATTTGCATCATCCACTGGGTCTTAGGTGACAATGGGAGGTGTGACAAGATCATATATTTTTCAGTATTGTGTAAGAAATATTTCACTTCTGAATCCTGCAAGTTATTCTTAATGAGGTCCAGCACTTTCAGGCAAAAGTTTGCTGATAAGACTGAATGAAGATTCAAGTAAGCTTTCCCTCAGCTTTGCACAGACCTACTCCAAATGGAAAGATAGCATATCATCTTGATTGAAAGATAAACTACACATTTAGTTATGTGTTTTATAATACGGGGCTGCTTAGAGTGGATTATATGGTAGATGATCAAAAAAACAATTAAATTAACAATCAACATTTTGGTTTAAAGGTTATTGTACCTTTGCAGCTATCCACCCCAATTAGGAATAAATTCAGTTAAAATTCAACTCTGTCTCCATTTTGAAGTGTGAACATTTCAAGCCATCAAAGAGCATCTCCTCTCCTGAATCCTGCATGTTATTGTTACTCAAGTCCAGCTCATACACGGATGAGATGTCTGATTGCTTAAGAGTATTTATAAATACGTTTTTATTCATAATAATAATAAAATATTAAGGTAGTAGGGGCTAGCCATTAAATAATTATAATATTTCATTTACTTGTTTGCTTTAATGAAAGTTAAATAAAATAAATACACAATTAAATTAATAAAACAAATAAAGTTCTTGGTGATGGAGGCACCCTCGCTATGTATATAAAATGTGTAGGGCAGAGTGCCTCCAGGACAAGGGTTAAGTGTCTCTTGCCTTTATATTTTATTTTTTATCATAAATAACAGGCCAGCATAATTGTAAGAAACAGTAACGGCAAGCAACTTAGGTGTGGTCTTGGCAGCAGTCAAGTGAAAGTCTTACCCCCTTGCTTTTTCAAAACCATGATTGGCCAGTACAATTTCAAAGAAGGATCTAAAGTGAGATTTTTTTTGTGTTTTAATTAAATGCATGTGATTGGGGAAACCTTAATCATATCACATTTTTCTGGAGACTGTTTCCTACCACACATTTTGTCACAGATTTAGTTAATCTATATTTGTAATTCATTAGATTAATTTAGATTTAGATCAGATTAAAATCTCATCAGATTAGATTTTAGCACTTCATAGAACATTGTAATATGTTCCAGGATATGAAGAGGAGAAACATTTTATTTGGTTTTACTTTTTTAATAAAGGTTGTCTGCAAAAACAAACAAGCATGAATCATTTTTAATCATTTAAAACACTAAGACACAAGGAAATTAGGACATCAGTTAATTCATTGAATTTCACAGAGAATGGGTGTTTGCAAATTTGTAAGACACACACATCTCAGATCAGCAAACAAATCAGCAAAAAGTCAGCAAAGCAAAATGTCTCAGTAGAACTTCAAAGAATGTTTTAATGACATTAAAAGATTAAACTGGCTATGCCACCATTAACCCACTATACAGATTCATATCACTGAGCTATATTATTAACACTGCAGTTTGACAAAAGTAAACTTATTTTTCATTTATATGGCTAAATTATTATATCAAATAAAGAGAATTATATGAAAAATACATGATTTGAGAAAAACATGTTCTTCTACATTTTTTTTAATTTATAAATTAAAAACCTAGAAAAACTAGTAATTATTCTGTGTCACCACCAGAGTTTAGGTTTCATTAGGGACATTTTCTTTGTAGTAAACGAGGCAAACCAAAATAAGTACATTTGAGAGACTCCCACTCCATTTGTTGCAAATGCTGTTTGTTCCTTCTATTATGCCCGATTTGAGTCCGAGTTGAGTTAGAGCACTGTGACATCATCAGACAGGTTGGGCCGCTGGGCTGTCTCTGTGCTCTGCTTAACCTGCATCTTACACTCCAACAGCATTGACTTCAGCCATCATGTCATACTCAGAGACCAGAAAATGCATAATGTAGCACACTTTGCATTTCCATACACTAAATAGACTACAATTATTTCCAAATGAAATTGGGGTCTTCTTAAAATGTCTCATGACACCATTAATTGCAAGTAAGCTTAGGTTCTCTAAAAAAAAAAAATCTGATTTCCTTGAGGGTTCAAAAGTTAATTACACAATACACAGGTTGTGTGTTTCAGACTATGGATGTTCTTTATCTTTAATACATATTGGGCTGTGGATAATTATTTATATATATATATATTTTTTTTTTTTACAGTGTACCGTGTCACAACATTTCTATACAAAGAGCTGATTTATTGCAAACAAAAAAAAAAATCATTAATTTCATCATTTAACTGCTAGACCTTCTGGGTCAATGAGTGCTGGAGCCTATGTCAGAACATATTTGAGCGAAGGGAAAGAGCAATATCTGTCAAGAACATGTTTTTTTCCCCTTAAAATCTGGTATACACTTAATCCAATTAAACAGGAACAATTTGGTTCTATTTATAATGAAACATGTAGTAAACCAGTGTTTTTAGCTAGATAGATAGATAACTATTGTCCATTCCTACTGATACCATTTCTCTCCAGTGTAAATACACAGGTGTTTCCTGAGTACAGTATGCTTAAAGCTTGTCCCACACTGTTACGGTTTCTTTTCTGTGTGAATACGTTGGTGCTTTTGGAGATAACCCTGTTGACTAAAACTCTTCCCACACTCTGAGCACTGATAAGGTTTCTCTCCTGTGTGAATGCGTTGATGTGCATAGAGATTACTCTGTTGACTAAAACTCTTCCCACACTCTGGGCAGTGATACGGTTTCTCTCCTGTGTGAATGCGCTGGTGTGACTGGAGATGACTGTGGGTATAAAAACTCTTCCCACACTCTGAGCATTGATAAGGTTTCTCTCCCGTGTGAATGCGCTGGTGTGACTGGAGATTTCCCTTTTGACTAAAACTCTTCCCACACTCTGAGCAGTGATACGGTTTCTCTCCTGTGTGAGTGCGCTGGTGCATTTGGAGAGTTTGCTGGCTAGTAAAACTCTTCTCACACTCAGAGCAGTGATACGGTTTCTCTCCTGTGTGAATGCGCCGGTGCTGTTGGAAATTACTCAGTGTAATAAAACTCCTCTCACAGTCTGAGCAGTGATATGGTTTCTCTCCTGTGTGAAGGCGCTGGTGTCTTTGGAGATGACTGTGTCTTGTAAAACTCTTCTCACACTCAGAGCAGTGATACGGTTTCTCTCCTGTGTGAATGCGCCGGTGTACTTGGAGATTACTCAGTGAAATAAAACTCCTCTCACACTCTGAGCAGTGATATGGTTTCTCTCCTGTGTGAATGCGCTTGTGTATTTGGAGAGTTTGCTGGCTAGTAAAACTCCTCCCACACTCTGAGCAGTGATAGGGCTTCTCTCCTGTGTGAATGCGCTGGTGCATTTGGAAAGTACTCTGTTGAGTAAAACTCTTTCCACATTCTGCGCAGTGATACGGTTTTTCTCCTGTGTGAATGCGCTTGTGTATGTGGAGATTTTGCTGGCTAGTAAAACTCTTCTCACACTCTGAGCAGTGATGCAGTTTTTCTCCTGTATGAATGCGTTTGTGTATTTGGAGATTTTGCTGGCTAGTAAAACTCCTCCCACACTCTGAGCAGTGATACAGTTTCTCTCCTGTGTGAATATGCTGGTGTATTTTGAGATTACTCTGTTGAGTAAAACTCTTTCCACACTCTGAGCAGTGATACGGTTTCTCTCCTCTGTGAATGAGCTGGTGTATTTTGAGATGACACTTTTGAGTAAAACTCTTCCCACACTCAGAACAGTGATGAGTTCTTTTTTTGCCTGTGGTCTTGTGTGTTTGTCTGTAAGGTGCGTTTTTGTTAAGAGCAGGAGTGAATGATTGAGTACTGGAACTCCTGGACTCCATACTTCCTAACTTCAGCAGTGTAACGTATTCCTTTTGGAGAGATTTCTTGATGGATTCCTGGATTAAAATTACAAACAAACAGGAAAATAGACACTGCAAGCAGGAGAAGCCTTGCAAGGTGAGATCAATCTGGAAATAGAAAAATGAGAAAATATGTAAACAAAAAAAATGTCCTGTAAAACTAAAAACTCAGTTCAATGTAGGCAGACAAACTACACACCAATGATTTAAGCTGTTATTGTATTAGCCTACTTAAACCCTACCTACATGTTGCAGATATGAGCTCATAGTTAATACTGTATTTATGTTATTATTAATAATAGCCACACTTTATAATAAGGAAAAGAAATTGTATTTCATATTAATAATTAACATTACTTAACAATAATAATAATAATTATTATTATTTAAAGTATGGTTTGTTCGCACACTCCTATTTCATAAATAAAAGGATGTGATCCGGATAGAAAAAACTGAAACACTGAAAAACTGAAACACTTCAACTCTATGCCAGATGAATAATAATTCTTTAAACATATGAACGGGATATTTATAAAGTGCCTAAGCAGAAATATTCGCTAAACTATAGCTGTTGCTAGCGCAAGGCTGCTGAGCTAACCTGAAAATGCTAACCTCTTGTTGCCAAGCAGCGCCAACGTCACGTTTGTTTACAAACTCTGAATGAGTGGATAGCGTATCTTTTACGGTTATATTCAGCCACAAACAAAGTTACTTTAAACACTATATTGGCTACCTAGATACTCTCTCTGAGGGTTTCTCCTCCTCCTGCCTTCGTTTCTTTAGTAGCTCGGAGTTCTCTTTTTCGTGCTGTTATATGTGTCTATACACATTAGTGGTGTTCCCACAACTCCTTAACGTTTTTCCACAAACATCACAAATCGCGTTTTGGTTGTTTGTGGAGCTGAAACAGTCCAAATAGCTGAAATATCTAAAATAGCTCCACACATGACTCCGTTTACGCTCTACCACTGTATGTACAGACTGTTTGATTGAGCAGTGTGCCGCTGTGCTTACGCACCCAAGTGGAAGAAAAAGTAGTAGCATAAAGTATAGCATAAAGCTCTGGTATCGCAGCTATCGATATTTCAGTATCTACGTTCTCTTCCGCTCCCACAGTCCACGCATACACACAGACTTACGAAAACCGGCCAGTTCACGCATAACACGCCAAACCGGCGTCTCACACTCCAGCCGCACGCGCCTCTCTTTAAGGAACAGCGAGTTTTAGCGAGACTCACGGCATCACAGAGCTAAGTGCTAATATTAGCTCCTCCACCTCAGCTCTGTCTGGATGAAGACTGTTTCTGTTACTCACACACTTCACACTACCTACTAACAAGTACGAACCAGAGTGAAACAGTAATAAACACTCTTTACCTTCAGCAGATCAGATCCTGTTTTTCTCTTTAACAACTGGCAGCTGCAGCTTCTCTGCTTTGTCTTTGGAGAACCACAGTGATTCTCCTGCGGTTGTTTTTGTAACCCCACCCATATTTAAATACACTCCATGTTTTGTGCTCTGATTGGCTATATGTTCCTAAGAGCAGTTTGTTGATTGGCTGGCTGAAAAGTGGTTATCTTCACCAGAACTTACAACTAAAATACTTGGAGTAAAACTTGTTTTTAGGTTTAAACTGCCCATTAGTTCATATTCAGATTCACACTTAATTACTAATACCTGTTTAATCACTGCAGTATTTCTGAATTTATATACATATGTTAGAAAATACGAGAATAACATTCATTCAATAAATAGATAACAATAATAACAATAACATAATATTTAAAAAAGAAAAAAACAGTCAAATAGACCATAATCACACAGTCGTTTCATCATATTATTCTAAAAGTGCTTATTGATTAAACAGTGTCCCATAAGAAGTTATATTGAATCCTTTATTTCGTTGACTACATATATTTACTAATTTTTTGTGTTAAAGCTGAAATGTGAATGTGTCTCCGTTTATGGTGTGTAGTTTAATAAGAAACTGCGCCACTGTGCTCCTCACCTGCTGGCTACTGACATACATACAGATATGTTCCTCAGTTCTTTAACAGTCTGGTGGGGCCAGGAAGGGTGGGTGTGCTGAGAGATAATGACTGAAGATCATTTCTTTGTCAAAATCTGCATTACAACTCATTCAGGTCGTTGGTTTTCATTGTTATTTGCTGTCCTTGAAATCTGCCTGTCCTTACAGCTTACCTTGTCTCTAGTTAATGTTCCCTATTTTTGTGGTAATCAGCAGTGCTACATGTTTCTTATAACTGATGTTTGCTAAAATACATGAATCAGAAAACTATATGAATGCAAAATAAATACACTGTACAGTTAACTTCACAACTGAGTGTGGTGAGACATCATGGACTCTGATCCAATTTATTCTGAGACAGTGCATAATGGAAATGTGCTTAATGTGGAAACCATGGCTTATCTCTGAGACTAAGTATTGCCACGTAATAGCACGCATCTGTGAGATGCAATCCCAGCACAAACAATGCATGGAACTGATTTGTAAATGTGACAACACAGGTTAAGGATAATGAATAGTGGAACAATATGCACATAAAAATCAGTATATCCTATGTGCCCAAGATGAATCTACCAGAAGATTCTTAAATGACTCACACAAATGCACAGTGTTGATAATGACAATAAGGCTAAATGTAAAATTAAGATTTAATCACATTAAAAATGAAAAGATTTTTTAAAAATAATCTGTAATGCAAATCTAATGCAAATAATCGCATGTGAAAATTACTTAACATTAATAGGACAGCCCATTAATAAAAGAATCACTTTAAACTGTTCACAAATGGACTGAGAATGGAGAGGGTGTCACTCTTTGTCTCCTCCTTTTAAATTTCCCACAGACTACAACAGAAAGTAAGTAAACTATCGCCACTTGAACAGATTGACTGTTTTATGTTGAATTTGTCATTAATCATAATATAGCACTGACGTTCTGTGTATGTGTTAAGGTCACTCAAGTCACATTCTGGAATGTTGCTCAGTTGGCTGATTGATGAGGTTTGAGCTTTGCTTAATTTGTCTCAATTTTCCTGGCACATTTCCAACAAGGTGCTTCTCATCTATAACAAGAAATACAAACAGTAGAAGGAGAAATCCTTGATATATAATAAGAAGCATCAGCTATAATCAAATTAAATGAATTGTCATTTATTATCACTGAATTATACAAACCGACCTTAATATGGTTGCATGAAGATTGCTTTCAATGAAATGACATGGGGGTACAAGACTTTTGGCAGACTCTAATCTGGACACCCAAATCTTGGTTTTCATCTTGTGGTAAAGTGCCTTTATCTGCTGTTTATATCTTTTATTTCTGTGGGTTGTTCACATTAACACAGACAGTCCGAGCCTCTGGAAAATGTTCTTGGTCTTGCTGACTGTGGTGAAGGTTTTTCATTAAAAGCAAAAGAATCGTGTTTCTTTTTTATCCACCATAGTTATTATTAGTCTCTCCTTATTTTAACTTTAATTTCATATTTGAATTTGCAGCACAATCCTTTTATTAGTACATACTGTATAGGCGTACTTCCATACTTTAGCATTTGTTTATATCCGTTTATATCTCACATTTTTTATATATATATAAATACTTTTACTTTACTTTTTGTTTATGTGCTATATTTGTTGATATACATATATAATTCCTTGTGCACCTCTATTAGTAAGCAGTAATTGGATGCATTTGGCATCCATACACCAGGTATTCAAGGCTGCAAGTTCTACAATCTCTGGCTGCAACTTAGAAAATTATCTTTAGCCGCAAACCTCATGGAGAACATAAATACAATGTGGTAGTGTCCCACACCAATGAATAGTGGTGAGCTGCACAGCTTTCTTGGCTTAGCCACACATTACTAATCAGTTCGCAGAGATAGCTGCACCACTACATCAACTTATTTTCAGTTGAGTCAAGGAAGCTAAGTGTATGTTTGCTACCCTCCATGCCCAGCTGTGAAAGGAGCTGGTACTGGCATTTTGCAAGATAATTGTACATTTATCATGGACATTCTCATTCTCCATCAGAAGTAAGTCTGTTCTCTACAAATGACCAGTTCCTGATAGACTGGTTTAATCTCAAAACATGAAAATTGAATAACATAAGTTAATAGTTATAATGTTGGAAGTAATTAAGAAATAAAAGAAACAATGCCTTCAAGTTTACTGTGTGAACTCCTGAGTCCAGCAGAAAGCAGCTTCACTCCTGAATATTGTACAACTTTGTTACTGGGGTACATATGTTCCAGGAATGAGGTTGCTGATAATAGAGCTGATCCCAGATTTTTACAAGATGTTTTCACAAGAATACAGAGACCAAATCTACAAAAGGTGAGAAATTACAACGTATCTTACAGCATATTTAAGGAAAAATCTCTGAATGAAACAAGAGAAAAAGTATATCAAACTTTTTAGATTACATGCCTTAAATTAACATGTGTATTTTTATTTTACTCTCTTTATTTTTCTGATTTCCGTTAAATTTCTTATTTAAATAAAATTCTTTATTCTACAACCTGCAGGGAATGGAGCCTTTTATATTGTTTTCTGCTGGTTTTGGTTAGCGAGGATGAATAATTTATAATGTAATTGATTCAGTTTTTTTTGGTAAGTTTACCTTAGTAAGAATTAGTTTATTACTATTGTGACAGAACGAACAAACTAGT
Source organism: Megaleporinus macrocephalus (assembly GCA_021613375.1). Taxonomy (NCBI): domain Eukaryota; kingdom Metazoa; phylum Chordata; class Actinopteri; order Characiformes; family Anostomidae; genus Megaleporinus; species Megaleporinus macrocephalus. The sequence continues at coordinate 69,050,257 of CM038702.1, read as the reverse complement.
TAACTCCATGCCTTTCCATTTTTCCCCTTTATTCAGTCCCGTTCTGTCCCTGCTCTAGTTTACAGTGGTTCATGCACTCTTCCTCACTATTTGAGCAGCTATTACAGCTGTTTTTACTCCTCATTATTGCAATATTTACATTTGCTAGCTTGGTTGATCTCACCTTTTTACAGTTAAAACATGAACCTTGCATCTTTAAAGAGTAGCATACTACAGGGGCTGTACCTTAGGGTCCTGGTCTGGGAAAGGCCCAGGCCATGTTTGAGCTGTCCTTTAAATAATGCCTGGGCAATTCAGACATGCCCAGTAGGACCATGTTGGAGTGTTCCATTTGGAAGGGGGTTCATGGGGTTTAGGCAGTCTGAAATGTCTTTGTTATGTAAATTGTTTTGTATTTTTTTCTGCAACTTTGAAACTTGTGTTTAGACTGTCCATTTAAAACCAGTATTGCCGGGATTCTGTATTTTAATAAACCAGTAACTTTCTTTTATCATTATTGTCTCCCCTGCAGAGGAGAATAAATGGTGTGTGCTGGTCTAGGATATCTGTGGAGGGTATTTAAGGGCTCATTTGAGTCAAAGGAGGGACTGGTTGGTAGTTGAGCCAATGTGCACAGGGGGGAAAAAATTGTTGTTTTCCGAAAGTTGCATACTTACCCTGTAAATGGATTTTTGTTTGTTTGTTTATTTGTTTGTTGTTTCCTATTTCCTAATTTTTTGATTTTTTTTCTCCTTCACCAATTAAACACCTTTGCACTGAATGTGTTTTTGTGGTTTTGCCATCGTTTTAATTCGCAACCTTCGCGGTAGCATTTCTACCCTCACCTGCAAGCAAGGTGTGACAGATGGTGGCAGCGGGTGGGGATGGCAAGCCACAAGAAAGTGAATGGTGTCAAGGAGGACGGGTTTACGTTCACAAAAGCAGGGACTAGTGAAGCCGAATTCTACTGCAGCGGAGTCAGACACAGATGAACGGTGGGACACCATGGATTCAGAAGGGGGAGTACAACAACCCAGGGAGCTCGTCAAAAAACCAGGTGGTCCTCCTGCTGATCCACTTAAGCCATCTGGGATGTCTGAACTAACAAACGCTTCTGGGCCGGTTTCTCTCCACCCAGCAAGGTCCGCGATGAGAGGTTACTGCATGAGTTCCGTGAGTTGAGAAACCACCCTTGCTACAAACACAACCCGGTGCAATAAACCTTGAACCAACGCGCTCCTACTGGGCAGATGGGAGATTTAAGAACCTTCAGCTTACTTCGCTATTAACAGATGAGCAGAGTCCAGAGAACCTCTCCCACACCAGCACCCAGTCCGCACTCAATCATTTGGTCCTTGGGGTTCTCAAGAGCCAGTTCCTCAGGTGGCACAGTCAGTGCCCAGCCAGAGGGCCAGGGAGGTATACCGGACTGAGCCAAAAATGCCTTCTTTCCAAGCGGGTGAGGACATTGAAAATTACCTACTCCGCTTTGAACGGCTAGCAAGAACCTGGGGATGGCCACATGAAGAATGGGCTTGTCGACTGGTGCCACTGCTGACAGGCAAGGCCCTTGAGGCATATGCGGCCATGGACGAGGAGATGTCGGACTCGTATCCAGACCTGAGGGAGGCACTGCTGGCAAAGTTTGACATATCCTCAGAGAATTACCGCCAGAGATTCAGGGGGAGGTTCGCACCAGCAGGAGAGACACCAAAAGAGACGTATCATCGTCTAAAGGGCCTTTATCGTCGCTGGGTGAAACCAGAGGAGCACAGTAAGGAGGAGATCGGGGAAATCATCATCCTGGAGCAGTTCCTACGGGTCCTTCCAACTGATGTCCGCACCTGGGTCCAAGAGCATGAGCCTGCAAATGGACTGGTTGCAGCACAACTGGCTCAACAGTATCTGAATGCTCGACAAGGATTACCAAGGTCTTTACAAGCACCGCCTAGGGAACAAAGACTTGAAGGTCATCTCAGCTCTGTTTCAGAATACGGCCCACCTAAGGACACGCAACATGGACAAAAGGCAAAAGGTACCTTAGTTTGCTTATATTGTCGGCAGCAGGGACATAAGGCATCTATATGCCCTCTTAAGAAGCCTAAGCTGTCTAGTTTCTGTTATGTGCCAAGAGAGGGGGACGTGTTCGTACAAGACAGAGGGATCTCAGTGACAAGTGATCTTATTTATTTTCCCACACCAGTCCAGGAAATTCTAATGACATTTTGGTAACGGTTAACGGACAGCCTTTACATGCCATGTTGGACACTGGAAGTGCTATGACTTTGATTAAGGGTGATTTCTTGCCACTTTGCATGGTTAACCATTCAGAACTGACCAAAATACAGTGTGTACATGGGGATGTCAAATACTATCCCACAGCTGATGTTACTCTTGGGGTTTCTGACAATGTGTTTCTTTTGAGAGTGGGAGTGGTTAAAGATTTACCTAAAGATATGGTTATTGGCAGGGACTTACCAGTCTTGCCTGAATTGTTAGGAGAAGCACAGACTACTGTCAACTTATCTTGTCCAGTCCTAACACGGTCCCAAACCAAGTCGGGTGTCGAGCCACTACCCTTAATTGCCGATAGCCTGTTTGAGGGTGGGAAGAAGTGTCCAAAAAAGTCACGGCAGAAACGCCGTCTAGAAAAAGCTTTAGGATCACCCATACACCCACCACAAACCACATCGCTTACCACTGGTCAATGGCAGGTTCCCACAAACATAGCCACACTTCAGAGAGAGGATCCTTCCCTTGCTCACTTGTATCAACAGGTCAAAGAGGAGAGTAACAATGGGCCACTTAGCTGTAAAGACCGATATGTCCTAGAAAACAACATTCTTTACTTGGCAGATTCACCTAACAATCGTTTGGTTGTTCCCACTAGCTGCAGGTCTGTGGTTCTACATCTCGCACACACCATTCCATGGGCGGGTCATTTAGGACAAAATAAGACCTACCTCAGGGTTAGCCGTCGCTTCTATTGGCCTTCCATGTATTCTGATGTCCAGAAATACTGTAGCTCATGCCCTGCCTGCCAAAAATCCAGACCCATTCGACATTCTGATAAAGCTCCTCTGCAGCCTTTGCCCATTGTTTCCACACCTTTCAGACGGGTGGCTATGGACATTATAGGCCCTCTTGAGAAGAGTAGCTCTGGGTTTAGGTACATATTGGTTATTTGTGACTATGCTACACGTTTCCCAGAGGCATTCCCACTGCGTTCCATCACCACCCCTAAGATAATTGCTGCCCTTGTACAACTTTTTTCTAGGGTAGGGTTTCCTGATGAAATCCTCACTGATCAAGGTACAAATTTCACTTCTCGTCTAATGTCCCAATTTCATCAGTGTCTGGGAATCACTGGCATTCGCACCACACCCTATCACCCACAAACAGATGGTCTGGTCGAAAGGTTTAATCAAACCTTGAAATCCATGCTGAAAAAGTTTGTTTCAGACACTGGAAAAGACTGGGATAAATGGCTACCTTTTCTACTTTATGCATATCGGGAAGTACCTCAAGCTTCACTTGGGTTTTCTGCGTTTGAGCTCCTTTATGGGTGGTCTGTTCAGGGACCCCTTGATCTCTTGCGCCAACAGTGGGAGGACAAGCCTGAAGTTGGGAACGAGAAAGGCATTGTCAACTTTGTGCTGCAGATGAGGGATCGCCTGGAGTCCTATAGAGAGCAGGCCCATCTTCACCTGGAAAGAGCCCAGCAGAGCCAGAAAACCTGGTATGACCAGAAAGCCCGCCTACGTGAATTTAAACCTGGTCAGAAAATCCTTTTGCTACTTCCTACCTCCACTAACAAGCTTCTGGCAAAATGGCAGGGGCCGTTTGAGGTCTGAAGAAGCAAGGACCTGTGACCTATGAAGTGCTTCATCCTGACAAGGGAAAAAAATCACAGACATATCACGTTAACCTCATGAGAGAGTGGAAGGAGCACAACGAACCGAACCTTGTTCTGTTGGTCCAGCAAGTGGACGAGGATGGTGGAGATGTGATGGATCAGCTGCCCTCTTGGAGGTCTTCAAGTGAGCTGAAACTGAACCATTTGGCACCTCAGCAACATGGATTTAACCCAAGTACTACAACAATATCCCTCCATTTTCCAATCTAGCCCTGGGTGTACAAACATGGCACAGCATACTATACATCTTAAAGAGGATACTCCAATCCGGCAAAGGCCTTATCGAGTCCCAGAAAGATTGGCTGAACCTCTTAAGGTGGAGATTCGTACTATGTTGGAGTTAGGTGTCATTGAGCCCTCGGATAGCGAATGGTGTAGCCCAATAGTGACTGTTCCAAAGCCTGATGGGTCCCTGCGTGTTTGCATTGACTTCAGAAAAATCAATGCAATTTCAAGGTTTGATGCTTACCCAATGCCCAGAATTGATGACTTGTTGGAGCGGCTTGGACGTGCGCAGTATATAACAACCCTTGACCTATGTAAAGGGTACTGGCAGGTTCCGCTGACAGCTGAGTCTCGGGAATATACAGCATTCCGCACTCCCTTAGGTCTTTTCCACTTCACAGTCATGCCTTTTGGACTTCATGGTGCTCCAGCAACCTTTCAGCGGTTGATGGACCGTGTTTTGAGAGGTTGTGAAGATTTTTGCTCAGCATATCTTGATGATGTGGTGATATTCAGCAGTACCTGGGATGATCATCTCAAGCATGTTGACGCTGTGCTTAAATGCATTGACAGTGCGAGTTTGACACTCAATGTGGCCAAATGTCAATGGGGTCAGGCAGAAACCCGGTACCTAGGATACCAAGTGGGAAAGGGTTTGATTCAACCACAAGTGGACAAGGTGGAAGCTATTAAAAATAGTCCCCGACCTCACACCAAGAAACAAGTGCGGTCTTTCCTTGGCTTGGTTGGATGGTATCGTCGACTTATCCCTCAGTTGCTACCCTTGCTGCCCCACTAACTGAATTGACCCTTAAGTCTGGAAAGAACCCGGTCCGGTGGACAAATGCCTGTGAGAGGTCATTCACAGTTCTTAAGAATGCTTTGTGCTCCAAACCAGTTCTAGTCAGCCCAGATTTTACCAAGCCATTCATGGTGCAAGTTGATGCTTCAGCCATTGGAATTGGAGCTGTCCTGCTACAATGTACTGAAGAACAAGTACAGCCTGTGTTGTACCTTAGTAGGAAGCTATTGCCGAGGGAGACGAGATATTCCACGGTGGAAAAGGAGGCTCTTGCCATCAAATGGGCCTTGGAGAGTCTTCGTTATTATCTGTTGGGGCGAGAATTCATACTAGAGACTGACCACAAGGCTCTGACTTGGATAAATTCGATGAAGGACCATAATTCACGCATCACCAGGTGGTACTTAGCGCTGCAGCCTTTTGCCTTTCAAATCCGCCACAGAACTGGGCGCCAGAATGTCATGGCAGATTATCTGTCCCGATTGCCTAACTTGTGCAATCCAGGAGAGGTGGAGGGTGATGTGACAGAACGAACAAACTAGTTAACTCCATGCCTTTCCATTTTTCCCCTTTATTCAGTCCCGTTCTGTCCCTGCTCTAGTTTACAGTGGTTCATGCACTCTTCCTCACTATTTGAGCAGCTATTACAGCTGTTTTACTCCTCATATTGCAATATTTACATTTGCTAGCTTGGTTGATCTCACCTTTTTACAGTTAAAACATGAACCTTGCATCTTTAAAGGAGTAGCATACTTACAGGGGCTGTACCTTAGGGTCCTGGTCTGGGAAAAGGCCCAGGCCATGTTTGAGCTGTCCTTAAATAATGCCTGGGCAAATTCAGACATGCCCAGTAGGACCATGTTGGAGTGTTCCATTTGGAAGGGGGTTCATGGGGTTTAGGCAGTCTGAAATGTCTTTGTTATGTAAATTGTTTTGTATTTTTTTCTGCAACTTTGAAACTTGTGTTTAGACTGTCCATTTAAAACCAGTATTGCCGGGATTCTGTATTTTAATAAACCAGTAACTTTCTTTTATCATTATTGTCTCCCCTGCAGAGGAGAATAAATGGTGTGTGCTGGTCTAGGATATCTGTGGAGGGTATTTAAGGGCTCATTTGAGTCAAAGGAGGGACTGGTTGGTAGTTGAGCCAATGTGCACAGGGGGGAAAAATTGTTGTTTTCCGAAAGTTGCATACTTACCCTGTAAATGGATTTTTGTTTGTTTGTTTATTTGTTTGTTGTTTCCTATTTCCTAATTTTTTGATTTTTTTTCTCCTTCACCAATTAAACACCTTTGCACTGAATGTGTTTTTGTGGTTTTGCCATCGTTTTAATTCGCAACCTTCGCGGAGCATTTCTACCCTCACCTGCAAGCAAGGTGTGACACTATTAATGCATATACTTATCCCTGAACTTGTTTACTGTCTACCTAATAAAACTCTTACGCTTATATTTATTGGTTGCTTTGCATGTTTTGGTTGGCAGGGCAGGAGGGAAGAGAGTGTTTATCTTATGTTCAATCCAATTGGCCCAGGTGTACCAACTGAAAAAGAAGCAATAGATTTAGAGTCATTAAACCAATCATACCCTAAATAATATATTTAAGGTATTCTCATTTTCCAGTTCAGGAATTAATTCACACAACGTTCACATGAGTATATCCAGTTTAGTGTATATATATTTTAGTCTAGCATAGGGCATATTTCACTTCTGAATCCTGCACGTTATTGTTAATGAGTTCCAGTTCTTTTAGACAGAGTTTTGATTGTATTCGTGTGATTCCACAAGAATACAGAGACCAAATCTACAAAAGGTGAGAAATTACAACGTACCTTACAGCATATTTAAGGAAAAATCTCTGAATGAAACAAGAGAAAAAGTATATCAAACTCTTTAGATTACATGCCTTAAATTAACATGTGTATTTTTATTTTACTCTCTTTATTTTTCTGATTTCCTTAAATTTCTTATTTAAATAAAATTCTTTATTTACAAACCTGCAGGGAATGGAGCCTTTTATATTGTTTTCTGCTGGTTTTGGTTAGCGAGGATTAATAATTTATAATGTAATTGATTCAGTTTTTTTTGGTAAGTTTACCTTGGTAAGAATTCGTTTATTACTATTAATGCATATACTTATCCCTGAACTTGTTTACTGTCTACCTAATAAAACTCTTACGCTTATATTTATTGGTTGTTTTGCATGTTTTGGTTGGCAGGGCAGGAGGGAAGAGAGTGTTTATCTTATGTTCAATCCAATTGGCCCAGGTGTACCAACTGAAAAAGAAGCAATAGATTTAGAGTCATTAAACCAATCATCTTCTAAATAATATATTTAGTGTATTCTCATTTTCCAGTTCAGGAATTAATTCACACAACATTTACATGAGTATATCCAGTTTAGTGTATATATATTTTAATCTACCATAGGGCATATTTCACTTCTGAATCCAAACGTTATTGTTAATGAGGTCCAGTTCTTTTAGACAGAGTTTTGATTGTAAGACTGAATGAGGATTTAATCAAGCTTTCCTCAGTTTTGCACAGACCTACTCTAACGGGAAAGATATTATATCATCTTGCTTGAAAGATACACTACAATATATAGGGCTGCTTAGAGTATATTATATGAAATAATTCTAAAACCAATTAAAATTAAATGTCAACGTCTTGGTTTACAGGTTATTGTACCTTTCAATTTTGCAGTGAGAACTTTTCAGGCCATCAAGACCAGCTGTCCTCCTGAATCCTGGATGTTACTGTAACTCAAGTCCAGCTCAATACAAGGATTGGACTTCTGAATGCTGAACAATGCTGAAGGCTTTAAATGAATTTTTGGTGAGATTACAAGCTGCTAGCCTGCATCAAAATAATAAATACAATATTAGTTTGTGAATAAAGGATTATCTCATCTTGTCTTAACAATCAGCAAGAAATGTACAACACTGATAAATATATGATTTTTTTATCAAGCTCATAGATAAATTGCAAATATATTTGTAAGATGAGTTTTTGTAAGATTTGCAAGGCCATCAAAAAGGTGCTTGTCATGGCCCAAGCTCCACCCACCTCGCAGATTACAAGGTCTGCATCGCCGGAATTCTATTTGACAGCTCCACCCCCCTTCCACCAGCCTTTCATCAGTCCTAGGCTTTTTATGAACGTGCCGTTACTTTGTGAAGTCTATGATTGTGTTATTTATTATTATTTTATTTTATTTATTTATTTATTTATTTATTTATTTATTTATTTATTTTTTGGGGGGGGGGGGGGGGTCTGCCACCAACCCCCCTCTTGGAGGACTATTTACAGTTTATTTTTTATTTATAATGTATTATTTATGAGAGAGGATATGAACACAAATATACATACATATACAAACAAATATGAAGAAGGTGAGAAAAAACAAACAGACAAACTAATAAGCAAACTAGGGGGAAGGGAAAATAAAGTGAAATATACCCAACATATTAAGACAGTAGATAACAAAAGATAACATTTTGCAATGTAAAGCAAAAACAAAAATACTTATGGATCAATGTGTGTGTGCGTGTGTGCATGTGTGTGTCTATGTAGAGAGGTGTTATTTGTTGTTGTTATGTATAGAGTGGTGTTGAATTTGGTACTGGATCTCAGTATACCTGTGTTTATAGTGGAGGTGGCCGGATGATCACTGTTGAAGGGGGTTAATAATTGATGTCCAGACTGAATAGTATTCAGGGATTTTATTTTTAGTGGAAGCAGATATTTTTTCCACAGATATATCTATAGATATATATCTATTAGATTTTTCCAGTGATTGACAGTGATGGTGTTTTTTGATTTCCAGTTCATGAGGATAGTTTTCTTGGCGATGGTGAGGGCTATGATTAGATCGGTTGTGGTTGAGTGTTGATGTGGCTCCTAGGAGACATAATTCTGGAGATATGGGGATGGTGATATTTAAGCATGTTGCTAATATATTGGTATTTTCTTGCCAGAAGTGTTGTATGGGTGTGCAGTGCCACATGCCGTGGATATAGTTATCTGTGTTCTGGGTGCAGTGTGAACAGATTTCAGAGCTGGTAAATTTTATTTTAAACACCTTTTGTCCAGTGTAGCGAATTCTATAGATGACTTTGTATTGTATTAGCTGTAGATCTACTGTAGAGCTCAGTAGTCATTTTAGATGGTAGAATTCAAGGAAATAATTCCTCCCAATTCTGGGTTAGATATGAGAGTGATACTATATTGTTATTGTGGAGAATGTGTTTAAGATGGGTAATGCCTTTATCTTTCCAGATAGTAGAGTGCAAATTTTCTCTAAATTGGAGGTCAGGCTTGTTCCAGATGGGAGAATTGTTGCTCGGTGACAGAGTGGAGTCTGTGATTCTGTGGAATTTCCACCAAGCTGTTAGAGTTGTTGCTATTGTTGGAGTTTTGAAGCAGGGATGTTTTGAGTATGAGGCTGATAAATGGTAGATCTACTGTCTTGATATCTTTGCATATGGTTTGTTCAACATCAATCCATTTGCTATCTGTTTGAGCAGGATTTATCCACTTAAGTATATATTGTAATTGGGTTGCAAGAAAGTAGTTGTAGAAATTTTGGGCTTCTAGTCCACCACGGGTTTTTAAATTCTGATCGTGTTACTAGTGTTATGAGCATTGTGCGATGCTAGAATCCCATTTGTTTAACTGATTCGCTATCATGTTCTGGTTTGCTCTATGGAGCCCCCCTTTTTTTGGTGTGGATCTTGGTCTGTTTATGTCTGCCCTTGTTTTTGCTATTAAAAGCACTCATTCGATTGCACCGAGACTCTCATTTGTGACAGTGCTAGCCATTAATTATTATAATCCTTCAATTACAAACATACTTGGAAAGTCCTTTTTAATCTACTAAAGAAATGAAACAAGTAAAAATGTCCTTATTTTTAATATTAATATTAATATTGATTCGCTATCATGTTCTGGTTTGCACTGTGGAGCCCCCCTTTTTTGGTGTGGATCTTGGTCTGTTTATGTCTGCCCTTGTTTTTGCCATTAAAAGCACTCATTCGATTGCACCCAGACTCTCATTTGTGACAGTGCTAGCCATTAATTATTATAATCCTTCAATTACAAATATACTTGGAAAGTCTTTTTTAATCTACTAAAGAAATGAAACAAGTACAAATGTCCTTATTTTTAATATTAAACAGTCATATAATTTATTGTAAAAATATTGTTACTTTTGGAACAAAAACTTATCTCTCTATTATGGTAACAGTAGAATATAAACCATAGTTAAAAATGAATGTCAGTTTGGCCATACATTTTTGATTTTCTTTTGAAGATTGATTTTCTTGATTTTCTTTTGAAGATTGTTTAACACAATGTTATGTGTTTCCATCTTTTTCATGTAACATCTGCTACTTTCCTGGACACTTTTGTAAATAAGAATACTTTCTTTTTTTTGTATATTTTATTTTGTTGGCTTTTAAACAAGACACAAACATAAATAATAATAATTAAAAAAACAACATAAGAGGATTATGCTAATATAACATAGAGAAGGAAAAAAGGGTAATGAGCCTTATGTTCAATCAACAAATATAAATACATGTGAAATTCAAAAAGTTAGTCGATCTGGTCAAAAGATTTCCTTTCAATATAGTCAAAGAAGGGCTGCCACACCTTATAAAATATTTCCAATTTATTTCTCAAATAATATGTAATCTTTTCTAGGGGTATACACTGATTAATTTCAGAGATCCACATTTGAAAAGGAATATTGGTCTCACTTTTTTCAGGTACGGGCAACACAAATTTTAGCTGTTATCAAAAGAATTTTAGTGAGCATTACCTAATAGGCAAACCTATGGATCTAATGGAAAAGGGACATCATGAATCTCAGATAAAGTGTTGCATATTCTCTGCCAAAAGTTATATACCTTAGGGCATGACCATGTACAGTGTAGAAAAGTACCATTAGTGAGACCACATCTAAAACAAAGTGGGGAAATATTTGAATTAAAATTATTCAGTTTAGTTGGAGTATAATAAAGTTGGTGTAGAAAATTAAATTGGATCATTCTGTGTCTTGAGCTTATAGTACAAGTAACACCATCTGTGCGTAGCTCTCCCCACCTAGTTGGATCTATAGACAAACCCAGATCTTTTTCCCATTTAATTTTAGATCCCTCTGGATTGCGTATTGACTTGTTAGATAATAAGGATGTGTATACCTTTGAAATTACCCCAGTGAGTGGATTCTCAGAATAACATATAGATTCAAAAGCTGACAAGGTTGGTAGGAGCCATTGAGAAGGGCCATTTACTCAAAAAAAATCCCGAAGTTGAAAATAATAAAAGAAATCTTTGTTATTAATCCCATATTCTTGTTTAAACTGGTGAAGGGACATACAAATTCCATCTTTATGACAATGTTCCAAACAAATAATTCCTTTGCCAAACCAGTCCTTAGCAAGTATATTTTGTAAGTACACTGGAAATAGATTGTTGCCCCATAAGGGAGTTTTAGGGGACAGGAACCCCTTGTGCCCAAGAGAATCTTGAATCTTCCCCCAAGAATGTATTAAGTGAATAATAAGAGGATTATCTGTTGCTAATTTAATTGAATTTGGATTCCATTTGTACACTAAGTGAGAGAAGAAATCAACCCCAAGAACAGTTTCTTCAATACTCATCCAAGAGGGTTTAGAATCGCTATGTAAAATCTGAATAAAAAATGTGGCCTGTGCTGCCCAATAATACTTTTCAAAATCTGGAAGTCTTAACCCCCCTTGTTCAAAATCCAGCATCGATTTATCTAGACTAATTCTAGGAGTTTTACCTCGCCATAAAAAAACATCTAATCTATTAACTGAAGAGAAAAATGATTTTGGTATTCGTATAGGCAGAGATTGGAATAAATAAAGGAATTTGGGCAAAATATTCATTTTAACAACATTTATTCTGCCCAGTAGCGAGACCATCTATTAACATCAACAATGATCTTTGCCAAAAGAGGGTCGATATTTAATTTAAATAAATTCCCTAAATTACTATTTATATTTATACCCAAATATTTAATACCAGCGGTAGTACATCTAAAAGGGAATTTGCGGCCAATTGAGTTATAATTAAATTCAGAAAGTGGGAGAATTTCAGACTTATCCAAGTTAATTTTATAACCACTGAACAAACTATATGAATTCAGGAGTTTTACTAAGTTAGACAAGGAGCTTACAGGATTAGTTAAAAATAATAAAATGTCGTCAGCGAATAGTGAAATTTTATGGATATGTGGGCCTATTTGAAATCCGTGAATAGAAGTGTTTTTCCTAATAGCCTCAGCCAGCGGTTCAATAGCTAAAACAAAGAGGGCCGGGCTAACCGGACAGCCCTGTCTGCAGCCTCTAAAGGTGTTAAAGTAAGTAGAAGAGACACCATTTGTAACAATCTTTGCTTTAGGGGATCTATAAAGTGCGCAAATCAAGTCGATAAAGACATTACCAAATCCAAACTTCTCCAGAACACTGAACAAATATAACCACTCAACCCTGTCGAAAGCCTTTTCGGCATCTAGTGACAATGCTACTCCGGGTATTTTATTTGATTTAGCAAAATAAATAATATTAAGAAATCTCCTTATATTATTTGAGGACAAACGTTTAGGTATAAAGCCTGTCTGATCCTGATTGATAAACTGGGGAAGAAATTTCTCCAGTCTTTTAGATATAATTTTAGTGACCAGTTTGTAATCCGTATTAAGTATTCATGTTGGTCTATAGGAAGCGCAGTGAAGTGGATTCTTGCCCTGAATTAAATGATTGCATTTGAGAAGGAGTCAGGAAAAGCCCCCTCCTCTCTTGCTTGATTTAGAACCTCCAGGAGAAGAGGAACTAAAAGATCTTTAAATTCTTTATAAAATTCTGTAGGAAATCCATCCTCTCCTGGAGATTTATTGGTTGGTAAGGACTGATTGGCTGCTTTTAATTCAAAAATAGAAAAGGGCTGATCCAAGCCCCCTCGAGCCTGTTCATCCAGTCTAGGAAGTTCAACTGAAGAGATAAATGTATTTATTTCTACCATATCATTAGTTGAGTGAGAGGTGTATAGGTCCATATAATAGTTTTTAAAGGCATTGTTAATATCAACAGGATTATAAGTCACTGCACCACCTACATCAATTGCATTAATTGTTTGGGAGGTCTGAGTCGTATTTAACTGCCAGGTCAGAACCTTGTGTGTTTTTTCCCCTAGTTCATAGAAACGTTGTTTGGATCTAGTAATGTCTCGCTCAGCCTGGTATGTATTCAACGAATTATATTTTAGTTTAAGTTGTAGCAACTCCTTGTAGAGTTCTTTTGTGGGAGTCTTTTGATGCAATTTTTCACATATAGTAATTTTAGATTCCAGCATGTTTAATTCTAAATCATGTTCCTTTTTCAACCCTAGTATAGGCGATACACTGGCCCCTTAGGTAAACTTTTAAAGCTTCCCACAAAATAAAACTATTGGTACAAGATGGTTTGTTTGTTAAAATAAAGAAATTAATTTGTTCCCTCAAAAACTCAAAAATTTCTGTTTCTGAGAAGGATGGGATTAAGCCTCCATCGGTATACCCCTCTTCCCTTATCCTGGGCAGACAATGTCAATACCAAAGGGGAATGATCACGTAACAATCTAGGAAGGTATTCAACCTCCAACAGTCTATGGAACCACTGAGAGGATAGCAGAAAGTAATCAATACGGGTAAATGTACCGTGTGGATTAGAATAAAAAGAGTATTCCCTTTTTTTTGGGGTGACTCCTCCTCCATACCTCAAACATCTAAGTTCTTTCATAAAGGCCAATGTATGTTTGGCTGCTTTGCACAGGGGGACTGGATTAACAGAGGATCTATCCAACAATGGGTCTAAACAAAAATTAAAATCTCCCCCTATCAATAGGGCACCTTGAGTTTGTGAGATCTGAAGACAAATCTTCTGCATAAATAAATGGTCGTCTATATTCGGCGCATATATATTTAGTAAATTCCACTGTTCAGCATACATTTGCCCTTGTAACAAAACATATCTACCTCCTGGATCTACAAAAGAGCTTGAGACAACAGACGGGATATTTTTGTTGACCAAGATGGCTGTCCCTCTAGACTTAGTATTATATGAGGAAGCATAAACTTGCCCTACGCATTCTCACCGTAATTTTGCATGTTCTAGTTCATTTAAATGCATTTCCTGTAAGAATACAATATCTGCTTTCAATTTCTTAAGATACGAGTATACACATTTCCTTTTGACTGGGTTATGGAGGCCCTTAACATTAAACGTTACAAACTTAATCATGTAAAATTAAATAAATAAATAAATAAAAAAACAAAAAAAAATGTTCTGCAACCAGACTGACCAATTCTAAACCTGTTCTCAGAAATTAATACTTCACATAGGCTCAAAAACAAAAATGTAAAGGCAGATAATACAAAAGGAACAAAAAACACCGCGTTAATTAGTTGTCGGAAAAAAAAAGCTCAACAACCAGTGGAAACTTAACTTGGGGAACCATAGAAGCTTATTCTTCTTCGTGATGTAGTCACTTTAGCCCCAGGCTCCCCAAAGTACTTAAGAACTCAAATAGCACTGCATTAATGTCCCAACCTCACAAGTATACAAACTGAGTAAACGGAGAAAACTAGATCACCTTTAAGTAGAGAATGATATGCAAAAAATCACTTAAAATAGGCATCTGTGAGGTAAAACAAACAAACAAACAAAGTCCGCCTAAAGAATTTTACCAAATCTTGAAAGTTAACGTCAGAACTGCTCCGCAGCCCACCCGATTAGCAAAAATAAACCTTAATCAGCAGAGAGGCCAAGAAGGCCCGCAGCATCACAGACAAGACTCCGCCTCTACAAATCTCAGCACTTCTTCAGGTGAATCAAACAGACGCATGGCTCCATTCTTGGAGAGAAGTTTGAGTCTCAACGGGTAAACGAGGAAACAGGAGAAATTCTTCTGCTTTGCAGCCTTTAGAACTGGAACCATCTGTTTGCGTTGTTTTACAAGATCTGCGCTCATATCGGAGTAGATGCTCACTCGCCTCCCTTCGACAGTGAGGCCTCTCATCTCTCTAGCTCTTTTCAACACTTTGTTTCGGTCTTGGTAGCGTAGAAATCTGACCAGAACTGGTCTCGGTGGATCACCCGCAGCCAGTCGAGGTCCTGAAGTACGGTGCGCCCTTTCAATGTCCAACACGCCAGAAAAACTCTCAGAACCCAGCGCCTGAGGAAACCACTCAGCAAAAAACTTAACTGGGTCAGGTGTCTCCAGCCCCTCTTTCAAACCCACAATCCGAACGTTGTTTCGCCTGCTGTAGTTTTCCACGTGGTCTATTTTCTGTTTAAGAGACTCGTTGTCACGCTGAAGCTGTTCTATGGTGCGGTCAGATCCTCTGTCACGCCAACGCGATGTTCAGCTTCGGCCATTCTCCTCAAAACGTCATTTACTGAAGAATGTAAACTCTCGATCGAAGCCCTGAGATTTTTTGTGAAAGAGTGTTATTTCCTTCACGAACTTCACGCAGTAAAATCGTAAGCATACCTGGAGAACTCTCAGCGTCAGAGTCACCAGTGGGAGACTCAGCTCGTGCGCCATCTTTAATACCTTCTTCACCGTGAAGTTTCGGGATCTTCTGAGCGTCTTTTTTGGGTTTGAGTCGGAGATCCATATCTCAAACACAACAGAAGATATCCAACGCCGAAAAATTGGAACAAAAGTCTTATGACAGTGCTGTTATATACGTAATCAGCAAAATACTTGGAGAGCTCTGGCATTCACGTCTGCTCAGGTCGACAGTATCACATGACCACATAAGAATACTTTCTGAAATAATTGTCTGCGTTAATAAAATTAAAATAAAATAAATGCATATCCTACACATTATAGCTGGATATATCACCACATATCTGAAGGTAGTTTAGTACAGATGAATGCAATGTCCTTATGGCAAAATGAACAAATTAGGATGCAAAAAAATCCTCATCACATCAAATTAAAAGTTTATTTTTCACATACATAGTCATACACGGTACAACTAGCACTGAAATGCTTTGACAACTGCCCGCTGACATGACACGATAAGATAATATAGACTAATATAGATAATATAGATAATATAAGATAATATAGATCTGAAATATATATATATATATATATATATATATATATATATATATATATATATATATATATATATATATATATATATGAGTAATTTGTCTTATTGTTTTTATATTCCATGCAAAATATTTAAACATATTCTAAAAATCTAACTTAAAAGCTTTTTTGTAATAAAAATAGTTATATCTAGGATATTATGTTTTTCTCTAATTTTGAAGTGCCAGAGTTGTTGGCACTTACTACTTTAATAGTGTAGCTTCACTAGACAAAGACACCAGCTCTGAGCCTCTCATAATATTTAGTGAGACTGGACAACACATGGGAATCCTGGTGAAGGGAATGAGATGGCCTTGGCTGTCTTGTCTTGTTAGACACAGACACTGAGACAATTTGCTTTGCAGTGCGGTATGCTAAAACTTGTATCTCCACAGTCGTAAGACTCTACACTTTATCCTGGTAAATCTCTTGGGTATGGACTGTGATTTCCAAAGCAACAAGAAGTTGAACTGAGAACTGTGATCACTTTAAAAGACATGTTTGCATAAACATCTGTGACTGTGATTTTATTTTATACTTTTTAGCGTTGTCTCTCAATCATTTGGTTGCCCTGGTTCAGTAGCCAAGCCTAGTATCCTTCTGATTGAAGAAAATCTGACAAGATCTTTTTTTTTTCAAGATGTTTTTTCTCTAAAAACTTCCACTTAATCCAATTAAACAAAAACAATTTTGTTCTCTTTATAATAAAACATGTAGTTGATCAGCGTTTTACAAATACTGATGTCCACAGTCAGAAATTCCTACTGATACAGTTTCTCTCCAGTGTAAATGCACAGGTGTTTCTTAAGTACAGCACTATGTCTACAGCTTGTCCTACTCTCAGTAAGGCAATGATACGCTTTCTCTCCTGAGTGAATGCGCTTGTGTATTTGGAGAGAACTCTGTTGAGTAAAACTCTTCCCACACTCTGAGCAGTGATACGGTTTCTCTCCTGTGTGAATGCGCTGATGTCTTTGGAGAGTTTGCTGGTTAGTAAAACTTCGCCCACACTCTGAGCAGTGATACGATTTCTCTCCTGTGTGAATGCGCTGGTGTATTTGGAGAGTTTTCGGACTTGAAAATTTTTTCCCACACTCAGAGCAGTGATACGGTTTCTCTCCTGTGTGAATGCGCTGGTGTAATTGGAGATTACTCTGTTGAGTAAAACTCTTCCTACACTCAGAGCAGTGATACGGTTTCTCTCCGGTGTGAATGCGCTGGTGTATTTGGAGAGAACTCTGTTGAGTAAAACTTTTCCCACAATCTGAGCAGTAATACGGTTTCTCTCCTGTGTGAATGCGTTGATGCCTTTGGAGAGATTGCTGGCTAGTAAAACTCTTCCCACACTCTGAGCAGTGATACGGTTTCTCTCCTGTGTGAATGCGCTGGTGTATTTGGAAAGTTTTCTGACTAGTAAAACTCTTCCCACACTCTGAGCAGTGATACGGTTTCTCTCCTGTGTGAATGTGCTGGTGTATTTGGAGAGTTTGCTGGCTAGTAAAATTCCTCCCACACTCTGAGCACTGATACGGTTTCTCTCCTGTGTGAATGCGCTGGTGTATTTGGAGATTACTCTGTTGAGTAAAACTTCTCCCACACTCTGAGCAGTGATACGGTTTCTCTCCAGTGTGAATGCTCCAGTGTCTTTGGAGAGTTTGCTGGCTAGTAAAACTTTTCCAACACTCAGAGCAGTGATACGGTTTCTCTCCTGTGTGAATGCGCTGGTGTATTTGGAGATTACTCTGTTGAGTAAAACTCCTCCCACACTCTGAGCAGTAATATGGTTTTTCTCCTGTGTGAATGCGCCGGTGTATTTGGAGATTTTGCTGGCTAGTAAAACTCTTCCCACACTCTGAGCAGTGATATGGTTTCTCTCCTGTGTGAATGCGCTGGTGTCTTTGGAGATTTTGCTGGCTAGTAAAACTCTTCCCACACTCTGAGCAGGGATGAGTTTTTTCTTTGACTGCGGTCTTGCGTGTTTGTCTGCAAGGTGTGTTCTTGTTGAGAGCAGAAGTGAATGTTTGCGTACTGGAACTACTGGACTCCATATTCCCACACGCCATACTTCCTAACTTCAGCAGTGTAACATATTCCTTTTGAAGATGGTTCTTGATGGATTTCTGGATGAAAATTACAAACAAGCAGGAAAGTGGACACTACGAGCAGGAGAAGACCTGCAACAGAGATCATTCTGGAAATTAAAAGACGAAATGAGATTTACAAGAAAATCTTTGACAAATGATCAAATATTGAAAAGCACATCAGTTAACTAATATTTTTACACATGCAAAGAACTACAAGTTTCTGTTCAATGTAATTGAGAATCACCCAAATCAGTGTCAGCAAAACCTCTGCATACCCATTATTCTAATAACTCAATAGCATTGGATTTTCAAACGAACATTCTTATTGTGCTTTAAATCACCTGAAAATGTTAAGCATCAGGTGTCAAAAGTAAAGCAAAACTAAAACAGAGGCAGTGTGCTACATGTTTTCTTTGTTTGCCAGTACAGAAATACAAATCATACAAAAGGCTACATCACAACCTTATTAAGGTTTGACTTCATCAATATCACTTAAAAATGTAAGACACAATCATGCATTTGGACCAATCATGGCACTGTGTGCTGGCACTGTTGGCGAACCGAGACTTGATCCCTGTATATGATCTGATCATGGCTATGTACTGCTATTGTCAGCGGACTGAGGCTCCAGTGCGAATGCGGTGCCCTGCACATGGCTTGATTACTTGCTTTGGAGATGATCCATACTGTGCCCAATTTAAATATGTATAATATAATAACAGCATTAAGAAAAAATATACATACATGTATTTGTAATTATTGTAACTCTTATTTAGCCTTTATTAAGTAAACAGCTTATTACTACAACAACTAGGTAGTTTAATTTCTACTACAATTATTATTATTAATAATAATCTTAAAAATATTGACAATTATTATTATTATATAATGAATCGACATCTGGTTTACTCAGCAGGTTTATGTGCCTTGTTTCTGTATGTTTTACTTTTAACATGGAAAATTTTAATTTACATTAGTTCTGTAGTGGGCAAGCTAGACAGTCTGGAGAATTCCTGGAGGTTTTTGGACACATTTTCTATCGGAGACAGGTCAGAACTGTTGGCAGACCAGTCCAGTACCCATATTCTTTTACGCAGTCATGCCTTTGAAGTTTGTGCAGCATATGGTTTTGCATGGTCTAGTTGAAATATGCATTGGGCATCATATGAGAACTTGAAGGCAGCATATGATGCTCTAAGATTTTAATGTATTTTTCATTGGATTGTCCTTTTTGTCTTTGGTCTGGAGCAAAGGACATCCATCTTTTCCAAAAAAAACAAAAACAAAAAAATATAATTTCCTTTTTTATTATTATTCATTATTAGCTCCAAATTGCTCTCAACATTTTTGGAATGTGTTGCAGGAATGGATATTTATCAAAAAATGAAATGAAGCTGGCCAGAAAAAACATGAAATATCTCTGGCTCAGTATCTAATATCTGCAGTGAAATCAAAATCAATGTAATTTTTTTTCTATGTGCATTTCCCATACTCCCCAGATTTTTTCTTGATTTGGGGTTGTATGATATAAATTAATTACAATGCTTGGTCTATGTCTTATCTCACTTTAGTTTTCACAGTTAACAGCTAAAATTGTAAATTAGATAATATTTATCATGTCTATTACAAAACGGATTCCCTTCTGCATTTTACAGCTCCAGTGAAAGACAAAAAGTATTGGTAAGTTACATACCTTGTCAAATTCACTGTTGCAAAAATTAAGCCTTTGGGAGCACCAAGAATGTGTGTCATGTTAAACAAACGTTTTTGTCTCTTGTCTTTCTCTAGTTCCATTGTTATTTATTTATTTCAATACGCTTTCTTTTGAATGTCATGTTTTTATTTTTTTTCCAAGTGTTACTTTTTTAATGTATGTATTTGTAGCTGTTATGTTTGATGTAAATTAAGGCTTTTTTTTCTTGACTTGGGCTTCTATGATATAAAGGTACAATGAATTACAAAGCTTGGTGTCTGTCTTCTATCATTGTTGTAATGCTTCTACGTTGTAATCTGCTAATTCTGCCACCTCAGACGTTTTGCAGTTAATGTATAAGCAGAATTAAGCAGTACACTTTTATTGTAAAATTGTAATAGAATGGAATTTCATAAAGAGAACAGTAGAGGTAACTAAGCTGAAGATTCTTCTTTTACTACACTGCACATCCTGAAGGTCAAAGCTGAGCCAGGCTGCCAGAGAAAAGGACCAAGATGATGTTGCCATCATTGGTGAGGGCAGTGGACTATTGACAAAATGTGCAGACACAGTAAAAGAAACCCAACTAAAATAAAACACTATCTTCCTAAAGAAGAATCTGCATATTGATGTCGGCTGTCAGGATGTAAAACCAGCTATATGTTTCTTTCCAAATCAGTATTTAATGGTGTAACTGGATTTAGATAACGGTGATGTCAGTTTTGAATTTGTAAGTAACTATCCTGCCAATTTAAGACTGTTATTCGTCATTTACACAGTATGTAAACCTTTAATTAAGAAAAAGCACAGTCTCATATCTACATGTAAAGTGTATTTATTCTGATCTGTGGGGGGGGGGGGGGGGGCGTGAGGGCGGGGGTTGGTAGACAATTAAAATAGGCCATTTACGGTGCACCTCAGGCACCGTCATTTGTCCCGCGCTTCAGTGGCGTTTCACAGTCCAGTGGCACGTGCCCGCCGCGCCTCTCTTTACGGTCCAGCGAGTTTTACCGAGACTCACTGAATCACAGAGCTAAGTGCTAATATTAGCCTCCTCCACCTCAGCTCAGTCTGGATGAAGACTGCTTCTGTTACTCACACACTTCACACTCTACCTACTTACTAACAAGTACAAACCAGAGTGAACAGTAATAAACACTCTTTACCTTCAGCAGATCAGATCCTGTTTCTCTCTAATAACTCGGAGCTGGAGCTTCTTCTTCTTCTTCGTCTCTGCTTTGTCTGTGGAGTAGGGGTGGGCAGATCGATCTAAATATCGATAATATCGATACCAACGCTGGGATGGCTATTGATCAATACTCGTGTAAAAAGATCGATACTCAAGCTTTTTCTCTCCCGCACGCACTGTCTGCTGCGCACGCGGATTCTACTCTCTGTCAGCGCTGAGCTCAGTGCGCTGTGTCACAGCACGGAGCAGCGCCTCCTCTCCTCCCCTCCCCTTCACCTCCTCCTCCTCTCTCTCTCTCTTTTTTTTGTCACCATCACGTGGCTCAGCGGCGCCAGCTATCCAGCCATGCAGGTAGGCTCAGCCTGGCCCGCTCACTCAGCGCTCTCCTCGAGTCCACAGGCCACAGTCCGGAGAACGTCGGAGAGGAGGAGAAGCGCCGTTTGGCAGTATTTTAGTGTATTTTAGTGCAGAGAATGAAATACAGCAAGTGAACATGATACTGTTCTTAAACAAAAACCTGTAATCATTTGTTCTCAGCAGTGTAGCTGTGGGCCCTTAACATATTCTTTCTTTATTTATACTTTCTTTATTTATTTTTTACTTATTGTTTTTGTTTAAAGCCAGAAGTGCACTGAAGGGAAAAAATCTGTATTCTTTGTATTCTTTTCTATTTATTGTTTGAAACTGTTTACAATATTTGTTGTGGTGTGTTAATCTTCTGAGGTAAGAGAGCTGAAAAAACACAATACAGAAAAAAATGTTTTAATTAGCTTTAAGTTATATTTTTTACAGAATAAGTTTTAAACTGTTTACAGTATTTGTTGTGGTGTGTTACTTTTGTTGTATTGTGGTTTGTCAGCCCTCTACCTCTGGATATTTTGTTTTAGGTTGTTTTTACCTCAAAAAAGATTTATTCTCCTAATGTTAAGACAAACTGTTTTGTTACTGTTGCATTTTTTTTAGAAACAGAAATGTTGATTGTTATAATAACGTATTTTGTTGTCATATACAATGTTTGGTGAAATTCTTTCCTAGGTCTTTTGGATCCTTTGGATCTATGAAGCTTAAATATTAAAAAGTATCGGTATTGGCAATACTGGCCCTGTGTTTTTCCCGGTATCGCCCACCTCTACTGTGGAGAACCACAGCGATTCTCCTGCTGTTTATTTCTGTAATCCCACCCATATTAAAACACACTCCACCTTTTGCGCTCTGATTGGCTAGAAGTTCCTAAGAGCAGTTTGCTGATTGGCTGGCTAAAAAGTTGTTCTCTTCCCCAGAATTTACACCTAAATACTTAAAGTAGGTTTAAGGTTAGGTTTAAACACCCTATCAGTTAAGATTCACACTCAATTACCAATACCTGTTTATTTACTGCAGTACTTCTGAATTTATGAACATATGACATTAAATAAGAGAATAATGACACACAGACAATAAATAAACTACAATAATAACATTGACAATATTTTAAAAAGAAAAATAGTTAAATAGACAATAAGCACACATTTGTTTTATCATATTATTTTATAATAAGTGCTTATTGATTAAACAGTGTCCCATAAAATGTTACAATTTGGGAATTGGGAAAAAATGCACGTTCTGCTGATAAGTCTTCACACCTCTGGCAAATAGTTATAGCATTTGGCCTCCATAAGGAAGGTATACATGCCGGACAGGTCTCCAGACCACTGGCTGAACCTTAAAGAATGACTTTCAGTGGTGTGTAAATCTACTCACCCATGTAGTAAATAGTTCAAGGGTGGAAACAGACATGGAGAACATGGGTGCAGTGTAGTAGTGGCCCAGAATTCTAGAGTGTTGGTGAGCTGCATAGCTTTCTTGGCATAGCCTTACATTACTAGTGCTTCATATGTGGGTTTGCAGAAATAGCCACACCCATACATGAAATTTAGATATAAAAGAAAATTCACCTGAAACCCTCTAGTTTACAATGAACTGTTCAGTCCAGCAGAAAACAGTTTCCCTCATGAATCAATCAAGAAGCGGAAAACAAATATTAATATATGTTTTGATTTGTTTATGTTCTGTTTACAATTTGACACTGCATTTAAAACACTAAATCAAACCAAAAAATGAAGAAAAAAGTAAAAAGGAGTAAAATAAAACTAAAGATTCAGCCTATTCCTTTTCTGTTAATATTTGTTTTGTTGACATGCTTAATAAGAGCAAACTTTCTGTCTGAGGTTTGTTTATATTTTGTAAAACCAAAATAAATATTCATCTATATATCTACATTATATCATCTTTCTTGAAAAATAAACTACACATTTAGTTGTGTGTTTTATAATACAAGGCTATTTAGAACGGATTACATGAAATAAGTCTAAAACCAATTAAAATGAACTGTCAACATCTTAGTTTAAACGTTACTCTACCTTTGTAGCTGTCTTGGCATGGCTTCACATTACTAGTGCTTCATGTTTGGGTTTGCAGACAAACCCAAACATGCCGCACCAATAAAGTTTCATTTATAATGTTAGATGAAATTATAATATAAAAGACATTTCACCTGAAAGTCTCCAAGTTACAGTGAACCAAGTTGGTATAAGCCAATATCTTCTTCTAATTCCTAAATTTCTCATCCTAACTAAATTCTTTATTTACAAATCTGCAGAGGATAAAGCTCTATTTCTCCTGATTTTGTTTAACAAGGAAGGCAGCATAGAATTTTCTTTTGTAAGTTTAGTTCTAAGTTAAAAATGAATCAGAATTGGTTTGATTATTATTATTATTTATGCCTATACTTATCCCTCAAGCCTAAACTCTTAGGCTTGTATTTATGGGTTGTTTTGCATGTTTTTGTCTAGAGTAAGGATTGATGAGAAGATGGTGTCTATTTTATGTTCAGGTCCGATATAGGTTGTGACAAAGGAAATGGATAAATCCCACCATGAGTGGTTGTAAGAGTCCTTGCAGCTTAGTGTAGCTAATAGCTTGCATTGGTTGAGGTGCAGAAGAAAAAGAATGATCGAGAGTAGATTTCAGAAGTCGAGCAATCGCCACTTCAGACCTCCGACCATTCCCCATAACAAAACTTGATGCAGCCCTAGGCTGGATGTTAAAAAGATGTGTACCTTTTGTCCCCTGCTCCCACTCACTCTGCCGCAGAGTCAGTACATTTATCTTAATAAGTATTTTGACCTCTGCTTTACTCAGAAGTCAAATCCTGGTGTTTCAATCACTGTTTAGCCGACACATCCACCATTTCGTTCCCCTTAACTCCAACATGTGCCGGAACCCACAGAAATCAAACAAACACTCGCTGAATTCAGAGCCTAAACAGTGCTTGATATATATCTCAATTACTTTCTGTTGGCTCCCTCTATTTATACCTGGTAGTCTCAAATGACTCACTGCCCCCTAGTGGCTTGGAGGAGGAAAAAAAACAGACAAACTAGAACCAGCTTGGTTATACCATGTCTCATCACACCATTAATTCCAAGTAAGCTTAGGTTGTCTTTAAAAAAAAAAAACAAAAAAAACATCTACCGCCCCAAGGACACAAAACCTGTTTTATTGCAAAATACAGGCTTCAGACTATGTATGACTATGCATGTTCTTTATCTTTAATGCATATTGGGCAGTGTATAATTATTCTTTTAATATTAGATCAGATATTTCACAGTGTACAGAATCACAACATTTTTATACAGACAACTGATTGATTGCAAAAGAGAAAAAAAATATATTATTCATTCCATGATCTAAACTGCTGATCCTCCTGGGTCAAGGAGTGCTGGAGCCTATGCCAGCACACATTTGAGCAAAGGGCAGGAGAAAAATCTGTCAATAACATATTTTTCTTCAAATATCTTCTTTGCATCCTGTGTTGCACCTAATCAAGTTAAACGGGAACAATTTCTCTTTGTGTTGTTCTCTTTTCACAGATGTTTTCTTTATGAAACATGTACTTGACCAATGTTTTACAAATACTGATGTCCACATTCAGAAAAGCATATTGTATTGTTCCATGATATGACTTGCAACTATATGTATGTATATGTATATCTATAACTAGATAGATAGATAGATAGATAGATAGATAGATAGATCGATGTTGTCCATTTATTGATACAGTTTCTCTCCTGTGTAAATGCACGGGTGTTTCCTGAGTATAGCACTGTGTCTAAAGCTTGTCCCATACTGTCACGGTTTCTCTCCTGTGTGAACGCACTGGTGCTTTTGGACACTTCTCTGAACAGTGTTACGGTTTCTCTCTCGTGTGAATGCGCTGGTGTCTTTTGAGAGAACTCTGTTGATTAAAACTCCTCCCACACTCTGAACAGTGTTACGGTTTCTCTCTCATGTGAATGCGCTGGTGTCTTTTGAGAGAACTCTGTTGATTAAAACTCTTCCCACACTCTGAACAGTGATATGGTTTCTCTCCTGTGTGAATAAGCAGGTGTGACTGGAAATGACTCCGTTGAGTAAAACTCTTCCCACACTCTGAACAGTGATACGGTTTCTCTCTTGTGTGAATATGCTGGTGCTTTTGGACACTTCTCTGGTCACTAAAACTCCTCCCACACTCAGAGCAGTGATACGGTTTCTCTCCTGTGTGAATTCGCTGGTGAATTTGGAGAGAACTCCTTGTACTAAAACTCCTCCCACACTCTGAACAGTGATACGGTTTCTCTCTCGTGTGAATGCGCTGGTGTTTTTTGAGAGAAATCTGTTGATTAAAACTCTTTCCACACTCTGAGCAGTGATACGGTTTCTCTCCTGTGTGAATGCGCTGGTGCTTTTGGAGATGACTCTGTTGAGTAAAACTCTTCCCACAGTCTGAGCAGTGATACGGTTTCTCTCCTGTGTGAATGTGCTGGTGTCTTTGGAGATGACTCTGTTGAGTAAAACTCTTCTCACACTCTGAGCAGTGATAAGGCTTCTCTCCGGTGTGAATGAGCTGGTGAATTTGGAGAGAACTCTTTTTACTAAAACTGCTCCCACACTCAGAGCAGTGATACGGTTTCTCTCCTGTGTGAATTCGCTGGTGAATTTGGAGAGAACTCTTTGTACTAAAACTGCTCCCACACTCAGAGCAGTGATACGGTTTCTCTCCTGTGTGAATTCGCTGATGAATTTGGAGAGAACTCTTTGTACTAAAACTGCTCCCACACTCAGAGCAGTGATACGGTTTCTCTCCTGTGTGAATTCGCTGGTGAATTTGGAGAGAACTCTTTGTACTAAAACTCCTCCCACACTCAGAGCAGTGATACGGTTTCTCTTCTGTGTGAATTCGCTGGTGTCTTTGGAGAGAACCCTTTGTTCTAAAACAACTCCCACATTCTGAGCAGTGATACGGTTTCTCTCCTGTGTGAGTGCGCTGGTGTGTTTGGAAATAACTCTGGCTAGTAAAACTCTTCCCACACTCTGAGCAGTTATACAGTTTCTCTCCTGTGTGAATGCGCTGGTGTATTTGGAGAGTTTGCTGGCTAGTAAAACTCTTCCCACACTCTGAGCAGTTATACGGTTTCTCTCCTGTGTGAATGCACTGGTGTGCTTGGAGATGACTGTGTCTAGTAAATCTCTTCCCACACTTGGAGCAGGAATGAGTTTTTTCTTTGCCTGCAGTCTTGTGTGTTTGTATGCAAGGTATATTCTTTTTGAGAGCAGAAGCGAATGTTTGAGTACTGGACTTTCCTGACTCCATATTCTCACACTCCATACTTCCTAACTTCAGCAGTGTAACGTATTCCTTTTGGAGATGTTACTTGATGGTTTCCTCGATTAAAATTCCAAACGAGCGGTAAAGTAGACACTGCAAGCAGGAGAAGACTTGCAACATGAGATCATTCTGGAAATGGAAAAACAAGAAAGGATATAAACAAAAAAAATGTGATTCAAAACTAGAAGTTCAATGTAGACCAACGAACAACACAACAATGACTTATGATGTCATTGCATATATTTTGACTTTGATCATTTTGTTATTTCTAGTGACTAACATGCATATTAACATTACATATTGTACAATTATTTAGGTTAATTATGCCAAAGCACTCATATGTCATGTGCAATATTGAAAACTCTGCACACACTAACACACAAAATACAAATATCGATAAAGAGGGAATGACACAACGGTAACAACTCAACTAAGCAATAACTACTGGAGAAGAGAGAGAGACACATTCTCGTTGGTTCCCACAGTCACACAGAACACGGCAAACCGGCGTCTCACACTCTAACCACGTGCCCGCTGTACCTCTTTTTAAGGACCAACAAGTTTCAGCGAGACTCACGGAATCACAGAGCTAAGAGCTAATATTAGCCTCCTCCATCTCAGCTCAGTCTGGATAAAGACTGTTTCTGTTACTCACACACTTCACACTCTAACAACTAACACGTAAAAACTAGAGTGAACAGTAATAAACACTGGAGTGAAACATGTTTTTAGGTTTAAACTCCCCATCAGTTCAGATTCACACTCAATTACTAATACACATCAGCACTAACCCACACAGGTGTACTTTTTCAATTACTCACGAAAACACAGCACAACTAACAAGGCACTGCAATGTTATAGGATCAAACTGAATGAATAATGCGTTAGAACTAAAAAGCTGAAGAAAAAGTCTGCACACACTAACACACAAGATAAAAATATGGCTGGAAGAGCTAAAACATCAATAATCATAAAGAGGGAGTGGCACAATGGTCAGAACTCAATTAAGCAATAACTACTGTAGAAGAGAGAGACAGAGAGGGAGACTTTTTAACAATCTTTTATTTACAGCCAATTAACACCCTCGCAGAGTATTTAACTACAATACTAAAACACCCTCGCAGAGTATTTAACTGCAATACTACAACACCCTCGCAGAGTATTTAACTACAATACTACAACACACTTGCAGAGTATTTAACTACAATACTACAACACCCTCGCAGAGTATTTAACTACAATACAACAACACACTTGCAGAGTATTAACCTACAATACTACAACACCCTCGTAGAGTATTTAACTACAATACTAAAACACCCTCGCAGAGTATTTAACTACAATACTAAAACACCCTCGCAGAGTATTTAACTGCAATACTACAACACCCTCGTAGAGTATTTAACTACAATACTAAAACACCCTCGCAGAGTATTTAACTGCAATACTACAACACCCTCGCAGAGTATTTAACTACAATACTACAACACCCTCGCAGAGTATGTAACTACAATACTACAACACCCTCAGAGAGTATTTAACTACAATACTACAACACCCTCGCAGAGTATTTAACTACAATACTAAAACACCCTCAGAGAGTAGTTAACTACAATACTACAACACCCTCATCGAGTATTTAACTACAATACTACAACACCCTCGCAGAGTATTTAACTGCAATACTACAACACCCTCAGAGAGTATTTAACTATAATACTACAACACCCTCGAAGAGTATTTAACTACAATACTACAACACCCTCACAGAGTATTTAACTACAATACTACAACACCCTCAGAGAGTATTTAACTACAATACTACAACACCCTCGCAGAGTATTTAACTGCAATACTACAACACCCTCAGAGAGTATTTAACTACAATACTACAAACCTTAGCAGAGTATTTAACTACAATACTACAACACACTTGCAGAGTATTTAACTACAATACTACAACACCCTCATAGAGTATTTAACTGCAATACTACAACACCCTCGCAGAGTATTTAACTGCAATACTACAACACCCTCGCAGAGTATTTAACTGCAATACTACAACACCCTCGCAGAGTATTTAACTACAATACTACAACACCCTCGCAGAGTATTTAACTGCAATACTACAACACCCTCACAGAGTATTTAACTACAATACTACAACACCCTCGCAGAGTATTTAACTGCAATACTACAACACCCTCGCAGAGTATTTAACTACAATACTACAACACCCTCGCAGAGTATTTAACTGCAATACTACAACACCCTCACAGAGTATTTAACTGCAATACTACAACACCCTCGCAGAGTATTTAACTGCAATACTACAACACCCTCACAGAGTATTTAACTACAATACTACAACACCCTCGCAGAGTATTTAACTACAATACTACAACACACTTGCAGAGTATTTAACTACAATACTACAACACACTTGCAGAGTATTTAACTACAATACTACAACACCCTCGCAGAGTATTTAACTTTAATTAAAAAGCCTAAAGAAAGACACACTTTAACAATGTACAGACTGAGTGCCCATAGTCTGGAGAAAGAGGGCATCAGCAGAAACACTGGAAGCCCAGAGAGGAGCGAGGGTGTCATCACTGCAGCTCAGGACACTGAGCAGTATTTTCTCTCCTCCTGTTCCAAATACACACCCCTCATACAGGAGATCATACACTCCATAACATCTAACTTCTCATCACTGGAAGATAAACTGAAAACTGAAAGATGAAGATCTGCTCAGTGTGTATTTAGGAATATGCCCAGAATGTGTTCAATTATCAGCTAAATACGTCCACAGCTGCCACGTCCTGAGACAAAAAGAGTCCCGCACTCCAGTAAACACCTATCAGAACACTCAGCACAACACTGTATATCATCGCTGTCCAATGAAAAACATGTATCTCCGTTTTTGTTGATTTTGAGTTCTACATCACTTGAACACGCCAGTGGTCGTTTACACTGTGTGAAAATGTCATGATGAATGGACGTATAGTGCTTTAAAACAGCTTTGAAAAAATATGGTTCCACTGACTTACATTTTAAGCTAAGTATGTTTTTGGTCTCTACTGTAAAGTTGCAATTTTGGAGATACTTGTTTTTGCATCTCAGCTCCGTCTGGATGAAGGCTGTTTCTGTTACTCACACACTTCACACTCTAACTACTTACTAACAAGTACAAACCAGAGTGAACAGTAATAAAAACTCTTTACCTTCAGCAGATCAGATCCTGTTTCTCTCTCTAACACCTCAGAGCCGCTGCTTCTTCTTCTTCTACTTCTTCTCTGCTTAGTCTTTAGAGAAACACAGCGATTCTCCTGCTGTTATTTTTGTAACCCCGCCCCTATTTACACACACTCAACCTTTTGTGCTCTGATTGGCTAGAAGTTACTAGGAGAACTTTGCTGATTGGCTGGCTGAAAAGTGGTTCTCTTCACCAGAACTCACACCTAAAATACTTGGGAGTAAAACGTGTTTTTTGGTTTAAACTCCCCATCAGTTTAGATTCACACTCAGTTACTAATACCTGTTTATTTACTGCAGTATTTCTGAACTTTACACATATATAATGTGAAATAAGAGAACAATGACATGTACCAAAAAATAAACTACAGTAATAACAATGACATAATATTAAAAAAGAAAGATAGTTAAATACACATTCGCACATTCACACATTCGTTTTATTATATTATTCTACAAGTGCTTATTGATTAAACAGTGTCCCATAAGAAGTTATAATTTGGAAATAAGGAGAAAATTGCACTTTCTGCTGATAAGTCATCACGCCCCTGGCTGAAGTTGTGAGATCATAAAAAAAAATACTAAAAAGTGTTATGTGAATCATCATTTTATAGTTTTATAGTTCTTAATAAAACTTCTGGTTTACTGTTTTATGGAGAAACATGAAGAATTCTAGAGTAATTTAATGAAATGAAACCTGAATTTACAATATATCTCATATAACATATAATAAATCTTATGCAGTTATATTATATATTATTTACCATATTCCCTAATTTTGTCAGGGTTTTGTTCAGTGAGATCAATTGTATTTTCTAATGTGGTAAGATAACAAACAAACAGATCCTTATTTTGTTAAATAGCAGTAAAATAATAATAATAATAATAATAAAAAAAATAATAATAAACACCATCAAAAAGTGTAAAGGTGTATATTTTATTTATTTTCTAATCAATTTAATCCTTTATTTCATTGACTACATATATTTTCTGTGTTAAAAGCTGAACTGTGAATGTGTCTCTGTTTATGGTGTGCAGTTTAATAAGAAGCAGCTCCAAGGTGCTCCTCACCTGCTGGCTACTGACATACATACAGATACTTTCCTCAGTTCTTTAACAGTCCGGTGGGGATGGGCCTGTTAACGGCCTCCTCATTTATGGGGAGATGGGTGGGGGTGCTGGAAGACAATGACTGAAGATTGTTCTTTCTTTGTTAAAATCTGCAGTAGAACTCATTCAGGTCGTTGGTTATCATTGCTATTTGCTGTCACTTAAATCTGACTATCCTTAGAGCTTACCTTGTCTCTAGTTAATGTTCCCTATTGTTATTTTCTTCTGCCGTTTTTCTATCGTTCCCTTGTGCAGTAAACAGAGCTGAAGTATTGCTGTTGTCTCGCTTGGTGGCACTTTGACTGCTATTCTTAATTTGTGTGCGTCCATTTGAGCAAAATAAGTTTAATACTGATTCTAGTTCTCTACTGAGCAATATTTTTGTAGTTCTGTGAAAATGGTGATGATGGGATTTAAAATAACTTTTTAAAGCATAATTGCATCACATATATTACATCCAAGGTCAACAAATATCACATCCAAAAGCTTGAATTATGTAAACAGTAAACTTCTAGAATAAATTGGTGTTTTCTTGTATCATGGTGGAGTGGGAAGCAAACTGCCTGTCACTCTGAAGGTCCTGAGTTCAATACTGCACAAGGCTGGAATCATTGCAATCACATGAAACAAACAGTTTAAACTGCTTAAAATACAATTCATTATTTGTTTATATACACATATAAATTTACATATTTTTAATAAATTTCCCTCCAGTGTTACAGTCGTAGTAGTAAATTAATACATACACACATTATTTTCTAAAAAACATATTACACATTGGCTTACAAAGCTTGTTATCCCTTAACCAATCAAAATAAGTAATCAATTACGTACACGTATAAATTACCAAGTGGAAGGCTGACAAAGGTGAGTATGTGATGAACAGGCACTTAGGTTCATAGCAATCTTCTCCCATTTCTGCTATTTCTCTTTATTTGTAGAACTTATTTGGAAAATAGTATGTTTAATTTTTTTGTCTATTTTTTGAAGCACTTAGCTTTTATTTCATCCTGAAAAAAATTGCGTTTGCGTGGCCAGTGTGCCGTGCTAGGAACATTAATCGTGTGCCTATTTATAGGCTGTGTGCTATAGACAACAATTGCAAACAAAATGTTTAGATTTTTTACATAAAAGTAATATAAATAATAAAAAAACAATTTGTTGTTCTGTTTTATTATAATTATTTACATAACGATACATTTGTGGCACAATAATGAGAAAACTTATGTAAATCGGTGGTTCAGTTCTCGACTGGCAGTGTCTATTCAGCGCTGATGTGGGGGTGGAGTCAACAAAGACATACTTAAAACTAGTTTGTAAGTCTGAAGACTAAGAAGGCTTTTGGGAAACACTCGCAAAAATGGGGTTTTTAAAGTTGCGTCGTTCTTAAAGTTGTTCATAATTCACTAAGATCAACTGTTATCGGGAAACAAACTCCTGTTGACAAAAGATTATTCTGAGCCCTACTCTCTTACTTCCTTCTGCTTCTGAGGCCTACCAAGCCAGCACCCCTCAGAGTTCACACTCTATTTCAACTGATGTTTGCTTGAATACAGGAAGCAGAATACTCTATCGATGCAAAATAATCGCACATTTAACATCACTACTGAGTGCGGTGAGACATCATGGACTGATACAGTTTATTCTAAGACAGTACGAGTGGCAATGTGCTTAATGCGAAAACCATGGCTCATATCTAAGACTAAGTATTGCTACTTAATGGCTCACATCTGTGAGATGCAATGCCAGCACAAACAATGTATGAAAATGTGACAACACAGGTCAAGGATAATGAATATGGATAAGTGGAACAATTGAAATATGCACATAAAAATCAGTATCCTATGTGCCCAAGATGAATCTACCAGAAGATATTAAAATAACACAACTGTAAAGTGTTGATAATGAAGATTTAATGCTAAAAGTAATATGAATATTTCATCATACATCAAAAATGTAAAGATTATTTAAAATAATTTAAAACATTAAAGTATATATCATGTGATAATTACTTAACATTAGGAGAAAAGCCCATCACATTAAACTGCTCGTTAATGGGCTGAGAATGGAAGGGGCTTGGTGTCACTCTCTGTCTCTTAAATTGTTTCCCACAGACTACAATAGGAAGTAAGTAAACTGTCTATTGCCACTTGAACAGATTGGCTGTTTTATGTTAATTTCTTTAGAGAATATATGACGACATCCAAATGTAGATAAATATGGGTTATAATGTTTTCTTTTTTCATTAATAATCATAATATAGCACTGGCATTCAGTGTATGTGTAAAGGTGACTTTAGTCATATTCTGTAAGGTTGCTCGGTTGGCTGTGAGATGTCCTGGATTGATGCGGCTTGAGCTTTGGTTAATCATTTGTCATCAATTTCATGGCACATTTCCTTCACCCAACAAGGCACTGCTCATGTATGACAAGACAAACAAACATTAGAAGGAGAAAACAATGAAATAAGAGCACCAGCTAAGATCAAATGAAATGAACTGCCATTGATTGCCACTGAATTATACAAACTGTGCTTAATATGGTTGCATCAAATTTGCTTTCAGTGAAAGGGTTTTGTCTGCTACAAAGACATGGGGGCACACAATTTTTGTTAGACTCCAATCTGGACACCCTAATATTGGTTTTCATCTTGTGTTGAAGTGCCTTATTCTGCTGTTTATACATTTTATTTCACTGGATTCTTCTGTAGAATGTTCTTGGTCTTAAGGTTAATCACCCCCGGGGTTTTTTGTTTTGTTTGTTTTTTTATTTAACTTTAACTTTGCATTTGCAGCTCAACCTCTTAGTAGTACATACTGTATATACATACCTCCATACTCCAGCACTTTATATCAGTTTATATCTTGCATTGTACATACTTTTACTTGCCATTTGTTCATGTACTATATTTGTTGATACATATAATTCCAAGAGAAATTTCTTGTACACCTGGTTATAACAATTCTGATTCTGATACATAAGCTAGAAAAGGGACCACTGAAGAGATAATAAAGAAGACTGCTGTTGCAGGACTCGAGCCAGTTGTCAGAGAAAAAAAATTGGTAAATGGTAACAGCATTTGGCCTTCATAAGGAAGGTATGCATGCTGGTCAGGTCTACAAACCACTGGCTGCACCTTAAGGAATGACCTTCAGTGGTGTGTAAACCTCCTCAACCATGTAGTGTGCAGGTCAGGGATGGAAACAGACCTGGAGAACACGGGTGCAGTGTAGTAGTGGCCCACACCATTAATTGTTGGTGAGATGTATAGCTTTCCTGGCTTATCCTCACATTACTTGAGCTTTATGTGTGAGTTTTCAGAAATAGCCACACCAACACATTACCATTTAGAATGTTAGATTAAATTAAGATACAAAAGAAAGTTCACCTGTAAGTCTTCAATTTACAGTGAACTGTTTAGTCCAGCAGAAAGCAGTTTCACTCCTGAATCTTGTACAACTTTGTTATTGGAGTCCATATCTGTCAGGAATGAGTTTACTGATTATAGAGCTAATCCCAGATTTTCACATGCTATTTCCCCAAGAATACAGAGAGCAAGTTTACAAAAGGTGAGCAATTGCAACATACCTTACAGCATATACAAGGAAAAATCGCTGAGTGAATTAAGAGAAGTATATCAATCTTCTTATATTACATGCTTACATTAAACTATTTTTACATTATTGCATTATTTTTACATTATTATTATGATGACAGTTTTATAGATGCTATTATCACTCTCTCTTTCCCTCTCTTTGCCTGTATTCTGTTGTAAGTCAATCTCTTCTTTAATTCCTTTAAATTTTTCATATTAAATAAATTATTTAGTTACAAGTCTGCAGCGGATAAAGTTCTTCATTTTTGCCAAGTTTTCTCCTGGTTTGGGTTAGTAAATTATTATTGGTAAATTATTTAGTATTTTCTTTTGTACCTTTAGTTATAAGAAAAAAAAAGGTCAGAATTGGTTTGATTATAATTATTTATGCCTATACTTATCCCCTAATTTGTTTGCTTCCTCTTTAATAAAACTCTTCGGCTTGTATTTATTGGTCATTTTGCATGTTTTGTCTGGAGGCAGGGCAGATGGGGTCAGGGTATCTATCTTATGTTTAGTCCAGCTCACCCAGCTGTAACAACAGCAAATGAAGCAATAGATTTAAAATCATTAAACCAATCAGACCCTAAATAATAAATTTGGGGTATTCTCATTTTTCAATTTAGGAATAAATTCAGACAAACAGCAGAGTATCTCCAGTTTGGAGCACATACTGTTCAGTCTGGTATAGGGCATATTCGACTTCTGAATCCTGCAAATTATTGTTACTGGTGTCCAGCTCTTTCAGGCAAATGATTGCTGATTGTAAGACTGAATGAAGAGTCAAGCAAGATTTCCCTCAGCTTTGCACAGACCTACTCTAAATGGAAAAACAGTATTTCAACTTTCTTGATATAAACTACACATTTAGTTGTGTGTCTCATAATGCAGGGCTGCTTAGATTGGATTATATAAAATAATTCTAAAATCAATTAAAATGAACTGTCAACATCTGGGTTTACATGTTATTGTACCTTTGTAGCTATCCCACCCAGGAATTAATTTAGTGAAAATTTAACTGTAATTTTGCAGTGTGAACCTTTCAGGCCATCACAGAGCAGCTGCCCTCCTAAATCCTGCATGTTATTGTTACATGTCCAGCTCATACACAGATGAGTATAACAATATCAGTGGTATTTATTTAATCCACCAATTAATTAATCGAATTAATCAAAATAGATCAATAACTTTTCCCTTACAGAATATTAGTTTTCTGAGGTTGAGGTTGGTTTGTGTTCAGGGATCCACACACTGTATAATAATATTGAAAGCACACCAAGACTAGCTTATATAAAAAGGAAGGTTTATTTAGATGAATATACCAACAGGAGAAGAATAAAAGAAGGGGAGACACAAAGAATGGTAAAATAAACTAAACTAGATTAAAAGAAAGCAGAACTTGCTCTATAGAATGGAAATCAGGCATCTTTTGAACTTTCAATCTAGCTTATACACCAGAGGAGAATGCCGATTTAAACAGAATTAAAGAAAACCTCGTAAATCTCCAATTAAAGTCAAATGTCCTGCGGTAGTCTGAGCTGCTGTAAAGTAAATCTTAAAGTTTACTAAATAAACTTACAAAACTTTTAACACTGCTAAATTCTAACAATTTACCCACTTAGAATGTTGTTTGCTTTGTTTGTTTGTTTGCTTATAAAAAATGTACAAACCATCAAATATTAATTAATCTTAACATTTAACTTAGAATTAGGCTTGAATCAAATTCAAAGAATTTTGCTTTAAAAGTCAAAGAGAGAAAAGGAAGTTAAAAGGGGCACAGGGTAGGCATAAGGTGGACACATAATTAACAACTTTACATATTTCACTACAAAAGTCCGTTTCATACAATTCTTGTCTCTGTTAAAGGTAGGAATGTGTTAAGTTGCAAATATATTTGTAAAATTTGTAAGGCAGTAGATAAGATGCTAGCCAGTAATTAATTGTAGTCTTACAGTTACAAGCACACTTAGAATGTCTTGGTGTGAAATCTACTAAAGGAATGGAAAAAGTAAAAATGTCCTGTTGTGATCAGATACTGTACTAAATGGCCTCATATAATTTATTGATAATGTATTGTTACTGTTACCTTGTGCTTCAATTCTGACAACAGTAGAATTTAAACCATACTTTTAATGACTGTTAGTTTGGCCATACATTTCAATTTTAATTTTCAATTTATACCTACTAAAATTCTTGCTCAGTTCATCAAGAACGTTACACACAAGTAGTGCATGCCATCAAACACAGCAGCATAAACTGCTCTCACACCAGAGATTAAACAGTTTGATGCACTAATAAAGGTGTCGAGCCAGGGAGGAGTAAGAGCTTAAAAAAATATTTTGGTCTCATCTGACCAGACTGTATTCTTCCTGTATTTCACAAGCTTGTTTAAATGTTGTTGAATAAACTTTCAACAACGCTTTTTTTTCAGTCTTGCGTGGGGGGCCTGCATACAGGCCATGGCGATGGAGTGCTTTACTTCTTGTTTTCTTTCAAACAATTGTAGCTTTCTGTAGCTCTCCACAGGTGGTACTTGGCTCTTAGAGAACTCTTCTGATAAATGTTTGCACTCCTCTCTTTGAAATCCTGTGGGGAACACCTGATCGTGGCTGGTTTATGGTGAAATGATACTCTTTCCAATTCTGGATTATGGCCCAAACAGTGCTAACTGGAACCCTAACTGGTAGTTTAGAAATTCATCTGTAATCAATGCAATCAGTATGTTTCGACACAATAATGTGGCGATGGTACTGAGAGAGCTCACTGGTTTTACTCATCAAGGGGCACCTTTGTAATGAGACATCTATTTATAGGCCATCTGTTAAACGAGCTGATTTTAAATTGTGGCAGGATTGCTTTCCAACTACTGACAGATTTCAGCTTGTGTCATGACTTTCCCTGGCTTTTTTTTCATGTGTTCAATACTTTTTCCCTGTGTCATTTCTCATTATAAACACATACTTTATGGATATCTATGGTTTCATTCCTTTGCAAGTGTGGATTGGATGGGTTGTTACTGACATCTGGTATTGCATGTCAATAGCACCTTTAGAAATGTTTTCTTGGTGACTGTTCAATACTAATTTCACCTGCTCTATGTATGTATGTATGTATGTAATATGTATAACATATATTTATAAATAGTCACTGTTGTCCATTCCTGCTGTTACAGTTTCTCTCCAGTGTAAATGCACAGGTGTCTCTTGAGTGCAGCACTATATCTAAAGCTTGTCCCACACTCTGAGCACTGATACGGTTTCTCTCCTGTGTGAATACGATGGTGCATTTGGAGAGAACTCTCTCTAGGAAAACTCTTCCCACACTCTGAGCAGTGATACGGTTTCTCTCCTGAATGAATGCGTTGGTGTCTTTGGAGAGAAGTCTT
Organism: Megaleporinus macrocephalus; assembly: GCA_021613375.1. NCBI lineage: Eukaryota > Metazoa > Chordata > Actinopteri > Characiformes > Anostomidae > Megaleporinus > Megaleporinus macrocephalus. The sequence goes on along the minus strand of CM038702.1, from coordinate 69,012,155 downwards.
TTGAGTAAAACTCATCCCACACTCTGAGCAGTGATACGGTTTCTCTCCAGTGTGAATGCGCCGGTGTATTTGAAGAGAATTCTCTCTAGAAAAACTCTTCTCACACTCTGAGCAGTGATACGGTTTCTCTCCTGTGTGAATGCGCAGGTGTGACTGGAGATGGCGATGTCTGGTAAAACTCTTCCCACACTCTGAGCAGTGATACGGTTTTTCTTCTGTGTGAATGAGTTGGTGTGACTTGAGATTACTCTGTTGACTAAAACACCTCCCACACTCTGAGCAGTAATACGGCTTCCTTCCTGTGTGAATGAGCTGATGTGACTGGAGAGTACTCCGTTTACCAAAACTCTTCCCACACTCTGAGCAGTGATACGGTTTCTCTCCTGTGTGAATGCGCCGGTGTGTTTGGAGATGAGTCTGTGTAATAAAACTCTTCCCACACTCAGAGCAGTGATACGGTTTCTCTCCTGTATGAGTGCGCTGGTGTGACTGAAGATGACCCTGTGTAATAAAACTCTTTTCACACTCAGAGCAGTGATACGGCTTCTCTCCTGTGTGAATGCGCTGGTGTCTTCGGAGATGACTCTGTGTAATAAAGCTTTTCCCACACTCAGAGCAGTGATACGGTTTCTCTCCTGTGTGAGTGCGCTGGTGTAACAGGAGATTACTGTGTCTAGTAAAACTCTTGCCACACTCGAAGCAGGGATGAGTTTTTTCTTTGCCTGCAGTCTTGTGTGTTTGTCTGTAAGGTGTGTTCTTGTTGAGAGCAGAAGTGGATGTTTGAATACTGGAGATTCTGGACTCCATACTCTCCATACTTCCTAACTTCAGCAGTGTAACGTATTCCTGTGGAGATGTTTCTTGATGGATTTCTGGATCCAAGCAGGAAGGTAGACACTAGGAGCAGGAGAAGACTTGCAATGTGAGATAACCCTGGAAATAAAAAAAAAGAATGTAAAAAAAACTCGTCAAATGTCCAAATATTGAAAAGCACATCAGTTAAATTAAAACTTTACACATGCAATGAACTACAGGGTCTGTTATATTTACAATATAAATATTCCTGTTCAATGTAATTGGAAACCACCTGAAGCAGTGTCTGCAAAATCTCAACATACCCATTATTTTTTATCTCAATTATATTGGACTTTCAAACATGCAGAAAATAACATCCTTATTATGCGGTGACACACAGAACCAGGCCAGTAGATTGTGTGGATGGAGCTGCAAATGTGAGCAACTGGCAAACAGTAGCAAAATGGGCAACAGGTCTGCACTGGAGGTAAACCTTAAAGTCATGCTACGTATAGCTCAGTAATCTCATCTTTCAACCTTACTAACATGGCCTGGCCAGCTAATCCTAAAGTTGAAACTGTAGCTGTAGGTTACAACAAAATGCCAGAGCACAATTTCAGTCCCAGTCACTCCATTTGCAAAACATATCTGAACCACTGTAAGGCCTCAGTGAGTTTCCTAAAGGCAGTGAACAAAATACAGGAATTGGACCTGTCAGTGGTCCAGAGTACGCAGCAGAGCGACCAGGCTCCAGTCTGTGGCCACAGCAGACATACCTGTTTTTGGGGAATGCTCTGTTAAAGGCATGCAAAACTAGAAACACATAGTTCAGTGTAGGCTGACAAACTGCACACCAAGTATTTATGCCGTTATTATATATGCGTTCTGACTTTGATGATTTTGTTATTTCTGGTGATTTAAACAGGCATATTAAAACTACATATTGTACAATTATATAGGTTAGTTATGCCAAAGCACTCATTTTCCATGTGCCATATTGAAACCCCCTAACCTAAACTCTACACTGAAAACACCATTACCTAAAGTGTATATTTATTCATGCTGGATCGTTTTTCCAAATAAATTTTCACTTGAATAAATAATGACTCAAGAATTAAATTAACAACAGTAGAAGAAAAAAAAAATGTTGCTCTCAAAATTACCTGCACTTCAAGAAATGCAGTGGAACTTCCAGCACTGCAACACAAAACCCTACAGCTCTGTTCTTCTCTGAACCTATTATACAGTTCTGAATTTCCAAAGCAAGATGAGTGATCAATAGTAAAGCAGGACAGGAGACACCCGTGTGTACATGTTTTACTGAGACTCACTGAATCACAGAGCTAAGTGCTAATATTAGCCTCATTCTGGACAAAGGCTGTTTTCAAACTTCACACTCTAACTACTTACTAACAACTAAAAACCAGAGTAAAACAGTAATAAACGCTCTTTACCTTCAGCAGATCAGACCTGTTTCTCTCTCTAATAACTCAGCAGCAGTTTCTTCTCTGCTTTGTCTTTGGTGAACCGCAGTGATACTCCTGCTGTTATTTGTCTAATCCCACCCATATTCTTCTTCTTCTTTCAGATTTTATGGCGGTTGGCAGACCAACTACAGGTGCATTACCGCCACCTACTGAGCTGGAGTGTGAAGCAAGACTTCGGGATAGTGAACTGCAGCGATATCATCAAAAAAAACCAAAACAAAACAAAACTACTACTACTACTAATAATAATAAAAATAAAAATTAGGGGGGGGGGATAAATAAACAAACAACAAACAATTGAATAAATAAATTAATTATTCTAAAAGTGCTTATTGATTAAACAGTGTCCCATAAGAATTTGGAAATAGGGGAAAATTGAAGTTTCTGCTGATAAGTCTTTACACACCTTGCTGAAGTTGTGAGGTTTTGCAAATAATTGTGTTTTATTTAATAAGAATTCTCACATTTATTATTACAGAAATATACATGTTCAATTTATTCTAATAATAAAATAAACAACACTTAAGAAATCTATATATATTTACACTATGTGTAACGTTTACACTGTGTGCTACAGTTTTCCCCTAATTTTGTGAGGGTTTTGTTCTGTGAGATTATTTGTCTTTTCCAATGTGGTAAAGTAACAAATAAACAGATTCTGATTCTGTGAAATGGCACTGAATTAATAAACACCATCAAAAAAAGGTGTATATTTTAAAATGATTTATTTCCTAAACAATTTAATTATATTTACTCGGTTTTACTTGTGTTAAAAGCTAAAATGTAAATATGTCTCTGTTTCGCATTTTAATAAGAAGCATATATACAAATATTTTTTTATGTTTTACTATTATATATCTACTTTTATTGACATTGTATTACTTTTGTCTTATTCTTGGTTTTAGTTTCTTATTGAGTTTTTATTTGTGTTTCTTTTATGATTTATCTTGCATAATTTTGTCTCTGTTCTTGTTTCTTATACATTTTAAGTGCTTATTGTAAATGAGGGTCTCCCTACTGCCGAGTAAAATGTTAGATGAAATAAAGATATAAAAGAAAGTTTACCTGAAAGTCTCAAATTTACAGTGAACTGTTCCGCAGAAAGTAGCTTCACTCCTGAATCAAGTACAAATGCTGTAAGACAATCTCTTTATTCTTCTAATTCCCTTACTAATTTCTCATCTAAACTAAATCTTATATTTACTAGCCGGCAGGGGTTAAGGCTCTTTATTTTGGCCTTTTCTCCTGGTTTTGTTTAGCAAGGGAGGCAGCTTAGAATTGTAATATATTTAGTATTTGCTTTTGTTTGTTTAGTTTTAAATAAAAAATGTGTCAGAACTAGTTTATTATCATTTATGCATATACTTATCCCATAAGTTGTTTGATGCCTACTTAATGGTTGTTTTGCAGGTTTCTTTTTCTGCAGACTGCCCTGGAGAGAAGAGGGTGTCTATCTTATGTTTAGTCCAGCTTCCCCAGCTGGATCAACAGCAAAAGAAGCAATAGATTTAGAATCATTAAACCAATCATACCCTAAATAATGCTTTTTGTTTTATCAATTTTCAATTAAAGAATTAATTTAGACAAACTTCATAAATTTCTCCAATTTAGAGCATATATTCTTCAGCCTGATATAGGGCATATTCCACTTCTGAATCCTACATGTTACTTGAGGTCCAGCATTTTGAGACAGAAGTTTGCTGATTATAAGACTCAAGATGTTTCAAGTAAACTTTCCCTTAGCTTTACACAAACCTATTCTAAATGGAAAGATAGCATATCATCTTGCTTGAAAGATAAACTACATATTTAGTTGTGGGTTTTATAATACAAGGCTGAAACTAAACAAAAACTAAAAACTAACTATCAAGATCTTTATTTATGGGTTATTGTATAGCTGTTCACCGCAATCAGGAATGAACTAAGTAAAAATTCAACTGTCTCCTTTCAGCACTGTTAACTTTTCAGGCCATCAAAGAGCGGCGACCCTCCTGAATCCTTCATGTTATTGTAACAGTAATGTGTCCAGCTCATCCATGAATGAGATTTCTGATTACGGAATAGTGCTGAAGGCTTCTAATTATTTCTTGGTGAGATTACAGACTGCTAGCCTGCGTCAAAATAATAAATACTATATTAATGTCCTAACAATCAGCAAGAAATGTACCACAATGATAAATAAAATATTTGTTACCAAGTTTATAGTTAAAGTTGCAAATATATTTGGAAGATGTGTAGATAAGATGCTAATGATTGATTAATTAATTATAATCTTTCATTTACAAACTTTTTTTTACGTCTTTGTGTGAACTCTACTAAAGGAATGAAACGTTAAATGATCAGAACTCATAGTAAACAGATAGAAAAGGGTAGAAAGTCCTCACATATAATTTATTGTAGTTTTCTCCTGGTTTTGTTTAGCAAGGGAGGCAGCTTAGAATTGTAATATATTTAGTATTTGCTTTTGTTTGTTTAGTTTTAAATAAAAAATGTGTCAGAATTAGTTTATTATCATTTATGCATATACTTATCCCTTAAGGAATGAAACGTTAAATGATTAGAACTCATAGTAAACAGATAGAAAAGGGTAGAAAGTGCTCACATATAATTTATTGTGAATATATTGTTACAGTTAGAACAAAACTTTCCGTCTCCTTCATGACAACAGTTATTTAAACCATGACAACAGAATTTAAACCAAACTTTCAATGAATGTTAGTTTGGCGAAGGTCATTTAAGACCATTTCTTGGTCGGTTTATCAAGCACTATGCATACAAATAGTGCATGCCATCAAACACAGCAGCAGAGAATAAACTGTTTAATGCAGCTAATAAAAGTGTTGAGCCAGGGAGGAGTAAGAGCTGGAATAAGCCATTCAAGCCAAGGTCATTCTAGGGAATCTTTGCCAGGTGAGACCTTGGGACAAGATCTTTTGCAGGAAAAAAGCACATATTGTTTAACCCAACAAATATAGCACTCATGGTAATGCACTCCATTAATCCCTGTATTGCTTTTATATGTCCCTCACAAGTCAAGTCTGTTGTTTTACTGGACACTTTTGTTAATACGAATAATTTCTTAAAGTCTTGTCTGCTTTAAAGAAAGTAAAAAAAAAAAATACACAAATAAATTAATGAAATAAATAAAGTTATTTTTAATTGGTGCCACATTATCGAGTGACGATTAAAGTGTGGATTGCAGGATTTCAGTGTTTCTTTCAAGATCATCTAATCTCAAAGTGGCAGGGACGTTTGATGTCTGGTAGACTATTTATAAGAGCATCTTTGGTCGAGGTATTGAGTATTCACTTCTGGCTATACTGGTACGGTACATAAATATTATAGTCTAAGACAACTGCATGCATAATTAAGTAATAATCAAAAATGCATTCATTCTGAGGGATGGTTAGTATGTTTTCTATCCTGATGTCATGGAATAAATGTTTTTCTTTAAGTTTACTGCCAGAATTGCTGGGACCTATTTATTTAATAATGTAACCTCACATTGCAAAGACAACAGTTCTGAGTCTTGTCCTTTAATATTTAATGAGACAGGAGAACACATGTAAAGGGAGTTGACACCATTCCTTCACACATAACCGCTTCAGATTGTTCACCTTCTTAAGTCCACACCTTAGCTCTAGATATCCTGGTGAAAGGAGGACAATGGTCATGGCAAATTCTTGTTTCTGTGTCAGAGAACTAGAAGTGTGCCGTCTGGATATCACAGCAACAATCAGTGCACTCAAATCCATACTCTAAAGATCTTAGACTCTTCATGAGCTGAGGCCGAATTCAATATGGAATGGACGAATATCAGCAAAGGTCCATCAACCATTCTAAAGTTGATAATAGGTGTTTCCATAATTCTTTGCTCACAGAACATAAGGTGTTGGGACTTAGATGTTAAAAAGTGGGCAGAGTGTTTATAAACGCTTCTGTGTTTGTGTCCAAGTTTATGGCCCAGTTAATAAATTTCTCAGGACTTTTCCAGTGACCACCTCCTGGTAGACCTCTCTTGGCATAGACATTGTAAACCCTTGGGTTTGGTTTCGTCCTGGCTGCACAGGATGGTCATGCTTCTCTCCTAGGCACTCAGCATGGTTCTAATCAAAGCAGGTGTCAATAATCTAACATTTCAGTTCTCCAAGTCCACTGAGCTGTTCAATGATTTTACATTAGTGGAACTTGAAAGTTTCTGAGGCTTTGGTATAAGGAAGGGCCCACCAGGAGGGCCCACAACATAATCAGGGACAGTACACACCCCCAGCACACTCTCATGACACTTCTACCTTCAGGAAGACGTTACAGAATAGTCCAGGACCACAAGACTGATATCAGTTTCTACCCACAGGGCATTTAACTGGTCTGATTTTTACTGCACCTAACAGTCACTGTACTGCTGCTGTCAGAATACTGTTTACAATTTTTACTTGCACAAAAACACTAATATTTACATTTGTTACTTGCAACTTGCACTTTATGTCTGCTGCTCTCCATACCTGCATATAAAAGCACATGCAACTATCATTTTTCATTAAAATATATTTTTATTTACTTTAACTTGCAATATATTATTATACTTTATATATTTTGTATATTTTTATTTCATTTTGTTATGTTTATCTACTGGCGAATGGAGAAGCAGCAAAGTAAGAATTTCATTGTACAGTGTAACTGTGTGTTTCTGCTGTGCATATGACAATAACACTCTTAAACTGGGAACCAGAGTCCAGGAACTGTCAAGAACTTTTTTTCCTTTTCATATCTGGCATCCTGTGTTACACTTAATCCAGTTAAACAGGACCAATTTTGTTCTCTGCATAATAAAACATGTAGTTAATCAGTGTTTTAAAAATTCCACTCCTTCATGACAACACGAAACTGGTGGATGTTATAGACCATACATACTTGTCTTTGTACTCTTCACCTGCCGCCACACACTCTTGACACCATCTGAAACAAACAAGTTTATCTTGGTCTCATCAGATCACAGTTCATGGTTCCAGTAATCCATGTCCCTGGTCTGCATGTCTTCAGCAAACTGTTTTTGGGCTTTTTTGTGCAGCATCTTTAGAAGAGGCTTCCGTCTATGCAGACCAATTTGATACAGTCTGCGGCATATGGTCTGAGCACTGACAGTCAGACCCCCCCACCCCTTTAACCTCAGCAGCAATACTACAGCAGCAGTCTATTTTCAAAAGCCAACCACTGGCTATGACGCTGAGCATGTGCAGTTAACTTCTTTGGTTGACCATAAAGAGGCCTGTTCTGTGTGGAACCTGTCCGGTTAAACCGCTGTATGGTCTTGGTCACCGTGCTGCAGTCCAGTTTCAGGGTGTTGGCAATCTTCTTAGGTACCATGTTGAACTTCCAGTGATCAGTATGATAGAGTGTGAGAGCAATAACATCAAATTTAACACACCTGCTCCCCCATTCACACCTGAGATCTAATGAGTCATATGGCGCCGGAGAGTGTGGCTAACTGGACACAATTTGGCCATTTTCACATAGGGGTTTACACACCTTTGTTGCCAATGATTTAGACATTAATGGTTGTGATGAGGTATTTTGAGGGCACGGAAAATTACACTGTAAATTTGTGAGGGGCATACCTACTTTTGTGGGACACTAAATACATTAATGCTGTCCAATTCTATTGATACAGTTTCTCTCCAGTGTGAATGCGCTGGTGTGACTGGAGATTACTCTGTTGAGTAAATCTCTTCCCACACTCTGAGCAGTGATATGGTTTCTCTCCTGTGTGAATGCGCTGGTGTTTTCTGAGAGAACTCTGTTGAGTAAAATTCTTTCCACACTCTGAGCAGTGATACGGCTTCTCTCCTGTGTGAATACGATGGTGTCTTTGGAGAGTTTGACGGCTAGTAAAACTCCTCCCACACTCTGAGCAGCGATGCAATTTCTCTCCTGTGTGAATGCGCTGGTGTGACTGGAGAGTCTGCTGGCTAGTAAAATTCCTCCGACACTCCGAGCATTGATACGGTTTCTCTCCTGTGTGAATGCGCTGGTGCGACTGGAGATTGCTCTGTTGAGCAAAATTCTTTCCACAATCTGAGCAGTGATATGGTTTCTCTCCAGTGTGAATGCGATGGTGTATTTGGAGAGTTTGCTGGCTAGTAAAACTTCTCCCGCACTCTGAGCAGTGATACGGTTTCTCTCCTGTGTGAATGCGCTGGTGTTTTTGGAGGTGACTAAGTGTAATGAAACTCTTTCCACACTCTGAGCAGTGATACGGTTTCTCTCCTGTGTGAATGCGCTGGTGTGTTTGGAGATGACTCTGTGTAATAAAATTCCTCCCACACTCTGAGCAGTGATATGGTTTCTCTCCTGTGTGAATGCGTTGGTGTATTTGGAGATGACTCTGTGTAATAAAACTCCTCCCACACTCTGAGCAGTGATACGGTTTTTGTCCTGTGTGAATGCTTCGGTGTCTTTGGAGAGTTTGCTGACTAGTAAAACTCCTCCCACACTCTGAGCAGTGATACGGTTTCTCTCCCGTGTGAACGCGCTGGTGTATTTGGAGAGTTTGCTGGCTAGTAAAACTCTTCCCACACTCTGAGCAGTGATACGGTTTCTCTCCTGTGTGAATGCGCTGGTGTATTTGAAGATGACTTTGTTGAGTGAAATTCCTCCCACACTCTGAGCAGTGATACGGTTTCTCTCCTGTGTGAATGCGCTGGTGTATTTGGAGAGTTTGTTGGCTAGTAAAACTCTTCCCACACTCTGAGCAGTGACACGGTTTCTCTCCTGTGTGACTATGCTGGTGTGACTGGAGATGACTCTGTGTAATAAAACTCCTCCCACACTCTGAGCAGTGATGAGTTTTTTCTTTGCCTATAGTCTTGTGTGTTTGTCTGCAAGGTGTGCTTTTTTTGAGAGCAGAAGTGAATGTTTGAGTACTGGAGCCTCTGGACTCCATACTTCCTAACTTCAGCAGTGTAACGTAGTCCTTTTGGAGATGTTTCTTGATGGATTTCTGGATGAAAATTACAAACGAGCAGGATAGTGGACACCACAAAGCGAAGAGAACTTGCAACGTGAGATTCTGAAAATAAAGAAATGAAAAAGAGTATGTAAAAGACTCTTTGCCAAATGCCCAAATATTGAAAATCACATCAGTTAATTAAAGTAATAATTAAATTAATTCATTTTTACACATGCAAAGAACTACAGGTTTTGTTATATTTGCAAGATGAATGTTTCTTTTCAGTGTACTCAGGAATCACATGAAGCAGTGTCAGCAGAATCTCCACATACCCATTATTCTATTAACAAAATATTATTGGATTTTCGAACAGAGAGCATTCTTATTGTGCTTTAAATAACCTTTAAATGTTAAGCATCAGGCGTCAAAAGCAAACGAAAACAGAGGCAGTATGTAACAAGTTTTGTTTGTCATCTACCGCTATAGAATTACTAAAAGAACCATATAAAAAGCCACATCAATTAACATAATAACCAGCTTAAATCTTTTCTGTATGAAAACTCAGTCCTGTCCACGTATCAGTCTGGTTTCAGAGAAAGACACAGCACCATCTCTGCCACCATGCTGGTTTTAAATGATCTTTATTTGGCCTTAGACAGGAAAAAGTTCTGTGCTGCCATTTTTTATTGATCTCACAAAAGCCTTTGATACTGTTGATCATGATTTATTACTAGGTTCCTTACATAAGATTGGTTTTTAGCAGTAATTCAGTTCTGTGGGCCCAGGATTACCTTTCTGGTAGGAAGCAATGTGTGTCTCTCGGTAACCATAAATCAGACCTACAGCCTATAACGAAAGGGGTTCCTCAGGGCTCAATCCTGGGCCCAGTTTTATTTAATATTTTTATCAATGAACTTGCTGTCTCTACCTTAGACTCCAAATTACACCTTTATGCAGATGATTCAATCTTATACTGCTCAGCAGATTCAGCTCACGCTGCACTAGATAAACTCCAACATTCTTTTAACTCTTTACAGACTGCTCTATATAAACTTAAGTTGGTTTTAAATGCTAATAAAACCAAATTCATGTTGTTTTCCAGATTTTCAGATAGTGTTTTAGATTCCATAAATATTAATACCCTGACAGGATCCAGCATCGAGCGAGTCAGCGAATATAAATACCTCGGCATCTGGCTGGATGAAAAACTCTCCTTTAAATCCCATATAAGCAAACTCGCCATTAAGTGCAGACAGAAGCTCGGATTCCTTTATCGGAATAAATCCTGTCTACCCACGTACGCTAGGAAAAGAATAGTGGAGGCAACCATACTTGCAGTCCTGGACTACGGCGATGTAATTTATAATAAAGCGTCCGCCAGTGCCCTCAAACCGCTAGATTCAATCTATCACTCTGCTCTGAGATTTATAACTGGAGACCCTTACAGTACTCACCACTGCAGACTCTATGATAGAGTTGGTTGGTCCTCACTAGCTGCACGAAGAGAAGCTCATTGGCTTATTTTTATCTATAAATCACTCTCCGGCCATTTGCCAGCTTACATCTCTTCTCTGATTTCAATAAATAACAATAATTATCAGACTCGCTCTAGTGGCTGGATCACCTGTCAGGTACCGAGAGTTTTTAGTGAACTGGGAAAATCTGCTTTTAGCTACAGTGCACCAGCGAGCTGGAACTCTCTCCAGGAAACTCTGAAGCTCAGCTCGCTGGGATCACTAAACCATTTTAAACTTTTAGTTTCTAATCACCATCAGAAAGCCTGTGACTGTTTTAAATGAATAAATCTATTAGGATTTTATTATCTTATTATTATTATTATTATTATTATTATTTATTTATTTAATTTTTATTTTTATTTAATTTTGTTTTTTTACGTTTGTTTTATTTTACTTTTATTTTAGTTATTTTTTTTATTATTACTATCTTTTTATTTATTTATTTATTATTTGTATTATTTTTATTATAATTATCCATTTTTTTATCGTGATTGTTTTATTGAGTATTTTTTATTAGCATTTCAACTTTTTATTATGTAATATGTTTATTTTATATTCTTTTATATTCTTTTATAATAATTTTCTAACATTTTTTACATTGTATTTTTAATGCATCTATATTAAATGTTTATTTAAAATTGGTATTTAATTTATTATTTTTGCTCATTTTGTTTTCAATCCCTTTAACTGTATATGCTCGGCTGCATTGAAAATGAGGGTCATCCCTCAATGTATTTCCGAGATTAAATAAAGGTTGATTGATTGATTGATTGATAATACGGTTTGAATGAATCAATAGTACCTAAAAATGTAACACACAACTATTTAAGATCCACTCTGTGCATATGTGTATTTTATAAATAAGTGTGTCTGCAGTGATTAAGTGTCTGAGACATAATACAGGGATCTTAAAACCTTGGCACTCTTCAGAACCCTCTGCAGAGTTACAAGTCTGAAGATGGTGCCCTGTACCTGGCTTCAAAACACACATAATCCCACGCACTGGAAAACTCAGCTTTTCTGTTAATGGATCTACTATCTAAAAAGAAAAACAAATAGAAGGTGTGTGTGCCCTCCCCATGCTTTAAGGTGCAGAGTTGTGACCAGCACTCAATAAATGCATTTCTAACAGTGACACTATTAATGACATGTGTGGTTAATTAGCTTAATTTTAATGATGAAAATAGAGAGAAATTTGAGATTTAACGTTCCTGCGTCTGTGCTGCGGAGATACTCCCCTGCTCAGCTCTGCTATCTTTCAATCATTTGCTTCTCATTTTCAGAAGTTTATTTTCGAGCTACTTTATTGAGATTTTTATGCGCAGAGAAGTCAGCAATGCTCTGAAGGAAAAGTTTTACAGCAGATACTATACTATACAAACAGGAACCAGAAACATTTTTTTTGGCTTAACAGAACAGCTGACAGCAGTAACACACAGAACCAGGCCAGCAGATTGTGTGGATGGAGTGGCTAATGTGAGCACATATGGTTCTTACTTTGACCATTTTGATTGCAGGTGATTTTAACATGCATATATATATATATATATATATATATATATATATATATATATATATATATATATATATATATATATATATATATATATGTGTGGTTTTACCGAGACTCATGGAATCACAGAGCTAGGTGCTGATATTAGCTCAGCCTGGATGAAGGCTGTTTCTGTTACTCACACACTTCACACTCTAACTACTTACTAACAAGTAGAAACCAGAGTGAACAGTCATAAACACATTTACCTTCAGCAGATCAGACCCTGTTTCTTTCTAATAACTCAGAGCAGCAGCTTCTTCTTCTAATGCTTATTTTCTGCCTTGTCTTTGGAGAACCATAGCGACTCTCCTGCTGTTATTTTTTCTTCTTCTTTCAGTATTATGGCGGTTGGCAGACCAACTACAAGTGCATTACCGCCACCTACTGGACGCGAGTGTGAAGCAAAACTTTAGGATAGTGTAATATAGTTTAAACACTCGGCTGTAATGGGCGGAAAAAGGGAAAGGGACAACAAACAAATAAATAAACAACACTAAATTAATCCATATATACCTATACTCTTTAAAAACAGGATGTACTTATCAGAGGCATAATAAACAAAATGGACTTGCACTGACAAGTACATAGAAAGGATATAAGTATATAAGTGTATCTGGCCTGTACTTGTACATAATCTTTTGATGGAAATAATTAAGAAAAGTATGGTGAAGTGCACTCGGCTTGTAATGAATAGCATTTAACTAGTGAACTAACAGTGAACTAACAGATAAGACCACTTACAGCTGAATTCACTGTATATCTAGTAAACAAACTGTGTGTCAATAAGATCACTTATAGATTAGCTTACAGCATATAACTATTTAACAGTGTACCTGAGCAATCACTTACTATTTACTTCACAATATATAACCAGTAAACTGAAAGTGTACATATGAGATCACTTATAGTGTATTTCACTCTATAGTTACAGTAAAAACACTAAAGCCAATTGTGTGCTATTTTATGCCTAAAGAATACTTGCAATTATACTTTTACAACCAGATTTCTAATGTAGTCACAAGAAGTATTTAAATAGTAGACGTATACTGCTAGTACACCAATATTGTTACATTAAACATACTTCAATGCAAGTTTACAGAAAATTAACTTTACAAACTTTCTTTTAAAGTGGAATGTAAAAGAATGTTAGTCTTGAATTTGTGGGTCGTGAGTCTGAATCAAGTTTCCGTTTCCATATTGTTTGTGTCAATCAGGTTTGCGTTTGTTGAGTATGTTTTAAAAAGAATGTGATCTAACTTAAAACTTTAGAGAGATTAACTCAAGATTAAGCTCAATTAGCCATTGCATTACTTACCATATTTGCTATCCATATTACACGCTAGCCAACCATGAAACGAGGGTTTACTGTTTGTTCTGTCCATCAGACTAAAGGCTTTTCTGTAACAAAAGGTTCTTAAAGCCATATCAACCTGCCAATGCTGAGAGCAGCAGAGCATCAATGCAATATACTGTAACCAATGTGTGGAAATGCCCCTGAAACTCAGGGGTCCCATGTTGGCTTGCAAATCCAGCTGGCTACTGCTGCCTACTTGCCATAGCAGCACTGATGCTTCAATAGGACGTTTGGTTTAAAAATTTGGTAGACCTTCCACACATTAACTGAGATCTTACTCATCGTCTGTTCTTCTGTCCTCAGGCTGAGAAATTAGCAAAAAGTCATTCTTTCCAATAAACTTTCAGAAAAATTGGCAAGTTTTCAGATTTGCAAACAAGTTATAGCACATTTTTCATAGGAACCTTGGGCATAGTTTCAGTTGCCAGACTATAAAGGACTAACTGAGGGTAAATCAGTTTGCTACAGTGCCACCCTGAGAAACAATGATAGCATGCCATTATAGACATAATAGGTTTATCCGCCATTATTGTGATTTTAAATCTTGCAGCAGGTCCAAGATACCCCTGTATTTCACACCTTGACTGCTGCAACAGTGAATCACATAAGGCTGGAACTAAAAGGTTTTATCTATTTACAGCAATAAGGTGGTCCTAATTTCATCTGTTTGTATATGTCTCAAGTCCGAGTCACTAACTCAAGTTCCCATTTCTGACCCCTACTTGCATATTCTGTCACATATTGTTACAGTATTTATATAATAAGTACCATACTTAACCTACAGAAAACCAGAAAAGAGTAGCACTACTTAAGAAAAAGAACTCTATGCAAGTTGGCCGATGCAAGCAGCATAAATAAAAATCAAGATAAAAATGGTAAAATTAAAAGTAAAAAAAACTTACATTGAAATCATAAAACTGTTAAATAAAATTAAAACACTGGCAGTCAAACTACTACAGTCAAACATCATTCTGTTAATAGCACAGTGTGATTTTGGTGCATTAAAACAGACATTTTATTTACAGCTGGCAAATGGGAATCACTGGACCACAGCATAGAGTCACTTAGTCCAGAAACAGTCTTTACTGGGAGGTAAGATGTCAATTCTCGACTATGGTGCAGGCTTATGTGCAAAGTATTTTCATTCAAGCATACAGCACAGGCAGCTACATAGCTGTGACATAGTGTTACTTAGGCAGGCAGCCCAAAACACCACATAACTCCAACATAGCATGTAGTCAAACACAATTGGTCCGGACCTTCATCATTACAGCAGTCGGCCCAGTTGTCATAAAGCATGTAGTTGCAATATAGAATTAATATAAATACATGAATTCATATAAACTTTAACTTGTATAACTTCTAATAATGAATTTTATCCAAAACAAAGCTACATTATCTAAACAATGTTCTAGAAAGAATATTGTACACCAACATCTGATATCACATACTTAGTTGGTCTAATTATCTAGATCTGAAATTACAGTAATTTGGATGTGAAATAATCAACAAACTGACATTTTTCTGACATCTGAAAAGTAATACATTTTAAGGTCTGAATAGTTACAGTGATGCAGGTTACTGGTCATGTATATATAAGTCACATGGTATGACAATTAAAAAGACAAACAACAGAAAATGTTCTTCTCTACTTTCTAGGCCCAAAAGCAGAACCACAAGATGCAACAACTACAATCACATCCACACCTGCACCAGAAGCTGCAACCACATCTACAAACAAAAAAAGATGTAAAAAGACAAGGGTTCATCTGATGCAGCACATGAATGCGTGTCTTGATTTTTAATACCGGACACAGTGTGTATTTTACATAAGATACTCCATGTACACATTTTACATAAAATCCAGACAAACACTGCAGCCATATACCTGTACTGGTCACAGTTAGTTAGAGATGCACTAGTTATCTGTCCATTAGATTAATGTGCAGAATGCAGCAGGAGACACTTTACATTACTTGACTTAGAGATTACGTATTTCAGTGGGTTGTAAACTAATCCTGGAAAGTCACTGGAGAGGAGCTGAATTAGGCCTGTCAGAAAAGAGAAAACAGGTTGCACTGTGCAGAGTGTCTTAGTGGGAAATGCTGAAACTCATTCACTGTTATGTTCTTCAGGTGCTTCTTGAACCCACCACAGATGGACAAAGTGAGGATCTAGAAGAACATGTCCTCAGCAGCCCTGGATAGGCTTGAACTGTACTGATATACAAAAGTCACAAGGCTACTTAGGCCATCCACGGTACGAAGATGTGAAAGCATCCCATAAGCTGATCTTGTGTTTTTATTTTCAGTCCATTAGAATAGCCTGATCCTAGTCATGACCTTATGGAGATGTTACTACGAAAGGAAAGGTGATGACTCTCTCGTGTGTGTGTGTGTGTGTGTGTGTGTCAGTGTGCACATAAGTTCCTTACAACTAAATAAAATATGAATAGCATCAACAAATAAAAAATTACAGAATTAATTAATTTCACTGTACCTCACCGGCACCCAGTTATGGTCTTGGAAACACTCTAATGTG
This sequence comes from Megaleporinus macrocephalus, assembly GCA_021613375.1. Taxonomy (NCBI): domain Eukaryota; kingdom Metazoa; phylum Chordata; class Actinopteri; order Characiformes; family Anostomidae; genus Megaleporinus; species Megaleporinus macrocephalus. The sequence goes on along the minus strand of CM038702.1, from coordinate 68,995,960 downwards.
CACAGTGATGTACATAAGTGTTTGATCCACTCATACCAGCACAACATACATGAGTTTGATTTGGGCCACAAAGAACACAAACTCTTCTGCTTCTTTCTACAGGTTTTAACAGAGGACTGTGATATGATGTATGATGACGTCTACACCACTTTATAATATATTTTAACTTCAATAAAGCACAAACCGATAACGTGACTATGTGACTGCTGACTGTTTTAAATGTATTTTGTTTTCTTTATTTATGTCATATATCAGTGTCATGAATCTCACTGTTTTGCAGGTCAATCCATAATCTTAAACAATTAATTCATTTTAAAATAAAACTCTGAATGCAGATCTGAAAACCATTATCAGACTGTAAACTGACTTATATTTAAGCCACACAAGTGGACCACTATCATTTCTGTGTCATCATTTGTGCCAAAAACATAATCATCAAAAATGTAACATCCTCTCTTAATCACATATTACTGAAAGGCTTGTTACAGTACTGTTAAGATTAATGTACGTAATGAAGGGGCTGAAACTGATTGTAAGTGCAGAGTGATCTAACAGTCCATGCAGGTAGAAGTCAAAACACATTGAGAAGCACGTATGTTTTGTGTATTATGCTAAAGAAGATTTATTGTCCAATAGATACTGTGGATCCTGTGAATCGTCCTCGTGAAACGACAATCGTATTAGCACATTACCTGGAAGAGGACTTTTTAAGCATGCACCAAGACAGACGGTAGCAGGCATGGCACCGATTAGAGAAATCATGACCCCAAGATGAGACACACGCGACAACCTGTAGGAATGCTGGAAAAGTACACTGAACTGAACTGAACGAAAGCGAACTGGACTTGGAAAAGGGAATTGAACTGCTCTGATGTGCTTGAATCCACATTCTTACCTTGGGCAAACCTCTGTGCCAGTGAGAAGGCACGAAATATCCTTGAATCGTGCACCGAGCCGTGCCATTTTGTCTCAATGTTGGAAAACAGATATTCCGCAGTGCAAATCATCTATAACAATGGCAAAAGGGAAGTTGTTCACACCCATGGACTGACTGATTTTACATGCTTTTGACTTTAAAATTAATCTGTTGCTAGGCATGTACCTGTACATTGATGCTGTGAAATGATTTTTGATTCACATAGTCTGCCTCAGTGGGTCCAGATAGAGCATTTATCCAGATGTGAGTGCAGTCTATAGCACCAATGACATTTGGGAATGCGTGAGAATTGAATGTAATTTTAGCATGAAATAGTTTATCAAGATGAACACAAAGCACTTCGGTAAGTGCTCTGTATAAGAGCGTCTGTTAAATAATGTGAATGTAAATTTAACCCCAAGTTACTGATCAAACCAACACTACTTCACTTACATGAATATATAACAGCTGTTCTGAAAAAGGCTTCTTTTATGGGAAGGATGCCTCTGTGACCAGGGAACGTGAGAAATATACTAAGGAAGAGCTTAAGTGCAAGGCAAACCTTTCAAATTTCACGGCAGACCGTTGCCTTACTAAGACGTTCTGCATCCCCGACGCTGTACAGAAACGCGCCACTGGCAAAGAAGCGCAAAGCGATACAGACCGTTTGGGGTTTGCTAAGAGCTTTACTTACGTCTAGTTGTCTTTTCAATATATGGCCCCAATAATTTACAAAGATATACAATACTGTGTCTTCTGAATCTGTAGTGCTTAAATAAGTAGGCATGCGGAAAGCCCAGTGGATCGGTCCTGGAATGACCTTGGAGCTGGTAGCGTGAATGCTCTGCGCACTACACACGCTCCCTCATCAACTGGATTTTCTACAAATGGGCATGCCATTATCAATCAGAGCCTACTGCGTTCATTGTTAGCTGCTCTTTTTATAGCCTACATTTTAGATTATTTGTATCACCTATATGGAAATCTTGGTAAGGTAGTTGTCTGTATCCATTTCCTTTTTGCACCATTAAGTTAACCGAGCATTTACATTATTTATATTGGACAAATATAAATATATGTGATTGCAGAGTAATATGATTTGTATAAACTCGTGTATGAATTTGAACACAAAAGAGGAAGTATGGGGATAAAAATACACCTAAAACTAACTTCACCTAAAGTACCCAGTTATTACTAATACTCAGGTACAATAAAATAGTATTTTTGTGATATAGAGTTAATGCTTATGTATCTTTGTGGACCACAACTGCGATTAGACACTGTATTCCATTTTACACTGACCTGAATTTGTTAAGATTAAACCAGTAAACTGAAATGTGCAGAAACCTCACTGATTAATAATAAATATGTACTCTGAAGATCGAAATATAAATTGCTTTTGAAAATATGATTATTAAATTTTAATAATAGTAACCTGCAATCCTTTCAAAGTAATACTTAAGTACAGTACTCAATTAAATGTATAAATATATGATATGATATATGACATGATATATATTATATAACGTGCTTTGATATGATATGCTACATCCACAGCAATTTATTGGATAGAACTGCGGCGGAACCTTGTTCCTCAGTTTTGTTTCCCAGCCGACGAGACTGTGACATCACACGGCTCAGCCAATTGAAGCGGCCCAGCTAAGATAAGCGTCAACTCTAGCCTGGTACCAAGCAGGTTTGTACAAACGTATATGTTGCTGTGGTAACTGAGCAAGGAAAATTCTGCCCATATTTTGCAGATGACCTAAAATCATATCAGCTGATACATTCTTGGATTTTTATTCTGTTAAACTGTTCTTTTTCTTTATTTTATTGTAATATACTTTAAATAATATTTTCCACAAATGACTTTGTAACTTTCTTTAACCAATACAAACACAATGTAATTTTGTTTTAAATGTTGTGTGTATTATGAAGAGTTATGTATCTGTAGACTTACAGAATGGTTAAAAGTTGCTAGCGCTTCACAGTCCCGGCTCATTCTGTCAGACCTAGATTTTAAAAATATTATCTTACTGCCAGAGCTGCCTTGACAGTATCATTGCTGTCTGTTCGCTACAAAAGAAACCTTTAACTTGGTAACCAAATGGAACAAAATGCTCCATCAATGAGCATCATTCAAAAAATAAATAAATAAATAAATAAAGCCCAAATACTTGTCCAACTCTCTTGTGGCACCATGTCTAGTGCTTATAAAGAAGCAGGCTGTGCTTAAAGGGACTCTGACCATTAAACCTTAAACAGTGGCCATGCCTAGTAACATTAAAACACTACATGAGAATGTTTGTTTTATAGTAAGCTCGACAAAAATAACTATTTATTCTGCATATTGGGCACCATATTCACACTGTGATAATACGACAGACTGGAAAGTTTTTCTCTTAAATATGGTCATGTTCTAGCTAAGGCTGAAAAAAACTGAGTGATATTTTACAGTCTGTTTCAGTGGATGAAAGGGAGAGCAACAATTTCACAAGGCAACCAAAAATTCCGTCTAAAGTAAAATGATTGTCTATTTTTAATAATAAGTAAAACATTTTGGTCTATACACCATATTTGAATGGTATTGGACATGTACTCCATACTGGGGCCTACATATCTTAACAGTCAAGATTCACTTTAAAGAGGTTTTAAAGGTCTGACAAGTAAGGACACACTGCAGTTCTAAAAGAACATAAAAGACTGAGACAAACTTCTCTGGCTGTCAGACAAAATTAGTGTTGTAAATTTAGACCAATCAGTGCTGTGATGACATATGACTGTTTTTCAACTTTACCATGCAGTTTAAAACTGTAAAGACCAAGCTAGAGAATTAAATCATGGTGACTCTCTAGATGTCAACTAGGCTGTTTGATAGCATCTAAGATGATGTCGTCCAAACAGGACTGGAGTTAAGAAAAACTCCTTATGCACATCATGTAATATCTACAGCTTCTGAACGCATATTAAATTATGACTTGGTCGCTTGACTTACCAGGAGTCAAATCCAGCAGCTCAGTTTCATATCAGCAGACATGTTTTCCTGGCTTTAGTTCACTTCCAGTCACTGGCCCTCGTGAAATACTCTAGTAGATCTGTAGTAAAAATAGAAAGAACTAAATGAAACCTCATATTAATGTGTTTTGTTGGATACAAATTTTAGAGGTGGTAAATTGTAGCAGCTAATTCTAATTTATTTTGACTGTATTACAGCTCAATATCCTAAATGGCCCAACTGAACATCTTAAAAGCTGGTTGGTTGCATCACCTGAGCCTTGCCTTATGAGAAGCCCTGGAGACGACGAACATTGCCCGCGGAGTTCTCGCCATTTGGCCATGACGGCTTTTGGGTGTAGAACTCTGGATTGTTTTGTGCTAAGCTTTTAGATGTAGCCTTGTTAACCTGTATAATTGTATCTTTGTTCTGAACAGTCCATCTAGCAACGCTTGGTTGTTTTAGCTAGCTGATTGTTTTATAACTTGTGAACCTACCTTGTCTTATGTTTTGTACACATGTTAAGAGTCATCAAGGACGTCACGTCATTGTAGGGGTGAGCGCCATTTAATTTGTTTTGTTTTCCTTGTTCTTGTTGTTTTGGGGTAGGGAGATGGGTAAGGCCTCTGTATTTTTGTTTCTTTTTTTTTGTTAGGCTAGTTAGAGGATGAATTGTATATTTATGTTATGATGGCATAGCTCACTCCGACGATTTTGATGTTGACTTGTTTTTTTGTCAGTATGAAAATAATACAAATACAAGACTTTTTCTTTGAGCATCTGACTGGTTGTGTTGGGTCGTTTTATTTATGTTATCTCCCCAAGCCATATACTATAGTTTGAAGTATCTACATGAGTGTGATACTCGGGATCGTAATACTAGTCCATACGGCTTGCTGTGTTTTACATATATAAACGAAACAGTCAATGATTCAACTATTTTGAACTGAGGGTTAATCAGTTTTACCACCACCACCACCCCAGTGGAGGCCAGTCACAGGTCAGTATTTAATTAAATATTGATTCAATACATTCCAGTATTCTGTACATTTGACCTTTCCCTGTGATTAAAACAATTAAATACTTTCAGGTCATGTGTTAAATATATCTGGTGTCACAGTCATTCATTCCTCTTTCCTTACAACCTGTTTGTTTGACCAAACATGGAGTTTTGCCATAAATCTTGGTTGGAAGAGAGAAACCAGCCACATAGCATACAAATGGCGGGTGACAAAGGGTTAGCAATGGAAAGACTAAGGGGCGAGGAAAACTGACTTATTTACCCACTTTTACCATCTCGTTTAACCCCAGACAGAATGTTTAGCAGATGAGTTTAACAGTAATATTCACACTTGAAATTAAAATGATACTTTCACAATGATAATAAATTAAACCACCATAATAATTATAACAACAACAAGATAATGTTAGTTCAATGTTAATCACATGAACACCTACAATAACACTTAAAATAACATACGAATGATAAGAAGTGACTGAAGAAGGATGATATGACTAAAATAGACTGAGGAGGCACAAGAGGAAGACCCCAGTTCTAGTCTTACTGTAGAGATATAAGGTAAACAGTGAGCCTTCTGCCACAGTGTGGTACCACTCAATTTCTTTACTCAGGTGGAAGAATGGCTTGAATGCAGCTCGACAACTGTGATTTAACAATGTTCGTGTGGATCTAGAAGTGGCACAAGGTACAACATTTAAAAGGGTTAAAAGGCCTAAAAATCCCAAGAGATTATTGGCAATTGATTCTGATTCTAGTAAGTTTTGTTTGGTGAGCAAATATAACACAGCGAAACAGTATTTAACTGTAATTTTACTTACCAGAGACGAGACTCTGCACAAAAATAAATCACCACATGTGTAATCTTCTAAATACTGACTGATTTAACTCAGGACAATTTTTGGGGCATCCACGTACATTGTAATCATACTTTGGTTTAATTAATATCCATAATATATACACATAAAGCAGTATATTCTGTATAAACTCAAATCTCTGATTAAAATGTACCTTTTATGACTGTAGTTGAACTGAATTTACACATTCAGTGTAAAAATTTCCTCAGGAAATAATATTAGCACTAAGCTAACTCTTTTACTGGTTCTGTTTATCAGTACCTCACATTGTAAGACGGTCGTTTCCAGATTTATACGAGACTAAAACGTGTTCATTTCTAAACATGATATAAAAATAAAGTCCTGGTAAAAGAAACTGACTCCTACAGCGAGCAGCAGCTCAAGCAGTTTGAGTGTAGATGCTGTTTTAGCTCGCTATTAGCTCCCAGTAGCGAATCTCGCTCAGCTTCGAGAACTTTCCACAACCGTCACCTCCTAAAAACACAGGCTTTTACTTCACACTCAGCTCGGTTTATATAAGGTTTATATTCAGTGTTTTGTTGAGGTAGAGTTTGAATGTTGTGGAAATAAACCGAACTAATCTGTTTAAATCAGGACATTATTACACACAGGTTACCGTTATCTGCAGGTCCTCTAATTCCGAGCTGCTCTGGCGGTGAGCGCCATCTAGCGGTGGAGCTGAAGAACCGCAGACCAAAATAAAAACTGCTCTCCTCAGAAATACAGTCAACATTATTGAGGAGATATAATATATAATTTTTAATAGTGATCAGTTATATTTCTATGCTCTCACCAACTGCTGCGTATCATTAAAGGGCCGATATCATGGAAACTTGTGATACAATATGTAAACTTTGTTTAATAATAATCCCATGTATATAAACTGAGCTGCAAGAAAACAGTGTTTTAAATTCAATGTTTCTGTGATGTTATAGAAACCAACTAAATCTATTCAGCCTAAAGCAGTTTAGCCCCACCCACTTACTCAAAACAAGAAAACAAGAATAATTACCATTTTTGGTACATTGATAACTACAAAACTGTTATATATGGACCTAAGGCAAACAGCCCCCACAAACAATGAAGAATATAGAGCATTTTAATGTAGCATAGTTTCATAAAGGTGGCTTTCAGCTTGAGTGGGACAGTCAGAAAGTTAAAGCTTAGAAAAGGTCTACACTGTAATATTAATATACACTGTAATAGCTGCTATATGAATAAACTTACCTTGCCTTGCACTGAGCTGCTCAACGTGGTCTAAGTAGCGCTTATTGGGCTTGTATCTAGTCTTGGAGCTGGTATCTGAGAAGTTTAGCTATGGCATTGCACTGGCTGAAATAATGTTGAGCTTGTCATACTCTCCCCTTGTCTCTCTTCCTTGCAGCCATGCTATTTTTATCTTCTAGCTTGATTAACACATGTAGCAATCAAATAGACAAACACAGCAAAGGGGCAATGCGAGATTGTAGTCAATAGTACAAGCATGGGTCAAAACCAGGAGATCAGCAAACCAGGCAAACAAAACAAGAGGGATGGACAGGAGCAGGAGTCAGTAACCAATCAGACAATCAGAACAGGCAACCAGAATCAGATAAGGGCAAAAGAAAGAGAGAGATAAAGTTGAAGAATAAAGGCAGTCAATAACCAGAGATCAGAATAAACAGACAAGGAAAAGAATGCTTGCTTATGCAAACTGAGATTGGCAAAACTTGACAGAGAACATGTGCAATGTTTATATAGTGTGTGTTTTTGTGTGTCTAATGTGTATCAGGGGTGTATTCCTGAAAGCTGGTTTAACAAACTCTAAACCTAAGCCGGAACTCAGAGTTGACTTATCTCACCGTGTCATAGTCAAAGTTTCCGGTTCCACAACAGCTGATCAGAGTTAGTTTAGTCAATTCTGAGTAGATTAAACCCCACTGAAGCGCGTTCACTGTCACCCATAAATAGGCATTCAAAATGGAGCGACGAAAAACCTATTTACTATGGATCCTCTTGTGATCTTATTTCACACCCATAAAGGAGGAAATATTAATGCCTGCATATGCAGAACATAAATACAGATTTAAACGTAACCGTAAAACTTCAGCAGCTGCAGAAGAAAGATAACTGGCACTGCAGACCAAGTTGATGCGTGAGTTATTATGTTAAAGGTGTATTCTAAAGTTACTAAAGTTATTAGTTATAGTGCATAAACTGTGGAATAGTGAGAACTGTATGTATCTGAACCAGTGTAACTCCATCTCTCCAGCGCCAGGCGGTGTGGCTCAAACAGCCGAGCCTCCTGCAGTTGTAAGTAATCTTAAAGTCCCTAGATGTTACTTAAGATGTACAAATATCTTTCTTTTAAACAAAAATAATCATTGTTTCAGGATGAAGTAATAGTCTCTGCTGTCTCAGAGTGGGATGATGCTCTGGGAGGTCTATGAATGTACAGTATATGTTGCATATGTTGAATATATTGACCACAGCATTTCATGTGATCCACCATGATAATATATGACTGCCCTTTTACAGAACATGGCAGGAGACGTACAGTCTAATGAGAGACCATCAACATCCATAGTTCAGCTTGGAACAGTGAGATTAGTTTAATGTCTTACAAAATAGCTGAAATATTTAGAATGCAAATATATTTATTTGACCATGTCAGGGTATTTTTCTGTCTTCCTTTCTGCTTCCAATCTGCCTATAAAGGATTTATACGATACGCCTCCAGAAGCAAACTGAGAAGTGTGATCTAAATTTGAAGCAAATAAAACTCAAATAAAACAGACAAGCCTTAAAATTGAGCTGCTGGAATATGGGTTAAAGGTGGGGGCTGTGAGTGTATAGATGTGAATGTTCTTACTAAAGAAAAAGGACAAGGAATTTAACTTTTTTCAGGAAATAAAGAAATCATGAAGATAAATTGTAGCCTTGTTTATTAAATTAAAGGGCAGATGGTGAGAGAAATGATGAGGAAATAATTATTGGGAGAAACAGTGACTGCACATTGCATTCCGGACAGTTCTACCATTTCTGTTGTAGGTTGTAGCGTGACTGTGGTCCAGGCTCAGGGTCAGGGTATAGTGTCATCACATAGGGCATGCAGGGATACCCTCTGTCTGCAAGAAGGAGACCATCGTATTGTCCTGCACACAGGGGCTGCAGTGGTTTAACTGAAACAATGTAACCATACACTGAATGTGAACCACAGCAAACATTTCCCAAGAAACACCCGTGCATCATGCACAGAGCCAGGCCGTCTGGCTCCAAGATTTCTAATTATGTTTGCAGCATCACATATCTTCAGGGAAGATATAAGAAAGTCTATGTAATAAATGACTTTTACATAAAGTACATTTAAGATGGTCACTATGTGTATATTAATTCTGTAGAAGGATCTGTTTCATTTTCTGCTGGTGCTTTATTTGGGATGTGGGTTACATCCATCCTGAAAAATTAAAAGATGCAGAGCTGTTTCCACTTTCCAATTATTTTATCAATTTGAAATCTTTGTTAAGAAATACAAACTTGCAATTCTGTGAAATTCTTCTTTGATGATTATTATAGGCTTATGCCCAGGAAACACCACAAAACTGTACATCAAACTTTTAATGCTAGGCATGCTTTTCAGACGGACCGACATACAGTAGCCTTCCCTGTGTATTCAGCATCTCCTACACTGTACCTACACAGCAGGTTTGCTTCAGAGTGTAAGTGGCTATAGTAACTGACACCGGTTTTCTATAATCTCGGTTTCTGGAACGAAAAACCTCGGGTTTTTGTGAATTCTGAGTTAACTTACCCGGTTTTATCGCTTTCTCGAGTACACCCCAGGCGTGTGTGATTAATACTCTGGGGAAGCAGAACGTAGAAGTGATGTGTGATTGGTGTGTTGTGAACATGTGGGTGTGATGTAATCGGGAGATGCACACTGGGAATTGGAGTCAGGAAGATTGGAAGTGCATGATATTTATAGATTAGACTAGAATAAATATGATGTGTTCATTACAGCCTTTGGCAGCCCAATATTACTGCTGTATACTGACCCCATGCTTGATTATATTGTTATGTTTTGTAGGTATCAGAGTTAATACAGAAATTAAAATGAATGAACCAGCAGAGCACGTATGAGACCAAATATCCCCTGACAGAATGCCCAACACCAAAGGTAAACACACCACCAGTGGTTTCTGATTGCTTATTTATACACTGAATCATTTTCCTTTATTTAACACATTAAATACTGCATGATATTTATAGATTAGACTAGAATAAATATGATGTGTTCATTACAGCCCTTGGCAGCCCAATATTACTGCTGTATACTGACCCCATGCTTGATTATATTGTTATGTTTTGTAGGTATCAGAGTTAATACAGAAATTAAAATGAAAACATACAATTAAGAACAGTTAAGAATGTCTTTTACTTCTGTTTTAGCTAATAGTTATTTAGCACTAGTTTGTATTTTGCAATAATCATATTAATATTCTTCTTATTCTTTGAACGCTTCTTCTCTGCTTTGTCTTTGGAGAACCACAGTGTTTCTCCTGCTGTTATTTTTGTAACCCCACTCATATTTAAACACACTCCACCTTTTTGTGCTTTTATTGGCTAGACTTCCTAAGAGAAGTTTGCTGATTGGCTGGCTGAAAAGTGGTTCTCTTCACCAGAACTTACACCTAAAATACTTGAAGTAAAATGTGTTTTTAGGTTTAAACTTCCCATCAGTTTAGATTCAGATTCACACTCAATTACTAATACCTGTTTATTTACTGCAGTATTTCTGAATTTATACACATATAATGTGAAATAGGAGAATAATGACATACATGCAGTAAACAAATTATAATAATAACAATAATATTAAAAAAGAAAAACAATTAAATAGACCATAATAGAGTAAGTTAATAACATATATGGTAAATGGGTGTGAAATATGAGGCACATGTATAAAGGCACAGTGCCTATGGATCTGAGTACAGAGATGTAGTAATAATGATGTCAAGCTGGTGCTCCGAGATGGTGTTCAGCTGGTACTCAGAGAGCCATCCAGATATGGCTCAGTATTTAATAATGTCCTGGCGCAGTACTGAAGTAATAAAGATGGCACTTGCAACAATAGGCTGGTAGAAGATCTCCAACACCTACTCAGAAGGTAGAGTCTGCTCATCCCCAAGGGCCCTCCAATTCAGTTTATTGTCGGAACAAGAAACCCAGGTATTTATACGTTTCCACCTGCACCACATTCTGACCATTGATGGTGACAGGACTTATTTTGGTCCTCTTCATTCTAAATCACACATTCGTTTCATCATTTTATTCTAAAAGTGTTTATTGATTAAATAGTGTTCCATAAGAAGATATAATTTGGGAATAGTGAAAACATTGCACTTTACCCAAGTCTTCACCCTGGCTAAAGTTGTGATATCATACAAACAAATGTATTTTATTTAACAATAGTTCTTAATTTTAAAAAAATATCATCACAGAAATGTACATGTTAAATTAATTATAATAATTTATTTTTAATACAATAAATGACACAATTAGAAATGCTGTAAATAAAGTTTATACTGTGTGCTGTTAATACTCAGGTAGACAGAGGTCACTGTGAAGGTTAAGAGTCTGAATCTATGCCCTGTTTGACTGTAATCAGTGTACCTGTATAAATTATCAGTGTGTTTTTATAGTTCTTAATAAAACTTCTGATTTACTGTTTTCTCGAGAAACATGAAGAATTCTGGAGCAATTTAATGAGATGAAATTAAATGGTATAATAGTATATATAATATTTGCTGTTTTCCCCTAATTTTGTCAGAGTTTTGTTCCATAAGATCATTTATATTTTCTAAATGTGGTAAAGTAACAAATAAACAGATCCTGATTTTGTGAAATGGCAGCGAATTAATGAACATCAGCAAAAAGTGTAAAGGTGTATATTTTTTAATGATTTATTTCCTAATCAACTGAATCCTTTATAACATTGACTACATATATTTATTATATTTTTTCATATTTACCACCTTTTAGCTTGTGATGAAGTTTTCAAGGCGTCTCCAGATTGAAGTTGGGCCATTAGCAGCCTTTCAGCTTTTCTAAGTACTTCTTTGCTGCTTTAATCCGTTTCTCCAGTCGGTATTTAGACTTTTTATACAGAAATGTTTCCTGAAAAGAAACATAGTACTTACAGCTTACCTTGTCTTTACTTAATTGTCCCTGTTGTTTTGGTAATCAGCAGGGCTTTATGTTTCTCATCACTGATGTTTGCTCAAATACAGGAAGCAGAAAACTCTATGGATGCAAAATAAATAGACTGTAAAGTTGACTTCACAATGGTTAGTTTGGTGAGACCTATGGAATCTGATATATTTTATTCTGATAATGGAAATATGCTTAATGTGGAAATGGTGGCTTATATCAAAGACCTGAAATACATCTTTATCTTTATACATCTTTATCCTTCATTTTACCCAATGAAGTCCCTAAATTACATGCACATAACATCCTGAATGCAGTCATATGACAAATTATGAATTTGTGTACGTGACCAAATTTTCAATTCAATTATTTAAATCAATATATGTTCTGTTGTTCAGTTCATATTAATGTGAACATAATTCAAATTAATAATTATAAATAAATTTAATTATTAACAAAATGTTTTAAATAATTATTGCATATCAGTACCCTGGCTTCAGCTGAAATGTTGTTCTAAGCATTTCAAAAAAACAGGAAATTTTACAGTCTTATATTGAGCCTACTTATATGTCATTGTATTTACTTGTAGTATGAGTACCAAGAACCAATACAGTCTTAAGAATGCACTGGATATCATCACTGGAGATGACAGTGAGTTTGGGAGATGTCTCTGATGAAGATCCTGAAGATCCTGACTACACTGCCAGCAACAAAGACATGGAGAATAATAAGTCAAGTGAGTCTGACGATTAAGACTATAGTGAACCAAATTATTTAGATGATATACTGCAACCTGCTATAAATACCAGACAGCAAAACACAACCAGCCAAAGAAGAAAATAATTTTCCTGGAGAGAGAAACCATTTGAAACCCCTGAGTGGACATTGAAAGGAGTGTTATGCTTCCAGATGATCTTTTTACTGGAGTATGAAGATCAGTTCATTGCAGCAGAAATATTGATGGAACAAACAAAAATGTACAGTGTACAAAAATCTGAATGGCACAAAAATATTAACACCACTGGGCAGTGAACTGGAGGTTAGGGAGCCAGCCTTGTGACTAGGTTGCCGGTTCGATCCCATGAACCGACAGGACACAATTAAAGTGCATACTGGGTAAGATGTCCTATGGTGGTGGCCAACATGTCACAAAATTTAGGCTGCTGCTCTTCCTCAGGAATCCTCTATGATTATTTGCTGACTTTTTTTTTTCGTTGGCACCACTAGAATTTGAATTAGCAGCTAATTGCACCACAATTTGACCTCTGCATTTAACCTATCCGTGCAGTGAAACACCCACATATACACACGCTAGTGAACATACACACTAGGGGGCAGTGAGCACACGTGCCCGGGGTGGTGAGCAGCCCTATCCATGGTGCCTGGGGAGCAGTTCAGCGTTAGATACCTTGCTCAAGGGCAATTCAGTCATTCCCTGTTGGTTCAGGGGATCGGCTGTCACAAGACCAGATCCCTAATATTCAGCCCACGACTGCCCCACAGTTGTAACACTTTGCAGCAATCGCTTGGCTGGCTTGAAGATGAGAAAAGATTTGCCAAGAAAGGCAGAGGCAGAACACTAAACTACTTAGCGTTTAAAAAACTCTAAAACCAAATACTACTAGCATGATTTTTGTACAGTCACAAAGGGGTCTCTCATAACTTTACGCCACATCACAACCACCACCACCCAAGAAAGTTCGTGTTGGAGTGTCAGATGATGTTTGCACTGATTAAGTTGCTCATTGGCCTGTAAAATGTGCAAAGCGTGGCCGCTGTAAAGTCTGCAAAGTCAATGCAACCACCACCCTCTGTGAGAAATGTGATGTGCATCTTTGCTTCACAGAAAAAATAAATAGTTTCAAACTTTACCATTTGGCTGCCAAAATTCAAGGACTGATGACAAGGGTTTACACATAATTCTAATAATGCAAATATTTTACTTTTTGTATCATTTATTTAATTTCTTACAGTTTTTGCACTCAAGTTCAGTACAATTCAGTACAAGGTTCCCTTGGAATACAACCCGGTAACGACCCCTTGCTCTGCTCTGTGGTTCTTTGCTCAGTCTGTGCCCTCTGAACTTGTATGCCTGGCTACAATGTCTCTCAGCTTTGACCCCCTGCTTTGTCCCTGACTGCGCTCTTGAATTACCACCTGTTAATCAAGAAAAACCTGCATATGGACCTCTGTTTCTGAGTCCCCTTTTTAACAGACTGTTAATAAAAGGAATCCTCCTGTTTACACAGAACAAGGTGGACTGCTCATAATTTGCATTAAAGATCAACTTCTAATCTTTGCAGTCTTAAATATGTTTAAGGTAAAAAAAATATAGGTCAAACACTTTTAAATGAGTTAGACAAAGAAGCTATCACTGCTCTGATTATAGACTTAATGGAACAAAACTCTTAATTAGACAGTGTTCTGAAAAAGCAGACAATCCAAATTATTTTGTGAAAGAAGAACATACAATTATGAAGAAAGCAAAAAATTGCTAATTAATTTAATGAATATTTTGTAAATATAGGATATAATTTAGCAAAAAAGATATGGGAGCGAAGAAATGAGGATGGTATAGATGAGGCTATTATTCACAAAAACCCTTACTCCATTTTTATCCGGGGAACTGAAGAAAATGTAATACTTCAATAAAGGCTTCTGCTATTAAAGTGTATAATGGACAAAGCACCTTCCATGCTCACATCATCGGTGTAATACTCCTAATAATGTTATTGTAGAAGTTGGTTTCTGGGTCAATATCCTGTCTGAATTTATATGTTTTATGTTCCATTTGGTCAAACATTAAGGATTCAAATGTTCATACTTACTATACAGTCTACTTGAATGATCAACCATAAAGTCCTTCTTAATGTGTTCAAACTCTTCCTTATCAATTTCATTGAACAGGAATAAATAATCCTGATTAATGTTTGTCATTTGTTCAGATTTAAAATTGTCCATAGTACAACCAGAATTGCAAATCCTTTAGCCCTCTCGTCATCATTACCTCGGCTTCTTCGGGTGTTCCATTTAGCCATTTTTACAGTTTGTTGTCTATGTTAATTGTAGTTTATGTTGTTTCCTGAGGATTCTTGCTTGTCTGGCAATGTCTGCATTTGTTTTAGTGAGGTGCTCGTTTAGGTACACCCTGTCCTCTTCAGCTCAATCTTGTCCTTCCTATTTACAAATTGAACTATTATGGCAGGATTTGTCTTTTCAGGGAAGGGTGTGACATGCTATAATGTGTTTACTTTGAATGTTTATGTTCTTATTCTCAAAAAACTATATAACTTGCATTTAAAAAAACTGCACACACATAAGCACAGTCACTCATATATCCCTTTATTACTCTTATTTTTCTTATTCTTTGTTCTATTTTTTGCATCTTATTGTATGTTTCCCTATTGTCTGTTATACACAACGCCACACCAAGACAAGTTCCTTGTATGTGTGACATACATGAAATAAACAATTCTGATTCTGATGAGGAGACAGAGAGTGACACCAAGCCCCCTCCATTCTCGGTTCATTAGCAAACAGTTTAATGTGTAATAATTATTTTTGTGATGAGGTGTCCTTCTAATAAGATAACACATTTTCCTTAAATAAAAATAGTATAAAATAGACCAAATAGATCACCACCCCCACCTCCAGTGCCTTATTTGAAAATAAAATTACTTGACTTTCTTCACTTCTTACTACAGATTTGCCTTTTTATTTTCACTTCCACAAAGATGCTAGTTACATTATTTTTCAGGGTTGTTGTAAGACATACATAAACAACGTATATATAAAAACAACTCATATCAGAGGTCTTCTCTATAAGCTTCTGTTGCTATAAAAATTGGTAAAACACAAATGTACAATCTATGTAAAAAACTGCATCATATCTGAGGTCTTCTCAATAAGCTTCTGTTGCTATACACAGTAAAAAAGTATTTTAATTTTCACAAAAATGTAGCAAGCTAAAAAAGTACTCTGAAATGAGAAATACATTTTGGTTTGGTATAAGATCCAAAACCTTTTTATAAAAAAATTACAATATTTCCATTAGTTGGCTGAAGCAGAAACATCAGCAGCTGGGGGCAAGGGCCTCACACTGTTGTTTTTTTTTGTAATCTATTAAGATTTTCAGAAATGGCACAGAGGGAAAGAAACATAGTATCAAAATACATAAAAAAAAAAAAAACAAAAAAACCCAGAAAAATGTCAGTCAGTCATGGGAAGAAAGAAATATGAGAGACAAAATAGCCATATAAATAAAAGTATAGGATACGTTATGGGGGATCAAGAGAAGATATAACATCAAGGTATCTAAAAAATATATTCCAGATTTTATACATTCTCAGAGTGGAGCCATCTCTGATGCATCTAATTTTCTTCAGTTTCACAACGCAACACATTTCTGTGATCCACAATGAATGGGAAGGAGGGGTGGGGGACTTTCAAAAGTATAAGCTTTCTAGCAAGAAGAGTGGCAAAAGAAACAAAATCTGCCTTCATCATTGTTAAAGAAGACAATGATGGAATCACACTAAACAAAGCAATAAAAGGATTGGGTTCGACAGACTGACCCAAAATCTTAGTCAAGGAATGGAAGATCTTAGAACAGTATAAGCCTAACAAAGGACAGGACCAGAAAGAGTGCTCTTGCTATAGCTTGATGGGGTCAATGCTTTTATCAATATGTGAGAGTCTAACTTTGGTGAAGTGAAAACGATGAATAATTTTGCACTGAATAAGAACGTGATTTGCACATATTGATGATTCCAATTCTGACTCCCAGCGGGATTTAATAGTGTCAAGGGAGGCCAACCGCAGCAAATGAATCTGCTCGTATAAGGACGAAATTAAACCTTTTGTAGAAAGGGTTGACTTTAGAAAAATATCCAAAGGGATATCTCCTGGCAAATTGGGGAATTGTGGTGTTGAATTTCTAACAAAACTGCGGATTTGTACATATTTTAAAAATGTGAGTTAGGTAGAGAAAATATATCCATTAACTGTTAAAAAGATGCAAATACATTATCAATGTATAAATCTGATAGACCCAAGATGGACCATGTTTTAAAGGTAGCGTCTGTCAGTGATGGGGGAAATGAAGGATTTGATGCAATTGGGGTCAATGTAGAGAATGACTGCAGACCAAAATAATTCCTGAACTGATTCCAAACTCTTAAGGAAGTTTTAACTATTATATTTTTTTAAATATAGTGGACTAGGCCCCTTAATAAAAAAAGTCACTAAGGCAGCTAAAGATGCAGGTTTAGAAAATAAGGCCTCGGATTCAAGCCATATAGGAGGATTTAAAGAAGAATCGTACTGAAGCCTATATTGAATGATCCTCAGATTTGCTGCCCAATAATAAAATCTGAAATTAGGCAGAGCCAAGCCATCTATTATCTTGGGTCTTTGTAAAAGCTGCCGTAAACTCGTGCAGCATCTACGTGCAGCATCAACAGGGAGGAGCTCGCTTTTTTTAAGATTTAGTTTATAACCTGAGATAGTGGCAAATGAATCAAGTGTGAAGAGAACTGATGGAATCGGTGTAGATCAGAAAGAAACAGGAGCAAGTCATCTGCATATGGCACAACTTTATGTTCTAAACCATTTCTAATGATGCCATTAATTCCTTCATAAAAGTATTAATCACTTTTGCAGATTTAGATAGAACATTAGATCAATTTGAGGAATGATCAAGTCCAGGATCAAGCCAGCAATTAAGGTCTCCACCCAAAATAAGAGAATGCAAAGATAAGTCTGGAATATTTGAAAACAGATGTCTGAAAAATTCATCATTGTCCCAATTTGGAGCATAAACATTTACCAAGTGTACAGGGGTATTAAATAATGTACCTGTGAGCATAAGATAACGGCCATTAGGATCTGCAATCACATTGGAACAACTAAAAGAAAACAATTTATGAAATAAAATTGCCACTCCCCTTGCTTTGCAAGCAAATGAAAAAAAAATCTGATTGGCCAGTCCAACTTGTTTTAATCTTGGAAGTATGATTTTTCAGAAAATGTGTTTCTTGAAGAAAAATCACTTGAGCCCCAAGATGCATAAGATGTTGAAAAACTTTAGTACATTTCAGTGACAAATTAAGACCCCTACAGTTCCAACTGATAAATTTAAGCTCAGCTCCTCTGTATCTGGGTTTCAATATAGGTTGTAGCATACTATAACAATAAGGGGTAAGTATGTAACCTGAACATAGTACAAAACTCTCACGAAGAATCGTACTGAAGCCAATATTGAATGATCCTCAGATTTGCTGCCCAATAATAAAATCTGAAATTAGACAGAGCCATCCATTATCTTGGGCCTTTGTAAAAGCTGTCGTAAACTTTGGGTTTTTTGTTCTGAATAAAATCTAAAAGAAAAGAAAATCTAAACTGATGAAAAAAACTCTTTGGTAGGAAAATGGGTATAGCTTGAAATAAAAAAAAAAACTTAGGAAGAACTTTCATTTTTATCAAATGGATCCGAGCTGCTAAGGATAAATTTAAAATTGACCAACGAGCCAAATCTGTAACTACAAAGGAACAAAATTAGTCTTATAAAGGTCCTTGAAATTGTCAGTTACCTGAACCCCTAAATATCTAAATCTATGTTGAGCAAGTTTGAATGGTAAAGTGCAAGCGTAACTACATGCAGCATCATTAACAGAGAGGAGCTCACTTTTTTAAGATTTAGTTTATAACCTGAAATAGTGGCAAATGAATCAAGTATGAAGAGAACTGATGGAATCAATGTAGATCAGAAAGAAACAGGAGCAAGTCATCTGCATATGGCACAGCTTTATGTTCTAAACCATTTCTAATGATGCCATTAATTTGAGGATTACTACGAAGAGCTATTGATAAAGGTAAGTATGTAACCTGAACATAGTACAAAACTCTCACGAAGCTCAACATTTGCAATGAGTGACTACATGGAA
Source organism: Megaleporinus macrocephalus (assembly GCA_021613375.1). Classification (NCBI taxonomy): domain Eukaryota; kingdom Metazoa; phylum Chordata; class Actinopteri; order Characiformes; family Anostomidae; genus Megaleporinus; species Megaleporinus macrocephalus. The sequence continues at coordinate 68,977,041 of CM038702.1, read as the reverse complement.
AACAACACTGAGCAATAAGAAATAACAAAAAAAAAACGTTAAAAAACCCACTCAACCCCCCCAACGCACACCTCCTCAACTGAGATGTGAGAGTCAAATGTTAGCGAACTCTAAAAACATGCAGTTGAGATGACACAATGTGGACTTTTATTTAAACTACAAATATAAAATGCCATTTGGAGGTTAGTTAACTGTAACTAGAACACCTAACTAATTAGCTAACAAACGGCTTTTTCTTAAAGCTAATTTACATAGCTTTCAGCTAAGACAGCCAGCACCAGATGGCTAATGCAAAAGTGAGAATGTCGGTGTTAAAATTTTGTTTATCTGCTGTCAACCTTGTTTGAACGGAAAGGTTTGAATTCGAGTTACTTTTACTTACTTCAGAGCGATGTGAAGATTTATTGTGTGTACCAGCTGCAGAGTACGGTGCATTCCATGATGGCTGTTCTTATCTCGAGTTCAAAGATGAACAAATGCTGACGTCAGAAGCTCGGCACATGTGATTTTACATTTTAACGTTCAAATTCAAGTTCAACACATTTTTTTTGTTGTAATGACAGTCAGTTCAATCAACATTATGACAGTCCATCTAATAAAAACACAAAATTACTTTTTAGAGTGTATAAAAACTTATAAAAAGTGTATAAAAAAAAAAAGTTTAGAATTATCAAACTTATGTTTGAACCTTCAATATAAGTCCTTAATTTTTTTGGAAAATTATAGACCAATAAGCAACTAGATCAGTGCAAGCATCATCTGGCACTCCAACAAGAACTCTCTTGGGTGGTGGTGTTGGCGGTGGTGATGTGGCATTAATTAATGGGCTACACAAGAATCAGTCTACTTCAGCAACTTCAGCTTGGACGCTCCTTTGTTTTAGTGGTTTCTGAATACCATGTAGTCTACAGTCATGGCAGTATATCAACCATGCATTTACAATGCCTAGCATTATAGTTTGCCAGAACAGGTAGAGGTACAAGCTCTGTGAGCTCATGTGGTACTTATACCTTGCAACGCATGCATCAAGGAGATCTAATCCCCTCATTAATGTGTTGTACTCTATCACAGTTTGTGGCCTGTTAACCTCCACGAATGCTTTGTCTGATTTACTCCAACAATGTTTTCTTTCTTAAAGCTAAACTGCACAGTAGGATGAAATCGATCATCAGGTTTGTTGTTATAACACTTGACAATGGCAAAGCTTTCCTCTTTTTCTGCCTTGACATCAGCGGATCCTCTGCCTCTCTTGGCATTACTTTTCTCATCTTAATGCTAACAACCAGCCAAGCAATTGCTGCCAAGTGTTCCTACAAAATAGATCTGTTGCTAAAGAATCTTGAGCGCTAGTTGTGCTGAAGAAAAAAAAAGCAAATACTTGTAGTTTTGGTTTGATGGGAGCGTTTAAGATAGCGAAACTCCCATGCCAAGTTAGGTTTTCATCGTAGTGCCACCTTGATAAACCTCAAAATCGCAGAGCTTTCCAGAGGAATCTCCATGTGTGAGGCTTTCCCTTCACATACTGCCTTATTGGGATCTTCCAACACGTATACTCTTCATGTCTGTTCGACAAATCAGTGTTGTATGTGAAATATAGACATGCCAGCAAGGTCTGAAAACAGTTGTGTGACACATTGTTCACCACCATGGGACACCTTGGGTCATTGTCCCGGTATGCGCACTTTTATGAAAGAACCATGCATAGGTAAAGGCCAATCAATATGTCCAGTTCTTTAGGTGCCTTGCTAAAGGCCACTCCAATTGTGTCCTGTTGGTTCATGGAATTAAACCAGCAACCTTCCGGTCACAAGGCTGGTTCCTTATCCTCCAGCCCACGATTTCCCAGTGTTGTTAACATTTTTGTGGCATTCTGATTTTTGTACAATGTTCAAATTTGTTTGTTCTACCAGTAGCTGAAGCATTTCTATTCTAATGAACTTTCTGAAGTACTCCAGTAGAGGAATTGGTTCTTGGTACTCATACTACAAGTAAATACAATTACATTTAAGTAGGGTCAAAATAGGACAGTAAAATTCTTGTTTGTTCAAAATGCTTAGAACAACATTTTAGCTGAAGCCAGGGTACAAGTACTGATATGCAATTATTATTTAGTACATTCTGTTAATAATTAATGTATAATTATTAATTACTTTTCTGCATTATATCTTAATTATCAATACTTCACAGTTGCATGAGTCATTTTAGGATAATCTGTTAGATTCATCTTTGGCACATAGGATATACTGCTTTTTGTGTGCACATTTCTATTTTTCCACTTATCCATATTAATTATCGTAGACCTGTGCTGTTTTTGAATAATTTACATGCATTGTCTGTGCTGGTATTCCATCTTACAGATAATTTCATTAAGTAGTAAGACTTCAAGTCTTCAATATGCGCCAACGTTTCCACATTTTCACATTGTAACAGAATAAACTGTATCAAAGTCCATGACGTCTCACCGCCCTCAGTTGTGAAGTTAATTGTGCAGGGTATTTATTTTGCATCCATAGAGTTTTCTGCTTCCTGTATTTGAGCAATATGAGAAACACTGAGCACTGCTGATTACCACAACAACAGGGAAAATTAAATTAAATTAGACAAGGTAAGCTGTACAGACAGCTACATTTCAAGGACAACAAGTATCAATAATAAACCATGGTTTTCATTCAGCACACACTTCTTTATAAGACATACTTAGAAAAGCTAAAAGGCTGCTAACAACCCAACTTCAATCTGGAGATGCCTTGAAAACTTCGTCACAAGTTACAAGGTGAAAAAGACCCCCATTGTCCTGAACAACCACTAAATGACCAACGACCTGAATGAGTTCTACTGCAGATTTTAACAAAGAAAGGACAATCTTCAGTCATTGTCTCCCAGCACCCCCACACAGCCTGGCTCTTTCACCTCTGCCCTCTCACCCATCTTCCCATCAATGGGCAGGCCATTAACAGGCCCATCCCAGTGAAATAAATGATTCAATTTATTAGGAAGTAAGTGATTAAAAATATTTACCTTTACATGTTTGGATGGTGTTCATTATTTCACTGCTATTTCACAAAATCAGAATCTGTTTATATGTTACTCTACCACATTAGAAAATACAAATTATCTCACTAAATTAGGGGAAACAGTAAATATTTTATGTAATATTATATAACTTAACTGCATAACATTTAATATTTATTATATGGGATTGTTATAAATTCAGGTTTCATCTCATTAAATTGCTCCAGAATTCTTCGTGTCTCGAGAAAACAGTGAAAAAACACAATGATTTATACAAATAGAAAGTTACATTTTTTCACTATGCCTAAATTAACTTCTTATGGGACACTGTTTCTTTCTTTTTTAAATATTATGTCATTGTTATAATTGTATTTCATTTATTGGATGTCTGTCATTATTCTCTTATTTTATATCATATGTGTATAAACTTGTATTGTGAATAAACAGGTATTAGTAATTCAGTGTGAATCTGAATCTGAACTGATGGGGAGTTTAAACCTAAAAACATGTTTCACTCCAAGTATTTTAGGTGTGAGTTCTGGTAAAGAGAACCACTTTTCAGCCAGCCAATTAACAAACTGCTCTTAGTAACTTCTAGCCAATCAGAACACAAAAGGTGGATTGCGTTTAAATAAGGGCGGGCTTACAGAAATAACAGTGACAAAGCAGAGACAAAGCAGAGAAGAATCGTTAGAAGAAGAAAAAGTTATTAGAGAGAGAAACAGGAGCTGATCTGCTGAAGGTAAAGAGTGTTTACTACTGTTCACTCTGGTTTTTACTTGTAAGTAAGTAGTTACAGTGTAACGTGTGTGAGTAACAGAAACAGCCTTTATTCAGACTGAGCTGAGATGGAGGAGCTAATATCAGCACTTAGCTCTGTGATTCCGTGAGTCTCAGTAAAACTCGCTGGTCCTTAAAGAGAGGCACTTGTGTGTTAGTGTGTGCAGACTTCAGCTTTAGCTTTTTAGTCTTAAAGTGTTATTTATAAGCTTTATTTATTCAGTTCTATAAGATTAGATGCTATAAGATTACAGTGCTTCATTAGTTGTGCCGTGTTTTTATGAGTAATTGAATAAGTACACCTGTGTGGGTTTGTGCTGATGTGGGATCCTTCCTGGTTAAACAAAGCTGGTGGTAGTAGTCATTGCAAATCTGTAAGTGACTAAACAACCTCGCCCAGCTGCGGTTCACCACACTACTTTGGTCACTAATTCAGTGTATCAAGTTTTGTTCAGTTTCAGTCATTAACCTTTAGCTCCTGATTCTCTTTTTGTGGTTTAATTTCATTCTGTTTTGTTGTTGTTGCGTCCTGTTCTGTTGTTAGTGGATCGATTAACAGAACAGCAGAGCTTTCATCTTTAAACAAAGCGCAAAGGCGCAAATATTAATTCATTTAAACCATATCTTCATGATGTAGTCTTTTATATGACACTTTTTGTAATTTTGTAGTGTCAGTTGCCAATCAAATAAAACTTGCACGCTGCCTCTGTTTTAGTTTTGATTTTGATACCTTCAGGTGATTTTCAATTACACTGAACAGAAACGTTTATCGTGTAAATGTAACAAAACCTGAAGTTCTTTGTATGTGTAAAAAATGTTAATTAACTGATGTGCTTTTCAATGTTTGGGAATTTGGCAACGTTTTTTTTGTTGTTGTTTGTTTACATAATTTCTCATTTTTTCATTTCCACAATGATCTTACGCTGCAAGTCTTCTCCTACTCGCAGTGTCTACTTTCCTGCTCGTTTGTAATTTTAATCAAGGAATCCATCAAGAAACGTCTCATTTACACTGCTGAAATTAAAGTATGAAGTGTGAGAATATGGAGTCCAGAAACTCCAGTACTCAAACATTCACTTCGGCTCTCAACAAGAACATACCTTGCCGACAAACACACAAGACTGCAGCCAAAGAAAAAACTCTGCTCAGAGTGTGGGAAGAGATGTACTAGACACAGTAATCTCCAAAGACACCAGCGCATTCACACAGGAGAGAAACCGTATCACTGCTCAGAGTGTGGGAAGAGTTTTACTATCCAGAGTAATCTCCAGTCACACCAGCGCATTCACACAGGAGAGAAACCGTATCACTGCTTAGAGTGTGGGAGGAGTTTTTCTAGTCACAGTTGTCTCCAGTCACACCAGCTTATTCACACAGGAGAGAAACCGTACCACTGCTCAGAGTGTGGTAGGAGTTTTACTAGCCAGCAAACTCTCCAAATACACCATCGCATTCACACAGGAGAGAAACCGTATCACTGCTCAGATTGTGGGAGGAGTTTTTCTAGCCAGCAAACTCTCAAAATACACCATCGCATTCACACTGGAGAGAAACAGTATCATAGAACAGTACAAGATGCTCTTCTGAATGTGGACATCAGTATTTTTTTTTAAAACACTGGATAATGTTTCATTATAAAGAGAACAAAATTGTTCCTGTTTAAATTGATTAGGTGGATGGCAGATATTAAAGAAAAAAAATCATGTTGTTGACATATTTTTCTCCTGCACTTCGTTCAAGTGTGTACTGGCATAGGCTCCAGCATTCCTTGTCCCAAGGGTGTCAGTGGTTTGAATAAATTATAATTTTCTCCTCTTTTGGAACAGATCAGCTCTCTGAATAGAAGTGTTGTGACACTGTACACTGTGAGAAATTTGATAGAATTTAATATTCAAAGAATAATTATCCACAGCCTAATATGTATAAAAGATAAAGAACATTTATAGTCTGAAACTTTGAAACACACAGACTGTGTATTGTGCAATTCAGACTTCAGGTTTTGTGTTCTTGGGACGGTTAGAAAACCTAAGCTGACTTGGAATTAATGGTGTCAATAGACGGTTGTAAGAAGAAGACCCCAAGTTCATTTGAAAATAATGGTAGTCTATTTAGTGTATGGAAAATGCAAAAAAGCGTGATGCATATTTTGCATTGTCTTGTCTCTGAGTATGACATGAAGGCTGAAGTCAATGCTGTTGGAGTGTAAGATACATGTTAAGCAGAGTACAAAGACAGCCCAGCCTGCCTGATGATGTTACGGCGCTCTAACATTCTTGGGAACTGTGACTTAAAACAGACTTTTTTGAAAAGAACAAACAGCATTTCCAACAAAGGGAGTGTGAGTCTCTCAAATGTATTTATTTTGGTTTGCCTCATGTACTACTTAAATTTTGGTGGTGTGTCAACTATCATTTCAATCATTAGTTTATTGCAGGAAACGTTCTCACATGTATAATGTTTTCAGAATTTTGTCTGCAGTGAAATATAAGAGTCTTAATAAGAATCATGAAAAACTTTTACGTGATCCATGGCATAGATGACAGAAAGCGAGGACAGTCTCACATGGGGACTGGTGTGCAATGGGCCCCAACATAGCCATTGGTGACATGAAGACACCCTTGTACTCATACATGGTGTGGGGACATCTATCACCTCTCTTACACTCCTAGATGTCATGTAACTGGACATAAAACTGATTATCTTGTTTTGTCCTGAAGTTGGGGGGTATTTGGAGATTCTCCCATTAATAAATCCTTTGTCTTTTATGTAATTGTTTTAATAATCTTGATAATAGGGTACAGGAGGTTGGTTTGTGGTGCACATGATTTTGACCATGTGATGTGGGGGGTTGGGCTGAGAGGTAAGAGGTGACAGTGTTGGACGAGACTCCAAAATCTGCGATGACCAGGTGAAGGGGGTACTTCCTGGAGAGGAGTCGTATGAGCCAAGATAGAAAAGTCCCTTTAAGGAGGTCCTGGCAACTCCAACACACAACGATTATTCTGACTGATGTAAGTGAAGATTCTCAGGCTGGTAAACAGTCATCCAGACTCAACAAAAAAAATTTCAGCTTGAGGTGTGAGTGTATTGCAGCCTCTGCTGAACAACATTCATCTATGTTTTATACGTGGCAGGAGATATTTAATAACAAATTTAATAAAAAATTGACATTGTGACTCTAGTCTTGTAGACTAAGAATAACTACATGTGTACTTATAATTTCTGTACTTATTGTGACATTTACAGTGTTTGCAAATGATTTACAAACTGATTACTTTGACACACCCATTAATTACACAAATACATCAGGTTTCTATCCAACAACATTGTGCAAATTGAGCAGTCCCTGACATGTGCATCAGATATGGAATCTGACAGATGGAGTGGTGTGTAAGCATTACTGTCCAATGAACAGCCAGAAAGTTTGTCAAGGTATAGGTCAATCCATTTGTTAAGATGTGACGTACCGGCCATTTAGTGTTGTGTTTTAAAATATAAGAAACTAATATAAGAAACTAATTAAAAAACCAATTAAAATTAACTATCAACATCTTGGTTTACAGGTTATTGTACCTTTGTAGCTGCGTTGGCTTAGTCTTACATTACTAGTGCCTCGTGCGTGGGTTTGCAGACACAGCTGCACTAATACATTACCTTTTATAATGTTAGGTGAAATTATGATGTAAAAAACTTTACCTGAAAGTCTCCAATGAAATGTGAACTATTCGCTCTGCCAGAAAGCTGCTAAGTTACTTGTTTACGTAGCTCCAAATCTTTTAGGAAGGAGTTTGCTGATTATAGAGCTGATCCCAGATTTTCCCAGAAAGCTGTTTCCCCAAGAATACAGAGAGCAAGTCTACAAAAGCTGAGAAATTACAATGTATCTCACAGCATCCTCAAATCTCTGCATGAAATAAGAGGAAAATTATATCAAACTTTTAGATTACATGTCTTAAATTAACATGTCTATTTACATTACTGTTATGATGACAATGTTATGGATGCTATTTGCACTCTCTTACTCTCTCCTTCCCTCTCTGTTCTGGTGTAAGACAATCTTTTTAATTATTCTAATTCTAATAAATTTCTTTATTTACAAGCAGGAGATAAAGGTTTTAAAGGCATTTGTAATATATTTAATATTTTCTTTTGTGCGTTTAACTATAAATTACAAACGTGTGAGAATTGATTTATTATCATTCATGCATATACTTATCCCTGGGCTTCTTTGCTGCCTACTTAATAACAACAGCAAAAGAAGCAACAGATTTAGATTCATTAAACCAATAATAGCCTAAATAATGCATTTGGCGTATTCTCTTTTCTGAATTGAAGAATGAATTCAGACACACATCACAAGTTTAGAGCATATTGTTTTTAGGCCAGGATGGGGCATATTCCACTTCTGAATCCTGCAAGTTATTGTTATTGAGGTCCAGCCCTTTTAGGCAGCAGTTTGGTGATTATAAGATTGAATGAATATTCAAGTAAGCATTCCCTCAGCTTTTTATAGACCTACTCTAAGATAGTATATCATCTTGCTTGAACGATTAACTACACATTTAGTTGTGTTTATACAGGGCTGATTAAAATAGATTATATGAAAGAAAGAAATCTAAAACCAATTAAAATTTACTTTTAACATCTTGGTTTACAGATTATTGTACCTTTGTAGATATTCCCCCCAGTCAGGAATGAATTTAGTAAAATTTCAGCTGTCTCCATTTTCCAGTGTGAACTTTTCAGGCCATCAAAGAGCAGCGCCCCTCCTGAATCCTGCATTTTATTGTTACTTAAGTCCACCTCATACACGGATGAGATTTTTGATTGCAGAAGAGTGCTGAAGTCTTCAATTTTTTTTGTTGAGATTACAGGCAGCTAGCCTGCATCAAAATAATAAATACAATGTTAGTTTAGGAATTCCCCCACTGTGGGACGAATAAGGGCTTATCTCATCTTGTCTTAACAATAGGCAAGAATATTAAGTATTTAAATCATATATTTATGATTAGTTTTGTCCTAACATTTTGTCCATAGATTCAAGATTCAAGATTCAAGAGTTTTATTGTCATATGTACAGCAGAACAGACAGTTACACTGTACAATGAAATTCTTACTTTGCTGCTCCTCCATTCACCAATAGATAAGATAACAAATAAAAGAAATAAAATATATATATACAAAATATACAAAGTATAACAATATAAGTTGAAGTAGATAAAAATATTTTTATAGTTAAAGAATAAAAAATAAAAGTTATGTGTGCTTTTATGTGCAAGTATGAAGAGCAGCAGCCATAAAGTGCAAGTTGCAAGTAACGAATGTAAACAATAATGTTTGTGTGAGTAGTGAATGTAAACAGTATTCTGACAGTACAGTGAGTGTAAGGTGCAGTTTAAATCAGACCAGTTAAAACCAGTTCAAAAAGGAGAGGTTGGAGAGGTAGTGCGTGAGGTGTTCACAAGCCTGATGGCCTGTGAGTAGAAACTGTTTGTCAGTCTTGTGGTCCTGGACTTCACACTCCTGTAACGTCTGCCTGAAGGTAAACGTGTGAAGAGTGTGTGCTGGGGGTGTGTACTGTCCCTGATTATGTTGTGGGCCCTCCTGGTGACCCTGGTGTGGTAGATGTTCTGTAGTGAGGGGAAGGCTGCTCCTGAGATGGACTGTGCAGTTTTGATCACACGCTGGAGAGCCTTTCTGTCCTGAGCAGTAGAGTTTCCATACCAGACGATGATGGAGCTGGTAAGAACACTCTCAATCATACTCCTGTAGAAGGTGCTGAGAATTTTGGTTGGCATACCAAATTTTCTCAGCCTTCTCAGAAAGTACAGTCGCTGCTGGGACTTCCTGATGATGATCTGAGTGTTGTGGGACCAGCTGAGATCCTCACTGATGTGAATGCCAAGAAACTTAAAGGTTTTCACCCTCTCTACCTCAGTCTCCCCTATGTACAGGGGTGTGTGTAGCTCTCGCTTCCTCCTTGGATCAACAATCATTTCCTTGGTCTTGTCTGCATTCAAGGAAAGATTGTTGTCATGACACCAGGCCACCAGCTCAGCCACCTCCTTCCTGTACGCTGTCTCTTCCCCACCAGTGATCAGTCCAATGACTGTAGTATCATCAGCAAATTTGATGATGCTGGTGTTGTTCTGGGAGGCCACGCAGTCGTATGTGAAGAGCGTATACATTCAATTTAGACCATTTCTTGATCAGTTCATCAAGAACACACAAATAGTGCATGCAATCAAATCCAGTAGCAGAAAAATGGTCCCACACCAGAGATCAAACTGTTTAATGCACTATGTGCATTACATGCATCTCACGTGGCAGTGCAGCTGTGTTACTAATCGCTAACAGCTAATTCCTGGTGTAAACAATAGGCGCGTGGCTTCGCACAGGATCTCCAGACACAGTCATAAACAGAGAAAAAAGTAGTGCAAACACCGAAACAAGCACCACAAACTCAAAAATAAGCCAAAAATAAGCCAGAGCTGCTGCAACAGGCTGCCAGCTCTGCGGCACCATCCTGGAAAAAAAGGATGCAAACAATTCCTTATCAAATCAAAATTTACTTTCTACATGAAAAGTCATATATAATACTGAAATGCTTTGACAACTCACATGAAACAATAAGATGATAGAGAGTATCTGAAGGAATTTGAGACCATTCCTCCTCACATAACCTCTTCAGATTCTGAAGTCTACCCTTTTTAGCTCTATCCTTGTGAAAGGAGGGGGATAGCCATGGAAAAGTCTTGTTTCTGTGTCAGTAAACCATGGGTGTGCTTTGACCACTCTGGGTAGCACAACATGAATCAGTGCACTCAAATCCATAGTCTACAGATCCTCGACTCTTTATGAGTTGAGCCTGAGTTCCTTCGACAGTAAGTTAATAATAAAGCTATACACAATGAACTAAGTTGTGAATAAAACAAAATCAAAAGACACATAACATAGACTAAAGAGATACACAATCCACATAGGACAGCAATGAAGTACTTGGAACACTCCACAAGTGTTCTCGGACACTCTATCACTGATTCTTTGTTAGGGTGGTCAACCCAGATCAATGCATATTTCTGAGTTTACAGAAACATACTGATTTGTCAACCTTTTACCCCCAGCTTTTTAATTAAGCAGTTAAGACCTCTAACGGCACACCCATATCATGTCTGTGAGTTATTCACACCCAACAACAGTCTGAATGCTAATAAGCAAAGCCCATTAAAAACCCAATTCACAGCTCAGCTCAAACCTACCACACAATGAATATCCTTTACAATGATATATAAAAGTACATATTTTCAAAAGCTTAACACTTCTAGTTCCTGAGAAGCTAGGAAGGCACCTGCAATGCATTACAAATATATATAAAAATACATTTTAATAACATGAATAGTGTTAAAATGAAAAACAGTAAAAAACATGAAAATGTGAAGTCAGTTGAGTTGTCCTTTTCTGTCCTTATTGAGTAGTAGTAAGGCACATTACTGACCAAAGGAAGAGGTTACTAGCACATTACTTTGGTCAGTTAGTGGAAATGTGTTGGGAATTGACCTGACAGATTACACAAACACTGTGCTGTTCACTGTTAAATAACAGGTTGGCATATTGCAAGAAACGGATAACAGCAAGAAACGTAGGTGTGGTCTTGGCCGAAGTCAAACGGAAGTCTTACCCACCTTCTTTATTCAAAAGCCTGCTTGGCCAATACAATTTCAAAGAATGAGCTAAAGTAAGAACTGGGTAATAAGTTAAATCAGTTATCAGTGTATCCAAGATTAAGTTAAATTTTTTTGTTTTTATTAAAGGCATGCGGGGGATCACACATAAGCCAAGGGCAAAGCAACAGTACACAGAGCGCACTGGTGTCAGTATTCAGGAGGACTCCATTTCATCTTGTGATTCTGCCAATGCTCACAGATGCAACATGCATGGTTAATAATATAATAATACTTTATAAAGACTGTGTCTTACCACACATTCTGTCACAGACTTAGTTGATCCAATGAATTACAAATACAGATTAATTGATTTATTAATTAGATTTTGGCACTTCACCTAACGTTGTAATACGTACCAGGATATCAAGAGGAGAAACATTTTTATCCAGTTTTACTTTTTTAATAAAGTTGTCTGCAAAAACAAACAAGCATGAATCATTTAAAACAGATATGAAAAGACCAGGAAGACATAAGCTAATTAGGACACCAGTTTATGGATTGAATTTCACAGAGAATGGGTATTTGTAAATTTGTAAGACACACACATACTTTCAGTATCTTGTTGCTGTTTTTCTGCTCTGATATGGGATATGATCCAAAATGCTAAACAACTTTAGCCTCTGAATGGACCGTTCCACTTGTATCATTGCACTGGAGATTAGTCTGTTATCGTTCACTTCCTCCTGTGAATGCGATGGTGTGACTGGAGATGACTGTGTCTAGTAAAACTTCTCCCACACTCTGAGCAGTGGTACGGTTTCTCTCTTGTGTGAATGCGCTGGTGTATTTGGAGATTAGTCTGTTGAGTTAATCTCTTCCCACACTCTGAGCAGGGATGAGTTTTTTGTTTGGCTGCAGTCTTGTGTGTTTGTCTGCAAGGTGTGTACTTGTTGAGAGCAGAAGCGAATGTTTGAGTACTGAAGTTTTTGGACTCCATATTCTCACACTCCATACTTCCTAACTTCAGCAGTGTAACGTTTTCCTTTTGGAGATGTTTCATGATGGACTCCTGGATTAAAATTACAAAGGAGCAGGAAAGTAGACACTTTGAACAGAAGAAGACTTGCAACGTATTCTGGAAATGAACAAAACAAGAAATCATGTAAACAACAACAAACAAAATATTTGCCAAATTCCCAAACATTGAAAAGCACATCAGAGATATATATATATATTTTTTTTTATATATATATATTTTTTTTTTACACATGCAAAGAACTACAGGTTTTGTTACATTTACACGATAAACATTTCTGTACAGTGTATTTGGTAATCACCTGAAGCAGTATCATCTAATTCTCCACATACACATTATTCTATTAACTTAATAGGATTGGATTTTTAAACATGCTTCAAATATCCTGAAAATGTTAAGCCTCAGGTATCAAAAGCAAAACTAAAACAGAGGCAGCGTGCATATTTTGTTTGATTGTCACCTGCCGCTACAGAATTAAAAGAGAAAAAAAGAGACATATAAAAGGCTAAAACATGAATATATTGTTTAAATTAATTTATATTATTTAAAAGATACAACTCATAACTATTTCAGATAAGCCCCAAGATCAGTGCATGTGTCCTTCATAAATATGTTTGCAGTGATTAAGTGTCTGAGACACAACACAGGAGAGTTACAGGCCTGTAGATGTTGCCTTTTGCATGGTTCTACTACACCAGTCATGCAAAATAGCCAAATGGGAAACAGGTCTGCACTGGAAGTAAACCTAAAGGCCATGCTATGTATAGTTTGGTAAGCTAACAGTGCCTGGCCAGATAATCCTCTAACTGGATCTTACTGATTTCTAATTAAATACACCTGATCTACACTGAGCACACCATTAACCAAAGTGTACATAGAACCCTCCTCCCTTTATCCATACTGTACAGCGTACCTCATTTTCCAAATTCATATTCACATCAATAAATAATGACTCAAGAGTTAAACTAACAACAGTAGCAGAAGGGAAACAAACTGATGATCAAAATTACCTGTACTTCAAGAAACATCCAACACAGGAACACAAAACCGTTCAGCTCTGTTCTCGTCTGAACCTTTTAAACAATACAATCCTGAATATCCAAAGCAAAATGAGTGATCAGTAGTAAAGCAGGACAGGACCCAACAACAACAAAACAGAATGAAATTAAACCCCAAAAAGAGAACCAGGAGCTAAAGGTTAATGACTTAAACTGAACTGATACACTGGATTAGTTACCAAAGTAGTGTGGTAAACCCCAGCTGGGCAAGACTGATGTTCAATCACTTTATTAAATTAAAAAGTATAAAATGGACTGAGTCTATGAGTGACGCTATGAGAGACGCTATAGTGTGTTTGTTTTTAAAATAAAATCCAACTGGTTCATTGCACAACACAGGCTGTGTGTTTCAGAGTTTCAGACTATGAATGTTCTTTATCTTTAATACATATTGGGCTGTGGATAATTATTCTTCTATATTATTTTTCTTTAAATTTTCAAGTGTACAGTGTCACAACATTTCTATTCAGAGAGCTGATCTGTTGCAAAAGAGGAAAAAATGATAAATTATTCATTTATCATCTAAACCGCTGACGCCCCTGGGACAAGGAATGCTGGAGCCTATGCCAGCACACATTTGAGCGAAGGGCAAGAGAAAAAAAATGTCAACATAATTTCTTTTTCTTTAATATCTGGCATCCACTTAATTTAAACAGGAACAATTTTGTTCTCCTTATAATGAAGCATGTAGTAAACCAGTGTTTTAAAAATACTCATGTCCACAATCGGAAAAGTATCTTGTATTGTTTTTGACATGACCTATATCACTATTGTCCATTCCTACTGCAAATGCACAGGTGTCTCTTGAGTGAAGCACTATATCTAAAACTCCTTCCACACTCTGAGCAGTGATATGGTTTCTCTCCTGTGTGAATGCGATGGTGTCTTTGGAGAGTTTGCTGGCTAGTAAAACTCTTCTCACACTCTGAGCAGTGATACGGTTTCTCTCCAGTGTGAATGCGCCGGTGTATTTTGAGAGTTTTCTGGCTAGTAAAACTCTTCCCACACTCTGAGCAGTGATACGGTTTCTCTCCTGTGTGAATGCGATGGTGTATTTGGAGAGTTTGCTGACTAGTAAAACTCTTCCCACACTCTGAGCAGTGATACGGTTTCTCTCCTGTGTGAATGCGCTGGTGTGACTGGAGATGACTGTGTCTAGTAAAACTCTTCCCACACTCTGAGCAGTGATACGGTTTCTCTCCAGTGTGAATGCGCTGGTGTCTTTGGAGATGACAGTGCTGAGTAAAACTCTTCCCACAGTCTGAGCAGTAATACAGATTCTCTCCTGTGTGAATGCGATGGTGTATTTTGAGAGTTTTCTGGCTAGTAAAACTCTTCCCACACTCTGAGCAGTGATACGGTTTCTCTCTTGTGTGAATGCGCTGGTGTATTTTGAGAGTTTTCTGGCTAGTAAAATTCTTCCCACACTCTGAGCAGTGATACGGTTTCTCTCCTGTGTGAATGCGATGGTGTATTTGGAGAGTTTTCTGGCTAGTAAAACTCTTCCCACACTCTGAGCAGTGATACGGTTTCTCTCCTGTGTGAATGCGATGGTGTATTTTGAGAGTTTGCTGGCTAGTAAAACTCTTCCCACACTCTGAGCAGTGATACGGTTTCTCTCCAGTGTGAATGCGCTGGTGTCTTTGGAGATGACAGTGCTGAGTAAAACTCTTCCCACAGTCTGAGCAGTAATACAGATTCTCTCCCGTGTGAATGCGCTGGTGTATTTTGAGATTTTTCTGGCTAGTAAAACTCTTCCCACACTCTGAGCAGTGATACGGTTTCTCTCTTGTGTGAATGCGCTGGTGTATTTTGAGAGAACTCTGTTGAGTAAATCTCTTCCCACACTCTGAGCAGGGATGAGTTTTTTGTTTGGCTGCAGTCTTGTGTGTTTGTCTGCAAGGTGTGTACTTGTTGAGAGCAGAAGCGAATGTTTGAGTACTGAAGTTTTTGGACTCCATATTCTGACACTCCATACTTCCTAACTTCAGCAGTGTAACGTTTTCCTTTTGGAGATGTTTCTTGATGGACTCCTGGATTAAAATTACAAAGGAGCAGGAAAGTAGACACTTCGAACAGAAGAAGACTTGCAACGTATTCTGGAAATGAACAAAACAAGAAATCATGTAAACAACAACAAACAAAATATTTGCCAAATTCCCAAACATTGAAAAGCACATCAGTTTTTTTTTTGTTTTTTTTTACACATCCAAAGAACTACAGGTTTTGTTACATTTACATGATAAACATTTCTGTACAGTGTATTTGGTAATCACCTGAAGCAGTATCAGCTAAATTCCCACATACACATTATTCTATTAACTTAATAGGATAGGATTTTCAAACATGCTTCAAATATCCTGAAAATGTTAAGCCTCAGGTATCAAAAGCAAAACTAAAACAAAGGCAGCGTGCATATTTTGTTTGATTGTCACCTGTCACTACAGAATTACAAAAAGAGTCATATATAAGGCTACATCATGAATGTATGGTTTAAATGAATTAATATTATTTAAAAGATATAGCTCATAACTATTTAAGTCCTAAGATTAGTGCATGTGTCCTTCATAAATATGTTTAAAGTGATTAAGTGTCTGAGACATAATACAGGACAGTTACAGGCCTGTAGATGTTGCCCTTTGCATGGTTCTACTACACCAGTCATAACCAACATTTACATGTGTGTCAGTGTGTTTACTGATGAAAGCTCTGCTGTTCTGTTAATGGATCCACAATCTACTATCTAAAAAGAGAAAGGAGGAGTTTATCAGGTTTGTGTGCCCTCCCCAGGCTCTAGAACTAGGGGCTGGGAACCAGCACTCAGTCAACGCATTTCTAACAGTGACACTATTAATGACATGTGTCTGTGTGATTAATTAGCTTAATTTTTATTCAGAAAAAGAGAGAAATTTAACATTTATCTATAGTGACTGCCCTTTCCCCTTCCTGCCTCCGTGCTGTTGAGATGCTTCTCTGCTCAGCTCTTATAGATTCTTTTTCGAGTTACAGTATGTGAGCTTTTTGCGTACAGAGAAATCAGGAATGCGTTTTTACAGCAGAACTATACAAACAGGAAACAGAAACGTTCCTTATGGCTTAACAGAAGATCTGACAGGCACAGATTATATGGATGGAGCTGCTAATGTGAGCACAGCTGGCAAAATAGCCATATGGGAAACAGGTCTGCACGGGAAATAAACCTAAAGGCCATGCTACGTATAGCTCAGTATGCTAACACTGCCTGGCCAGGTAATCCTCTAACTGGACCTTACTGAATTCTTATTAAATACACCTGATCTACATCACTAACCAAAGTGTACATAGAACTGTACAACATACCTCATTTTCCAAATTCATATTCACATGAATAAATAATGACTCAATAGTTAAACTAACAACAGTAGTAGAAGAAAAACAAACTGCGGAAATCAAAATTACCTGCACTTCAAGAAATGCAGTGAAATATCCAACACAGGAACACAAAACCGTACAGCTCTGTTCTCGTCTGAACCTTTTAAACAATACAATCCTGAATATCCAAAGCAAAATGAGTGATCAGTAGTAAAGCAGGACAGGACCCAACAACAACAAAACAGAATGAAATTAAACCCCAAAAAGAGAACCAGGGGCTAAAGGTTAATGACTTAAACTGAACTGATACACTGGATTAGTTACCAAAGTAGTGTGGTAAACCCCAGCTGGGCGAGACTGTTTAGTCACTTAAACGGGAGACAGGTGTCTGAGGGCGAAACCTGGTGTTAAATAACTTTATTAAATCAAAGTATAAAATGGACTCAGTTATAGCTAGACTGTCCCAAACATAATTCACAGAAGAACCAGTTAAAGCTACACACCGTGCAATAATCCCACATCAGCACAAATCCACACTGGTGTACTTCTTCAATTACTCATAAAAACACAGCACAACTAATGAAGCGTTGCAATCTTACAGCATCTAACTGAATAAATAACGCGTTAGGACTAAAAGTTGAACTGAAGTCTGCACACACTAACACACAAGATACAAATATCGATAGTCATAAAGAGGGAATGACACAACGGTAACAACTCAACTAAGCAATAACTACTGGAGAAGAGAGAGAGAGACATTCTAGTCGGTTCCCACAGTCACACAGAACCGGCGTCGCACACTCTAACCACGTGCCCGCTGTACCTCTTTTTAAGGACCAACGAGTTTCAGTGAGACTCACGGAATCACAGAACGAAGAGCTAATATTAGCCTCCTCCATCTCAGCTCAGTCTGGATAAAAACTGTTTCTGTTACTCACACACTTCACACTCTAACTACTTACTAACACGTACAAACCAGAGTGAACAGTAATAAACAATCTTTACCTTCAGCAGATCAGACCCTGTTTCTCTCTAATAACTCGGAGGAGCTGCTGCTGCTGCTGCTTCTACTTCTTCTCTGCTTTGTCGTTGGAAAACCATAGTGCCTCTCCTGCTGGTATTTCTCTAATCCCGCCCCTATTTAAACACACTCCACCTTTTGTGTTCTGATTGACTAGAAGTTACTAGGAGCACTTTGCTGATTGACTGGTTCTCTTCACTAGAACTCACACCTAAAAAACTTTTTAGGTTTAAACTCTCCATCAGTTCAGATTCACACTCAATTATTAATACCTGTTTATGCACTGCAGTATTTCTGTATTTATACAAATATGATATAACATAAAAGAACAATGACATACATCCAATAAATACTCTACAATAATAACAATGACATAATGTTTAACAAAAGAAAGGTAGTTAAATAGACTATAATCACATATTTATTTCATCATATTATTCTCAAAGTGCTTATTGACTAAACATGGTACCATAAGAAGGTATAATTTGGGCATAGTGAAAAAATGACACTTTCTGCTGCAAGTCTGCACACCACTGGCTGAAGTTGTGAGATCAAACAAACCCATTTCTTGTATTTAATAATACTTCTCAGTTAAATAAATGTGTCATCACTGAAATGTACATGTTAAATATTTCTAATAATAAAATTAATGACAATATCAGATATGTACATATATTTAAAGATTGTAAAGTTTACACTGTGTGCTGCTATTACTCTGAGCTAGACAGAGGTCACTATGAAGGTTAAGAATCTGAATCTGAGTCCTTTTTGACTGTAATCAGTGTACCTGTATAAATCATCAAGGTGTTTATTTACTGTTTTCTCAAGAAACATGAAGAATGCTGGACCAATTGACTGAGATGAAACCTGATTTTATAACAAATCTCATATAATAAATAATCAATGTTATGAGGTTAAATTATATAATATTATATATAATATTTACTGTTTTCCCCAATTGTGTCAGGGTTTTGTTCAGTGAGATAATTTGTATTTTCTAATGTGGTAAAGTAACAAATAAACAGATTCCAATTTTGTGAAATAGCAGTGAAATAATGAACACCATCCAAAAGTGTAAAGCTAAATATTTTTAATTATTTACTTCTTAATCAATTGAATACTTTATTTCACTGACTACATATATTTACTCATGGTTACTTTATGGTGTACAGTTTCCTCAGTTCTTTAACAGTCTGGTGGGGATAGGCCTGTTAATGGCCTGCCCATTGATGGGGAGATGGGTGAGGGGGCAGAGATGAGAGAGCCAGGCTGGGTGGGGGTGCTGGGAGATAATGACTGAAGATTGTCCTATTTTGTTTGTTAAAATCTGAAGTACAACTCATTCAGGTGGTTGGTCATCTGGTGACTGTTCAGGAGAATGGGGTCTTTTTCACCTTGTAGCTTGTGATCAAGTTTTCAAAGCATCTCCAGATTGAAGCTGGGTCGTTAGCAGCCTTTCAGCTTTTCTAAGTACTTCTTCTTTGCTGCTTTATTCAGTTTCTCCAGTCTTTTTATACAGAAATGTGTCCTGAATATAAACCATTATTATTTATCATTATTATTGCTACTTGCTGTCCTTGAAATGTAGATGGCCTTACAGCTTACTTTGTCCCTAGTTACTTTTCCCTGTTGTTGTTGTTGCAGGAAAGCAGGGAACTCTATGGTTGCAAAATAAATGCACAGTTAACTTCACAACTGAGTGAGACATGATGGACTGTGATACAGTTTACTCTGTGACAGTGCAGAGTGGAAATGTGCCTAATGTGAAAATGATGGCACATATTGAAGGCTTGAAGTCTTGCTACTTAATAGAATCATCTGTGAGATGGAATGCCAGCACAGACAATGCATGTAAATTATTCATATATGTGACAACAGCACAGGTCAACCATAAATAATATGGATATGTAGAAAAATAGAAATATGCACATAAAATCCTATGCGCCAAAGATGAATCTAACAAATTCTAAAATGACTCACACAACTGCACAGTACTCATAATGTAGATATAATGCTAACAGTCATATGAAGATTTTGTAATATTTAAAATAGAGGATTATTTTAATAAAAAAAACACTAGTGTGTGTGCTTGATTAGCCCATGTGAGAAAAACAGCTCCTTTTTTAAAGTGTTTTTTGTTTTTAAAAGGTATGTTACAACCCATTTAACAATTTAAACAATTTAATAACATCACATAACACATATAACCTATTCTGACCTCATTTCAAGAAAAAGTGATGAAATTCGACATGTAAAAAATGTGTCGCTGTGTCCTATATGGTACATAGAGATTTTAACAATGAAATAGTATGTTTAAGCATATTTTAATTAATATACACAGATTGTACTTGTACTTGTTTTTTACTTGTACTTGTACCCTGGCTTCAGCGAAAACGTTGTTCTAAGCATTTCAAACAAACAAGAAGTTTACTGTCCTATTTTGACCATACTTAAATGTCATTGAATTTACTTGTACTATGACTACACTGGAATACTTCAGAAAGTTCATTACAGCAGAAATCCTTCAGTTACTGGTAGAACCAACAAATTTGTACATTGTAAAAAAATCTCAATGCCATAATATGTTAACACCACTGGGCATACGTAGACTGGAGGTTAGGGGACCAGCCTTGTGACCAGAAGGTTGCTGGTTTGATTTCATGAACTAATATGACACAATTAAAGTTCCCTTGAGCAGGGCACTTAAAGAACTAGAAATATTGATTGGCCTTTACTAATGCATGGGTTTTTAATAAATGTCTGGAAATCGTGCATACTGGGAAAATGACCCAAGGTGTCCCATGGTGGTGGACAATGTGTCACACAACTGTTTTTAGACCTCGCTGGCATGTCTACATATCACAGACATCACTGACTTGTCAAACAGGCAAGAAGAGGATACATGTTGGAAGATCGATCAGTAGCTTGATATGGTCCGCAAACAATGCCTAGTGATCACTCCAGAAAAGTACAACTATGCTATTGAGAACTTTCCACATCTCTGCACATCTCCAGTTAACTCAACATTTTGTTACATATCTTATATTTGTTTTTTAAATTTGTGCCTATATTTATGTATTCTTAAATGACAGTTTTTCCTATACAGTTTTCTATATTTCAGTTACTATAAGAACTGAGCAACAGACTTTTGTACTGAATTTTAGAAAATATGCAATAACTAAACAAAATGCAATAAATGATACAAAAAGGAAAACATTTGCATTGTCAGAATTATGTTTGAACCCTCAATATCAGTCCTTGATTTTTTGGGAAATTTAGTCTAAGCCAAATGGTAAAGTTTGAGACAATTCCTTTCCTCTGTAAAGCAAAGAGGGTGGTGGTTGCAATGACTTCACTGACTTTACAGCGGCCATGCTTTGCACATTTTACAGGCCAATGAGCAACTTGATGAGTGCGAGCATCATCTAGCACCCCAACACAAACTCTCTTGGGTGGTGGTGGTGGCGGTGGTGATGTGGCATTAATTGATCTGCTACAGATGAATCAGTCTATGAGCAACTTCAGCTTGGATGCTTCATTGTTTTAGTGGTTTCTGGATACCATGTAGTCTACAGTCATGGCAGTATATCAACCATGCATTTACAAGGCCTAGCATGATAGTTTGCCGTGACCTTGCAACGCATGAAAAAAGTAGATCTAATCCCCCATGAATGTGTTGTACTCTATCACAGTGTGTGACCTGTTAACCTCTACAAATTCTTTGTCTGATTTGATCCAACAATGTGTTCTTTCTTTAAGCTAAACTGCACAATAGGATGAGATCTAGGTATCAGGGTTGTTGTTATACCACTTGACAATGTGACAATGACAATGTCACCTTGATAAACCTCAAAATCACAGAGGTTTCCTGAGGACGACCATCGGCCCCAAATTTTCAATCCCCATGTGTGATTGACACAAATGTGTTGTGTGAACTGTATTTAACAGGATCGACTGGTAACATTTTGGACCATTTTTTGTGTTGATGTTATTTAAAAACATTTAGAATGAAATCTACTTATTTTAAGAAAGGCACACTCATCCTCTTTGAATCAACATAATTATGTGTAAATACTAAGTAATATAAATAAGTTACTTTCCATTTACAAGCACTTCCACCAGCAGTTGTTCTGCAGCGATTACCCAATAGAGTGTGTCCAGTTAGTGTATAGTTTCTAACTAAGGTAAAAAAAAAAACTATTTATCTAACTACTGTGATTTACTTCTGTGACCAAGCAATATTTTTTTAAATGTTGAACTTGAACATCATTGGCTACACCAGCTATAGTGAAAGTAACATGTTGGAATGAATGCTGCTAACATTAAGTGTTAATCATTTTTGCATCAACCCAACAACAGTATTAATAAAGAATACTGTAATACCTAACCAATTTAATATGGGCTTTTTCAATATGCGCTTACATATAGTTCCAAGACGCCACCTAGTGGCCGATACTGTTTTTGCATCTGTACAAACAGAATGTTCTAGAAAACAGCACTGCAGTGCACCAGGTAGAGTAAGGTATTTGACGTTGTTAAAGCTCGGTTCATGGGTATCTACCGTGTTTAGTAATGTTTTGCCAGCTTGTGCCAGAATCTTCCAGCAAGGAATGTGATATGAGGTACACTGTATGTAAAGCAACACCACAGTTTAATTATGAGATATAAAGTTATTGTAAATTAAGCTTACAATAAATACATATTTAACTTAAATTAAATTAGTTAATGTGCTGTTAATGTTAAAAAGTCTAAAGGAACAGTTTAGACAGCTGTCAATGGACCAATGAACCATGTGCACTTACATCTGGTTTAACATCATATGAATATAATGAATATAATGATAATATAATAGGGTAAAATAATAATATAATAGGGTAACATATTTTACAGTGTAGAAAGTGTTCTGGAAAAGCAGACAATCCAAATTACTTTGTAAAAGAAGAACATACAAACATAAATAGAGCAAATGAAATTGCTAATGAATTTAATGATTATTTTGGAAATGTAGGATGTAATTTAGCCAAATATACTGGGGAGCCAAGAAATAAGGATGAGGACACAAATTCTCCAATTATAGACCAGTTTCTCTCCTGTCCCAATTCTAAAAAAAATAGCAAACCTATTTGTCCAAAGTCTCAATCCATTTATAAAAAAAAAAGCACAATTTAGTGAGTGATCATCAGTATGGTTTTAGAGCAAATTGGTCCACTAGTTGTAGTGATACAACTAGTAGTAGAAATAGCTACAGCAATAGACAAGAAGGAATATATGGTGGGGGTGTTTACAGATCTAAAAACACATTTGACACTATTGATCATGACATAATAAAGAAATTGGAGACATATGGTAGCATACTTCTGGATAAAATTTACAAATATACTTTATTGATCATTATTTGTATGATTCCGCAAGTTTCAGTGTTACTCTTTATATAAATACCATTTGTACTGTGTCAAAACTGCTAAAAATAGTATCATTTGCTGATGATATGAATTTATATTATTGTAGGTTAAAATTGGAATAAAAGCTGTGAAAAAAATGTGTGTTTTATATTAAGAAGTTGTCACTGAACTTAAGTAAAACAAAGTTTCTAATTGGAAATTGACAAATCAGGACAATGTTGAAATTGTAAAAGTTTATGAAAAACCATTTCTGGGAGTGATAATTGATCATAAATTATGCTGGAAACAATACATACGATGAAAAATCATTGCAAAACCATTGCAATATTTTATATCAAAATCAAAATTCAATATTTATACTGTACTGTTCTTTTATAGTTCCATAAATGACCTATTGTGTGGCGGTATAGGGAAACCAATTTTCATGCTACAGAAAAAATAATTAGTTACCAAGAAGATTTTTATGAACCAACCAACAAACTATTTATTCATTTTCATGCTTTGAAATTTGTGGATCTAGTTGACCTAAATATTACAGATATAAACAGATAATGCGTAGAGTACAATAACATCCTAACTGTATTCAGAAGCTATTGAAAATAACAGAAAACAAAAATGAACAATAAGTATAATAAGAATAAGTATAAAAATAACAGGATGGACAAACATAAAAAGCAAATGTGTATCAGTCAGAGGATTAACTTTGTGGAATTTTTACAAGGGATTGAAAATGTGTAGTTTACTTAAAAAACATGTCAATCAAGAATAAGGTGGTAGACACATAAAACTGAGCAGTGATGCTTATTATATATCATGTGTGGCATATTGACATTTCTTTTGATTTGTTCATGTTCTGTTTATTTTTTGCACTTAAAAAATAAGTCAAACAAAAAACTGAAAAAATATGTATCATCTTGCTTGAAAAATAAACTACACATTTAGTTGTGTGTTTTATAATACAGGGCTGCTTAGAGTGGATTATATGAAAGAATTCTAAAACCAATTAAATGAACTGTCAACATCTCGGTTTACAAGTTATTTGTAGCTGTCTTGGCTTCACAGCCTCACAATAATAGTGCTCTATTTGTGAATTTGTGAATAGCCACACCAATACATTACAACATTAGATGAAATTAAGAAATGAAAGTAAGTTCATCTGAAAGTCTCCAATATACCGTGAACACTTACCGTGATCACTCCTGAATCTTGTACAATTTTGTTACTGGGGTCCATATCTTTCAGGAAGGAGTTTTCTGATTATAAAGCTGATCACAGATTTCACAATCTGTTTCCCCAAGAATACAGAGAGCTACAAAAAAAGGTCTACAAAAGGTGAGAAATTACAACGTATCTTATACCATACTCAAGGAAAAATCTCTGAATGAAATAAGAGAAAAAGTATATCAAACTTTATATCATAACTTAAATTATAATGACAGTGTATTGCATGCTATTTTTGAATAAATTCTGCAGGGCTGCAGGGAATTAGGTCCATCATTTTTTCCAAGTTTTTATTTTGGTTAGCAAGGGAGGCACCTTAGATTTATAATGTATTTAGTATGTTCTTTTGTACATTTAGTTATAAATTAAAAACATGAGTCAGAATTGGATTATTATTATTATTTATGCATATACCTGAAGTTGTTTACTGCTTACTTAATAAAACTCTTAGGCTTGTATTTATTGGTTGTTTTGTATGTTTATGTCTGTGGGCAGGGCTGGAAAAAAGAGGGTGGCTATCCAATGTTCAGTCTAGCTTTTATAGCTGTAAAACAGCAAAAGAAGCAATAGGTTTAGAATCATTAAACCAACCATAACCCAAATAATACATTTGGTGTATTCTCATTTTTCTGTTCAACTATGAATTCAGAAAAGATCACATGAGTATCTCCAGTTTACAGTATGTACTTTTCAGTCTGGTGTAGGGCATATTCACTTCTGAATCCTGCAGGTTATTGTTATTGAGGTCCAGTCAGAAGTTTCAGGCAGAAGTTTGCTGATTATAAGATTAAATAAAGATTCAATTAAGCTTTCCCTCATCTTTGCACCCACCTACTCTAAATGGAAAGATAGTATATCTTCTTGCATGAGAGATACAACTACACATTTAGTTTTGTGTCTTATAATGCAGGGTTGCTTAGAGTGGATTATATAAAAGATTTCTAAAACCAATTAAAATTAACTGTCAACTTCTTGGTTTACAGTTATTATACTTTTGTAGCTGTCCTCCACCCCGGCCAGGAATTAATTCAGTAAAGCATTTAATTGATTGTCTTCATTTTGCAGTGTGAACTTTTCAGGCCATCAAAGAGCAGTTTCCCTCCTGAATCCTGAATGTTATTGTTACTCAAGTCCAGCTCAAGCCTATGGATGAAATTTCTAATTGCGAGTCTTCACTTAATTCTTGGTGAGATTACAGGCAGCTACCCTGCCTCAAAATAATAAATGCTATATTAGTGTCCTAACAATCAGCATGAAACATACAACACCGATAAATAAATGATTTGTTACCAAGTTTATAGTTTAGTTGCAAATATATTTGTAATATGTATTTTTGTAAGATTTGTAAGGCCGTAGATAAGGTGCTAGCCATTAATTAATTAGAATCTTAGATTTACAAGCATACTTAAAATGTCTTTGTGTGAAACCTACTTAAGGAATGAAACAAGTAAAATGATCTGAACTCGTATTGATAAGATATGGTAGTAAATGCTCACATATAATTTATTGTAAATATATTGTTACTCTTTGAACAAAACTATCTGTCTCCTTTATGACAAAATTATAATATAAACCATACTTTCAATGAATGTCAGTTTGGCCACACATTTTAGACTATTTCTTGGTCAATTTATTATAGCCAGGGCCAGTCCAGAGAATCTTTGTGGGGAGAGACCTGGGACAGATTCTTTTTGTCTTGTCTTCTTTAATGAAAATGAAAATAAGTAACGTTCTTCGTTTAAATATGATTTTAAAATGTCTGTAATAAATCAGCACATAAGCTGATGGTAAATGATTTCTAGCTAGCTAATGTCAGTTAATAATTGTGTGGTAGTTGACTATAAAATGTAACATAATAAACAATGCATATTTTATACATTATAGCAGGGACTATCACTTCATATCTGAAGTAGTACAGTGTCCTGGTGGTAAAATGAGCAAAAAAGGATGCAAAAAAATTATTTTATTCTTTTAATATCTTTTATTCTTTTATTTATTTGTTTCATTTTCACATACATAGTAATACATGGTACAACTAGCACTGAAATTAAGGAATATATATAAGAGGATTTGTTCTTATCCTTTTTATATTCCAAGCTAAATATTTAACAATATTATACAAACACTAACAGCTATCATAATAATGAAAATAACTGTCATGGAATAAATGCTTTTCTCTAAGTTATGAGTGCCTAATAATTTACTCTTACATTGCAAAGAAAACAGTTCTGAGTCTTGTCTTTTAATATTTAATGAGACTGGAAAAACATGGGAAGGGATTTGACATAATCCTCCACACATAACCTCTTCAGATTTTTCACATTCTGAAGTCCACACTTTTCTCTTCAGCTCTAGGAATCCAGGTGAAAGGAGGGGGCTGGCTACAGCAAATTCTTGTTTCTGTGTCAGAGAACCATGGTGGTGCTTTGACCATTCCGGGTATCACAGCAAGAATCAGTGTACTCAAATCCATACGTCACAGATCCTTGTCTTTTCATGAGCTGAGGCCGAATTCAATATGAAATGTTCACAAAAAGCTTCTGTGTTTGTGTCCTCAAGTTTAGCAAAAAGGTAATACTTTGCTCAGGACTTTTCCTGTGACCCTCCTGGTAGACCCATCACGGTGAAGATAAGGTAAACCCTTGGATCGGGTTTGGTCCTGGCCGCATAGTGTGGTCATGCTTCTCTCCTAGTCATTCAGCATGGTGCTTATCAATGCAAGTGTTTGTAAGCTAACTTTTAAGTTCTATAAGTCAGCTGAGCAGTTCCATGACTTTACATTAACGGAGCATGGAAAGAATGCATTTCAGAGGCTCTGGTATCTGGAACTGGCTCAACACAGTTTGATGATGTTACTGCATCAACACACCAGCTAAACCTGAAACTACCTGATGAGTTGAATCAGAATGTATTAAAGTAGCATAAAACCAATAAAATCTGCATGACTACAATTCTGTACCCTGTGCTTTTACTCATCATGTACCCAGGGCAATTCTCGCTGAATTGGAGCGAAAACGTGTTGTGAAGTGCAGTTTTTGTGCAACACTTATAATCTTGAGGAATATTTAAGAATACCTGTAGAGTAACTGAACATGGAGTCTTCCTGTGTGGTCTCCTTTTATTCAGTGATCAGTAAGAACAGAACCTAATACTGTGCCGTAAAATACACTCTCCTAAGTGAACGAGCTGGTGTTTTTGGAAAGAACTTTGTTGACTTCTCCCACACTCCGAGCAGTGATATGGTTTCTCTCCTGTGTGAATGCGCTGGTGTATATGGAGAGAACTCTCTCTAGTAAAACTCTTCCCACACTCCGAGCAGTGATACGGTTTCTCTCCTGTGTGAACGCGCTGGTGTATTCTGAAAATTTGCTGGCTAGCAAAACTCTTTCCACACTCTAAACAGTGATACGGTTTTTCTTCTGTGTGAATGCGCTGGTGCTTTTGAAGAGAACTCTGTTGACTAAAACTCCTCGCACACTCAGAGCAATGATAAGGTTTCTCTCCTGTGTGAATGCGCTGGTGTATTTGGAGAGTTTGCTGGCTAGTAAAACGTTTCCCACACTCTGAGCAATGGTACGGTGTCTCTCCTGTGTGAATGCGCTGGTGTATTCGGAGAGAACTCTGTTGAGTAAAACTCTTCCTACACTCTGAGCAGTGATACGGTTTCTCTCCAGTGTGAATACGATGGTGTCTTTGGAGAGTACTCTGTTGACTAAAACTCTTCCCACACTCCGAGCAGTGATACGGTTTCTGTCCTGTGTGAATGCGCTGGTGTCTTTGGAGATTAATCACACACACACTCTAAGCAGGGATGAGTTTTTCTTTGGCTGCAGTCTTATGTGTTTGTCTGCAAAGTGTGTTTTTATTGAAAGCAAATGCAAATGTTTGAGTACTGGAGCTTCTGGGCGCCATATTTCCTAACTGCAGCAGTGCAACATATTGCTTTTGGAGATGGTTCTTGATGGATTTCTGGATAAAAATTACAAACGAGCAGGAAAGTGGACACTATGAGCAGGAGAAGACTTGCAACGCAATTCTGGAAATGAAGGAGGGAAAAAAAACAACAACAAAAGATGTAAAAAAAAATGTAGGCAAAGAACTACAGTTTTTGTAATGTCTGGTTCATGCTACATGACTTTGAGTTGTTAAGTGTGTTAGTTGCAAACACTAACACACAAGATAAAAATAAAGAGATAATCAATAATCTTATAAAATCTATTTTTTAGAAAGACATTTATTCTTATAATGATCCTGTGAACTTGGAATTTCAGGCAACAGAATGTGGTGGGTGTGTTGTACTTTTGTCTTAGTTTCTATGGTTTTATCTCCAAATTCTTACATTGCCTCAGAAATCAGACAAACATGTTTAAGTCAGCAAGTGACTTACTGTATAATCCTGTAGAAGAATTCTTACTGTAGAATATTTTTATAATTAACATGTGAATATACCATGGCAAGTGATAGGATGTGAAAGGAATATTGTACTTTTGTTGTATTTCATAGGCCTTAATCCGATTCTCACACCTCAAAAATCAGACAGTCTGGTTTAGGTCAATAACTATCTGACTAACAAACTGCCGAAGAAGAATAATTTTGCTGTAGAATACTTTTTATAATCATTATGTGAACATGGTATGTTAGGCGATAGAATGTGGTGGGTGTATTATACTTTTATCCTGATTCTTACATTGTCTCAACAATCTGACAGTCAGATTTTGGTCAGCAAGTAACTGACTGTAAAAAACTTGAAGAAGAAGAAGTTTTACTGTGGAATTATTTTATAATCATCCTTTGAACTTGACATGTAGTGTGGTAGAATATTCTTGGCCTATTGTACTTTTGTCTTATTCATAGGATTTTATCTTTATAACGTCTTAAAAATCTGACAGTTTTTGAGTCAGTGTATCCTGAACACAAATTCCTACTGGCGAAGTATTTTATAATTATAATGTGAACTTGGCATGTCAAGCAATAGAGTGTGTTGGGGATATTTAAATTGTATCTCCTCATCATCACAATGTGTCAATAAATTCACAATCAGGTTTAAGTTGATAACTATTTAACTATGAAACTGCAGAATTTGTTTTTTACTGTAGAATGTAAAGTGTTGTGGGCCTTTTGTATTTTGTCTTATTTCGTAGGATTTTATCTCTTCATTATCATGACGTCTCAAACATCTGACAGTTAGATTTAGGTCAACAAGTAACTGACTGTAAACATCCTAGAGATTTTTTTTAATGCAGAATTTTTTATAACCATCATTTGAACTTGCCATGTCAGTAGATAAAATGTATTCAGCATACTGTACTTTTGTCTAAATTTCTATGACTTCATTTACACATATTGCAACATCTCAAAAATCTGACAATCAGTTTTTAATCAGTAACTATCTGACTATAAAACTAAAGAAGAAGAAATTTTACTATATAGTTTTTTAGAATCTTCCTGTGAAATTGGCATGCCTGGCAATAGAATGCAGTGGGTGTTTTATACTTTTGTCTTAGTTTCTATGGCTTTATCTCCTGATTCTTACATTATTTCAAAAATCTGTTTTGAGTCAGCAAATAATTGACTATATAAATCTTGAAGAAGAATTTACATTGTAGAATTATTCAATGATCACCTTGTGAACTTGGCATGTTGGCTGATAGAATGCGGTGGGTGTATTGCACTTTTGTCTTATTTCACGGGGCTTTATCTCATTCTTATCACGCATAATGTTTTAAAAATCTGATAATCACCTTTAAGTAAATATCTATTTGACTATTTTAGTGTATAATATTTTTATAATCATCCTGTGAACTTAGAATGTCAGGAGATAGAATGTATTTAGCATGTAATATGTTTGTCAAGTCAAGTCAAGTCAAGTCAAGTCAAGTCAAGTGGGTTTTATTGTCATTTC
This sequence comes from Megaleporinus macrocephalus, assembly GCA_021613375.1. Taxonomy (NCBI): domain Eukaryota; kingdom Metazoa; phylum Chordata; class Actinopteri; order Characiformes; family Anostomidae; genus Megaleporinus; species Megaleporinus macrocephalus. Next base: position 68,946,594 of record CM038702.1, on the reverse strand, counting down.
AACTACATACAGAGTACACAGTGAAACGAAACAACGTTCCTCCAGGACCATGGTGCAACATAGACAGTACATACAAGACACAAGTGCAACACGAACAAACAAGTGCGGACAGACAACACAACACAGTACAGACAGAACACACCACAGTACAGACTGAACACAACACAGTACAGACAGAGAATAAATAATTGCTGGTAGTGTGCAAATTGTGCAATGTGTAATAAATAGAGTCCAGTGACTCTATTTATTCTACAGTAAAACTTCTTCTGTATTTAAACCATCAGTTACTTGACTATTCAAAGCTGACTGTCTGATTTTTGAGAAGTAAGAATCAGGAGATGAAGTACTATGAAATACAACATAAATACAATATTCCTTTTACATCCTATCGCTTGCCATTGTGCTTTCACAGGTTAATTATGTAATAATTTATACAGTAACTGACATGCTGACTTAAACCTGACTCAGATCTTTGAAATGATCTCAGAATTGAAACCATAGAAATGAAGACAAAAGTAATGTATGCACAATACATTCTATTGCCTGAAATTCCAAGTTCACAGGATGATTATAAAATGCTGTACAGTAAAAAAAAAATTCTTTTCTTTTTCAGTATTTATACAGTCAGTTTCTGACTAACTTAAACTCACTGTCAGATTTTTGAGACACTGTAAGACTCAAACAATTTAGACAAAAGTCCAGTTTGCCTTCATTCGAAATTTCAATTGTTTTATCCTAATTGTAAATGCCTATGAGACATGTTTAGGGACATATCTCTGTGAAAAAACATCTATGTTGCTTGTTTTAAGGTTGAACAGTCACCGTGCGCGTTTTGACTTTTTATTCAGGGCGTTTACAGCTCATCTTATCCACAAATGTACTTTACAATATTAACCAAGCGGCATCTACACGTGACACAATGTAACTGCCGCATTATTTAAGGTGAAGGAGAAAAGGAGAATAAGACGCTGCTGAATAAGGAACCAACTTCAGCCTCATCCAAAACGGCCTCTCACACTCCAGCCGCATGCGCCCGCCGTGTTCTCTTTAAGAACCAGCGAGTTTTACCGAGACTCACGGAATCACAGAGCTAAGTGCCAACAGTGAAAACTGTTTCTGTTACTCACACACTTCACACTCTTAACTACTTACTTTCTACTTTCTTAAGTAGAAACCAGAGTGAACAGTAATAAACACTCTTTACCTTCAGCAGATCAGATCCTGTTTCTCTCTCTAACAACTTGCAGCTGCAGCTTCTTCTTCTTCTAACGCTTCTTCTCTGCTTGGTCTTTGGAGAACCTCAGTGATTCTCCTGCTGTTATTTTTGTAACCCCATCCATATTTAAACACACTCCACCTTTTGTGCTCTGATTGGCAGTTTGTGCTCTAAGAGCAGTTTGCTGATTGACTGGCTGAAAAGTGGTTTTCTTCACCAGAACTTGCACCTAAAATACTTGGAATAAAATTTGTGTTTAGGTTTAAACTCCCCATCAGTTCAGATTCACACTCAGTTACTAATACCTGTTTAATCACAGCAGTATTTCTGAATTTATACACATATGATATAAAATAAGAGAATAATGACATACATTCAATAAATAAACTACTATAATAACAATGACATTTAAACATTTAAAAAATATATAGTTAAACAGACCATAATCACATATTGTTTTCATCATATTATTCTAAAAGTGCTTATTGTTTAAACAGTGTCACGTAAGAAGTTACAATTTGGAAATAGAGAGAAAATTGCACTTTCTGCTGATAAGTCTTCACACCACTGGCTAAAGTTGTGAAATCATGAAAACAAGTTTATTTTATTAATAATAGCTCTCAGTTAAATAAATTTATCATCACAAAAATATACATGTTAAATTAATTCTAATAATAAAATAAATAACAGAAATGTAGATATATTTACACTGTATTTATAGTTTACACTGTATGCTGTTAATACTCTCTGAGGTAGACAGAGGTCACTGTGAAGGTTAAGATTTTTTTTTTACTGTAATCAGTGTACCTGAATAAATTATTAGTGTGTTTTCATAGTTCCTAAAAAAACTTCTGATTTACTGTTTTCTCAAGAAATATGAAGAATTCTGGAGCAAATTAACAAGATGAAACCTGATTTTATAATAAATCTCATATAATAAATAATACATTTTATGCAGTTAAATTATAGAATATTATATGTAATATTTATTATTTTCCCCTAATTTTGTCAGGGTTTTGTTCCATTAGATTATTTGTATTTTCGAATGTGGTAAAGTAACAAATAAACAGATGCTTATTTTATGAAATAATGAAAGTAATAAATTAATGAACACCATCAAAACAGTGTATCTTTTTAATGACTTATTTCCTAATAAACTGAATCCTTTATTTAATTGACTACATATATTTACTCGACTTCTGTGTTAAAAGCTGAAATGTGAATGTGTCTCTGTTTATGGTGTGCAGTTTAATAAAAGGGCTCTACTGTGCTTCTCACCTGCTGGCTACTGACATACATACAGATACTGTCCTCAGTTCTTTAACAGTTTGGTGGGAAAAACCTCTTAACGGCCTGTCCATTGATGGGGAGATGGGTAAGGGGCAGAAGTGAGAGAGCCAGGCTGGGTGGGGGTGCTGGGAGATAATGACTGAAGATTATCCTTTAAGTAGAACTCATTCAGGTTGTTGGTCACCTGGTGGTTGTTCAGGAGAAGGGAGGTCTTTCTGACCTTGTAGCTTGCGTCTCCACATTAAAGTTGGGTCGTTAGCAGCCTTTCAGCTTTTCTAAGTACTTCTTCTTTGCTAATTTAATTCATTTGTCCAGTCTGTATTTGCCCTTTTTATACAGAAATGTGTCCTGAATGGTTTATCATTGCTAGTTGCTGTCATTGAAATGTAGCTTACCTCGTCTAAAGTTAATTACCCATGGTGTTGTGGTAAATACCAAGGCTCTAAAAATTCCTGCTAAATACAGCAAGCAGGGAAATCTAAAGGTGCAAAATAAATACACTGTACAGTTAACTTTACAACTGAGTACAGTGACACATCATGGACTGTGATACAGTTTGTTCAGTGACAGTGTCCTATATGTTACATAGAGATTTTAACCTTAAAATAGTTTAAGTATATTTAAATTAATATAAGCAGAAAAATAAATTATACTTAAATTAAATCATAATTATAGTTAATTAATAACAGAACATATTAAATAATAATTTAATATCAGTACTTGTACCCTGCTTCAGTCAAAATGTTGTTTTAAGCATTTCAAACAAACAGGAATTTTACTGTCCTATTTTAACCCTACTTAAATGTCATTGTATTTACTTGTAGTATGACTACACTGGAGTACTTCAGAAAGTTCATTACAGCAAAACTGCTTTAGTTACTGGTGGAATAAACAAATTTTTCCAATGTAAAAAAATCTGAATGCCACAAAAATGTTAACAGCACTGGGCACACATGAGCTGTAGGTTAGGGAACCAGCCTTGTGACCGGAGGGTTGCTTTTCATGAACCAACAGGACACAACTGAAGTGCCCTTGAGCAAGGCACCTAACCATTGACTGCCCCCCGGGCGCTGTGGTAGGGCTGCCCACTGCTCTGGGTGAGTGTGCTAGTTCCCTGTAGTGTCTCTGTTCATTAGTGTGTGTATCCCTGTAGTGTGTCTGTTCATTAGTGTGTGTATATGCAAGTGTTTCTATCTATCTATCTATCTATCTATCTATCTATCTATCTATCTATCTATCTATCTATCTAAAGAACTGGAAATATTGATTTTGGGGCCACTGCTCTTCCTCAGGAAACCTCTGTGATTTTGAGGTTTATCAATTTGGCACTACAAAGAAAACCTAACTTGCCATGGGAGGGGATGTTGTGAAGAAAAAAGAAAAACTGGATCAAAGAAAAGAACAACCAATAAACAGGATGGTTACTAGAGGCGTCAAACTAATTCTACCCTCACTGTTACAAGCGGATAACAGTCATTCACCGGGCTCACCACAACTCTCACTGGTAGCTGAGACCCCTCTCCCCAGGTGAGCGAACACCTGCGTTCTTATCGTCAGAGCCCCGCCCCCGACTAGACTAATAACTCGCCTGAGGCGATATCGAAAGACGCTAACTCGCAACCCACACACATACACACACTTCTGCACAGCTGTTAACTCATCATGATAATCATATATACATATTACCGGTAAGTATTCGTTTCTTGATTTCATCCCCTGCAGGTTTTCTCCCAATTTAGGACACTGAGCCCCCCTCCCTGCCTGGAGGTGGATCTGCCCAACAGGGACAAGAAGCCTCAGTTCCCTCTACCTCCCATTTGCCCTCCTTCAGCCACAGCCACTACCACTTCTTTGTGTAATTGTGCCTTCCTCACAACTGCTTCCGAACAGAGTGCTGGGTCCATTGTCATCCTGCCCCTACGAAAGCCACTTTGATACTGTGAAAAAACATTGCGCCTCTCCAGATGGCGTTAGCCTATCTGTCACCATACGCTCCATCAATTTACTTATATGGGACGTAAGAGAAATAGGCCTATATCCCGTCAGACTAGAATGATCCTTGCCAGGTTTAACTATAGGCACCACTATAGCCAAATTTCCATGCTGAGGGAATTTTACCTTCTATTCAGATTTTATTATAAAATGTCAAATGAAAATGATCACTTCCTATGGATGTGGACTGACATACATCCCAAATACTCATTCCTGCTAAAGACGCTGCATTTGTTAAAATATTAAGCCTAGTACCCCTACCATCATTGAGACAGACAAGACCTTTTTCCATCAGGTATTCCTCAATAACTAGCCCATTGCCATCTGTGATCATGCTACCCCACAGAGTATTATGTGCATTAAAATCCCCACACCAGACCATCTTATAATGACCCGATCCACCAATACTATCTAGTAACGCCATCGTTATCTTATTGCATGGATTGTAAACATTAATCTGAATTTTCCACATTTACCCCATATCTCAATCACTGCACATTTCAGTTGCCCATGTAATGGGATGGGATGGAATTCTATCCCCTCCTTAATAAAAATAGCCACACCTCCTCCATTACCCTGATCCCTGTCCCTTCGAACTATATTATATCCTATCAGAGTAAACTTTTAATGCGGTTTTAACCATGTTTCTTGTATACTGACTACATCAGGAACACGCTGTCTACTAACTATATACCTTTTCAATTCTTGTCCACTGGCAACAAGGCTCCTAGCATTCCACTGCATAATAACGAAACTTTTACTTACCATCCCCAGTCTAGAAGGTAACCACTTTTCCAGCTAAACCTCCACTGATTGATTTACATGTCATAGCCTTAATGTCCAGACACTTTTCAGCAGACATAACAATGATTTTGATTTTCTCAGTCCTACTGACTGTCTGAGTTGTACAGTTGACCACATCAGCTATAAACATAATAAACTTTTCAACAATCAGTGTGTTCAGTGGGATTACACTGGGGACTCGAGGGTTTAGATTAGACCTGATACCAACTGCCTCTCCTCCAACTTGTCTTGAAAGATTTAACTTCGGAAGTCCAGTCTTTCCAACCTCCCTTAGTGCCTCGGCATATGTCAAACCCCTTACAGCTCTAACAGTCTGAATTTCCACTGCCTTCTTCCTCATCTCACATCCCCTGTATGCAGCCTTATGATCCTCTCCACAATTGCAGCACTTAGGCTTTACACCCTCTCCACACTGCCCATACTCATGTTCTTCACCACAAACCTCACACCTTTTTTGTGCTCTACAAACTTAGGCCACATGTCCATACCTCTGACAGTTGTAACATCTCACAGGCGGAGGCACATATACCCTCACTGGGAAGCGTATATAGCCTAGATACACCCTTTCTGGCAATTGCCATCAAAGTGAATCATTACTGACATACTGTCTAACTGAGCACCATCTCTGAACCCATCAGCTTTTTCTTAATTTGATCTATTGACACATCAAGGAACTTTCTTGAACTTTCAGCACGTTCTCCTGAGCTCCCTCATTGGGTGGAGGTGAGCCCGGTGCATTACGACATCAATGCGGGACGTGGTACAAGAGGTTATTTTTGACCGCAAAGTAGGTGCTGGGGAGCGGCACCCGGTCGATGACCATTACGCTCTCCCAGCGCTGCCCTCGTCTGTGTTGTCGTGATCGTGTGTGGCTGGCGGGGCGGCCAGTAAACTGATCTGGACTCATAGTGGTCAGATATGGTAGTAAATGCTGACATATTATTTTTTGTAAATATATTGTTATTGTTTGAACAAAACCGTGAACAAAACAGTGAAATTTAAACCATGCTTTCAATGAATGTCAACAATTTTAGACCATTTCTTGGTCAGAAAATATTTAACAATATTATAAAATTCTAACCTAACAGGTGTTGTCATAATGAAAATAATTGTCATGAAATAAATGTTATGTTAAAAGCTATTAGTGCCAGAATTGTTGGCACCTATTTATTTAATTATGTACGCTCAAATTGCAAAGACAACTGTTCTGGGTCTTGTTCTTTTATATTTAATGAGACTGGAGAACACATGGGAAGGGATTTGACACATTCCTCCACACAACCTCTTCAGATTTTTCACATTCTGAAGACCACACTTTTCAGCTCTAGGAATCCTGGTGAAAGGAGTGGGGTGGCCACAGCAAATTCTTGTTTCTGTGTCAGAGAACCATGGTTTGCTCCCCTAGTCACTCAGTATGGTTTTAATCAAAGCAGGTGTTTGTAAGTCAACTTAGCAGTTCAACGACTTAAGTTGAGCATTAGTTGAGTTTGGAAAGAATGCAGTGGAGCTTCACGTTTCAGAGGCTCTGGTATTGGGAACTGGGTCAGAGCCCAGTACAGTTTGATGACGTTCCTGCATCAACACACCAGCTAAACCTGAAAGTACCTGATGAGTTGAACTTAGTGTATTAAGTAGCATAAAACCAATAAACTGTGCATGACCTCAATTCTGTAGCCTGTGCTTTTACCAAGGCAAATCTTGCTGAATTCGAGTGAAAATGTGTTGTGAACTGCAGTTTTTATGCTACACTTGTAACCTTGAGGAACATTTAAGAGGAATACTTAAACTCTTAAACTCTTCTAAGCTGAACATGAAATTTTTTGGATAACCTGTGTGGTCTTCAGTGATCAGTAAGAACAGAACTCGACTAATTGGATTTTCAGTATTTGCATTTTCATCAAACTGACCTGCATCTATTCATTCTTAGAAGTCAAAGCTTCACTTCAACTTACACTCCTTGAACAGATTACAGATCATTAGATATTTATATCCAGAATGGCTTTGTACAAAGAGGATAATATACCAACTCTCTCTTTGAGCTAAGAGTTTCTTCCCTGTATGAATGTGCTGCTACTTAAAACGACATTATCTATAAAGCTCTTCTTGCATACTGAGCAGTGATACCTTAATATGGAAAAATGGTATACTGTACTTTAATACATGCACTGGTGTTGGAGTGCTCCACTTTCTCTTAAACTCCTCTGACACGGAGATGTGATATGGTTTCTCTCCTGTGTGAACACATTTTCTCTAAAACTCCTTCCCCATGCTGAGCAGTAATATGTAAAGGCAGGCCATGTGGCAAAAATAAAATATTGCAACACTTAATTAATTTATATTTTCTCACAGTATACAGTGTCACAACATTCTATTCAGACAGGTTGCTAAAGAGAAAAAAATAATTATTCTAAACCGCTGATGCCCCAGGGTCAAGGAGTATTGGAGCAAAGGGCAAGAGAAAAAAAAAAGTTGAACATTTTTTGTTCAATATCTGGCATCCTTTGTTAAACAGGAACATTTTTTATGGAACATGTAGTTTGTCAAAAGCATACTGTGTTGTTATATACACACATACACAGTTGCTTGAAAGTTTGTGAACTTCTTGAGTAGTTGAGTACTTCTTGAGTGGCCTGTGTACGGGGAGGGCAGGAGGAAGAGTACAGACATCTTGTGGATGACTTTGTGTTGTGGTGCCGTAGGAACAACCTGCTGCTGAACACCTCCAAGACCAAAGAGATGGTGGTGGACTTCCGCAGGGCCAGGCCACTCACACAGCCTATCTCTATTGAGGGGGTTGATGTGGAGATGGTTAGGACCTACAGGTATCTCGGTCTGCACCTGGATGAGAAATTGGATTGGTCAGCCAACACAGACACCCTGTACAGAAAGGGGCAGAGCCGGCTTTACTTTCTGAGGAAGCTGGGATCCTTTAACATCTGTAGGAAGCTCCTGCGGATGTTCTATCAGACTGTGGTGTCCAGCTGTCTTTTCTATGCTGTGGTGTGCTGGGGAGGCAGCATGAAAAAGAGAGATGAGATGCATCTGGACAAGCTGGTCAGACGTGCGGGGTCCGTGGTTGGTGTGGAGCTAGAGTCTGTGGCTACGGTAGCAGAGAGGAGGACACTGCACAAACTGCTCTCCATCATGGATGATGATGGCCACCCACTGCACACCATCATCATGGAACAAAGGAGCAAGTTCAGTGGCAGGTTCCTGTCACAGATCTGCTCTACAGACAGACTCAGGAGATCCTTTGTCCCGAGAGCCATCAGACTCTTCAATTCCTCCCAGTGGAGCCGGAAAAGGAAGGAGGACAGATGAGGAACAAGTCCCTTAATTCACATTACATTACAGTTTATTTTTATTTGTACTGTAATCACATTACTGTACATCTGCACTCCCGGACACTCTCCACACTTTACTGGACATCTTATGTCAGCACTCATAGACACTATTGACACTTTGCTGTACATCCTGTACATCTGCACTCCTGGACACTTTTTAACACTATTTAACATTAACATTTACTTAATACAATCTTTGCACATCTATTTATTTTGTAATAAATATCCCAGTACTGTTAATTTATTACTGCACTACCTTTTTACCTGCAGTCAGGTTGTATAGTTTTGTTTTCATATGCTCTTGTATATATTCTTTTTGACTATTGGAATTCTTTATTCTTCTTTATACTTCTTTGAACTGGGTTTGGTACTTTGTTTTTTTTCTGTGAAACTGCTACTGGCTGCTAAATTTCCTTCGGGATCAATAAAGTATCTATCTATCTATCTATCTATCTAATGCGAGGGAGTGAAAAGGCACAAATTTACAGGAACCGATGGGAAACGAAGACAGTAGGAAATTGTAAGCAGTATTTGCATAATAGTTATGTATAAAGGTCCATCACTCAATTTAAATCTACATTTTAAGAAATATTTAAGAAATAGTGTGAGAATTATTATCCAAAGATCGCTGTTGACTGAACATTGATATATTTATGAGCTAATAGGAGCATTATAGCTAACTTGGAAACAAACGTCATCTTACTTATTTTATGTTCACAGACAATAAAATCTCTTCTAAAACAAAGTTCAGATGTAAAGTTAATTCCAGTTTGTGATAAATGTAGCTATATATTTTTTCATTAGCTTACAAGAAAAACATTTTTTGGTTTAGCTTTACTCGACCATCAAACTACTAGCTATAGCTAATTCAATGAATAAACTAAGCTAATGTTTTGGTGGATCTCAGTTTAAGTTATTTGCTTAAATTAAAGTTTAAGACAGTTAGGTAACTTGTATCTAACCTTATCTTAGTTAATAAGTTAAAAGTTTTGAATTTTGTTGCTTATTCTGATTAATTTAGCTACCTAATTGCTAGCTATTTTTAATCATGTTTCATCCATACTAAGGTAGTTTTGAAGCTTGTAATGTGTAGTATTAAGATCACTTTCATTGCTTTCTAAGTTGTATTGGCAGTGAATTTACTGACAGACTCTAATTAGCTAATTACTGGGTTATTTTCTGGTTAAATGATAGCTAATGACTTAATGTGTTTATGTAATTTTAGCCCTGTATATGGTTGCACCAGAAGCAGTAACTTCGCCGAGCAGCGCACAACTCCTCTTAATACTTTCTGCCCCCACAGATTCAGATACAGCTCTTGAGGAACTTTATTTTCTTTATTAAGTCGTCTTTGTACAGTGAACGTTGTGTATATATTGGTCTACTTGGACAAAGTCAGGGTTTGCAGTGAATGCTACTGCTACAATTATACAGCTGTTTGTAGAGATGTTTTAGGCTAAAATTCAGCAAGATAGCAGAACCTGATGCTCCTGGAGACAACGTGACCTGCAGATTTTAGTGCTATTCCTGTTCCACAAAACACCTGAATTAACTGAATTAAAAATTGTACCCTGAGGGACTCCACAAGATACGCTAACATGTTACCAAATAATTTGCAACTGTTTCTGCAAATTAATAACTGAATAACAAATCTAGGGTTCTAAGGGTTAACTAATCAGCTTCTTAAAAGGACATTTCAGAATTTCAGGGGGTGTTTTGCAGTGGATGTGTACTCACTGTGTGGGTGTGTGTGTGTATGATTTTTCAAAATGCTAAAGCTCTTCTGAGATTTGGAGATCCTGCGTCCATGAAGCAAAGCCAAGTGAATGAGATCCGGCTATACATTCGGTATCGGATTATAGCCACAGGGACTAATAAAGAGTAAATATTGTGTCCCTCCAACCTCTCTCAACTGGGGGAATTCTGCAAGGAGGAGTGGGCAAAATTCAAAAAAGGAGATGTGAGACACCTTGTGGTTATTACAGAAGATGTTTGGTTGAAGTAATAGCTGCAAATGGCTGGGTTGTGCCAAAAGCTACTGACTAAAAGAGTTCACATACTTCTGCACTTGGCAGACTTTCATTTCAGTTTTTTTTTTTAGAAATAAATTACTTCTGTTATATAAATAATGAAAACATTTTTTTCTGTGTGTCCCGTATTTGGAAGGTTTGCTTTACAAAGATTTTGATATTCATTTTATAAGATTATTTATAAAAATAAAAAAAGAGGAAACATTGACCATGACTGGGTGGTTCACAATCTTCCAAGCAGCAAACACATACACACACATTATATACATTATATTTTTTTTTTTTTTTTTTTTTTTTTTTTTTAGTCGCAGTTCTCCATTCCTACTGATACGGCTTCTCTCCAATGCAAATGCACAGGTGTTTCTTGAGTGCAGCACCATGTCTAAAGCTTGTCCCACACTATGGTTTCTCTCCAGTGTGAATGCAATGGTGTCTTTGGAGAGAACCCTTTGTAAGAAACCACTTCCCGCAGTCAGAGCAGTGATACGGTTTCTCTCCTGTGTGAATGCACTGGTGTTTTGGGAGATAACTCTTGGTAAGAAACCTCTTCCCACACTCTGAGCAGTGATACGGTTTCTCTCCTGTGTGAATACGCTGGTGTATTTGGAGATGACTCTGTTGACTAAAACTCTTTCCACACTCTGAGCAGTGATATGGTTTCTCTCCTGTGTGACTGCGCTGGTGTATTTGGAGAGAACTCTGTTGAGTAAAACCCTTCCCACACTCTGAGCAGCGATACGGTTTCTCTCCTGTGTGAATGCGCTGGTGTATTTGTAGATTACTCCGTTGAGTAAAATTCCTCCCACACTCACAGCAGTGATATGGTTTGTCTCCTGTGTGAATGCGCTGGTGTGACTGGAGACGACTATATGAAGCAAAACTCTTCCCACACTCTGAGCAGTGATACGGTTTCTCTCCTGTGTGAATGCGCTGGTGTATTTGGAGAGATTGCTGGCTAGTAAAACTCTTCCCACACTCTGAGCAGTGAAACGGTTTCTCTCCTGTGTGAATGTGCTGGTGTATTTGGAGAAGACCATGTCTATTAAAACTCTTCCCACACTCTGAGCAGTGGTACGGTTTCTCTCCTGTGTGAATGCGCCGGTGTAACTGGAGACGACTATATGCAGCAAAACTCTTCCCACACTCTGAGCAGTGATACGGTTTCTCTCCTGTGTGAATGCGCTGGTGTATTTGGAGATTAGTCTGTTGAGTAAAACTCTTCCCACACTCAGAGCAGTGATACGGTTTCTCTCCTGTGTGAATGCGCTGGTGTATTTGGAGATTACTCTGTTGAGTAAAACTCTTCCCACACTCTGAGCATCGATGAGTTTTTTCTTTGCCAGCAGTCTTGTGTGCTTCTCTGCAAGGTGTGTTCCTGTTGAGAGCAGAAGTGGATGTTTGAGTACTGCACCTTCTGGACTCCATACTTCCCAGGTTCTCAAGTAACAAATTCCTTTTAGAGATGTTTCTTGATGGATTTCTGGATGAAAAATACAAACAGGCAGGAAAGTGGTTATTACGAGCACAAGAAGACTTGCCACGTAAAATCATTATGAAAATTAAAAAATGATAAATGATGAAAAAAATGCCCAAGCAATGAAAAGCACATCAGTTAATTACATTTTTACACATGCTAAGAACTATAGGTTTTGTGTTTTTTTATGTGCATAAGATATTCTTATTGTACATCAAATAACCTGAAAATGTTAAGCATTAAGAAAAGAAGTGTTAAGCATTAAGAAAAGAAGAGTCAAATTAAAACAGAGGGTTTTTGAGCTACAATATGTGAGCCTTTTATGTACAGAGAAGTCAGGAATGCTCTAAAGCCAGTTTTTGTGTGTTTACAACAGATAAATACTGGAAAAGCTCTGATCTGCTCTGGTTCTAAACCTAAAAGCCATGCTACATAGAGGTCAGTAATCTCATTTTCAAACCTGCTGACATTGCCTAGCCAGCAAATTCTAAACCTAAAACTGTCTAAAGTAGACACACTTGTTTTCGGGAATGGCTCTGTTAGAGGCATGCAAAACTAGAAACTCATAATTCAAAACTCCCCTTACCAAAACTCTACAAAGATCATACCACTACCCAAAGTATACATAGAAACCTCCTCCCTTTAACCACACTGTACGATGTGCCTTGTTTTACAAATTTATATTCACTTGAATAAATAATGACTTAAGAATTAAACTAATAACAGTAGTAGAAGAAAAACTAACTGTTGCTCTCAAAATTACCTGCACTTCAAGAAATGCAGTGAAACACAAAACTATACAGCTCTGTCATTTTATACAATTCTGAGTTTCCAAGGCAAGATGTGTGATCAGTAGTAAAGCATGACAGGACCCAAACAACAAAACAGAATGAAATTAAACCCTAAAAAGAGAATCAGAAGCTAAAGGTAAATGAATGAAAATGAAGAAAACTGAACAAAACCTGATACACTGGATTACTGACCAAAGCAGTGTGGTAAACCACAGCAGAGCAATACTGTTTAGTCACTTAAAGGTTTGAAATGAACCCTGTCACCACCTTTGTTTAACCAGGAAGGTCCATAGAGGTTGACAAAAGTCTGAGGACAAAACCTGGCGTTCAATCCAAAAATGGACTCGGTTATAGCTAGACTGTCCCAAACATAATTAGTTCACAGAAGAACCAGTTAAAGCTCCACACGGTGCAATAATCCCACATCAGCGCAAACACACACAGGTGTAGTGTACTTCTTCAATTACTTATAAAAACACAGCACAACTAAAAAAGTACTGCAATCTTACAGCATCTAACTGAATAAATAACGCTTTAAGACTAAAAAGGAAAGAGGTGTGGATAAAATAATAATAATAATAATAATAATAATAATAATAATAATCATCATCAACCTATATAAATAACTGTACAGAGTTAATATGTACAATATCTACATAAAATAACTTGGTTAAGGGGAACCCTCTGCCCTCCAGGTTGTTTCCTCTGCCACCAACACACCTAACTAATCAATAACAACCCCTTCATGACTCGCAGTGAGGAACACTACGATGTGCAGGGCAGGGGCTACTCTAGGACCAGGTTGAAAAGTGATGGCTTACATTATTATTACTGTATAGGACCACAGAACGTTACTGTCTTAATGTTTGTCCTTAAGGTCTACCTACAGTGTAAGTTTTACATTGTAAAAAGTGATCAAATACAAAAAAAAACACTTCAGCCATTGCCACACTACTTAACAACGTAGCTAATACACAGGCTGTAGTTAATAGCAAATATGCAACTTTAGCGCCATTTCTAGGCGAATAGTGTGATTGCAACATAATAATATAACACACACACACACACACACACACACACACACACATATATATATATATATATATATCCATGGTGAAGTAAGCTACAGATGTGTTCATCGTACCTTTCCCAACCAATGAGAACGTAGAAGAGCAGAGGGACAATGTGATTGATCAAAATCCGTTAATGCTTTTTGATGCTGACGATGCAAGAGCATAAAAAGATTCGCGAGCCCGCGGAAGGCGTTTCAGTGCGCACGCATGCTCCAGTAAGGGAAAAAGAGCAAGTTCGTGCAAGGGCAGGATATATTTGAGCGCGCGCGAGCAGTTCTGTAGTGGAGCAAAGCGAATCTGAGGGAAAGCAGAGTAAATATAAGACAGCACATTTATATTTTGCGTAAGAACAAAGAAAATCTGTGAGTGCTGCGTGAATCACACTTTCGCACTTGAAAAGTGTGCTCTTGACTTTTGGCAGTAAAATAACGCCATACTGTTTCTATTACTCACACACTACTTACTAACGAGTACAAACCAGAGTGAACAGTAATAAACACTCTTTACCTTCAGCAGATCAGATCCTGTTTCTCTCTAATAACTCGGAGCTGCAGCGTCTTCTAACGCTTTCTCTCTGCTTTGTCTTTGGAGAACATCAGCGATTCTCCTGCTGTTTTTTTTTTTAACCCCACCCATTTTATACACACTCCACCTTTTGTGCTCTGATTGGCTAGAAGTTCCTAAGAGCAATTTTCTGATTGGCTGACAGAAAAGTGTTTCTCTTTACCAGAACAAAAATATACATACTATTTACTGTTTTCCCTATTTTTGTCAGGGTTTTGTTCAGTGAGATAATTTGTATTTTATAATGTGGTACAAGAACAAAACAGATGCTGATTTTGAAATAGCAGTGAATTAATAATAATAATAATAATAATAATAATAATAATGAACACCATTAAAAAGTGTAAAGGTGTGTATTTTGAATGATTTATTTCTTAATCAATTGAATCCTTTCTTTCATTGACTACATATATTTACTCAGTTTCTGTGTTAAAAGCTTAAATGTGAATGTGTCTCTGTTCATGGCGTGGAGCTCCACAAGCTACTGACATACATACAGATATTTTCCTCAGTTCTTTAATAGTTTAGTGGGGACATGCCTGTTACCCATTGATAGGGAGATGGGTGAGGGGGCAGAGCCTTTCAGCTTTTCTAAGTACTTCTTCTTTGTTGCTTTATTTAGTTTCTCTAGTCTGTATTTAGCCTTTTTATACAGAAATGTGTCCTGAAAAAACATGATTTATCATTGCTACTAGCTGTCCTTGAAATGTAGCTGTTCTTACAGCTTTCTTTGTCTTTAGTTAATGTTCCCTGTTGTTGAGGTAATCTGCAGGGCTCCATGTTTCTAATAACTGACATTTGCTAAAATACAGAAGGCAAAAACTCTATGGATGCAAAATAAATACACAGTTAACTTCACAACTGAGTGTGGTGAGACATTATGAAATCTGATACAGCTTATTCTGAGACAATGGAAATGTGCTTAATGTGTAAACGGTGGCTCATGTAGAAGACTTGAAGTATTTGTTCTTAATGGCACACATCTGTGAGATGGAATCCCAGCACAAACAATGCTTGTAAATGATTCGTAAATGTGACAACACAGGTTAAGGATAAATAATATGGATAAGTAGAACAATAGAAATATGCACATAAATATCAGTATATCCTATGTGCCCAAGATGAATCTAACAGAAGATTCTAAAATAACTCACACAAGTGTAGTGTTGATAATTAATATATAATGATAAAAGTAAAAAAGAACCCACAGTCACGTGTCAAAAACCCTTTGAAAGAAAATTTCTGTACACATCTTCATCCTTTATTTTACCTAACCTAATTTTACCTAGTGATATACACATAAAAACCTGAATGCAGTCACATGACAATTTGTGTTCATGTGACCACATTCAAAATGTTACAAAGTTAACAATTTTAATTCTAATGTTCTAATTCTAATATTATTTCAAACCAACAGGAAATGTACTGTTCTACTTAAATGTCATTGTATTTACTTTTAGGATGAGTACCAAGAATCGATACTGTCTTAACGATGCACTGGATATTATGAGTGAGTTTGAGGGATGTGAAGATATCTCAGATGAAAATTCTGAAGATCCTGACTTCACTCCCAGCAACAAAGACATTGAGAGTAATAAATCAAGTGGGTCTGATGATTCAGACAGTAGTGAACCAAATTATTTAGATGATGTACTAAAATCAGCTATGAATACCAGACAGGAAAAAAACAACCAGCCAAGGAAGAAAATAATTTTCCTGAACAAAGAAAGCATTTGAACCCCCTGAGTGCACATTCAAAGGACAGAGAGTCACACTTCCAGATGTAACGATATATGCATAAAAACCACACATTGACTTTTTCTGATTTGGCGAAAAGGACATTCTGTCTCAAAGACAAATTCTTTGCTCACGTGGAAGAAACCTCAAACCCCCCACATCCTCTGTAAAAGACAAATAAGTTTATGATCCGTTACATGTGACTCTCTCTCACTGTTGCAACAGAATGTCTGAACACCCTGGCATTTCAGAGTCCCGTGCTCTGTGTTCCTTAATTGACCACATGACCACATAAAGAGTCCGTTGGAGACAGAGGAAACACACACACACACACACACACACACACACACACACACACACACACACACACACACACATTCTGCTGACCTGTCTTTTTAACAGAGACAAGACTTTATAATCTGAAGTTTTGGTAGAAATGTTCCTCTATTTGTGTTAAAATGGTTATCAATGTTACCCATTGTATATCTGTATGCCTTTTATTTCCTTCACTCTCTTTTTAATATTCCAAGACAATTGATGATTTTTCCAGCTGAATTATTTAATTATTTGAACGTTTATTTAATCTTTGTATTATTGTAATTTTCATAAAAGTGAGTAAATTGTTAGAACTTATCAGTGTGATAAAGGTTTTCTTATTTAGTAAACTTAAAATTCTGTAAGTCTACCAAACAATGTACAGCAGCTCAGATTAGCCCAGGAATCTGTAACTGTGTACTTTTCTTTAGAGTACCATAATATACTTTTCTGTTTTCTTTTCTTTAATTCTATTTAAATTGGCATTCTCCTCTGGTGTGTAAGCTGGATATTTCAAAAGATGCCCTTCTTTTGCATCAGCCAATCAGAATAGGCTGAATCTCTGACCACGCCCCTCTTAGGAGTCCTATAAACAGACAGACCTCTCTCTACTTCGCACTCTCTTACCTTGCGACCAGACACTCAGACTCCAACTTCGAAGCTCCCCTCTGTGGAGGGGGGTGATCCTGGCCTTTGGGCCTCAGACTCTCTTTCGTACTCGACAGAAATAACTCAGTGGTTAAAAGTTTAACTGTCTTTAATTAACTGGGGATCTATAAATGTTTATTTGATGTCTTGTGTTTTGAGCTACAATAGTTGTGTAAGTGTCAGAGCCTACAGGTTTCTGTCTTTCATTCCATTTTAATTTGGTATTTTCTCCATAAGTCTTTCAAAGGGAAGTCCCAAAAGTAGTTCAGATGCAAATGTGGTCATCCCTGCACGAATCACAGTGCAGGCATGAGTACAACCCATGCATATGCATTTCTAGATAAACCTCCCTTTTTTGGGATCTATAAACAGGCAGACCTTTTCTCTAGCTCATAGTCTCGCTCTCTCTGGACTTTTGGACTCCTCCCAACTCCAGGAGAAGCTCTTCCCCATTTGGGGGGAGGGCACAGAGCCTCTGGCCCTCTTTGGCTCTTCGACTCTCTCCCTCTCCTGACTTCGAACACCGCTATTCAACCAAGCTTAGCTCAACCCAGCGCAACAGCTGCCCAGCGACGATAACCTTCGCAGCCACAAAGCAGTCAGGCAAGCACATCTGTGTGGTCTGGTCCAAGAGGGTGTTTTATTAAGGTTCTTTATTAAAACACCCATTTCCATATATTCAGGTTATAGCCAGGTTTCTATATAGCAAGTTCTGTTTTCTTTTAGTCTAGGTTCCCTTATTTTACCTTTCTTTTACCTCTTTATTTCTTTTATTTTCCATATTCATCCTTTTTGATATGTTCATCTAAATTAACCTTTTTTTATATAAGCTAGTCTTGGTGTGTTTTCAATATTATTACCAGTGTGTGGATCCCTGAACTCAAACCAACCTCAACCTCAGAAAACAAATATTTTATAAGGGTAAATTTATTGATTCGTCTATTTTAATTAATTAGATTAATTATTTGGTGGATTAAATAAATTACCCCTAATACCGTTACAATGTTAAATTATAAGGCTATGGCGGCCACCATGTAAGACATGCGTAGCACTAGTCTGCGCCAAATTCTGAAAACAACTCCTAAGAAAACCCTGGTTTTGCAGAAAACAACAAGAAATTGTTCGTTTTGATGTTGTGATGGCAACCTCTAACAAGGTGAGCAAAGAAAAAGGAAAGACTTTGAAGCAGTCGAAACTAACTAACTTCGGTGCTAACAGTGCATCACTGAAAGCTAGTGAAGAAATAGAAGACATAACGCCAACCGCAAACGCAAGTGTGCTCGAAGAGGTACAGACAGACACCATGATGGCAGTAATCAATGCCATGAGGACAGAGTTTTTGAACTTGGCTATGGGTGTCCATAAACAACGAAAAGAATGTGACTCGATGCGCCAGCAGCTACGTAGCATGGGAATCCGACATGGAATCATCCCGCCATCAAGGCTTCTGGTAACGTTCAAAGAAGAAACACGCATCTTCAGCAATACGACAGAGACACAATAATTCATTGAGAAGATCAAATGAGAAAACAATGACAACTAAACAGGAAATGCTTTAATGATTAAGACATTTATTCTCAACCATTGGGGCTAAATAACATGAGACTAAGGTTGAAAACTCCAAAATATGTGGGTTCATCTGTAAACATCTTGGTTTACAGGTTATTGTATCTTTGTAGCCTCACATTAGTAGTGCTTCATGTGTGGGTTTGCAGACATAGCTGTGCCAATACATACCTATTTATAATGTTAGATGAAACTAAAATATAAAAAATGTTCACCTGATATAAAAAAAATCAATTTACTTTGTTATTTAGCTCCATATCTTTTATGAAAGAGTTGATCTCAGATTTTCACAAGCTGTTTTTCCAAGAATACAAAGAACAAGTCTACAAAAGGTGAGAAATTACAATATTTGTTACAGCATACTCTCTACAAGAAACAAGAGAAAAAGTAGATAAAACTTACATGTCTTAAATTAACATGTATATTTTTACATTACTTGTATGATGACAGTGCTATGGATGCTATTTTTTCTCTGTTCTGGTTTAAGACCATCTCTTTATTCTAATGTCTTTAAATAAATAAAAAAATAAAGCTCTTTATTTTTTACCAAGTTTTCTCCTGGTTTTGGTTAGCAAGGGAAGCAGTTTAGAATTGTAATATATTTAGCATTTTTTGTAAGTTTAGATATAAATTAGATTTTTTTTGATAATTATTATTTATGCATATCATCATCCCTGAAGTTGTTTGCGCCCTACTTAATAAAACTCTTAGGCTTGTATTTATTGGTTGTCTTGCTTGTTTTTGTCTAGGAGAGAGGGTGTCATGTTCAGTTATGTTTGCCCAGCTTTAACAACAGTAAAAGAAGCAATATATTTAGAATCTTAATACAAATCATACCGTAAATAATACATTTGGTGTATTCTCGTTTTTCCATTCAAGAATGAATTAGACAAACAACACACGAGTATCTCCAGTGAAGAGCTGTCAGGACTAGACTGGTTAGAGACACGTGCAGAGATACAAGTCATAAGGCTTTATGAAAGGGTGAGAAACAAAAGTAGAGTCAAATACAGTCCAGGTCCAAACCAGCGAGGAAAAAATAATACTGAAGGACATACCAATACCAGAGACGATAATGCAGGTGAAGGTAACCACAGCTAGGCAAAGGACATAATCTGGGGAAAAACGAAAACAAGGTAATACATGATAAGAAGCTAGACGAGATATGTTAGAGCTGAGTGATGCTCTATGAGACAAATCTTGGCGAAGAGAGAACAACCGAACGGAACATACATACACATGGAACAGGTGAAGCTAATCATTACTCCGGTGACCTGGAGCAGAATACATCACATGACCCTGGTCAGAGAGTTCTGCTGGATAGTTTTCTATTTTGTTATACAGTTTTCTGTTATACTGTTTCTAGTTTTTCTGGTTCTATTTACATAGTGTTAATCTTGTTTGCATATATTTTCTTTCTATCATGGTGCTCTCTCTGATGTAACAACCACCTGATTGGGGGTTATCTTACGGCCTGCCATATGGGGTTTCTCCTCTGAAAGATAGAGACGGTGGATTTCTGTCTTTATTTAAATTCTTTAACATCTCAAGGGGTGTGTTTTTTCTGTATATAACCAATGTGTTGGTAGACTAATGTCAGATGACTTTGGAAGAAGAATGCGCGCAAATAAACTTCTTTCTTGGAAATCTCCGCTCCTGTGTGGAAACAACGATTTTCGCTAAACAGAAGACAACAGTTCAGAGAGCTATTGTAAAGGGCATATTCCACTTCTGAATCCTGCAGGTCATTGTTACTGAGGTCCAGCTCTTTGAGGCAGAAGTTTGCTGATTTTAAGACTGAATGAATATTCAAGCAAGCTTTTCCTCAGCTTTGCAAAGACCTACTCTAAATGAAAAAAAATCATCTTGCTTGAAAGACAAATTACACATTTAGTTGTGTGTTTTATACAGGGCTAATTCTAAAACCAGTTACATACACTTTCAATGTAGCTTACTTAAGGAGAAATCTCTGAATGAAATGTGAAAAAGTATATTAAACTTTTTAGATTACATGCCTTAAATTAACATGTCTATTTTTACATGGTATGATGACAGTGTTATGGATGCTATTTCCACTTTCTCACTCTTTCTTTCCAACTCTGTTACAAGGAAATGATCTTTTCTTTTTATATAAATGCCTGACACAATGTATTTCAAGACATTTGATGGGTTAGTGACAAGGCCAAGTTAAATCATATATCAGTGTATCTAAGATTAAGTGACATTTTTGTGTTTTTATAAAAGGTACACAGAGTGCATTGCGTCAGTATCCAGGAGAAGGGACTGTTCCTGTCTGATAGCAGCCTGCTTGGTGGATTTCCAGATGGGACAGTTTCTAGTGATTGCATTATTGAAGTGAAATGCCTGTGGTTGGCCAGAACCAAGACTATTCTGCAGGCAGCAGAGAGTAAGGACAGTAAGAGAGTACAACTGTTTCTTACCACACATTCTGTCACAGGCTTAATTAATCTACATTTGTAATACATTGGATGAACTGAGTTATTAATTACATTTTAGCACTTCACAGAACGTTGTAATGGTGTTCCAGGATATCAAGAGGAGAAACATTTTTATCTGGTTTTACTTTTTTAATAGAAGGTTTTTAATAAAATGGCACACTGAATGCTACAGAGATTGTGAGTCTATGGTTCAGTAAATTCCACCATATAGTTTTATGGCTCAGCAGATTTTGCTTGTTTATGGCAGGAACTCACGCCTGGGACGACTTGGCCAGACGGAACATGGTGGCAGGTGTACAAGACAGTGCAGTCGCAAAAAACATTTAGACTAGGTTCTGAAAGAGCCTCAAGAAAGTCTGTACCGCAGTATCCTCAAAAATAAAGCCTATACTCTGAACTGGTCTCCCTCTTCATTTGACAGCAAGAAAAAAAGTTACAACATTAGGACATCAGAAAATTAATTGAATTTCACAGAAAATGGGTTTCCAAATTTTCAAGTAACACACATCTCAAATCCCAAAGAAAACTGTCTCAAAAGTGGATAACAAGTTTAATTTCTGTGTCTGTGCATTTGAGCCATCAAATCAGCAAAAAGTCAGCAAAGCAAAATGACCTCATAAAGAATAACTTAATGACCTTAAAAGATTACACTGGCTGATAACAACGATGTATCAGTATACAGATATCACTCAGCTATATTATTCAATGTTGAAGTGTGACAGAAGTAAACTTATTTGTCTGAACATTCTAATGGGGCAAGTCAATCACATGTAAGCCTAAAGTATATATATGAGAAATATACAATTTGAGGAAAAATCATGTTCTTCTTTATCTAAGCATAACCTAACCTGAAAGAACTACTAATCATTCTGTCACCACCAGATTTTACTTTTCATAAATAAAAATTTTACTTAGTACATGAGGCAAACCGAAATAAGTCAATTTGATAGACTCACACTCCATTTGATGAAAATGCTGTTTGTTCCTTTTAAAATGTCTGTTCTGAGTACACCTGAGTTTGCGTTAAATGTGAAATGTTAAAAAAGATAAATAGAGGTAGCCAAATGAGGAACACACAAGGATGAAACTTCAACAGAGTAGTATATTGAAATGACCCAGCCAGAGAATAACCGACAAATGAAAATGGAAAAAAAAAATCAATCAAGAACATACCTCAAAAACCCCAGAAACACAATATCCCACAACCTCCCAAAACAGTAAAAACCCAACGTCCAGGTCCGATATAGGTTGTGACAAAGGAAATGGATAAATCCCACCATGAGTGGTTGTAAGAGTCCTTGCAGCTTAGTGTAGCTAATAGCTTGCATTGGTTGAGGTGCAGAAGAAAAAGAATGATCGAGAGTAGATTTCAGAAGTCGAGCAATCGCCACTTCAGACCTCCGACCATTCCCCATAACAAAACTTGATGCAGCCCTAGGCTGGATGTTAAAAAGATGTGTACCTTTTGTCCCCTGCTCCCACTCACTCTGCCGCAGAGTCAGTACATTTATCTTAATAAGTATTTTGACCTCTGCTTTACTCAGAAGTCAAATCCTGGTGTTTCAATCACTGTTTAGCCGACACATCCACCATTTCGTTCCCCTTAACTCCAACATGTGCCGGAACCCACAGAAATCAAACAAACACTCGCTGAATTCAGAGCCTAAACAGTGCTTGATATATATCTCAATTACTTTCTGTTGGCTCCCTCTATTTATACCTGGTAGTCTCAAATGACTCACTGCCCCCTAGTGGCTTGGAGGAGGAAAAAAAACAGACAAACTAGAACCAGCTTGGTTATACCATGTCTCATCACACCATTAATTCCAAGTAAGCTTAGGTTGTCTTTAAAAAAAAAAAAAAAAAAAAACATCTACCGCCCCAAGGACACAAAACCTGTTTTATTGCAAAATACAGGCTTCAGACTATGTATGACTATGCATGTTCTTTATCTTTAATGCATATTGGGCAGTGTATAATTATTCTTTTAATATTAGATCAGATATTTCACAGTGTACAGAATCACAACATTTTTATACAGACAACTGATTGATTGCAAAAGAGAAAAAAAATATATTATTCATTCCATGATCTAAACTGCTGATCCTCCTGGGTCAAGGAGTGCTGGAGCCTATGCCAGCACACATTTGAACAAAGGGCAGGAGAAAAATCTGTCAATAACATATTTTTCTTTAAATATCTTCTTTGCATCCTGTGTTGCACCTAATCAAGTTAAACGGGAACAATTTCTCTTTGTGTTGTTCTCTTTTCACAGATGTTTTCTTTATGAAACATGTACTTGACCAATGTTTTACAAATACTGATGTCCACATTCAGAAAAGCATATTGTATTGTTCCATGATATGACTTGCAACTATATGTATGTATATGTATATCTATAACTAGATAGATAGATAGATAGATAGATAGATAGATAGATAGATAGATCGATGTTGTCCATTTATTGATACAGTTTCTCTCCTGTGTAAATGCACGGGTGTTTCCTGAGTATAGCACTGTGTCTAAAGCTTGTCCCATACTGTCACGGTTTCTCTCCTGTGTGAACGCACTGGTGCTTTTGGACACTTCTCTGGTCACTAAAGCTCCTCCCACACTCTGAACAGTGTTACGGTTTCTCTCTCGTGTGAATGCGCTGGTGTCTTTTGAGAGAACTCTGTTGATTAAAACTCCTCCCACACTCTGAACAGTGTTACGGTTTCTCTCTCGTGTGAATGCGCTGGTGTCTTTTGAGAGAACTCTGTTGATTAAAACTCTTCCCACACTCTGAACAGTGATATGGTTTCTCTCCTGTGTGAATAAGCAGGTGTGACTGGAAATGACTCCATTGAGTAAAACTCTTCCCACACTCTGAACAGTGATACGGTTTCTCTCTTGTGTGAATATGCTGGTGCTTTTGGACACTTCACTGGTCACTAAAACTCCTCCCACACTCAGAGCAGTGATACGGTTTCTCTCCTGTGTGAATTCGCTGGTGAATTTGGAGAGAACTCCTTGTACTAAAACTCCTCCCACACTCTGAACAGTGATACGGTTTCTCTCTCGTGTGAATGCGCTGGTGTTTTTTGAGAGAAATCTGTTGATTAAAACTCTTTCCACACTCTGAGCAGTGATACGGTTTCTCTCCTGTGTGAATGCGCTGGTGCTTTTGGAGATGACTCTGTTGAGTAAAACTCTTCCCACAGTCTGAGCAGTGATACGGTTTCTCTCCTGTGTGAATGCGCTGGTGTCTTTGGAGATGACTCTGTTGAGTAAAACTCTTCTCACACTCTGAGCAGTGATAAGGCTTCTCTCCGGTGTGAATGAGCTGGTGAATTTGGAGAGAACTCTTTTTACTAAAACTGCTCCCACACTCAGAGCAGTGATACGGTTTCTCTCCTGTGTGAATTCGCTGGTGAATTTGGAGAGAACTCTTTGTACTAAAACTGCTCCCACACTCAGAGCAGTGATACGGTTTCTCTCCTGTGTGAATTCGCTGGTGAATTTGGAGAGAACTCTTTGTACTAAAACTGCTCCCACACTCAGAGCAGTGATACGGTTTCTCTCCTGTGTGAATTCGCTGGTGAATTTGGAGAGAACTCTTTGTACTAAAACTCCTCCCACACTCAGAGCAGTGATACGGTTTCTCTTCTGTGTGAATTCGCTGGTGTCTTTGGAGAGAACCCTTTGTTCTAAAACAACTCCCACATTCTGAGCAGTGATACGGTTTCTCTCTCATGTGAATGCGCTGGTGTCTTTGGAGAGAACTCTGTTGATTAAAACTCCTCCCACACTCTGAACAGTGTTACGGTTTCTCTCTCATGTGAATGCGCTGGTGTCTTTGGAGAGAACTCTGTTGATTAAAACTCCTCCCACACTCTGAACAGTGATATGGTTTCTCTCCTGTGTGAATAAGCAGGTGTGACTGGAAATGACTTCGTTGAGTAAAACTCTTCCCACACTCTGAACAGTGATACGGTTTCTCTCTTGTGTGAATGCGCTCGTGTTTTTTGAGAGAATCCTGTTGATTAAAACTCTTTCCACACTCTGAGCAGTGATACGGTTTCTCTCCTGTGTTAATAAGCAGGTGTATTTGGAGATTACTCCGTTGAGTAAAACTCTTCCCACAGTCTGAGCAGTGATACGGTTTCTCTCCTGTGTGAATGCGCTGGTGTATTTGGAGATGACTCTGTTGAGTAAAACTCTTACCGCACTCTAAGCAGTAATACAACGTCTCTCCTGTGTGAATGCGCTGGTGTTTTTGGAGATGACTCTGTTGAGTAAAACTCTTCCCACAGTCTGAGCAGTGATACGGCTTCTCTCCGGTGTGAATGAGCTGGTGTCTTTGGAGATGATTCTGAGTAATAAAACTCCTTCCACACTCAGAGCAGTGATACGGTTTCTCTCCAGTGTGAATTCGCTGGTGAATTTGGAGAGAACTCTTTGTACTAAAACTCCTCCCACACTCAAAGCAGTGATACGGTTTCTGTCCTGTGTGAATTCGCTGGTGAATTTGGAGAGAACTCTTTGTACTAAAACAACTCCCACACTCTGAGCAGTAATACGGTTTCTCTCCTGTGTGAATTCGCTGGTGTATTTGGAGAGAACTCTTTGTACTAAAACTCTTCCCACACTCTGAACAGTGATACGGTTTCTCTCCTGTGTGAATGCGCTGGTGTAATCGGAGAGTTTGCTGGCTAATAAAACTCTTCCCACACTCTGAGCAGTGATACGGTTTCTCTCCTGTGTGAATGCGCTGGTGTGTTTGGAAATAACTCTGGCTAGTAAAACTCTTCCCACACTCTGAGCAGTTATACGGTTTCTCTCCTGTGTGAATGCACTGGTGTGCTTGGAGATGACTGTGTCTAGTAAATCTCTTCCCACACTTGGAGCAGGAATGAGTTTTTTCTTTGCCTGCAGTCTTGTGTGTTTGTATGCAAGGTATGTTCTTTTTGAGAGTACTCTTTTTGAGAGTAATGTTTGAGTACTGGACTTTCCTGACTCCATATTCTCACACTCCATACTTCCTAACTTCAGCAGTGTAACGTATTTCTTTTGGAGATGTTTATTGATGGTTTCCTCGATTATAATTCCAAACGAGCGGTAAAGTAGACACTGCAAGCAGGAGAAGACTTGCAACGTGAGATCATTCTGGAAATGGAAAAACAAAAAAAATGTGATTCAAAACTAGAAACTCAATGTAGGCCAACGAACAACACAACAATGATTCATGCTGTCATTGCATATGTTTTGACTTTGATCATTTTGTTATTTCTAGTGACTAACATGCATATTAACATTACATATTGTACAATTATTTAGGTTAATTATGCCAAAGCACTCATATGTCATGTGCAATATTGAAAACTCCTCTTAACAAAACTTAACACTGAACACAGAACTACCCAAAGTGTACATAGAACCCCCCATTATCCACGCTGTATTGTTTTCCAAATTGCTGATCTCAAAATGACCTGCACTTCAAGAAATGCAGTGGAACATCCAGCACTGGAACACAAAACCGTACACAAAAGCTCTCTTCTTCTCTGAACCTTTTATACAATGCTGAATTTCCAAAGCAAGATGACTGATCAGTAGTAAAGCAGGACAGGATCCAAACAACAAAACAGAATGAAATTAACCCCCAAAAAGAGAATCAGGAGCTAAAGGTTAATGGGTAGCCCAGTGAGTCACTTAAAGATTTAAAATGAACGCTGCCACCACCTTTGTTTAACCGGGAAGGTCCGGATAGAGGGAGACAAAAGTCTGAGAATGAAACCTGGCATTTAATTACTTTATTAAAGCAAAGTATAACATGGACTCAGTTATAGCTAGACTGTCCCAAACTCATTTCATTCACAGAAGAACCAGTTAAAGCTACACACCGTGCAATAATCCCACATCAGCACAAACCCACACAGATGTACTTCTTCAATTAATCATAAAAACACAGCACAACTAATGAAGCGCTGCAATCTTACAGCATCTAACTGAATAAATAACGCGTTAGGACTAAAAAGCTGAAGAAAAAGTCTGCACACACTAACACACAAGATAAAAATATGGCTGGAAGAGCTAAAACATCAATAATCATAAAGAGGGAGTGGCACAATGGTCAGAACTCAATAACTACTGTAGAAGAGAGAGACAAAGAGAGAGACTTTTTAACAATCTTTTATTTACAGCCAATTAACATCCTCGCAGAGTATTTAACTACAATACTAAAACACCCTCAGAGAGTATTTAACTACAATACTACAACACCCTCACAGAGTATTTAACTACAATACTACAACACACTCACAGAGTATTTAACTACACTACTACACACACTCACAGAGTATTTAACTATACTACAACACTCTCACAGAGTATTTAACTACACTACTACAACACACTCACAGAGTATTTAACTACAATACTACAACACCCTCGCAGAGTATTTAACTGCAATACTACAACACCCTCGCAGAGTATTTAACTACAATACTACAACACCCTCGCAGAGTATTTAACTGCAATACTACAACACCCTCACAGAGTATTTAACTACAATACTACAACACACTCACAGAGTATTTAACTACAATACTACAACACACTCACAGAGTATTTAACTACACTACTACACACACTCACAGAGTATTTAACTACAATACTACAACACACTCAGAGTATTTAACTACAATACTACAACACACTCACAGAGTATTTAACTACAATATTACAACACCCTCGCAGAGTATTTAACTTTAATTAAAAAGCCTAAAGAAAGAAACACTTTAACAATGTACAGACTGAGTGCCCACAGTCTGGAGAAAGAGGGCATCAGCAGAAACACTGGAAGCCCAGAGAGGAGCGAGTGTGTTGTCACTGCAGCTCAGGACACTGAGCAGTATTTTCTCTCCTCCTGTTCCAAATACACACCCCTCATACAGGAGATCATACACTCCATAACATCTAACTTCTCATCACTGGAAGATAAACTGAAAACTGAAAGATGAAGATCTGCTCAATGTGTATTTAGGAATATGCCCAGAACGTGTTCAATTATCAGCTAAATACGTCCACAGCTGCCACATCCTGAGACAAAAAGAGTCCCGCACTCCAGTAAACACCTATCAGAACACTCAGCACAACACTGTATATCATCGCTGTCTAATGAAAAACATGTATCTCCATTTTTGTTGATTTTGAGTTCTACATCACTTGAACACGCCAGTGGTCGTTTACACTGTGTGAAAATGTCATGATGAATGGACGTATAGTGCTTTAAAACAGCTTTGAAAAAATATGGTTCCATTGACTTTTGACATTTTAAGCTAAGTATGTTTTTGGTCTCTACTGTAAAGTTGCAATTTTGGAGATACTTGTTTTTGCATCTCAGCTCAGTCTGGATGAAGGCTGTTTCTGTTACTCACACACTTCACACTCTAACTACTTACTAACAAGTACAAACCAGAGTGAACATTAATAAACACTCTTTACCTTCAGCAGATCAGACCCTGTTTCTCTCTCTAACACCTCAGAGCCGCTGCTTCTTCTTCTTCTTCTTCTTCTACTTCTTCTCTGCTTAGTCTTTAGAGAAATACAGCGATTCTCCTGCTGTTATTTTTGTAACCCCGCCCCTATTTACACACACTCAACCTTTTGTGCTCTGATTGGCTAGAAGTTACTAGGAGAACTTTGCTGATTGGCTGGCTGAAAAGTGGATCTCTTCACCAGAACTCACACCTAAAATACTTGGAGTAAAACGTGTTTTTAGGTTTAAACTCCCCATCAGTTCAGATTCACACTCAGTTACTAATACCTGTTTATTTACTGTAGTGTTTCTGAATTACACACATATACACATATAATGTGAAATAAGAGAACAATGACGTACTAAAAAATAAACTACAGTAATAACAATGACATAATATTAAAAAAGATAGTTAAATACGCATTGGCACATTCACACATTCGTTTTATTATATTATTCTACAAGTGATTATTGATTAAACAGTGTCCCATAAGAAGTTATAATTTAGAAAAAGGAGAAAATTGCACTTTCTGCTGATAAGTCTTTACACCCCTGGCTGAAGTTGTGAGATCATGCAAAAAAATACTATCAAGTGTGAATGTGAATCATCATTGTGTTTTATAGTTCTTAATAAAACTTCTGGTTTACTGTTTTATGGAGAAACATGAAGAATTCTAGAGTAATTTAGTGAATGAAACCTGAATTTATAATATATCACATATAACATATAATAAATGTTATGCAGTTATATTATATGTTATTTACCATATTCCCTAATTTTGTCAGGGTTTTGTTCAGTGAGATCATTTGTATTTTCTAATGTAGTAAGATAACAAATAAACAGATCATTATTTTGTTAAATAGCAGTAAAATAATAATAATAATAATAATAATAATAATAATAATAATAATAATAATAATAATAATAATAATAATAATGAACACCATCAAAAAGTGTAAAGGTGTATATTTTTAATTATTTATTTTCTAATCAATTTAATCCTTTATTTCATTCACTACATATATTTACTCAGTTTCTGTTTTAAAAGCTGAACTGTGAATGTGTCTCTGTTTATGGTGTGCAGTTTAATAAAAAGCAGCTCCACTGTGCTCCTCACCTGCTGGCTACTGACATACATACAGATACTTCCCTCAGTTCTTTAACAGTCTGGTGGGGATGGGCCTGTTAACGGCCTACCCATTTATGGGGAGATGGGTCAGGGGGCAGAGGTGAGAGAGCCAGGATGGGTGGGGGTGCTGGAAGACAATGACTGAAGATTGTTCTTTCTTTGTTAAAATCTGCAGTAGAACTCATTCAGGTCGTTGGTTATCATTGCTATTTGCTGTCATTTAAATCGGACTATCCTTAGAGCTTACCTTGTCTCTAGTTAATGTTCCCTATTGTTATTTTCTTCTGCCGTTTTCTATCGTTCCCTTGTGCAGTAAACAGAGCTGAAGTATTGCTGTTGTCTCGTTTGTGTGTGTCCATTTGAGCAAAATAAGTTTAATACTGATTCTAGTTCTCTACTGAGCAATATTTTTGTAGTTCTGTGAAAATGGTGATGATGGGATTTAAAATAACTTTTTAAAGCATAATTGCATCACGTATATTACATCCAAGGTCAACAAATATCACATCCAAAAGCTTCAATTATGTAAACAGTAAACTTCTAGAATAAATTGGTGTTTTCTTGTATCCTGGCGGAGTGGGAAGCAAACTGCCTGCTACTCTGAAGGTCCTGAGTTCAATACTGCACAAGGCTGGAATCATTGCAATCACATGAAACAAACAGTTTAAACTGCTTAAAATACAATACATTATTTGTTGATAAACACATATAAATTTACATATTTTTAATAAATTTCCCTCCAGTGTTACAGTCATAGTAGTAAATTAATACATAGACACATTCTTTTCTAAAAAACATATTACACATTGGCTTACAAAGCTTGTTATCCCTTAACCAATCAAACTAAGTAATCAATTACATACACATATAAATTACCAAGTGGAAGGCTGACAAAGGTGAGTATGTGATGAACAGGCACTTAGGTTCATAGCAATCTTCTCCCATTTCTGCTATTTCTCTTTATTTGTAGAACTTCGCCGAGCTTTGGAAAATGTATGTTTAATTTTTTTTGTCTATTTTTTGAAGCACTTGGCTTTTATTTCATCCTGAGAAAAATTGCGTTTGCGTGGCCAGTGTGCCGTGCTAGGAAGGTTAATCGTGTGCCTATTTATAGGCTGTGTGCTATAGACAACAACTGCAAACAAAATGTTTAGATTTTTTACATAAAAGTAATATAAATATAAATATAAACCAATTTGTCGTTCTATTTTATTATATTTATTTACATAACAAAACATTTGTGGCATAACAATGAGGAAACTTATGTAAATCGGTGGTTCAGTTCTTGACTGGCAGTGCCTATTCAGCGCTGACGCGGGGGGGCGGAGTCAACATAGAGCTACTTAAAACTAGTTTGTAAGTCTGAAGACTAAGAAGACTTTTGGGAAACACTTGCAAAAATGGGGTTTTTAAAGTTGCGTCGTTCTTAAAGTTGTTTATAATTCACTAAGATCAACTGTTATCGGGAAACAAACCCCTGTTGACAAAAGATTATTCTGAGCCCTACTCTCTTACTTCCTTCTGCTTCTGAGGCCTACCCCTCAGAGTTCACACTCTATTTCAACTGATGTTTGCTTGAATACAGGAAGCAGAATACTCTATCGATGCAAAATAATCACACATTTAATATCACTACTGAGTGCGGTGAGACATCATGGACTGATACAGTTTATTCTAAGACAGTACGAGTGGCAATGTGCTTAATGCGAAAACCATGGCTCATATCTAAGACTAAGTATTGCTACTTAATGGCTCACATCTGTGAGATGCAATGCCAGCACAAACAATGTATGTAAATGTGACAACAGGTCAAGGATAATGAATATGGATAAGTGGAACAATTGAAATATGTACATAAAAATCAGTATCCTATGTGCCCAAGATGAATCTACCAGAAGATATTAAAATAACACAACTGTAAAGTGTTGATAATGAAGATTTAATGCTAAATGTGATATAAATATTTCGTCAAATTAAAAATGTAATGATTATTTAAAATAATTTAAAACATTAAAGTATATATCATGTGATAATTTCTTAACATTAGGAGGACAGCCCATCACATTAAACTGCTCGTTAATGGACTGAGAATGGAAGGGGCTTGGTGTCACTCTCTGTCTCTTAAATTGTTTCCCACAGACTACAATAGAAAGTAAGTAAACTCTCTATTGCCACTTGAACAGATTGGCTGTTTTATGTTAATTTCTTTAGAGAATATATGACGACATCCAAATGTAGATAAATATGGGTTATAATGGTTTTTTTTATAATATAGCACTGGCATTCTGTGTATGTGTAAAGGTGACTTTAGTCATATTCCGAAATGTTGCTCAGTTGGCTGTGAGATGTCCTGGATTGATGCGGCTTGAGCTTTGGTTAATCATTTGTCATCAATTTCCTTCACCCAACAAGGCACTGCTCATGTATGACAAGACAAACAAACATTAGAAGGAGAAAACAATGAAATAAGAGCACCAGCTAAGATCAAATGAAATGAATTGCCATTGATTGCCACTGATTTATACAAACTGTGCTTAATATGGTTGCATCAAATTTGCTTTCAGTGAAAGGGTTTTGTCCGCTACAAAGACATGGGGACACACAATTTTTGTTAGACTCTAATCTGGACACCCTAATATTGGTTTTCATCTTGTGTTGAAGTGTCTTATTTCTACTGTCAGGAATGAGTTTACTGATTATAGAGCTAATCCCAGATTTTCACATGCTATTTCCCCAAGAATACAGAGAGCAAGTTTACAAAACGTGAGCAATTGCGACATACCTTACAGCATATACAAGGAAAATTCTCTGAGTGAATTAAGAGAAGTATATCAAACCTCTTATATTACATGCTTACATTAAACTTGTCTATTTTTACATTATTACTATGATGACAGTTTTATAGATGCTATTATCACTCTCTCTTTCCCTCTCTTTGCCTGTATTCTGTTGTAAGTCAATCTCTTCTTTAATTCCTTTAAATTTCTCATATTAAATAAATTCTTTAGTAACAAGTCTGCAGGGGATAAGGTTCTTCATTTTTGTCAAGTTTTCTCCTGGTTTGGGTTAGTAAATTATTATTGGTAAATTATTTAGTATTTTCTTTTGTACATTTAGTTATAAGTAAAAAAAAAGGTCAGAATTGGTTTGATTATAATTATTTATGCCTATACTTATCCCTCAATTTATTTGCTTCCTCCTTAATAAAACTCTTCGGTTTGTATTTATTGGTCATTTTGCATGTTTTGTCTGGAGGTATCTATCTTATGTTCAGTCCAGCTCACCCAGCTGTAGCAACAGCAAAAGAAGCAATAGATTTAGAATCCTGAAACAAATATGCCCAATCATATCATACCCTAAATAATACATTTGGTGTATTCTCATTTTTCAATTCAGGAATGAATTCAGACAAACATCACATGAGTATCTCTAATTTCGGGCATACACTTTTCAGTTTGGTATGGGGCATATTCCACTTCTGAATCCTGCAGGTTATTATTATTGATTTCCAGGTCTTTCAGGCAGAAGTTTGCTGACTTTAAGCAAGCTTTCCCTCAGCTTTGCACAGACCTACTCTAAATGAAATGATAGCATTTCAGGTTTCTTGAAAGATAAACTACACATTTAGTTATGTGTTTTATAATACAGGGCTGCTTAGAGTGGATTATATGAAATAATCCTAAATCCAATTAAAATTAACTCTCAACATCTTGGTTGACAAGTTATTGTATTTTTGTAGCTGTCCATCCCAATCAGGAATTAATTCAGTAAAATTTTAATTTAATGTTTCCATTTTGCAGTGTGAACTTTTAAGGCCATCAAAGAGCATCTACACTCCTGAATCCTGCATGCTATTGTTACTCAAGTCCAGCTCATACACGGATGAGATTTCTGATTGCAGAAGAGTGCTTGCATCTTCAGATTAATTCTTGGTGAGATTACAGGCAGCTTGCCTGCATCAAAATAATAAATACAATATCAGCAAGAAATGTACAACACTCTGATAAACACATTATTTATTACCAAGTTTATAGTTAAGTTGCAAATATATTTGTAAGATAAGGTGCTAGCCATTAATTAATTGTAATCTTTTAGTTACAAGCACACTTAGAACATCTTTGTGTGAAATCTGCTAAAATAATGAAAAAGTAGAAATATCCTGTAGTGATCAGATAGCATACTAAATTGTGACATATAATTTAGCGTCAGAGCGAGCAGCAGCGTCACAGCGAGCAGCAGCGTCTGAAACGCCACTTGAACTAGCAAATTAGCGGACTGCTAACCTCTATTTTCGCTAACCTCGATTTTCCTCTATTTTTGTTAACCTCGACTCATCTCACGTTTTCTCTCTGTTTTTCTTTTCTCCCTCTCTCCCAGAACAAGCGACAGAGTGAGCAGCACCTGAAACTCCACCTGAACTAGCAAATTAGCGTATTACTAACTTGACACATCTCACGCTTTTCTTCTCTCTTCACTTCTCTTCTATTTTTCTGTTTTCTCCGCTCCCTCTGTCTCAGAACCAGCATCATGGCATCCCTGGAACAACGTGCTCTCCAGTCGCTGAGCACGGAGCTGTTTCGGTTGGACCGGCAGATCCTCGCCCTCGTGAGGAGACAGGAACATCTCCTCCGGCAGAAGTCGCAGCTCGAGTCCTCCCTGGAGGCCTCACTGGCGGCAATCGCTCCGGCCTCGTCCCGCCGCCCTCACCCAGCAGGCCCTCACCGCCACCCCAGCCCATCTTCACCTCCTTCAACCGGTTCTCGGTCCTCAGCTCACCGCGCACACCGGCGTCTCGGACCCCGTCGCCCTCTCTCCCAGAACAAGCGACAGAGCGAGCAGCACCTGAAACTCCACATGAACTAGCAAATTAGCGTATTACTAACTTGACACATCTCACGCTTTTCTTCTCTCTTCTCTTCTCTTCTATTTTTCTGTTTTCTCCGCTCCCTCTGTCTCAGAACCAGCATCATGGCATCCCCGGAACAACGTGCTCGGCTCCCGCCCCAGCGCGTCGGACCTCGGCTCCCGCCGCAGCGCCGCAGGCCTCGGCTCCCGCACCAGCGTCTCAGCCCTCCGGACAGGTATTTGTTATCGGTAGCTCTATAGTCCGCCACGTTAAACTACCCCGCGCCAGTGTGTCATGTTTTCCAGGAGCTCGTGTCCTGGACATCGCTAGGCGTCTACCCTCGGCCCTCAGACGTAACGCCTTCGAGACCATGGTCATCCACGTCGGGACCAACGACATCTCTGCCCGGCGTAGCGAGGTCCTGAAGGAGCACTACCGTTCGCTGCTGGACACCGCGAGGAAGGCGACCGATGCCAGGATCGTCATCTCCGGCCCCCTGCCCACCTACAGGAGAGGATCGGAGCGGTTCAGCAGGCTCTTCGCGCTGCAGTCCTGGCTCCGCGGTTGGCTCAGCTGTCCGCTGACCGCACAACGGAGGCCACGTAAGTAGCGACGATAAACAGTCATTACCTAGATATAGTAATAGTGAGACTGTAACTGTTACCGACAGAGAGTCGTTACTTAGATACAGATATACCAACACTGTAACCATTGCCAACACAGAGTCGTTACCTAGAAACAGATATATTGAGACTGTGTCATTGCCCCGAATTAAACGCAGACTCAGAAATTCTCGAACAGCTTGTCCAGATAACCTAATTAATATAAAAATATCAGACCCAGTATCCAGTTGCAGCATCTCTGAACTAAAGTTTGGTTTGTTTAATATAATATCCCTCAACTCCAAGGCTCTTATTGTAAATGATACAATAACGTATCAAAAATTTTATGTATTATGTCTCGTAGAAACATGGGTTAAACCTGAGGAATATTTGGCATTAAATGAAGCCACTCCTATAGGTTATAATTATGTACACAACCCCAGACTGTCCGGTAAAGGAGGGGATATATGTGTCATTCATAAAAATTCATTAGACATCATTAAGAAACAAAGTCTCACTTTAAATTCTTTTGAATGTCTTTACATAAACATCACCAACCTGACCACTAACAGAAGTGTACTCACTCTAGTCAGCATTTATAGACCACCAGGACCTTATTCAGAGTTCTTAAAAGAATTCAGTGACTTTGTTGCAGATCTAGCAGTGAGCGCTGAGAAACTAATAATCGTAGGAGATTTTAATATTCACTTTGAAAACTCAGCAGATCCATTAAAAAAGGCTTTCTCATCTATCTTAGACTCTGTTGGTCTCACTCAGAATGTAAAAGGACCTACACATTCCTGTAACCACACACTAGATCTAGTTTTGACTTTAGGTGTTGATATACATAATCTTACTGTTCGTTCACAGACTTCAGTAGTTTCAGATCACTACCTAATTTCATATGAATTGAGTCTTAGTAAAAATGTATGTACACCCCGTTATTGCATGAAACGTTCGATAATGCCAAATACAGCCCAACACTTTATTGAAACTCTTCCAGATTTATCAACTATAGCTTCTCCTTCAGACCCAACAGAGCTAGACAGACTAACTGACTGCGTAGAAAATACGCTCCGATTAAATTTAGACAATGTTGCACCTATAAAAGCTAAAAGGATGCAACAGAAAAAGCTCGCTCCGTGGAACAACAATGAAATACGCACCTTAAGACAGACAGTACGGAAATTAGAGCGCAAATGGAGAGTGACCAAGCTGGAGGTATTTCACTCTGCTTGGAAAGACAGCCTTAGCAGGTATAGAAAGACACTTATTTAAACACGCTCAGCATACCTGTCCACACTCATCGAACACAACAAAAACAATCCTAGAGTTTTATTTAGCACAATCGCAAAACTTACCAAAAATCAGGCAGGAACGGAACCTCAGATACCCGCCAACTACAGCAGCAATGATTTCATGGACTTTTTCAATAGCAAAATCGAGAATATTAGACAACATGTTCAACTGACACCAGTAACCTATCCTTCATCCGGTTTGGCTGAGACAGCACAAAATGTGATTTTAGAAGAAAGACTAGAAACATTCTGTCCACTTCAGCAGTCAAAATTAGAAAAACTTATCTCTTCTTCAAATTCTGCTACATGCACACTTGATATGATTCCAACAAGCCTATTGAAACAAGTATTACCAGCTATTATTAAACCTATCTCAACTATCATCAACTCTTCTCTTAGTCTGGGTCATGTACCTAAGTCTTTTAAACTAGCTGTGATAAAACCCTTGATAAAGAAACCAAATCTTGACCCCAGAGAACTGTCCAGTTATAGACCGATTTCCAATTTACCTTTTATCTCTAAGATTTTAGAAAAGGCTGTAGCTCGACAACTCTGTTCTCATCTACATAAGAACAACATATATGAAAAATTCCAATCTGGTTTTAGGCCACACAACAGCACAGAGACAGCTTTAGTTAAGATAACAAATGATCTTCTTCTTGCCTCTGATCAGGGCCACGTATCTCTACTGGTGCTACTAGATCTAAGTGCAGCTTTTGACACTATAGATCACACTATTCTCTTGGACAGGCTAGAAAATGTGGTTGGAATCACAGGAACAGCGTTATCCTGGTTCACATCTTACCTTAGTGATCGCTTTCAGTTTGTAAAGATAAATAATGTATCATCTAATTATACAAGAGTGAAATATGGAGTTCCACAAGGTTCTGTTTTAGGTCCTCTGTTATTTACACTATATATGCTACCATTAGGCTCAGTTATAAATAGACATGGAATTAGTTTCCACTGTTATGCCGATGACACACAGCTGTACATTTTAGCCAAACCAGATGATAAATCCAGATTAAATAAGATAGAAGATTGTGTAAGAGATATTAGACTTTGGATGCTACAGAACTTCCTTCTTTTAAACCCAGATAAAACGGAAGTTCTCCTCCTCGGCCCAAAGGCTGCTCGGACTAAATGTTCAGATTTAATGTTAAATCTTGCTGACTTCTCTGTAGTTCCTGGTTCAGTAGCCAAAAATCTTGGTGTAACAATTGACTCAGATCTGACATTTAATCAACACATAGGTAATATTACAAGAACAGCGTTTCTTCACCTACGAAACATTTCAAAGTTAAGAAATGCGTTATCTGTGTCTGATGCTGAAAAGTTGATACATGCCTTTATAACCTCAAGGCTAGATTATTGCAATGCATTATTGTCAGGATGCTCCAGCAGGAACCTGGATAAACTCCAGTTAGTTCAGAACGCTGCAGCTAGAGTACTAACTAAAACCAGGAAATTCGATCACATCAGTCCAGTTTTATCAGCACTACACTGGCTTCCTGTTAAATTCCGCATCGACTATAAAATTCTTTTACTGACGTATAAAGCCCTGCACAGTCTCGCACCAGAGTACCTGCAAGATCTTATTTCCTATTATGAACCGCCACGTTCACTCAGATCACAGGACGCTGGTTTTCTAATAGTTCCAAAAATTCAGAAGACTACAATGGGGGGAAGAGCTTTTTCCTACAAAGCCCCCAAATTGTGGAATAATCTCCCAGTTAATGTTCGGGACTCTGACACAGTCTCAATATTTAAGTCCAGACTTAAAACGTACTTGTTCAGTTTAGCTTTTGGAGACTGAGCTATGCTTCTCATCCACTGTATTATTCCTAACCTGAACTAACCTTGTTTTTCTTTCTCCTTCTTTCTAAGGTAATAACCGCCCACCTGTCCTGGTGAATACTGTTGAAGGACTGACCACCAGTACCCCCTTGTTACCTCGTAACCTCTTCATCTATGTCATCTGCTGCACCTTGATTGCATTACTGTATCATCCAAATGTAGCACGTGTGCAGCTTCTCTCCTTTTAGTTCTTTTTGTTTATAATCAGATCTGTCAGAGTCACCAGCTGCACTCTAAACACTCCATATCCTCTATACTAACCCAGACCAGAACTAACTCAGTCTCTGTACTAACCTAAACCAGAACTAACTCAGCCTCTGTACTAACCCAAACCAGAACTAACTCAGTCTCTGTACTAACCCAAACCAGAACTAAGTCTGTTTTTCTCTCTCTCTGAGGTAATAACCGCCCACCGGTCCCATCGAATGCTGTTGGTCCCGTCGAATGCATCACCTGGCACCAAACAGCTCTCCTCTCTCTGCTCCACCTCGAATCCTCTGTACTAACCCAAACCAGAACTAACTTTGTTTTTCGTTTCTCTCTCTCTCTCTCTCTCTCTCTCTCTCTGAGGTAATAACCACCCACCTGTCCCGCCGAAAACTGTAAAAGAACCAACTGTAGAAGGCTCCAACCAACGCCTCTCTCCATTTGTGCCATTTGCTCCACCTTGACTGCATCACAGTATCACCCACCTGATGTAGCACCTGTACAGCTTCTAAAGCTTTTACCTTCAAACTCAGCTTTAGTTTATACTTCAAGTACTGTTCGACCAGAGGAGGATGGGTCTCCCATTGTGAGTCTGGTTCCTCCCAAGGTTTCTTCCTCCAGTTGAGGGAGTTTTTCCTTGCCACTGTTGCCTCTGGCTTGCTCACAAGGGATAAAGTGTGTGATTTTATGTTTTTCATGCTTTAAAATTCCTGTAAAGCTGCTTTGTGACAACACTGTTGTAAAAAGCGCTATACAAATAAACTTGACTTGACTTGATTGTGAATATATCACAATAACCACACATTTGTTTCATCATATTATTCTAAAAGTGCTTATTGATTCAACAGTGTCTCATTGGTCCTAGTGAAAAAGTGCACTTATAGGTCTTCACACCCTTGGCTGGAGTTGTGAGATCATACAAACAAATTTATTTTATTTAATAATAGTTTCCAGTTAAATAGGTTTATCATCACAGAAATCTACATATTAAATTGATTCTTATACTAAAATAAATAGTACTATCCGAAATGTACATATATATTCACAATGTATTTAAAGTTTACATTTTGTGCTGCTGTTACTCTCTGAGGTAGACAGAGGTCACTGTGAAGGTTAAGAATCTGAATCTGTGCCCTGTTTGACTGTAATGAGTGTACCTGTATAATCAGTGTGTTTTTATAGTTCTTAATAAAACGTATGGTTTTCTCGAGAAACATGACGAATTCTGGAGCAATTTAATTAAACGAAAAAAGCCAAAGTGAACCTAAAAGAAGAACCTAAAAGAGAGCCTTAAAAAATTCCATATACATCTTTATCCTTCATTTTACACAATAAAGCCCCTAAGGACTTGCCTGACATGCACACAACATTCTAAATTCAGTCACATGACAATTTGTGAATTTGTGTACAGGTGACCACATTTTCAAAATGGTGGTGTGCTTGATTAGCCCATGAGAAAAAAAACAAGTGTGTTTTTTTGTTTTTAAAGGGTATGTTACAACCCATATAACAATTCTAACAATTTAATAACGTGTCCTATAACACATATAACCTATTATGACCCCATTTCAAGAAAAAGTGATGAGTTATAAAAACATTGCTGTGACCTATATGTTACATTAGGATTTTAACCTTAAAATAATTATAGGAAATGCCATGTGACCTCTTTGTCACAATAAGAAAAATGCTAATTAACTGCTCGATTAACTGATTTAATTTTTTAAAATCAATATATTATATGTTGTTCAGTAAAAAGCATATTTAAATTAATGTAAGCAGAAAAAAAATAATAACTATGAATTAATTATTAACAAAGTATTAAATAATTTAAATGTATTATATATTAAATAGTTTCATATCAGTACTTGCCCTGGCTTCCGCTGAAATGTTGTTCTAAGCATTTCAAACAAACAAGAATTTTACTGTTCTATGTTGAGCCTACTTAAATGTAATTGTATTTACTTGTACCAAGAACCGATACAGTCTTAAGGATGCACTGGATATCATAACTGGAAATGAACTGAATCCTGAAGACCATGACTTCACTCCCAGCAACAAAGACATGGAGAGTAATAAGTCAAGTGGTTCTGATGATTCAGACTGTAGTAAACCAAATTATTTTGATGATATACTGCAACCTGCTATGAATACCAAGCAAAATACAACCAACCAAGGAAGAAAATAAGAAGGAAACCAAAGGAGCTTCCAAGCTGAGGTTGCCCGTAGCCTGATTCTTGTGCAGCCAAAAAGGGTCACCCATCACTTAACGCCACATCACCACCACCACCCAAGAGAGTTCACGTTGGAGTGCCAGATGATGTTCGCACTGATGAAGTTGCTAATTGGCCTGTAAAATGTGAAAGGTGTGGCTGCTGTAAAGCCTTCAAAGTCAATGCAACCTCCAAACTGTGTGAAATGCGATGTACATCCTTGCTTCACAGAGGAAAGAAATTGTCTCAAACCTTACCATTTGGCTTAGACTAAATTGCCAAAAGAATCAAAGACTGATAATGCAAATTTTGTACAGTTTTTGCACTCCATGCATGTTTTTTAAAGTTCAGTACAAAAGTCTGTTGCTCAGTTCTTATGGCAACAGAAGCTTATTGAGAAGACCTAAGATATGATTTAGTTTTTTTAGTATAGTTATAGTATAGTATAATAGTATAGTTTATAGTATAGTTTTTTCATTTGTGTTTTACCAATTTTTATAGCAACTGAAGCTTATAGAGAAGATCTCTAATATGAGGTGTTTTTTTCTATATAATTTGTACATTTGTGTTTTACAACAAATCTGAAAAATAATGTTGGCAGCCTTAACTAGCAGGGTTGTGGAAGTGAAAATAAAAAAGCAAATGTGTTTTATGAAGTGAAGAAAGTCAAGTTGTTATATTTTCAAATGAGGCCTAAATTTATCATACACGCCCACTGTAACATACATGTAACATTACAGATTTTCAACAGATTTTCGGGTGGGGGGTCATCACTAAAAGAATCACATTAAACTGTTCATGAATGCACTGAGAGAGGAGGGGGCTAGGTGGTGTTGTCTTCTGCTAGTGAGAATTGTTGGTTTCAAAAACACAGGAGTGGAGATATCAAGGAAAATAAGTTTATTTAGCTTGTGCTTCCATTAAAGAAATCTAAATTAAATTCACAAACCGATCGTTTAAGTACAGCCTTAGTAACAACCACACACGGTGTTGAAGGAAATTTACAGTCACTCACACAGGAATCCACAAGTCGGGGGTGTCTGCGAGAAACTGACCAAAGGGCAGATTGTAAGATAGACCAACCATTTGATCGTTACATCAAAAGAGAAAACAAAAAACACCATGACAAAAAGAAACATAGGAAAATTAGATTAACACAATAGGCAAAGGAAAACAAAAAAAGAGAAATATATTTAACACTTTCCGCTCTTGACCATAGGGTAGTGTGCTCAACGTAAGTTTATTATTCATACACCTGTCTGGATGTCAGGTATAGGCATTTTAACTTAAATATAATCATTTGTCACCACAGAAATAACACTTACTATGGTCTACATCTTTTTGTGCTATATGTGCATGATGCATAATCCTAGCTGTAAAACATACAACATATCATAGAATAAATTATCAGTACAATAACATGACAAAGATCAGTAAAATTTCACGACTGTAGTGCCACCACAAACCCAACCAAACACTTAGCCAATCTCCTCTGTTTTGATCCATGTGGGTAACCTGATTGCATAGATCATTTATTTCATTAATATAATTATTAACGTCCGTAGTGGGATCAATAACATCAGAGCAACATTCAGGACCAACTATCCTACAAACACTGCCTTGTTGAGCCAAAACATAGTGCAAATTTTTTTTTTGTAAAATCATGATGGGACTGAAGGGTGTTAAAAATTATACCTAAAGAGTGAGCAGTATCATTTGCTAATTTCTCACATTTGTGAGATAATTCCTTTATTTGACCTAAAGAAATCATGATTCCATAATTTGGAGTGCACCTAAGAATCAAGACCAGAAAGTTTGAGTGCAAGTAAAATGTTCAATGCCTGGATTTGGTTTACTGGTTGGTCAATTTTGGGAGGTATGACTATGACTTACCTGATTAAGCTGTATCACAAGACCACATCATTCTTTAGGAATTTCCCCTAGAAATGGCAATGTGGTCAAATGTTTTTCAGCACACCAGGGTAATTGAAGTTATAATCTCTGTATTATTATATAGTGGAGTATATGTTTGGTCACAAACAGCATACCAGAAGTACAACACAGAGTGGTCTTTGGCCAGGTTACATTGTGGCATGAACTGACATTAAAAGCTGGAACATCAGTATGTTACATGGCACATATATTACTGTTCAGACCATGCAAGTCCTGTGGTATACATACATTTTGTCCTCGATACAACATTTGTCTTGTTAGATTGAATAAAGATTAAAAAGCGTTTTCACTTTCTACATCAGAGACAGGACTACCTAGGAGTGAAGCGTACACAGTGAGCCAAATGACAGTCTTGAAAATGAAGTTTGGATTTATTTTGATCATCTTTGTCATCTGCGAGCTTTCTGGCTTTGATGTCTTGATGACTGATGATATTGTCACTGTAAAACATTCAGATCTTAGTAGAACTGGAAGTATTCTTAACTAATTCAGGTTGTGTGGCTCTTGGAGGGGTTTCCGTTTCTGGTAGCTGTAAAAACAAAAATACCTTCAGCAGTATCTTATCATTACAGTATACACAACTTAGAACATACTTGTGGATGTTTGCTCTCACATTGTATTCTGTGCCACAAGTCTGACCCTACCTTACCTTTTGGGTCCTAAGGTCCTAACTGGAAGTGTGGAGATGCTAATCATCATTTAGGGGTAAGTAAAATCTTCCCTGTGGGAATCACTTCTACAGCCTAAAATCCAACAGTTCTGCCCCAAAGCCCTTCCAATTAAGACACCCATGTATCCCTGATTTAGGAGGTGGTACAATTTTACAATGTGAAGCATGTGTCCACGCTTTACGACCTCAACATTGAACTGCAGCGTCTGTGATCAGTAAAACTTGAAAAGGAACATTCTATTTTCCTCTAATGGACAAGCAACATAATTTTTGATCCTGACCCTCTGACCTGGTACAATTGTATATCTTCCCTCTGGTGGTTTGGCCCCCACACCTCAGAAATACCCAGAGGATGTGTATGTGTCTACAATACACAATCATAGACATCACTTTCACCCTTATCACAAGCATCAGACCATGATGTCATCATTTAAAGATGAGAAAAATGCTTTTTGGCACATATTAGGAGCTGTGAGAGTGGCCACCTAGTTGCCCCATCTCTGGGTGGTCACTGAAGTTACACGAGCGGAGGATAGCAAAGACACAACAGCATGTGGACAATGCACTGTGAGAAGATGTGACATCACAACAGGGGCACAAGAAGATACAGTGCTTGCACATCATGCAGACATGGATGAAAACGTGTGGAAATAACATCTAATTTGGCTGAATAATAATAAACAGCACATAGCCGACTACCATGGTCCTACTGGCCTTCGGTGGAATTGGCATTCCCAGATTCCATGCAGGGCTGGCTTGTAGTTGGGGGCTCCCACTGTGCGGAGGGACGAGGCTGCAGCAACCGCTGATAGAAAGGCCTCCTGGGTGGTCTCGAGTTGCAATTTCCGCAGAGGGACCTGGTCCTATTTCTTCAGGAGCACGGAAATCTGTGCATCAGTGCCGCGCTCAGCAAGTGGAGAGCGTGTTGTTCTGCAGATGCCATGGTGCTTGCTTTGGGAGAGAGGGAGAGAAAAAGAGA
The DNA here is from genome assembly GCA_021613375.1 of Megaleporinus macrocephalus. Classification (NCBI taxonomy): domain Eukaryota; kingdom Metazoa; phylum Chordata; class Actinopteri; order Characiformes; family Anostomidae; genus Megaleporinus; species Megaleporinus macrocephalus. Next base: position 68,902,020 of record CM038702.1, on the reverse strand, counting down.
AAAGAGAAGGACAGATAAAGAGAACAAGAGGAAAGAAAGCATGAGCTGTGACGAGGTTAGCAATCAACTAACTCACACTGCTGATCACTCTTGCTCTGACACTGCTTTTCAAGAAATTACAATGTATCTTACAGCATACTCAAAGAAAAATCTAAATGATATAAGAGAAAAAGTACATCAAGTTACATGCCTTGAATTAAAATTGCCTATTTTAACTTGTATGGTATGGTATAACTGGTATGATGACAGCGTTACAGTTACTAATTTCACTCTCTCATTCTCTTTCTTACCCTATCTTTTCTGGTGAAAGACATTTTTTTAAATTCTTCTAATTCCTTTAAATTTTGCATCTTAACTAAATTCTTCAATTACAAGCCTGCGGAGGTTGAGGCCCTTGATTTCTGCTAAGTTTTCTCCTGGTTTTGGTTAGCAAGGGAGTCCGTTTAGAATTGTACTGTATTTAGAAATTTATTTTGTAAGTTTAGTTATAAATTATGAGTCAGAATTGGTTTGATTCTTATTATTTATGCATATAGTTTTCCCTGAAGTTGTTTGCTGCCTACTTAATAAAACTCTTAGGCTTGTATTTATTGGTTGTCTTGCATTTTTTTTGTGTGGACGCAGGGCATGAGGAGAGAGGATGTCTATCTTATGTTCAGTCCAGCTTGCCCAGCTGTAACAACAGCAAAAGAAGAAACAGATTTAGAATCATAAAACAAATCATTCCCCTAAATAACACATTTGGTGTATTCTGATTTTTCAATTTAAGAATGTAAATTAAAACAAACATCACATGAGTATCTCCAGTTTATCAATAGTCATATTTTTCAGTATTGTGTAGGACATATTAAACTTCTGAATCCTGCAAATTATTCTTACTTAGGTCCAGCTCTTTGAGCAAGCATTCCCTCAGCTTTGCAAAGACCTACTGTAAATGGAAAGATAGTATATCATCTTGATTGAATGATAAACTGCACATTTAGCTGTGTTTTACAATACGGGACTGCTTAGAGTAGATTATATTAAATGATTCTAACATCAATTAAATTAACTGTCAACATCTTAGTTTACAGGTTATTGTACCTTTGTAACTGTCTTGGCTTATCCTTACATTACTAGTGCTTAGGATTGGGCGATAATGTGAATTCAGACAAACGATTATCGTCACCAGAATTATCGCGATAAACGATAATATCGCTAAAAATATAAAAAATGTACCCTACGTGACCTTATGTGCTGCTGTATCTCAGCACAACAGCAAACCTTAATACAAGAAAAAGCAAAGATAAATAATAATGACAGCAATAATAACAATAACAATTATAATTTTAATTATTATAATTATAATTATTATTTTATTAATTATTATTATTGTTGCCAAGGGGATTTGCTCCTCCAGTACAATGATGTTTTTTCACCATATAGATTATCCAGCAGCCAAATATGGTACAATTTTTCATTTAAATACAGACACATCCTGACAGGTAAGCATGCAAAATAGCTTAAAAATAGCACTTACAAGATGAGTAAATACATTTGCACGTGTTTCAATGATGGTGTCAACCAGAATTGAAATATGACTGAAATATTTATGAGACCGGGATGACAGCTTTTTTTAAGTACAGACATAATATCGCGTTGGGATTTGTCAAATAATAAGCCAGACAGAATGTTTTAAAATGAACATTCAAATCGATGTGTAAATTAATAAAAAAAGCAGACAATTTTTCAGTAGAAAAATCTAAATAAAGAAAACTTAAAAAAGATTACATTTGTTAATATTCAATATGTATTTTAGATTAACAAAATGGTAGGCCTAAAACTGTTTAAGGAACTATTTTTTGCTATCAGGTAGGCATATTAAGTGGCTGTACTTCTTTTTTAAATATAAAGAATTCTTAGCTTTAAATGAAAAAATAAAAACGTCTGTAATTTAGGCTCTAAAAAATTGGAATTATAACTTCAACACAAAAGTGAAAGACTGCGCTGGCCTGTGTAATCAACTCACCCATTTAAAGCAGTTTGCCATATTCGAAATGGATGAAATGACAGGCAGAATCTTCTGTTCTGTTAGGATTCTTTTTTTCTGACATATGTAATTTCTAATCTAAATGTAAAGTACGCTCCGCAACGCTCTATACCAGCCTCAGAACCCACGCTGCCTCAGTTTTCCGCAGCGAAAACACCAGCACGTTTTTTTTTTTACATGAATACAGTGCCAAGCTCTATACATTTCTAAAAATATATAAGGAGTTAGTTAAAAAAAACAACAAAAACAGATAAAGGCATGTTTAATGAACACCTCTTATGTATTATTTATAATTACACCTCATCCTTGTGCATTTTTTGTCTCCGTTTTTATAAAACAAGCTCGAATTTCAGTCTACTGACTGGTCTCAGATGGATGATGCAACACATCGACTTTCAGCGGCATAATAATAATAATAATAATAATAATAATAATTATTATTATTTTTATTTAGTTGTAGTAGTAATTAATTTTTACGGCCTGGTATGGCCTTGTAACATTTCTCTGAACGAGGACTTTTCGACTGTGTTGAATGGCAGCAGACCCTTTACCACATAACGTGTTACACTGGTCGTGCACTCTCGCCACTTTGCGCTGTCATGTTTGTGCTTGCCGCATTTTGCGAACGCACCTGTTATTGTTGACTGATTGGATGAACTGCTTTCTCCTTTGGTCAGACCAAGTTTAGCACACTCAGCCGGATGATGTATCCTGAGATGCGCACGCAAATTGCTGGTATTGGCGCCTTTGTAATGATCGTTTTTCAGCACAGACGACATTTAACTGTGTTGATGTCTAATGGTTCTCCATGTTCCTCTGCTTGGAAGCCAAAATACTGCCAAATCGGCGAGGTAACACCCTTCTTTTGTACAAGAGCCTCCATTTTTCATCGTCCACCCAGAATGCCACATGTAGCAGTATTTAATTTGCATGTACCCAGCATTCAATGCCCCAGTTAAAGTCTACGTTCTGATACTATCAAATGGCGTTTTAATTTGAAGCATATTATGTATGTGTGGTCTACAATAGAACCTTGTCTCTAAAGACTATGAATATGCAATAGATTGGATTAATGGAATAATGTGGATGGTTAAAAAACGGACCAAAAAAACCAAAAACGTCATATCGTCACTGGCTTAAATTATTGCGATATTCGATAATATCGTTTATTGGCCCAAGGCTACTAGTGCTTCATGCGTGGGTTTGCAGACCTAGCCACGCCAATACATTACCATTTAGAACGTTAGATGAAATAAAAATGTAATAGAAAGTTCACCTGAAAGTCGCCAATTTTAACTGTTTCGTTCAGCAGAAAGCAGTTTCACTCCTGAAACTTGTACAGTTTTGTTACTGCAGTCCCTATTATTCAAGAAGGATTATAGAACTGATTATAGAACTGATCCCACTTTTTTATAAGCTGTTTCCCCAAGAATACAGAGAGCAAGACTACAAAAGGTGAGAAATTACAACGTATCTTGCAGTCTACCTAAATCTCTGAACGAAATAAGAAAAACAGTATTTTAACTAAATTCTTTTTTTTTTTTTACAAGCGTACAGGGATTGTTTTCCTGGTTTTGGTTTGCAAGGGAAGTAGCTAAGAATTGAAATATATATAGTATTTTCCTTTGTAATTTTAGTTATAAATTAAAAAAACATTTGTCAGAATTGGTTTATTATCATTTATGCATATACTTATACCTGAAGTTGTTTGGTGAAGTTGTTTATCTATCTTATGTTCAATCCAGCTTGCAAGTGTTACATCAGCAAAAGAAGCAATAGATTTAGAATCATTACACCAATCATACCCTAAATAATACGGTCTGGTGTATTAACATTTTTCAATTTCGGAATGAATTCAGCAAAATTTCAACTGATTGTCTCCATTTTACAGTGTAAACTTTTCAGGCTATCAAAGAGCAGCTCCCCTCCTGAGTCCTGTATGTTTTTGTTACTTAAGTCCAACTCATATACGGTTTTCTGATTGCAGAAGAGTGCTGAAGGCTAAATTATTTCTTGATGAGATTGCAGGCTGCTAGCCTGTATTAAAATAATATAAACAATATTATTTTCTTAACAATCAGCCAGAACATGTGTACAACACTCCAATAAATACATTATTTGTCACCAGGTTTATAGTTAAGTTGCAAATATATTTGTAAAATTTGTAAGGCCCTAGATAAGGTGCTAGCAACTAATTAATAATAATCTTTCATTTACAAACATACTTTAAATCTTTATTTGAAATCTACTAAAGGAATGGAACAAGTTAAATGATCTGAACTCATAGTGGTCAGATATGGTAGTAAATGCTCACATATAATTTATTGTGAATATATTGTTACTGTTTGAACAAAACCTTGTGTCTCCCTTATGACAACAGTTACTTAAACCATTACAACAGGACTTAAACCAAGTAATTTTAGACCATTTCTTGGTCAGTTTATCAAGAATTTTGCACACAAATAGTGCATACCATCAAACACAGCAGCAGAAAACTGCCCCCCACACCAAAGCTTTAACTGTTTAATGCAGCTAATGAAAGTGTTGAGCCAGGGAGGAATAAGAGTTGGAATGAGCCATTCTAGCCAGCGTCAGCCCAGGGAATCTTTGCCAGAAGAGACCTTGGAACAAATTTTTATTTTGCAAGAAAAAAGCACATAACATTGTTTAACACACAAGAAATATAGCACTCATGGTAATGTACTCCATTAATTCCTATTCTGTGTATATATATATATATATATATATATCCCTCGTAAGTAACATCTGCAATTTTACTGGATGCTTTTGTAAATAAGTATACTTTCTTTCTGTACAGTTCACTTTTCCCTGTGCTAAAAACAATAAAATACTTCCAGGCCATATGCTAAATATAATCTGGTGTCATCATTCATTCCTCCTTCCTTACAATCTGTTTCCTTGACCAATTTCGGTATATAGTGTGGAACTGGCCACATAACATTCAAATGGGGTAAGGCTTATGCTTGTTTTACACACTTTTACTGTATCATTTAACCCAAGACTAAATATTTAACAGATAACAGTTATAACAGTTAACCTTAATGTATCTCATAAGTTTAACATCACACAAACATTACGTTTTTTATACACTAGGGAGAATGTCAGAGGAATTGAAGGCAGGAAGCAGTCTGAGGGCAACTGCAAAACAAAATATGGCATTCCTTACATTACTTTACAGAACAAAGCATGAGACTGACCTTGAAACTATACAGGGGTTCTTCTCTACATCCAGCTTAGTCTCTTTGTTCACAGGCAATTGACCAGACCCAGCTGGTCAAACTTGTTCCAGCAAGCCCTGCAGTCACCACGGCCAATCTCAGCAGCCACGAAAGCTGCTAACATCGGGGCAACCTCAGCGGCCACATCAACTGCCCCCAAGAGAGCACCACCAGTGCATTCCTACTGCCTTGGTGGAAGCTGGGGTGACTCCTCCTGGATTGGCTCAAATTCTGGTCCCTCTTCAGTTTGAGTACAATGTTGGTGCACATTGTTGAATTAAACAAAAGGATAATATGACTTATAAAAATGGACTGAGGAGGCACAGGAGGGAGGCCACAGTTCTAGTCTTACTTTAGTGATGGAAGGTGGACAAATGGCTTGAATGCAGCTCGACAACTAAAATTCGACAATGTGGATCTAGAAAAAGTGGCACAAGGTACTGCCCTTGTATACGTTTAAATAAGTTAAGTCATATTTAATATTAAAGTATAGGAAAATAAGTTGAAAAAAGGCCTTTGAAATAAATATTCATATCCATGATTATGAACAAGGGTTAAAAAAACATTTCTAAAAAGTTTTTGGCAACTGATGTTGATTCTGATAAATTTTGTTTAGTAAAAAAAAACTAAGGTGCAGTAATATTATACAATATAGTGAAATATATAGTGTAATTTTACTCACCAGAGACTTTCCACAAAAAAATCACCACATGTGGAAAAATACGGAAATGCTGGTTTGCGTGCAGATGTTTGAAATACTGAATTATTTAACTGAATGCAGTTTCTTGAGCTTTCTTTAAAACTATTGGCCCAAAAGTAACCAATCAACAACTTTGCAACTACCGGCCGGTATCACTCCTTTCTTTTCTATCAAAAATTCTTGAGCGTGCTGTTTATAACCAACTGTCTCTCTTTCTCACCCAGAACCTGCTCCAGGACCCCAACCAGTCCGGCTTCAAACCAGCGCACTCAACAGAAACAGTCCTCATAGCAGTGACTGAGAAGCTCCAGACTGCAAGATCATCCAAACTGTCATCGGTTGTGATCCTTCTGGACCTCTCTGCAGCTTTCGACACGGTGAACCACAAGATCCTTCTATCCGTCCTCGATGACTTGGGAATCATGGGCTCTGCATGGAAGTGGTTTGAGTCCTATCTACAGGGGCGGTCTTACCAGGTAACATGGAGAGGGTCTACATCTGCTCCTTGCAGGCTCCTTACTGGTGTCCCTCAAGGCTCAGTGCTAGGTCCACTCCTCTTTTCACTCTACACCCGTTCTCTTGGTGATGTAATTTCCTCTCATGGTTTCTCTTACCACTGCTATGCTGATGACACTCAACTAATGCTTTCCTTCCCACCATCTGACACTCAGGTTTGCAGTCGTATCTCTGCATGTCTGACCGACATCTCTTCATGGATGACAGCTCATCATCTGAAGCTCAATCCCAGCAAGACTGAGCTGCTGTTCATCCCTGGAACTACAGGTCCTCAGCAGGATCTTGCCATCTCATTTGAGAACTCTTTGATTGTTCCGTCTAAAGATGCAAGAAACCTTGGGGTGACTCTGGATGACCAGTTATCGTTCTCAGCCCATATTATGAACCTGACTCGGTCATGCAGATACATTCTCCACAACATCAGACGCATCCGACCCTTCCTCTCTCAGGAGGCCTCCCAGGTGCTCGTCCAGTCTCTTGTCATTTCAAGGCTGGACTACTGCAACTCACTCCTGGCTGGTCTTCCTCTGCAGGCCATCAGGCCCTTACAACTGATCCAGAATGCAGCAGCACGGCTCGTCTTCAATCTTCCCAAGTTCACTCATGTCACACCACTGCTGCGCTCCCTTCACTGGCTTCCTGTAGCTGCTCGCATTCAGTTTAAAGTTCTGATGCTTGCCTACAAAGCCAATAATGGACCAGCTCCTCCTTACCTTATGGCAATGGTCAAAAAGTCGAACCGCACCTCGAGCCCTTCTGGCTTCAAGTACGGCTCGGCTTGACCCGCCATCACTTAAGATTCATGGAAGACACGCAACAAAACGCTTCTCTGTACTGGCACCCAGATGGTGGAACGAACTTCCACTGGCTGTCCGAACAGCGAACTCTCTCGCGGTCTTCAAACGCAGACTGAAGACCCATCTTTTTGTAAAGCACTTATAATCACTAATATACTAAAGTATGGTATAAACTGTAATTGCACTTTATCTTCTAGGAGCACTGGCTAAGTAATGCACTTGAACTGTATGTAGTCTTGCATTTGTTATCTTCTCTGTAGGTGTTTCAGTCTTGCTAGGTATTGCATTGTCTTTTTTCTAGGTATCAGCACTGGCCCTGTGTTTATGGCAGTGTTTGAGTATAGAGTGGTTTGGACTTAATCCTGTTGTACTAGATAAAGATTCATACTCTAACCAACACTAAGCACTTTTGTAAGTCGCTCTGGATAAGAGCGTCTGCTAAATGCCGTAAATGTAATCAAAATGCAGTTTGGTTGCTGGGCAGATTTTTCACAATTTGACCAATCATCACAGCCTGTTTGAGTTCGGGTGTTTCCGTAATCTCCACTAAAACACTCAAATTGCCAAAGCGGTGGACCGAACGCTGTAATCATATTTTAGTTTAATTAATATCCATAATATATATACACATAAAGCTGTATACTCTATAAAAACTCACATCTCTGATTAAAATTTGTATGTTTGTATGACCTGAACTAAAATTGTAGTGTAAAAATCTCCTCAGGAAGCACTATGCTAACACGTTTACTGGTTCCGTTTATCCGTAGGGTACATGTTAAGACAGTCTTTTTCAGATTTATACGAGAGTAAAACATGTTAATTTCGAGACATGATACAAAAATAAAGTTTTGGTGAAAGATACTGGCTCCAGAAGCGAGTGTAGGTGGTATATTAGCTTTAGCTCACCGTTTGCTCCCAGTACCGAACCTTGCTCAGCTTCGAGAACTTTCCACAACCGTCACCTCCTAAAAACACAGACTTTAACTTCACACTCAGCTCAGTTCGAGCGGAGGATGAAGTTAAATGTTTATATTTAGTGTTTTGTTGTGTGAGAGTTTGAATGATGTGGATATAAACCGAACTAATCTGTTTAAATCAGGACATTATTACAGACAGGAGACCGTTACCTGCGCGTCCTCGAGCTCCACTCTGCTCTGGCGGTGAGCGCCGTCTAGCGGTGGAGCTGAAGAACCGCAGCTGTTTAGAAAAGACCAAAATAAAACCTGCTCTCCTCACAAATACTCTCAACATTATTTGAGGTATTGTTTTTAGTAGTGATCAGTTATATTTATATGCTGAAATATTGGGATATTTATGTTCTCTCCACCTGCTCTCATTAAAGGAGTCTTAAACTATTATTACTAAAAATTATTATTAGTTTAAATCTATATTCAAAATATGGTGATATTTCTTTCCCCCACTGACTGCTGCATCTCATTAAAGGGCCCATATAATGGAAAACTAAATGGCATCTCTTATTAAAATGAAAGACTTTGGTGCAGTATGTAAACTTTCCCATGTATATAAACTGAGCTGCAAAAAAAAAACAGTGTTTTGAATTCAATGTTTCTGCGATGGCATCCAACTCTTCTTCTTCATGTTTCAGCTTAGTCCTTTCTACAGGGGGTGCCACAGCGTGTCAACTCACATGCTAGATTTGGCAAAGTGTTTTACGTGGGATCAGTGGACAGTGATCAGTGTATTTACCACATTCATTAAAGAGGGATCATTTTTATATTTTTCTATTTGTATCCCACTGGAATTGAGATGCATGAACATAGCTTCATACTTTACCTGTCTGAGTATGACTACATCATCCATTTGAGTGCAACATGTAGGTGGGGAGATAGCAGCTCTGGCTCTCCCACCACTGCCGCCCTTATGTGGTTTTATAGTTTAGGTTTGCAGTGTTTGGGTTTGATGTAGCACTTTGAACTCCACATTCAGAAATGTAGAACTGATAGTCCATAGTGTTACATGCAGCTATTTTAAGACTGTTCCATGCAGTTTCACTACCATGTCTTTACTTGATACTTTATCACACCAGTATTTGGCAACAACCTACTGCCTTCTTGATGGTTGGCACCTATGCACGCATGGAGCACCAGCCAAAAGTGGTCCCAGCCAAAAGTGGACCGTTATCTGCGCGTCCTCGAGCTCCGCTCTGCTCTGGCGGTGAGCGCCGTCTAACGATGGAGCTGAAGAACCGCAACTGTTTAGAAAAGACTAAAAAAAACCTGCTCTCCTCACAAATACTCTCAACATTATTTGAGATATTGTTTTTTAATAGTGATCAGTTATATTTATATGCTGAAATATTGGGATATTTATGTTCTCACCACCTGCTCTCATTACAAGGGGGTTACAGATGGGCTGTATTAACACCTGTTTAGTAGGCCTATAAAGTGCTTCCAATAGAAGGGTCAAAGTAAGGTGTAAATTAGATGAGGGCAAGGCTGAAAGTGTTGACCACAAGAAGCAACATTGAAATGACTGAGATATGACCCAGTTGTGCTCTGTCAGCTTTGTTTTTGTTGTTGTTAAATGTGTAAACTTTTGGTAATGCTAATTACCCAGTAGTTCATGTTCATAAAAGTTCATGTGTTTGAGAGATGGAGTAATTTGTTATATCCCAACAACTTAATTGTCATAGTGTTAAAATGTTCAGGATGTTTAAAATGTTTAAGATATCACAGAAGAAATGCTACTAAAAAAGGTCACATTTAGCCATAGGATTCCTCACTATGGTAGACACTCAATCCAACTATCTAACACAGCCCCATTACAGAATAACTGATCCGCAGAGCCAGTGATGTTGTGGGTGTGGAGCTGGACTCTGAGTGTCTGAGAGGAGGATGCTGTCTAAGCTGCAGGCCATTATGGATAATGGCTCCCACCCTCTTTATCACACAGTGATGAGACGCAGTAGCACATTCAGTGCAAGACTCATTCAACCAACATGCACTACAGAACGCCACAGGAGGTCATTCCTACCATCAGACTTTATAACTCCTCCCTTAACGTACTACACCTTTTACATGTACAGTAATAACAATAGAACAATAATTATGTACAACAACTCAAATGTGCAATAACTTTCTTACTTCTAAACTCGTACTGCTGCATACAGTATATCTGTACTTATTATTATAGACACAGTCACTTTATATTTTATTATTCTATTCTATTATAAGACTTTATATATGTACCACAGTCACTTTATATTTTATTATTATATTGTATTATAAGACTTTATATATGTACCACAGTCACTTTATATTTTATTCTTCTATTGTAATATAAGACTTTATATATGTGTACATATTGCAAATTTCTTTTTTGTTGTAAATTATTATTAGACTGTTTATTCTTCTACATAACCGGTTGCTACTGTAATAACTGCAATTTCCCCCTGAGATCAATAAAGTATTTCTGATTCTGATTCTGATTCTGAACAAGTATGTGATGGTCCATGTTAGCCCATCACCAGTATGATCATAACAAGTGTGAATATTTAACCTAAAGTGGTAGTATGGTTCATGTTTTATGTACTTACCTTTGAGTCCTGTCGTAGAAGAAGATGTGGGACAAATGGGAGGTAAAGGAAACTGCCATTTTTTTATTCCTGTTGGGCAGATCCACCTTCAGAGAGGCAGCGGGTCCACGGTGACCTTGGGTAGTGACCGAAAGACTGACAAAAAGAACGAGATCGCGGATACAAGCTACTGAAATTAGTTTTCTCTGTGCAATGTGGGTCTCACCTTTAGAAATAGGCTGAGGGTTTGATTATATGGGGAGGCTCAGAGTCGAGCCGCTACTCCTCCATGTCGAGAGGAACCAGTTGAGGTGGTTCAGGCATCTGGTTAGGATGCCTCCTGGACGCCTCCCAGTGGAGGAGTTCCGGACATGTCCGACTTGGAGGAGACCCCAGGGAAGACCTAGGACACGCTGGAGGGATCATATCTCTGGGCTGGCCTGGGAACGCCTCGGTGTCCCCCGGAGGAGCTAGAAGAGGTAGTTGGGGAGAGGGAAGTCTGGGTTTCTCTGCTTAGACTGCTACCCCCACGACCCGGATCCCCAGAAAGGTGGTAGATAATGGATGGATGGATGGATAAGTTATGGAATCTCCTGACACACAGCTTTTGTGCTGAGGTTACTTCCAGAGCCAGTATGGAATTTTATTCTACAGTGACTAAGGACAATTTTTACATTCTGCCCACTCCAGATATCTGCAGCCCTGCCTTCTGTTTAATATCCATTACAGTTGCCCACAGCAGATCTAGTGTGGCAGAAATTTCTCAAACTGTTTTGTGGTGAAGGTGGGACCCTATGAGAGAGAATTCTTTTAGGGTCCATTTTTCTGCCAGTGTTTGTTTGTGGAGACTGTTTGTTTGCAAGGCTATGTACTTGATTTTATCCACCTATGGGTGTGGGTGTAGTAAAACATCAGGGGCCTCATTCATAAATGGTGCATACAGGCAAAAATGGATCTGAAACCTCTCATGAAGAAACTGGAATTAATAAAGAAATACCTGGCGATAAAATGGCAGCTTTGACCCATAAGTAAACATGTTTGGGATAGAGAGGGAATCCATTGGTAAAATATAGAATTGCAGCTAAATGCACAAACAATCCTCATCTGTACCAGTTCATACCAAATTAGGCTCCATAAAAAGCGTTTATTAGCCTGTTTTCATATTTTGACATTTAGCCACTCAATAAACTGTTTGTTGGTGATCCCACTGCTAAGGCCACCAAAATCTCCAAAAAAAAGTACCTTTACCTCACATTGTTCAAATTTTTTGGTCTTTTGTTCCACCATTCTCGCCACTATCCCAATCAATGAATAAGAAAATTTATATTAAACATATGAGAATCATGAGGAGACTTGCATGGAACATTAATGTATAATTGGAGTTAGTAAGGAGACGGGACAGGCTCAGTCACCTGTGCACACCTATAAGAAGGTAACAGCATTCAGTAGTGTGTACTCAAGGTTTTAAAATCACTCTTTTTTTGCGCACACACACTTTCACGCCAGTATCCACACAAAGCCCACGACTGCCCTCCTGCTGCAGGAACTTCCGAAATCATGGATATCCAACAAGCTAAAGGAGGCTGATATCCTAAAACACAATGGAATTGAGTTTGGTGGCAGAACTTTTGTGCTAATACTCTACCAATAAACTCTCAGAGGGGTGAGCTGACATAGTAACAAACTGTTTAGGTACATATGTCAGAGGGAAAGCGACTAAGCATGGTTGTGCGTTCTAAAGCCCTCTCAATTTTAAAAGGAATGAACGCTATTTGCACAGAAGAGGGAAGAATATTCGGAGGTTCTAGGCTGCTTTTTGTCCTTTGCTATCCTGAAAGACTCTGCACTTGCTGTAGTGTAGCGCTAAACTGTTGTAACGAGTCAGACTCGGACATGACATTACGATCCATATGCAAGGCTTTATTTACTCAAACTAGGGCAAAAACAAACACAAAAATGCCAATCAGAGGTCGCGGAGGCGAGGATCCCGGGAGACCAGGTGGGTAGGAATCCGAAGCTCACTGCTGGGCAGCCACTGGAGCAGGTGAGATGTGAAGATAGCTGCTGATGTTAGGCACAGGGCCTCGTAGCCTCTAAAGGTAGTCTCCCGTCAGAGCAGTTTGATACAGAGCAGCTCCTTACGTCCTGTAGGGAAAACCAGGAGCAAAGCCCTGTCTAGACAGTTTAAACAGATAGTAGTTAGTTCATGCATCGTTCCGGAGCTCGCCAGGAGATAAACCTGGTTTCATATAGTCATTAGAAGACCGGCAAAAGTGGAGGATGCTTGCTATGAGGAACGAGTCAAACACAATGTCCGCTGGTCACACCAACCTCACTCTGTGGAGAGGTACAAGGAGAGATTGGACCTACGGAGTGGCTGATTTTGATTGATATATGACTTCATTTGCATGGTACAGCCTGAATTTGTGTTTGTGGATTTCACTGTGAATTTCTGGATATTCTGGAAGTGATTCTGAGCTCATGCAGTGATCTCCAGAACAGAATCAGGCCTGTTTATAATGGAGGGCTGTCTGAGGGCCTGAAGACCACTAGCATCCCATACTGAGTCTTTTGATGATATTATGTACTGTAGATCTTTACAGTTTTATGTTGAGGATATTATTATTTAAGTTCCACAATTTCCTATTTGTAGATTGGTAAACTTCTGCCTATCTTTGTGCCTGAGAGCCTCTGCTTCTCTAGAATGCACTGATATGGGTTCTGTGTTTTACTGTGAATAAAAAATGGCTCTTTGAGATTTGCAAATCATTCCATTCTGTTTTTATTTACATTTGTCTACATGTTACACAGCATCCCCGCAATACTAACATACCAGTTGAACCATTTTTGAAACCACAAAGAAACATTTAAACATACATATGGTTCTGTGAGTTGATGTCGTGCATCTGTAGGTAATGTCTTTACTGAAGGATCCCTTTTTAAAGGGGATAGTCATGTTTCCCTGTTTCTTTTTATAAAGGAGTTTGTATTATGTACACACTGTTTAAAAAAAGTTTATTCCTCAGACCATATGGGTCATATATGGAAACTATGGTAGTGTTTTGAATTTGCTGATAAAGAGTTATAATGAGTGTTTCAGTCCAACCTGCTTTTTGAAGTCATAATACAGGCCTGCCAATCAGAACAGAGCTTATTTACATTAAGGTTACATTATAACAAACAGCTTGTTTGGTACTAAGAATAAAGAGAGGCTGGAAAACAGTCATGAATGATGCTTTTCCTGCGTCATAAGTGGACCTTCAGCTGATTTCAAATATGATTTGTGCTGAACTGTGAAAAGAGGAAACTGTCAGATGCGGAAGGAACAGAGTTCTGAGTGCAAACGGTAGTTCATTTAGAGAGCTTGCACATCAGAGCCAGACAGAACTAAACACTCTCACTGCACAGACAGCAAACCATGAAGCTTCTCCTCTTAACATGTCTCCTGCTGTACGACTCCATAAATACAGCTCAGAGCGGTGAGTAGACCGTTTCACACTGTGGACACAGTTTTAATATAAACAGATCAGACCAGTCTGCACACTTACTCTATTATTCTTCAACACAGTCAGACTTTTACATGGTGCATTAAATACATATAAACATCACAGACATTTTAAATAGTGACGGTAACAGTGACAAATAGTCACAAAACATTAAGATTTAACACACGCTATTGTTTTTAACTTAATCTGTATGGGCTGCATCTGTACTGCTACCACAGAAGTAGCTTCCAATCATTTCACTGTAGTTCAAAAAAACACGAAAACAGTAAAAACATAAAAAAGCACAATATAGGTCATCCTGAAAGCTTAGGATATGTAATTATCAATTATTCCGTGTTTCCTGCTGATTTAAAATATGCTTTGGTGTCGAGTCGGGGTCTTTGGGGTGGTGGGTTTGGTGTATGGCTGTAAGACAAATTCTCAAAAGTATATATCTTTAATTTACAAGACTATGTAGGAACATCAGTTACATACCTTACCAGTCTAGGTTTGGACACACATAACTGAGTATATATGTTTATAACTATAAAGACGTTTTGATTTGAATGTGTTGAGAGACGAGTGTAAATGGTGAAGTTGGAGCCCATGTACACAAATATTACTAAAACAAACATTTGACTGTATTTAAATATAAAAATGGTGATGTAAATTTTCATCAGAGCTATAAACCCCCCAAACCTGTTGGAGCTTTTTTTTTTAGCTACTAAGCCAAATAGACATTTTAAAGACATTTGAGACCACAGGATTGTGCTATGCTTAACATTCAATGTTATTTGCTATTTGAGCTGATAAGTAACTATAAAAATAATTATTAATAGTTCATTAATAATATTAAAATATTAAACATGAACAAGATATGGCTATTCACAGGATATTTGAAGAAACATCAACATTTCCATCATTAAACCAGTTTTAGAGAGAACACACAAACAGAATATATCTGTTGTGTTTGAAAGTGCATCAAATAGCCTTGTACACGTTGTGTTTCAAATCACATGAACCTGCACAAACTAAATTAAGACCTGCATGCAGATTTTGCAGGTTGACAGAAGTTTTTGGTGTGACCATTTCAGTTAGCCTTTCAGATCCAGCTCCACACTCCTGTATTAGTGAGATGTTACACAGCTGAGACTGTAACAGTGTCTACAGTAACTTCAATATGACGCCAGATTCAAAACTGATTCTGCATAAGGCACACTATCATTTGTCTTACCTGTGCTTTCACATGCTTTACCCTCATAATAACCATCATAACTCTTATCACTGTAAAAACTAGGCCTTCGATTCTAAAACTTCATTTTGACATATGTGCTTAAAAGCTAGAAATTGAAACCCTTAGAAGTTTTTATATTGCTCATTGAATGTAACATAAAACATAATCAGTCATAAAAGCAGACAAAAGAGAAAGCAATTAAAATAAATGACACCAACATATTAGACATGATCATGTATTTGTCAAGGAAACTGATCCAGTATTTTATTCTGTAAATGGTAAAAGTATGGGAACCTCTAGGAGTAGCAGTTAATTTGAGGGTGAAATTAGAATCAGGGGTTTTCAAATAATGGGATGGCAGTCAGATGTGAATCCTGTTTAATTGTATTTAACCTTAGGGGGAACCAGAGTCAAAAAGGGGAACCCATCCTCTTCTGGCTGACTTCAGATAGCAAAACAAGCACAAAAGCTATACAAAAAGATTAAGATTTATAACTGTATGTGTTATTTAATGTAGAAAAAAGGGAAGGAAGCTTTTAAAGTCGGAGTAGCGGTGGGAAACAGCTCTGTGTTTTTTGAGGAAGGAGAAGAAATGACTGATTAGTTTGTTTTAGCATGAAATATGAAGATTTTTGAGGGGCCTGACAAAATGAGTTGTTGATGCATATCAGGCTGGAAAGAATTGAATCAGCCATATTGTGTACAATTAAAGGAAATACAAGTCCACTGTAACCCTCTCCAGGAGTGGTCAACCAACAAAGATCACTCCAAGAGCAAAGTATGTAATAGTCTCCGAGGTCAAAATGGAACCCTGGGTAATTTCTAAACAACTAAAGACCCTTCACACAGTGGCTGAAGTTCATGTTCATGAGTCCACCATCAGGAGAAGACTGAACAGTGATGTTCGCTAAAGATAACATGAACCAGTCACTGTAAAAATGTTCTGTCGGTGGAAGACACAAAAATAGAATTTTGGCTGAAGTGAACAGTCATATATGGAGAAATCCACCTGTGAAACATGGTGGTGGTAATATCATGGTTTCAGCCTGTTTTGCTGCATCTGGGTTAGGATGACTTGGCAAATTCTGAATTACACCATAAATTCTAAAGAAAACTGTCAGAGCATTTGTCTGAGAACGGAATGTCAAGAAAATATGAGTCAAACAAAGACCCTATCCTTCTACCAAAAATGATTAAAGAAGAATAATGTTCAAGAATGACCAAATCAAAGTGCAGACCTTAATCCAATAGTAACATTGTGAGAAGATCTGAAGTGAGAAGTTCATGGGAGGAAACCCACCAACAAAACAGTCGCTGAGTTGTGAGTCTGATTCAAGCCTCTGAGGTGTGAAGTTAAGTCAAGTCTGTGAGGTCTGAGTTTGAGTCAGTTCTCTAACGTGTAAGTCCAAAGTTAAGACTTCAAGATGTCTTTGAAGAGTCTGATTCAAGTCTCCGGCTTTTGAGGTGTGAGATTGAGTTGCGAAAAGTCAAAAGTGTCCAGCATCAAATTTCTGAGGGGCAAGTCTGAGTTTACCGGAGGAGCTGTTCTATATTTTCTCAGTGTGGGATGCTCCTGTCTTAGCCGCCTGTTCAAAAACGATCCTTATCCAGTCTCTGTGGTTCAGTATCTGAACACAATGGAGCGTGTTAGGTTTTTCTGTTTCCTGCTGTGTGGAAATTATAAAGTAATACAATAGTAATAATTTTACTGCAACTCTAAAATTTTATTGCTGATTCCTCACATACATGCAAAGTTTCCCTGCCCCTCCCCTGCTCTCTCACTCAAGCCAAGTCAAGTTTATTTATATAGCGCTTTTTACAACGATGTTGTTTCAAAGCAGCTTTACAGAGTTTTGAAAACAGACAGTTACAACATATATCCCCCAGTGAGCAAGCCAGAGGCAACAGTGGCGAGAACACCTCCCTCAGACTGGAGGAAGAAACCTTGGGAGGAACCAGACTCACAAGTGGAGACCCGTCCTCCTCTGGTCAAACAGTATTTACAGTTTAAACTAAATACCAAAGAAAAGAGTCTCTGTTTGAAATGAAATGGAAGCTTTAGAAGCTGCACAGGTAGAGGCAGTCTCTGACTGAGGCAGTTTCTGACTGCGGCAGTCTCTGACTGGGGCAGTCTCTGACTGGGGCAGTCTCTGACTGAGGCTTTATGAAAAGTGGGCATGAGCTGAACAGTCCCATCTTATCTCAATGCTGGTACATCTGGATGGTACAGTGATGTAACTGAGGGTATGCTGGCTGGTGATGGGTAGGGAGGAGACCCTGATGGTCAGTCCTCCAACAGTGTTCAGCGGGACAGGAGGGCGATCATTACCTCAGGACGAGTAAAGAGACTCTGTCTCTCTCTTCCACACATACATCTGAAAACCTAACAAAGTGAAAAAGAATGTAGAAAAAGAATTAATTTATCACAGAGTGGTTTCTTTCTCATAAAACTGGTTTCACTCTCTGTGAATCAAGATATGGCTTCTCTGTAACTTCCTAATAGTGTTAGTAGTTAATTGAATGTGTAAGGCTTTCAGTTCAGCTCTTTATTTCTTATCCAATGGGGGGACGATTTCTTGGTAGTCTATAATATTTAGTATTACTACATGCAGAGTTTAAATACAGCAGGCATGATCATTCTGAAAGGGTCAAGTCTTTCATGTCTGGTGGATTCTAAGGAATAAAGAAATGTTGGAAAATGGTCAGGTAGAAATCAACACATTAAATGTGTAAGTGCGATAGGGGATCATAACCAACAACCTTTATAGTGCAAGTCTGAGTCCCTGAGGTGTGAGCCAGAGTCAAGTCTCAAATCTCTGTGTGAATCTAAGTTCGTCTCAGACAGTCCGAGTCGAGTCTCTGAAGTGTGAGTTTGATTCAAGTCTCTGAGGTGTAAGTCTGAGTCGAGCCTCTAAGGTGAGAGTCCAAGTTCATTCTGAGGTAATTGTCCGAGTTGAGTCTCTGAGGTGTCAGTAAGGTTCAATTCTCTGAGTTGTAAGTTTAAGTTGAGTCCTTGATGTGTGAGTTTGAGGGAGTCTCCAGCCTTTAAGGTGAGTCTGAGGGAAGTCTCTGAAGTGTAAGTCCGAGTCAGAACAGCAACTTTAACTAAATTCTTGAATCACTGGGGTCTGAGTCTCAGCCAAGTCTTAAATCTTGAGGTCAGAGGCTGAGTCGAGTCTTTGAGTTTTTTTAGACTGACGTTTCTGTGAACAGCAGGAGATCAGTAATTCAGCAATGCTGCACATGACTGTAGCAAATTAACTGGAAAACAAACATATGGATGAAAACTAAAGGTTTTGTTTATTTAGAGAATGTAAGGGGGTTGGGCTTATTAAATTATGAAATAATATCATAGTAATAACACTGCACACACATAGACACTATACACACACCTGCCACCCACTACTCTTTTACTCGCTCTCTCTTTTACAACTGAAAACCTGACAAACTAAAAAAGCATGCAACCTTTGTTTGGACAGGTTATCTTATAGGAGTAATGATAATTATCCTCTTTGCGCCTCCTCAGGACAAGGAGTCTGGCAAAATTCAGTTCAGTCTGGGAAAATATTTTTCAATAGTCATCTGGATTGAGGAAACAAACCATCACTGTCTAAGTTAACAAATTTAACATTGTCATCCTGTAATGATCCATGCATAAAACCCATACATTGACTTTTTCTGATTTGGCGAACAGCATATTTTGTCTGTTCTAAGACCTTGTGTTAAAACCAGCGATTTCCACCATCCTCTTCCAGGACAGACCAGAGACAAGAAGTCTTCTCACACACACCACCCCCTCTCATCCTGCCTAAAAATCAGATAAGACAGAGCTAAAACTATTTATGACCCCTCAACCCCCACACATCCTGCTGACACCAGTTTAGCAGAGACCAGACTTTATAAGCCAAATTAACTTTTCATAGAAATGTTCCTTTATTTGTGGCAGTAAAATATGTAAAGTTGTTATGTGTCCACCTTATGTCTACACTGTGTCTTTTAATTTCCTTCTCTCTCTCCAAGACCTTTGATTTTCCAAGCAGAATTCTCTGAATTTGATCCAAGCTAAATTCTCTGAATTTGATCCAAGCTAAATTCTTCGATTTATGCTAAATGAACCTTTGAAGAATGTTTTCATAACCTCATATACAAATTTGATTGTAGTTATAAGTGGTAGAATTTAGCGGTGTGTTAAAAGTTTTGTAAGTTTATTTAGTAAACTTAAAGATCTACTTAAATCCTTACGTTTACCAAAGCCTTTACAGCAGCTCAGATGAACGCAGGACTTGATTTTAATTGGAGATTTATGCTTATTTTCATTTTAATCTACTCTTTTGTTTTCTTTTCTTTAATTCTGTTTGAATCGGCATTCTCCTCTGGTATGTAAGATTCAAAGTTCAAAAGATGCCTGCTTTGCCCTCAGCCAATCAGGATAGTGTGATGTGATGCGCTCGGCTGTGCACGAATGACTGTATGTGACAAACACGAGTGATGCATATGCATGAGAGGGGGGCCTCCATGTCACCCCTCCCCCTTCAGGAACTCTATAAACGAGAGAAACTTCTCTTCGTTTAACACTCTACTTCTCCTCGACTCTGGACAAAGACGACAAGCTGTTGGAACTCCAAGGAGTTCCTCCTCAGGGCGTCGGCCCTTAGAGGCAGACTTCTCTCTTCATCCGGGGCTTTCAGCCACGGGGCCTCGAAGCAACGACATGGCCTAAAACCAAGCCGGAGAATGAAGATCAGCCGAGACGGTCTACATAGCCCCGTCACTCAAGTTCAGTAAAGTTTCGTTTAGTGAACGATTCACGTGTGCTTCATTCATCTAACCGAGGCGCACGAAGCAACCAAACCGCCCATGCGCAGTAGAGGTCTGCACGGCCCGCCGTCACCGAGGCAACCAGCGCAGCGAACCACCTGACCTGCGCGAAGCAGCCAGCGTGTCAGTCCAGTCTAGTGGAGAGGCCTTTGATGTCTACACCAACAAGACCGCCGCGCCAGCGATGCCTGTGCAGCCGCCAAGGCCAAGAAAGCCGCTTCCATCAGACAGAAATGCAGTAAGGCACACGCATGCGCAAACATCTGTTGTGGTCCGTTCCGAGTGCTATTTGTTAGAGAAGCCATTTTCACAGAGTGCATATTTGCATTTTATATAGTAAGTTCTGCTTTCTTTTAGTCTAGGTTCCTTTCTTTCACCCTTTTTTATCTCTTTTTTTATCATATATACGTCCTTTTGTGTTTCATCTAAATAAACCTTTTGTATAAAAGCTATTCTTGGTGTGTTTTCAATATTATTACCAGTGTGCGGATCCCTGAACTCAAACCAACCTCAACCTCAGAAACTTAATATTTTATAAGGGTAAATTTGATTCATTTAAATAAATTAATTCGATTAATTAACTGGTGGATTAAATAAATACCTCTAATTACGTTACAATCCACTTGCACAAGCTGGCAACACTGACTAAGCGCTATGTACAACATGCTAACCTCGAAAACACAGCTGTGCCCTAACATTAGATAAATTGTATACATATTTTTTCAATTATTCATTTTTCTCTCTTAAAGTATTTTGGGATATTTTATCCCAGTTCACTATACTCCAGTGCACCCATGTTTCTCCTTATCACGTTAACTTGGAATCTCTAAGATTTTCCTTGTTGTGAAAAACACAAAATGTTAAATGTTTTTATTTACTTTTTCATGTGGTTTAGAGCTGGGTTTTACCTCAATGTTCAAATTAGGTGAATTACTTGCTCAGCACTACACTCCACATTCAGCAAAATGTTGTGGGCAGATTAAAAACTGTGGAGCCTTTTCAACTACTTTGTGTACAGACTAACTCTCTCTCTTTCATGCATATACACTCATATGCATGCATGCGCACACACACACACACACACACACACACACACACACACACACACACATACACACACACACACACATATACATATACATACACACACACACACACACACACACTCAAACACATACATACACACACACACACACACACACACACAAACACATACATACACACACACACACACACACACACACACACACACACACACACACACACACACACATACACACACACACACACACACACACACACACTCAACACATACATACACATACATACATATACACACACATGGATTTTGCACATGGGAATGTGTTTTTCAAAATTATAGTAAAAACTCAGGGGACGAGAGGACAGAAAGACCTGGTCTGACAGCAGCAACTGTTCTTCAGGACAACCTGACCAGAGCCAGTTATGAGTTGGCTATGCTAATCGCTAAGCAGTGACACAGAGGTTTAAACACTCCAGCACTGCTGTGTCTGATTCACTCACACCAGCACAACACACACTAACTAACACACCACCAACACGTCAGTGTCACTGCAGAGAAACTCACCATCAGAGAAAGGGTGCTTAACTAAAGTGGTTGTAACACTATTTACTCTGTTGATCTCCTGCTGCTGCAGTTGCAGTAAAATTAATTTAATTAATACATTTTTCATTATTCTGTACATGTGTACATGTGACAGCGTGTTTAGACTTTAAGTTGAGACTGTGTCAGAATCACAAACACTAACTGGGAGATTATTCCACAGTTTGGGGGCTTTGTAGGAAAAGGTTCTCCCCCTATTGACGTCATTTGAATTTTAGGAACTAAAGACTAAAGACTGTAGTGTACAGTGGGGGGGTGTATTGTTTTGTAACATATACAGGAAGGTATGATAGGATGAGAGGAGAAGACAGAGTCTGGTGCAGTGAGATAAAACATACAATGGTAAAATGATAAATGAAGAGCTGTAATAAAGGTGTAATAAACTAATTACAGCACTACTGAACACTGAACACTGTATCTACTCCATTGTGTTCTTCCTAACAGAGACTCTACATGTGAGTCAGAAAGAGGGAAACATTGCCGTCCTTCACTGTGGAAAACTGACTAACGGTAAAGTGACCTGGAGCAGAGACGTCAACGGACAGAGAGTGGACATTCTGACCACTCATAATGGAGAGACCACTAAACACATCTCTGATCCAGACAGACATTACGGTTCAGGAGCGAATCTAGTACTGAGCATATTCAGAGTGTCTGAGTCGGACGCTGGTAGATATTACTGCAGTGGAACTACAGTGGAGCTCACAGTGACTGAGCGTAAGTGTAAAACTCTCTACTCTCTACAGAGACCTCCAGAAATATTACTGCTTTTAAGAAAGATGAACTGTAAAGGATATAAAATGTCTAGAGATGAGCCGAATAACCTGAAGAATGAGTTCTTTACTCATTTCTCTATTTTGTCACTGTCCAAAGAAAAACATCTCAATGTTTTCCCAAAGTTGACTTTTCTACATCATTTGAGCCATAAAACCTCTTCATACTGACATACATTAAAAGTAAAGAATGTTTTTGTCCTGTAAAGTGGCTAAATTGAAGATACTTGTTTTTCTTTAAACAGCGTTGATACAGCCCTTTTTCTATTTTTCACCCGAACAAATTACTGCTTAAAATAAAGTTAATCAGCAAAGGTCTTTAGATAAAAGCCTTTATTCTTAATATACAGAAAGCTTAATAATAAATTGTGCTTGAAAATGTATCATAAATTCATGGCAGATATTCATGTCACTTCACATTAGAGCACAACAAACTCTACTGTACGACCACTGAAAGTAAAATACAGAAAGAAAATCACATATGGGACCATTTCAAATGAGAAAAATTGTCAATGCAAAATTACTTAGAGTCATAACATATAAACAGTGATCAATCAATGTCTAAGAACATGCACAATTCACACTAACTCATGCTCTAACTCCGCAAAAAGCACACCAACAAGCGCATTGCAGTAAACCATTTTATAAATTCAAGATTGATCATTGTTTCAGATTTGTGGATGAACTGCTCTTATTTTAATTCGCTTCCTAAACTGTAGTCATAAAAATGTAAATGTCGAAGGCAGTATATCTACTCGTTCAATGAGGTAATGTACACTCACATCCAACTGTATTTTCTAAAATGTCTAATGAAGACTTAGCTCCTCCAATGCTTACACTGTAAAAAAAGTACTTTGTTGGTACAAAAAAATGACATCATGTGGTGACAAGCAATTGAACCAGGTTTACTCAGCTTAAAAATGACTTAATTATGACTTAAAAATAGTTCATTCATACTTAATTTGTAGATTAATTCTATTAGCTCAATCGCATGTTAACACATCAATTAATATTCTTATGGTATACCAACATAGCTCTTTCTACAGGGTGTGAGAATCAACATAGAATACATGGCATATACATACAATACACCATATCTATTAACTTTTTAATACCAATTACAATCTAATAGAAATCATCACCACTTCAACATGTATAAATAAAAACAATTGTAATCCGCTGATTGATTATGTCCCAGCTTAAACAGCATATTGGATTTAGAAAGTAGTCCAAACAAAGAAACAAAGAAATTCCTCCCCACTGCAGTGCACTTACAGATTAGCCAGATAAGTGAGAAATCTGGCAACAATCAGTGACGGGGGAAAAACTGTTGTTCCAACAGAGCATAACAAGTGCTAGGCTTTTGTGCCGCCTACCAGATAAAATTATGACAAGTGAATTTAATCCAGTATATTCTCTGAAAAAAAGACACCAAACTGCACCTTGTATCTAGTTAGGGGAAACAATTGCACCATATGATATTAAGACAACATTGTATCCCAAGGAACAATCATGTACCCTAAAGTAAGGCACCAAAAACTCACCCCAATAATTTTGACTCATTTGGGTACCACCACAGTGACAAAGCCAATTTGTTATTTCAGGCTGTGGACTGTAATTTGTAGGTAATATGTACTCTCAATACACACTATTTCCTTTTAGCCATTTAAATACACAGAAAGGCCATACGTATGTATATTGATCTGCAATTTACTGATTCAGCCTTCCTATTGGTAAAAAAATTAACAAGTAAATCAGATGGTTTCTGTCTTATACAAATAATAAACAATTTAGTAATCTTGGTTATATAGCATTACTGTGTAAAACACTTTAGCTGTCTGCAGTTACAATTAATACAGTATAAACTGGACCTCCTCTGGTATAAAGAATCCCACTCCAATAGTTATTTAAGCTGTTCATGGTCATGGTTATGTTGTTCCGTAAGCAGTGCTGTTTGTGCTGATTACGGTATTTATATTATGAAAGAATGTCATACTGGTATTAACTATCATACTGGTAAACACCCTCCCCTAACCTTCAGCGTGGACATTTTCCACTTCTCAAACCAGTGCAGTGAGAGAAAAAATAGACTAATGAAATGATGAATAAAGAGCTGTAATAAAGGTGTAATAAACCAATTACAGCACACTGAACACTGTATCTGCTCCATTGTGTTCTTCCTAACAGAGACTCTACATGTGAGTCAGGAAGAGGGAAACATGACTGTCCTTCACTGTGGAAAACTAACTAACGGTAACGTGACCTGGAGCAGAGACGTCAACGGACAGAGAGTGGACATTATGACCATTCATAATGGAACGACCACCAAACACAATGCAGACAGACGTTACAGCGGAGGAACTACTACATCACTGATTATACACAGAGTCTCTCAGTCAGACGCTGGTAGATATTACTGTAACAGAGCTACAGTGGAGCTCACAGTGAAACCAGAAACCAGTAAGTGTGAAAATGTGTTTAAATCTCTATGTACCTGAACGTTTTATGTTTGGATTTCACTGTACCGCATGAAAAACTAGGTGTCACTGAATCAACGTTCACAGATCCTGACCGTTTTCTGTATCTGTACATAACTATGTGAAGAGAAATATGTCATGCTGGGTGCTGACCAGGAGGCAGGAGAATATACAGGCAAATTACAGTCGTCCCCAGACGTGCCTTCTTGCTCACTGGACTACTGACCATAGCTGTGATTGAAATTGCTTACTTCTATACTACATGTAGCCTTGGCTAAAATTTAAATACATGATGCCTTCAGTAAGGCATTTAAGAAATATCAAAGTTTGTGTAGATAGTTTTAATACGTTGTTGGTTCCGTTTGTAAAACACACACTGGAAACTCAGAATGGTGTGTCCTTTTTGGCATTGTAAGCAGGGATGGGTGAGGAGTTTGACGGAAACGAAAAACAATAGTGGGTAAAAAGGAAAGGTGGTGCAGCAGAAAATTGAGCAGCATTGAGTTAAGCTCAAAGTCTTCCTACACGGTAAACTGAGCTTAGATTGTAGGACTATTACCAGAGCTGAACCTATTGCCAGCCAGGCTAAGTAGCATAATTGTATGCTAGCTTGTACTCTGGTAACTTAGCCAAAACCTGTTTCCTTCCTCACTCATCACAAAGATAGTCCCACTTTCAACCAGATAGCGAGTCCTATCTGGCGCTGAGAGACGACCCCCCAAAAGACACCTTGCCGAGTCAGCATTAACACTTGCCAGCTGCTTTGTGATTAGCGCACTAGAGATTTGTAGATTAGTGTAGAGTCAGCTGTGTGTGTGTAGTGTTACTGCTACAGAGGTTAGTGTAGAGTCGGCTGTGTGTATGTAGTGTTACTGCTGCTACAGAGGTTAGTGTAGAGTCGGCTGTGAGTGTGTAGTGTTACTGCTACAGAGGTTAGTGTAGAGTCGGCTGTGTGTGTGTACTGTTGCTGCTACAGAGGTTAGTGTAGAGTCGGCTGTGTGTGTGTAGTGTTACTGCTGCTACAGAGGTTAGTGTAGAGTCGGCTGTGTGTATGTAGTGTTACTACTGCTACAGAGGTTAGTGTAGAGTCGGCTGTGTGTGTGTAGTGTTACTGCTGCTACAGAGGTTAGTGTAGAGTCGGCTGTATGTGTGTAGTGTTACTGCTACAGAGGTTAGTGTAGAGTCGGCTGTGTGTATGTAGTGTTACTGCTACAGAGGTTAGTGTAGAGTCGGCTGTGTGTGTGTAGTGTTACTGCTGCTACAGAGGTTAGTGTAGAGTCGGCTGTGTGTATGTAGTGTTACTGCTGCTACAGAGGTTAGTGTAGAGTCGGCTGTGAGTGTGTAGTGTTACTGCTACAGAGGTTAGTGTAGAGTCGGCTGTGGTGTGTGTACTGTTGCTGCTACAGAGGTTAGTGTAGAGTCGGCTGTGTGTGTGTAGTGTTACTGCTGCTACAGAGGTTAGTGTAGAGTCGGCTGTGTGTATGTAGTGTTACTACTGCTACAGAGGTTAGTGTAGAGTCGGCTGTGTGTGTGTAGTGTTACTGCTGCTACAGAGGTTAGTGTAGAGTCGGCTGTATGTGTGTGTGTAGTGTTACTGCTGCTACAGAGGTTAGTGTAGAGTCGGCTGTGTGTATGTAGTGTTACTGCTGCTACAGAGGTTAGTGTAGAGTCGGCTGTATGTGTGTGTGTAGTGTTACTGCTGCTACAGAGGTTAGTGTAGAGTCGGCTGTGTGTGTAGTGTTTCTGCTGCTACAGAGGTTAGTGTAGAGTCGGCTGTGTGTGTGTAGTGTAACTGCTGCTACAGAGGTTAGTGTAGAGTCGGCTGTGTGTGTGTAGTGTTACTGCTGCTACAGAGGTTAGTGTAGAGTCTGCTGTGTGTATGTAGTGTTACTGCTACAGAGGTTAGTGTAGAGTCTGCTGTGTGTATGTAGTGTTACTGCTGCTACAGAGGTTAGTGTAGAGTCTGCTGTGTGTATGTAGTGTTACTGCTACAGAGGTTAGTGTAGAGTCTGCTGTGTGTATGTAGTGTTACTGCTACAGAGGTTAGTGTAGAGTCGGCTGTGTGTGTGTAGTGTTACTGCTGCTACAGAGGTTAGTGTAGAGTCGGCTGTATGTGTGTAGTGTTACTGCTGCTACAGAGGTTAGTGTGGAGTCGGCTGTGTGTGTGTAGTGTTACTGCTACAGAGGTTAGTGTAGAGTCGGCTGTGTGTGTGTAGTGTTACTGCTACAGAGGTTAGTGTAGAGTCGGCTGTGTGTGTAGTGTTACTGCTGCTACAGAGGTTAGTGTAGAGTCGGCTGTGTGTGTAGTGTTACTGCTACAGAGGTTAGTGTAGAGTCGGCTGTGTGTGTGTAGTGTTACTGCTACAGAGGTTAGTGTAGAGTCGGCTGTGTGTGTGTAGTGTTACTGCTGCTACAGAGGTTAGTGTAGAGTCAGCTGTATGTGTGTAGTGTTACTGCTGCTACAGAGGTTAGTGTTGAGTCGGCTGTGTGTATGTAGTGTTTACTGCTACAGAGGTTAGTGTAGAGTCGGCTGTGTGTGTGTAGTGTTACTGCTGCTACAGAGGTTAGTGTAGAGTCGGCTGTGTGTGTGTAGTGTTACTGCTACAGAGGTTAGTGTAGAGTCGGCTGTGTGTGTATAGTGTTACTGCTACAGAGGTTAGTGTAGAGTCGGCTGTGTGTGTAGTGTTTCTGCTGCTACAGAGGTTAGTGTAGAGTCGGCTGTGTGTGTGTGGTGTAACTGCTGCTACAGAGGTTAGTGTAGAGTCGGCTGTGTGTGTGTAGTGTTACTGCTGCTACAGAGGTTAGTGTAGAGTCGGCTGTGTGTATGTAGTGTTACTGCTGCTACAGAGGTTAGTGTAGAGTCGGCTGTGTGTATGTAGTGTTACTGCTGCTACAGAGGTTAGTGTAGAGTCGGCTGTGTGTATGTAGTGTTACTGCTACAGAGGTTAGTGTAGAGTCTGCTGTGTGTATGTAGTGTTACTGCTACAGAGGTTAGTGTAGAGTCGGCTGTGTGTGTGTAGTGTTACTGCTGCTACAGAGGTTAGTGTAGAGTCGGCTGTATGTGTGTAGTGTTACTGCTGCTACAGAGGTTAGTGTGGAGTCGGCTGTGTGTGTGTAGTGTTACTGCTACAGAGGTTAGTGTAGAGTCGGCTGTGTGTGTGTAGTGTTACTGCTACAGAGGTTAGTGTAGAGTCGGCTGTGTGTGTGTAGTGTTACTGCTGCTACAGAGGTTAGTGTAGAGTCGGCTGTATGTGTGTAGTGTTACTGCTGCTACAGAGGTTAGTGTAGAGTCGGCTGTGTGTATGTAGTGTTACTGCTACAGAGGTTAGTGTAGAGTCGGCTGTGTGTGTGTAGTGTTACTGCTGCTACAGAGGTTAGTGTAGAGTCGGCTGTGTGTGTGTAGTGTTACTGCTGCTACAGAGGTTAGTGTAGTGTCGGCTGTGTGTGTATAGTGTTACTGCTACAGAGGTTAGTGTAGAGTCGGCTGTGTGTGTGTAGTGTTACTGCTGCTACAGAGGTTAGTGTAGAGTCGGCTGTGTGTATGTAGTGTTACTGCTGCTACAGAGGTTAGTGTAGAGTCGGCTGTGTGTGTGTAGTGTTACTGCTGCTACAGAGGTTAGTGTAGAGTCGGCTGTGTGTATGTAGTGTTACTGCTGCTACAGAGGTTAGTGTAGAGTCGGCTGTGTGTATGTAGTGTTACTGCTGCTACAGAGGTTAGTGTAGAGTCGGCTGTGTGTGTGTAGTGTTACTGCTGCTACAGAGGTTAGTGTAGAGTCGGCTGTGTGTATGTAGTGTTACTGCTGCTACAGAGGTTAGTGTAGAGTCGGCTGTGTGTGTTACTGCTGCTACAGAGGTTAGTGTAGAGTCGGCTGTGTGTATGTAGTGTTACTGCTGCTACAGAGGTTAGTGTAGAGTCGGCTGTGTGTATGTAGTGTTACTGCTGCTACAGAGGTTAGTGGAGAGTCGGCTGTGTGTGTGTAGTGTTACTGCTGCTACAGAGGTTAGTGTAGAGTAGGCTGTGTGTGTGTAGTGTTACTGCTGCTACAGAGGTTAGTGTAGAGTCGGCTGTGTGTGTGTAGTGTTACTGCTGCTACAGAGGTTAGTGTAGAGTCGGCTGTGTGTGTGTAGTGTTACTGCTGCTACAGAGGTTAGTGTAGAGTCGGCTGTGTGTGTGTAGTGTTACTGCTACAGAGGTTAGTGTAGAGTCGGCTGTGTGCGTGTAGTGTTACTGCTACAGAGGTTAGTGTAGAGTCGGCTGTGTGTATGTAGTGTTACTGCTGCTACAGAGGTTAGTGTAGAGTCGGCTGTGAGTGTGTAGTGTTACTGCTACAGAGGTTAGTGTAGAGTCGGCTGTGTGTGTGTACTGTTGCTGCTACAGAGGTTAGTGTAGAGTCGGCTGTGTGTGTGTAGTGTTACTGCTGCTACAGAGGTTAGTGTAGAGTCGGCTGTGTGTATGTAGTGTTACTACTGCTACAGAGGTTAGTGTAGAGTCGGCTGTGTGTGTGTAGTGTTACTGCTGCTACAGAGGTTAGTGTAGAGTCGGCTGTATGTGTGTGTGTAGTGTTACTGCTGCTACAGAGGTTAGTGTAGAGTCGGCTGTGTGTATGTAGTGTTACTGCTGCTACAGAGGTTAGTGTAGAGTCGGCTGTATGTGTGTGTGTAGTGTTACTGCTGCTACAGAGGTTAGTGTAGAGTCGGCTGTGTGTGTAGTGTTTCTGCTGCTACAGAGGTTAGTGTAGAGTCGGCTGTGTGTGTGTGGTGTAACTGCTGCTACAGAGGTTAGTGTAGAGTCGGCTGTGTGTGTGTAGTGTTACTGCTGCTACAGAGGTTAGTGTAGAGTCTGCTGTGTGTATGTAGTGTTACTGCTACAGAGGTTAGTGTAGAGTCTGCTGTGTGTATGTAGTGTTACTGCTGCTACAGAGGTTAGTGTAGAGTCGGCTGTGTGTGTGTAGTGTTACTGCTACAGAGGTTAGTGTAGAGTCGGCTGTGTGTGTGTAGTGTTACTGCTGCTACAGAGGTTAGTGTAGAGTCTGCTGTGTGTATGTAGTGTTACTGCTACAGAGGTTAGTGTAGAGTCTGTTGTGTGTATGTAGTGTTACTGCTACAGAGGTTAGTGTAGAGTCGGCTGTGTGTGTGTAGTGTTACTGCTGCTACAGAGGTTAGTGTAGAGTCGGCTGTATGTGTGTAGTGTTACTGCTGCTACAGAGGTTAGTGTGGAGTCGGCTGTGTGTGTGTAGTGTTACTGCTACAGAGGTTAGTGTAGAGTCGGCTGTGTGTGTGTAGTGTTACTGCTACAGAGGTTAGTGTAGAGTCGGCTGTGTGTGTGTAGTGTTACTGCTGCTACAGAGGTTAGTGTAGAGTCGGCTGTGTGTGTGTAGTGTTACTGCTGCTACAGAGGTTAGTGTAGTGTCGGCTGTGTGTGTATAGTGTTACTGCTACAGAGGTTAGTGTAGAGTCGGCTGTGTGTGTGTAGTGTTACTGCTGCTACAGAGGTTAGTGTAGAGTCGGCTGTGTGTATGTAGTGTTACTGCTGCTACAGAGGTTAGTGTAGAGTCGGCTGTGTGTGTGTAGTGTTACTGCTGCTACAGAGGTTAGTGTAGAGTCGGCTGTGTGTATGTAGTGTTACTGCTGCTACAGAGGTTAGTGTAGAGTCGGCTGTGTGTATGTAGTGTTACTGCTGCTACAGAGGTTAGTGTAGAGTCGGCTGTGTGTGTGTAGTGTTACTGCTGCTACAGAGGTTAGTGTAGAGTCGGCTGTGTGTATGTAGTGTTACTGCTGCTACAGAGGTTAGTGTAGAGTCGGCTGTGTGTGTAACTGCTGCTACAGAGGTTAGTGTAGAGTCGGCTGTGTGTATGTAGTGTTACTGCTGCTACAGAGGTTAGTGTAGAGTCGGCTGTGTGTATGTAGTGTTACTGCTGCTACAGAGGTTAGTGTAGAGTCGGTTGTGTGTGTGTAGTGTTACTGCTACAGAGGTTAGTGGAGAGTCGGCTGTGTGTGTGTAGTGTTACTGCTGCTACAGAGGTTAGTGTAGAGTCGGTTGTGTGTGTGTAGTGTTACTGCTACAGAGGTTAGTGGAGAGTCGGCTGTGTGTGTGTAGTGTTACTGCTGCTACAGAGGTTAGTGTAGAGTAGGCTGTGTGTGTGTAGTGTTACTGCTGCTACAGAGGTTAGTGTAGAGTCGGCTGTGTGTGTGTAGTGTTACTGCTGCTACAGAGGTTAGTGTAGAGTCGGCTGTGTGTGTGTAGTGTTACTGCTGCTACAGAGGTTAGTGTAGAGTCGGCTGTGTGTGTGTAGTGTTACTGCTACAGAGGTTAGTGTAGAGTCGGCTGTGTGCGTGTAGTGTTACACTGTTGCAGTACGGATTCACGCTACACTATTATGTTTTCAGCTCTATACTGTTTCAGTGTGACCAACAATATATCTGTATTAATTTATCACTATAAGTTCACAGCGAGCTAAGCAGAGAAACACACACAGAGCTGATCGCTACTCTTCTTCAAGGACTGTTTATTCAGCAATCAGGGAGTAATGACTCTTAGGGAAAACAGCGCCCCCGGCAGTCCATTAATAGGAACTGACTGCAAATACATCACATACACGTTAAAAAAGCAGGTCAGTGTCACAAAAAGTATCCAAAATAAAGTCTAAATGGAGATTATAATGAATAGTGAGACGTTTACAGTGGTGTTGTGATGTCTTGTGTTAAAGGATATTGGTAATATGTTTGTGTGGATACTAAACACTTGAGTACTTGAAGAACTCGACTGCTCTACTAGTCCAGCAGTGACCACTGTGTCCAGTCTAGTATGTACAGTCTAAGCAGTAGATTTCAAACATAACCCATGTCAAGTCAGGTAGGGTAACAAGGGAGTTAACAGCAGTGTCACACTGTGGACAGATTTAAGTGTAAACTTAATTTGGCCAAAGTTCATCCAGATATGATCCAGACATGAAACACATGCTAACATAAGGTGTAAACAGCCTCAATAATATAGACAGATAGACAATTTATTGATCCCAGAGGGAAATTCAAGAACCGGAAAGGCTGCAGCTTGCACCGGCTTCATAAGTACAGTTATACAGATTACTGAATAAGTTACAATTAATAAGCCATAAAACAAGATGCACATTAAACAAACCAAAGCAAACAAACAAATACAGAGTATGTTGTTCTCTACTTTCTAGGCCCAACCAGCAGAACTGCAACCACACCTGCAACAACTGCAACCACAACCACGCCTGCAACAACTACAACCACAACCACGCCTGCAACAACTACAACCACATCCACACCTACAACAACTACAACCGCATCAACAAAAAAAAAACCCAAAATGACAACAGAAGCTTCAACAACTACTAAAGGTTCATCTGGAAAATCAGCTGAAGGTGAGCTACTCATGTGGTGCTATCAGATTATCTATCAATGGAAACACAAAACACACACAAAAGCAGCTCATGTGGCTCCTCATGAAGCTGCTGGCCAGGATGTTCAAAGTATGTAAACCTGCTTCAGAGCAAATAAGCTCATTTCTAAAAGACCCTCTAAACATTCTTTAAACACAACCAGATGTTTAATTCTGCTCCAGGAATAATTCCATACCGACTATTCTATAGTTCTGATCTTTTCACACTTATTCACTAATATTATTACTATTAATATACTACACATATGAAGAACTTGGGTGTTCTCATGTACTGTACTGACGTTTGCTGTTTTAGGAGAATCAATAGAAATAATTGCACATGTGTAGACTCTAACTCTGGGAAGTCACTGGTGAAGCCACTGAAGAGGAGCTGAATCAGGCCTGTCAGAAAAGAGAAACAGGTTGCACTGTGCAGAGGGGCTTCTTGGGAAATGCTGAAACTCATCCACTGTTATGTTCTTCAGGTGCTTCTGCATCCACCATGGATGGGCAAAGAGAAGGTCATAAAGAACAAGTCCTCAGGAGTCCTGGTTATATTTTAACTGTGCTGTTATACAGAAGTAACAATGAAAGGCTACTTAGGCCAAACATCCCCCGTATGAAGACGTAAATGGATCCTATAAGCTGATCTTGTGTTTTTGTTTTCAGTTCAGTGGATTATTCTGATCATAGCTGTTACATGCCTGGTTGCTGTGGTGCTGGGTCTGATCTTATGGAGATGTTACTACAAAAGGAAAGGTGATGATTGTTTTGTGCTCCAGCTATATACTGAATATGAAGAGCACTTAATTTATTAGTTTTAGTTTTTGTTTCCATATAGATAAATTATCAATTAATTTCTTGCCAAAAGTAAGTAAACTAATGTGCAAAAGTTTGAAGCATATATTTCTGATCTAGTGTTTGTTCACCAGTAAGAACAGCAGATCTGATTAGAACAGATGTGAATAATCATACATACAAAGTAACATGTATATGTTATTGTGAGAGAAGTAGATCAGATCTTGAGCTCCAGTTTGAAGAACAAAGTTAGGTTCCAAATTTCTCCTGGACGCCCCAGACATTGTATGAATGTATTTAGTTCTTTCAGCAGCAATCTTGATCTCACACATCTCTTCTATTCCCTAATGAGCCAACTTCCTCAGACAGTCGTTCTAGATTGTGAGGTTATTCTGTGACGTTGCTTTAAAAAACACTTTTTGGTATCTCTGACTTTATGAAAGAGTGACATTTACAGAGTAAGCTCTGCTCTGTGTCTCAGCAGTGAAAGCTGATAAGCAGAATCAGGAGCACATCTATGAAACTATTGAAGACACCACACCAACCACACAACCTGGTGAGTTTACTGACTTGCTGTTTGTACAGTAAACATACATGAAATGTTTTATTATGCTTTAAGTTTATCTAAGTTAGAGAAGTGGGCATGATTTTTTTTGTCAAACTTGCAAATGTTTTAGATTTTATTACAATGTTTATAAACACTATCACAAATTACTAATTTAGTTATTTGTGATGATCTAAACCGGTGTTGCTCTTATACATTACTGGAACGTTTGGCTGCTGTGTACAGTAATTTAAGGGCAAAACTTAAAGCTTCATGTCTTAAATGCCATATGATATTATCAAATTTATGTTGAATACGTACATGACCATGCTAACATTCAACACTCGGTCATACTATTTTCCTCTACTAGCAAGTGACCAAGAAAAGACAAAGGAACCCATTTACCACCTGGCAACTTATCCAGGAATGCAGATCACAGGTAAACTGCAGTGGTTTATACTCATGGGTATATTTGAGTATTTGGGTATGCTGTACTCACCTTAGTTAGCTTGCTACCTATCCTCGTCAGTCCTTGTCTAACTAACAAGCCTGGCATCCAAAACATATAAAACCACAAAAGGCCAGTCTGGCCTTTGACAGTGGGTGCTAAAATTAGCTAGCTAGCTAACATCAGAGCCCACTTGTGCCAAAATGCTCTTATCATTTTTGTAATTGCTACAGAGGATACAAAGCTAGCTCCTCTTGTGTCAGTGTGATAACAACTAGATATCAACTTTTCTTAAAGTTGCTTTGACCATTTGTTATTATTAGAGAGAAATGCTGTAAACAGCCGTTCAGAGTTCATAAGACTCAAAAACAAGCTACTAATATTCACTGCAGGGATTCCTATGCTGTGTGTTATTTCCGTTCGCTTCTCGTGTTGATGCATGACAGTAAAGTTTATCAGCGCATTAGCACAAGTGTAAAATTGTGTAAAGCTTTAAAAAGTTTAAAGCTTTTTTTTACACAAAGAAAACATTTTACAGAGGAGAAACACTGATCAGAAATTCAATTAACACCTCTCAATATCTGACTGAATGACTGAGTATCTGACTGACTGAATATCTGAGTATCTGACTGACTGACTGAGTATCTGACTGACTGACTGAATAAATATCTAACTGTCTGACTGACTGAATGACTAACTGAATGACTGAGTATCTGACTGAATGAATGACTGACTGAATATCTGACTGACTAAATGAATGATTGACTGGCTGAGTATCTGGCTGAACATCTGACTGACTGACTAAATATCTGACTGACTGAATGACTGACTGAATATCTGACTGATGGAATGAATGACTGACTAACTGAATGACTAAATGTCTAACTGACAGAATGAATGAATGGCTGACTTAAAAATGATTGACTGAATGAATGAGTATCTGACTGACTTTCTAAATGTCTGACTAAATGACTGACTGACTAAATAACCGATTGAGTATCTGACTGCCTGACTGACTGAAGGACTGAATGACTGATTGAATGACTAACTGACTGAATATATGACTGATTAAATATATGACTGACTGAATGAATGACTGATTGAAAAAAATGACTGACTGAATAAATGAGTATCTGACTGACTGAATAACTGATTGAATGACTGACTGAATGAATGACTGACTGACTGAAGGACTGACTGACTGACTGAATGGCTGACTGACTGACTGAATGGCTGACTATCTGACTACTTAACTGACTGAATGAATGACTTACTAAATATGACTGAATGACTTACTGACTGAATGACTGACTGACAAACTGACTGACTGAATGAATACCAGACTGACTGACTAAATGAATGACTGACTGAATGATTGACTGACTGAATATCTGACTGACTAAATGACTGACAGACTAAATAACTGATTGAGTATCTGACTGACTGACTGAAGGACTGAATGACTGACTGAATGACTAACTGACAATATATGACTGACTAAATATATGACTGACTGAATGACTGATTGAAAAAAATGATTGACTGAATAAATGAGTATCTGACTGACTGAATGAATGACTGACTGAATATCTGACTGACTGAATGACTGACTGAATATCTGACTGACTGACTGAATGAATGAATGACTATCTGACTAATTAACTGACTGAATGACTTACTAAATATCTGACTGACTGAATGACTTACTGACTGAATGACTGACTGACAAACTGACTGACTGAATGAATACCTGACTGACTGACTGAATGATTGACTGACTGAATATCTGACTGACAGAATGAATGACTGACTGACTAAATAACTGATTGAGTATCTGACTGACTGACTGACTATCTGACTGACTGACTGACTAAAGGACTGAATGACTGATTGAAGGACTGACTAACTGAATAACTGACTGACTGACTGACTGATTGAAGGACTGACTAACTGAATAACTGACTGACTGACTATTTGACTGAATTAATGAATGACTGAATGAATATCTGCCTGACTGACTGTATGACTGGCCGAAGGACTAAATGACTGACTGAACGACTTACTATCTGACTGACTGAATGAATGAATATCTGACTGAAGGACTGACTAAATGACTGACTGACTGCGATTCTGTGTTAAGTTTTAAACAGATCTCTTACGATTTGGGTTTGGTGGAGTGTCTAGCTTATTGACACTTATAGTTTCTGCTATTACTGATAAAACTGTTAATGTCTATGAATTATTATTATTATTATTATTATTATTAGAAAAGGTCTGTGCAGTTTAATTTGTGTTTTGATTTCAGCCACTGACCACAGCATCTGCAGCTTTACTCCCGCCTACAAAACTGTTTTGTTCTGACGTGTAATGTTGTCTACTTCTGTCTTACTAAAGTACACATTCTTCAGAAGAACTGAGGGATACATTTAGCAAGAGAAGAAAATATACTCAAAAGTTGCGTGACTGTATTTCTGTACATGATTTAGAAATGAGGCTGTGGGTTTTAGATCCTCTTTACCAGAAACACACACAGCCTGGTATAAATCTATTTTAAGATGTGTGGATGACACACAGTTCAAGCATTACCGGTTCAAGCGACAGTGGTGATTCTGCACAGGGACGCTGCTACTTTATCTTGTCACACAAGCTTGGAGGTCAAACTGAAACTGATGGGCTGTTTCTTAACAGGACTAATAGTGTTACTGCATAAAAGCAGCAGCTTGTTCACAAACATTGTGTTGACTGCAATTAAAAAGTCACACAGCCTATGCATAGGTCGTTGTGCTTTATATGTTATTTACAAATAAAGTCGCATCACTTTGTTGCTGTAGAATGAACTGCAGATGGAGGGCAAAAAAGTGATGTTTTATAGTTTGCATCTTACAAAATTGCTCAAGTTGATTTATCTGAAAAACTACAAGTAGTCTTTACTGTCAGTAAGCTGTTGTTCATTTGTTCAAAGGCAAGAAACAGATAAATAAATGGCAGCAAAAACAGCTTACAAGCCTTTGTCTTACACATGTGCGAGCCATCTTTAAGTGTTAGTGGTGATTTAAGCGTTGGGGTAATTTCAAAGTACTGCTGACCACCAGGGCACACCCACAGATCCACTGTGGGTGGATCTGTGACCACGAGGCTGAAGTCAGCTTTCTGTTCACCAGCTGTTCTGTTCCGCCTTAAATGGTACTAAAAGCACCAGAATGTAACTGATGCACCATTTAAGGTGAAACAGGAAAACTGACCAGCTGACTTCGGTCTCATCCAATAATAAAGTGTGGAGCAATGTATGGTGTAATATTAAAAACAAAAACAAAACAAATTAAAAACTAAAACTAAACTAAAAAAATAAACAGCTGTAACGTTGAATGTTTGGTGCAAACAAATAAGGACGTCTGGGGGAGAAGGTAGTTCTTGAGTAGAAGGCCATCTGGAGGAGAAGGTAGTTCTTGAGCAAAAGGCCGTCTGGAGTAGAAGGTAGTTCTTGAGTAGAAGGACGTCTGAAGGAGAAGGTGGTTCTTGAGAAAAAGGCCATCTAGAGGAGAAGATGGTTCTTGAGTGGAAGAGTATCTGGAGAAGAAGATATTTCTTGAGTAAGAGGTTGTCTGGAGGAGAGGGTAGCGCTTGAATAGAAGGATGTCTAAAGGTAGTTAGTATTTGAGTAGAAGGACATTGGGGAAGAACAAACGCAGTGAAGGACGGCTAGTCTCAGCTTCACAATAAGAGTTCCTGTCAGATTAAACACAGCGAGAATAGCTGCTGGAGAACGATGACCCAGAATTAACAACCTGACACATTCTTTGGTACTAGACAGTAACTGCACATAACACAAATCACTACTTACTGTATTAATACTATATGAATGTCAAGAAATAAATAAAAAGTAAATAAAAGCTTCCTGTCTGAGAAAATAGCTTAAAAATAATAATGTCCCCAAGTGCCTAAACGTTTTGAACAGCACTGTATGTCTATATCTGGGGGAAAATCAGTCGATCAAACTTTCCTTTTCCGTAATAACCAGATAACCAGGAGAACAGGTACAAGACCATAGATCTCCTGACAGAACACCCAACACCAAAGGTAAACACAGAACTCACTACAGTAATTTCTGATTGTTTAATTATAAATAAAATCTTTGTTATTCATATTATTGAAGTTTAAATACGTTTTTTTTTTGTGCACCAGGAAGATGACCAGCTATATGCCTACATCAAGGAGACAGCAAAATAAAATGTCTTGTCTTGCCCTGTTTCTCTCCCTGTTTTCTACACTGTTGTTTACCATCCTCTCTTCCTTTTTAGCTCCTCTCTGTCACACTTTTGTCACACCCCTCACCTGTTACTAGTTTATGGCTCCCCACCTGTCCCAGGCGCTGACATTTGTTGGTATATTAGAAAAAATATTGTAATTTAAATTGCCTTTGTCTTTTATTTGATCTGATTGTGAACAAAAAAATAAATGTCAAACTTGCTAAAACACTTTGCTTCAGTGGGGGTTGAATAATTTTAAACACAACTGTATGTATATATATATATGTACACACACACACACACACACACACACACCAGCATAGCTTACTGGCCCTTTGTAGAAATATTTTACCTTGACCTACCTGTATACAGGTCAACTGTAACACTACCTTCACCTACCTGTGTACAGATAAACTGTATCACTACCTTCACCTGTGTACAGGTAAACTGTAACACTACCTTCACCTACCTGTGTACAGGTCAACTGTAACACTACCTTCACCTACCTGTGTACAGGTAAACTGTATCACTACCTTCACCTACCTGTGTACAGGTAAACTGTAACACTACCTTCACCTACCTGTGTACAGGTAAACTGTATCACTACCTTCACCTACCTGTGTACAGGTAAACTGTATCACTACCTTCACCTACCTGTGTACAGATAAACTGTATCACTACCTTCACCTGTGTACAGGTCAACTGTAACACTACCTTCACCTACCTGTGTACAGATAAACTGTATCACTACCTTCACCTGTGTACAGGTCAACTGTAACACTACCTTCACCTACCTGTGTACAGGTAAACTGTATCACTACCTTCACCTACCTGTGTACAGGTAAACTGTAACACTACCTTCACCTACCTGTGTACAGGTAAACTAACACTACCTTCACCTACCTGTGTACAGGTAAACTGTATCACTACCTTCACCTACCTGTGTACAGGTAAACTGTATCACTACCTTCACCTACCTGTGTACAGGTAAACTGTAACACTACCTTCACCCACCTGTGTACAGGTAAACTGTAACACTACCTTCACCTACCTGTGTACAGGTAAGCTGTAACACTACCTTCACCTACCTGTGTACAGGTAAACTGTAACACTACCTTCACCTACCTGTGTACAGGTAAACTGTAACACTACCTTCACCTACGGGAGGGGTTAAAGATACAGGCCAGGTGGGAGGCAGAGACACTAGGAGCACATGATAACAACAGAAGCAAATTGACAGGATGTAAACAAACAGGCGAGGGACGAGGGGAACAGGGCGGAGCATGACAGGGGTTTAGATAACCTCAGGTACAGCAGTAGTTTCCGGAACACCAACTAGAAAAAAGCCACTAAAACCACAATAGAAGCGCTCTGATGCACTCCGGCGTAAATAAGTTTCTCATCATAGAGCTTCATAAAGACTGATGTAACAGCTATTCTGTATTAGCAGACGGTTCAGTTCAGTTTAGAGTAATCAATATGTGATGATAAATGAGTGATAAAATAAAGCTCTTAAGATATTTAACCATAGAAAACATGGACGAGTCCTGGATTTGTATGTAAACTAGTTTTTAATGGATATAGAACATTCATATTCTGTGGCACTTGCATTTACTTTAAAAGGCTTGTCACACTCGTCTTGTGACACATTTATAAAACATGTTAATAATTCATTATAAAACATATAACCACTTACAATGCATGTAACTAATTCATAAAACATTAGAACTTTTAGAACATGTTATTAAAAACATTATTACTCTTACATAATCCTCATTTATGCAAATAGATTTTTCAAGAACCTCCACTGGAAGGTTCTTTAGAGATCCAAAAGTGGTTTTGACTCCAAAAGACACCTTTGTGACACCTTTCTTTTGCACATTGATGAATTTTGAACTAACCAGTAAAATATACACCTGTTTTATTCGTTTAGAGCTTCCTCACTGCTTCTCCTGATGAGCCCTGCTGATCTACAGGTGAACCTGATAGTGAAGAAGCATACAGAGTGGATGAAGGAAATAACTTTGTTTCCTGTTGAGCTCTTTACCGTTACTGATAATTTAAACTCGAGAGGTGTGAATAGTTCAGCGGAGGCTTCTAGTTGCTTATTATCAGCTCAACACAGAGCCACAATGTTTCAAAACATTTCTGCTGTTCTTGCTGTGGCAACTACAGCTCAGTGAAAGAGGCTACTGTAAAAGAACAACCTGCATAAACCCCCTCACACAAAATGCTGCCTGGGGTCCACAGTGTCTAAAACAAGCTTTCGTTAGTCATGGTTTCTGTTGTACGGACGTTAGTGGAGGAGGTCAGCTTCAAAGCTGGTATCATAGCAGCTGCAGCAACAACAGATGCAGCTTGAACCCACATCCTGATGGTGTGCAGTCTCTGCACTGTGCACTTCTGTTCCTTCACTTCTTCTGCTCAAACAAGCTGAACAGTGCTGAATACACAATGCAGTGTTTCAGTGAGGATTTTATTTATTAAGGGAAAAAAGCTATCCCAAACAACCTGGCCCTAGATAAAAAAATAATTTATGTCTATCAGTCTGGAAAAGGTTAAAGACTTCTAAGGCTTTGGGACTCCAGCAAACCACAATGAGACTTTTTATCCACAACTAGAGAAAACAGGGAACAGTGGTGAACCTTCCCAGGAGTGGCCGGCCTATTAAAATTAAAAGAGCGCAACTACGACACATCCAGGAGGTCACAGAAGAACCCAGAACTACATCTAAAGCACCGCAGGCCTCACTTGCCTCAGTTAAGGTCAGTGTTTATGATTTAACAATAAGAAAGAGAGACTGGGCAAAAATGGTATTCATGGAAGGGTTCCAAGGCCAAAACCACTGGTGGTCAAAAAGAACACAAAGGCTCATCATGATACATCTTGATAATCGCTGAAAAATATTCTGTGGACTGACAAAGCAAAAGAGGACCTGTTGGGAAGATGTCCGTCCCGTTACATCTGGCAGCTTTTCAAAAAAAGAACATGATACCGACAGTGAAACATAGTGGTGGTAGTGTGATGTTCTGGGGCTGCTTTGCTGCTTCGGGACTGGGACGACTTGCTGTAATTGATGGAACCAAAAATTCTGAATAAGGCTGCTAAAAATTATTTGATGAATCAGAACAATTTCTAGAAACAGATATAAAGATCATCAAACAATTTCCTAAACAATTCATTTTTCTGAACTCATGCTGTCTATTGTGTGAAAACTCAGTAAATGAGTTATTTTTGTAGTAAAATCATAGTACACTCCTATAAAAAAATCCATGCAACGCATCCATTAACGCGTATTTCCAGCACTGTAATGTTTCTGCACATTTCTATTGTCAAATCAAAAAGTCAAAGTCAAAGTTTATTGTCATTCAGACTTTACAACTGAGTGCATAGCTGAACGAGATTGTGTTTCTCCAAACTCCAATGTGCAGATATATAAAAACACAAGACATACAACTAACATGACAAATAAATGACAACATGACAAATAAATAACAACATGACAGATAAATAACAACATGACAGTGCAGTGGAGAATATAGAAAGAGTGTGTGTGATAAATAGTGAGATATACTCTAAATAGATATGTATACTTCAAAAAAGTGTTTTTTGCAGACGTACTGCACTTAAAGGGAATATATATATATATATATATATATATATATATATATATATATATATATATATATATATATATATATATATATATATATATATTACACAGTTCTGACAAAATATTGCACACAGTAACAATGTAAACATAAGACTGTAAATTTAAACATTTTAAGGTGTAAGAGTTTTAGGTTTAGAAAGAAACAATGAGTCTATTGCACAAA
Organism: Megaleporinus macrocephalus; assembly: GCA_021613375.1. Taxonomy (NCBI): domain Eukaryota; kingdom Metazoa; phylum Chordata; class Actinopteri; order Characiformes; family Anostomidae; genus Megaleporinus; species Megaleporinus macrocephalus. The sequence continues at coordinate 68,859,497 of CM038702.1, read as the reverse complement.
ATTAGCAGCATTAAGTGGAGGACCACCTGAGTATGAAGTAGGTCTATGTTCAGGAGTAACAGATCTGATGAGTCTGCTCATCAGGAAGTGTTGAGCAGTCTGATGGCTTGTGGAAAGAAACTTTTGCTCAGTCTGGAAGTCCTGCACCGCATGCTGCGGTAGCGTTTCCCAGAGGGCAGCAGTCTGAACAGTCCGTGAGCTGGGTGGGTGGGATCTCTGACCATCTTGGCGGCTCTGCTGTGGCACCATGATGGGTACAGATCTTGTACAGGTGGAAGTGAGGACCTGGTGATGCACTCTGCTGTTCTCACCACTCTCTGGAGTGATTTCTGTTCAGCGATGGTGCAGCTGCTGTACCAGACCGTGAGGCTGCTGGTCAGGATACTCTCTATTGTTCCTCTGTAGAATGTAGTGAGGATATGAGGTGGAAGGTTAGCTCTTCTCATCCTTCATAGGAAGTGAAGGCGCTGTTGTGCTTTCTTGACCAGGGAGGAGGTGTGTGTGGTCCATGTCAGGTCGTCTGTGATGTGCACCCCCAGAAACTTGGTGCTTTTCACAAACTCCACAGTTTTGCCATGGATTGTGAGCAGTGTGCGAACTGTGTGTTTCCTCCTGAAGTCAACAGTCATTTCTTTTGTCTTGTTGACATTCAATGACAGGTTGTTGCTGTTGCACCAGGCAACGAGTTGGTTCACCTCCTCTCTGTAGGCGGAGTCATCGTCGTTACTGATGAGGCCCACTACTGTAGTGTCATCTGCAAACCTGATGATGTGGTTTGAGTTGTACTTGGCACAGCAGTCGTGGGTCAACAAAGTGAACAGCAGAGGGCTCAACACTCATCCTTGAGGAAACACCAGTGTTCATGATGGTGGGAGGTGTTTGGGAGGTGTTTTCTCCAACGGTCTGTCTGTGAGGAAGTCCAATAACCAGTTACACAGTGAGGTGTCAATGCCTAATGAGCCAAGTTTTTCAACAAGGTGCTTGGGGATGACTGTGTTAAAGGCAGAGCTGAAATCAATGAAGAGCTTAGGAGACTCTAAATAATTTGGAATACAGTAGCAGGGTCTGGCTGAGGGGCTTTTATTAAACATTTTAACTTGGAATCAGAAACTGAAATAGTCTGAGTAAAATTGTGTGTGCTTTACTTTGCAGACTGCTCAGAAGCTTTAAGTAAGAAGACACAAACTACAGAGAAAACTCTGAAGACACATACTAAGACAGAACATAGACGGTTTGGTAGGTGATATGCTTCCATAAAGTTGATTACATAACAGACAGCTACTGTGTTTACGTGCTAATTACAGGTCACATGTCTGACTGACTTAGGAAATTATTAATTTGCTTAAATACTGCATTTCTCCAGCATCTTACTCAGAAACTTTAAAATTGTGTTAGATTGTGTTTTATGCAATCAATATTAAATAATTAGGGCCTGATAACAGCAATATTAAATGCATCCAGAAAGTCCTTGTTTCATGGATCAATTAATATCTAAATACATTAAAACAAGCCCATCACGTTTTACTTAAAAAATGAACTTGGAATATGATATAGAAAGCAGATTGCAAAACATAAATGAGATTATCATGCAAATACCTACATCATTTATTTTTCTACCCCCATGTTGACAACTGACAACCTGTGAAAGTATATGACATACTAGTTATTTTTTTCAGTAATATAAGGAAACGTGAGTTTTCTAACAAGATTATGTTAAAAAAAAACAATGAATTATAAAATTATTATAATTTAACATAATTGGAGATGGTGTCAAATGTGTCTATTTCTCATTTATAAAATTAACATTTGTATGCCATTTCTGTAGTACATATTTTATTAATCTGTGCATGAAAGAAAAATAACTAATAAAAAGCCTGTGATTTGCATGTGCTTTGAACATCATTGTAAAAAAACTAAATGAAAACAAGCCCAATGATTCTCGAATTGCTAAATTAATATGCAATAAGCTTTTTATTCCCTGCACAGTTATGTTTCTGTACATTTCTGTTGTTAAATCATTTAGAATGCAACTGAGGGACTTTTATTTAAAAAAATTAGCCTGGGCTCAAAAACTGTCACTGTTCGTTCAGGTAAAGTTTTGCATGTTTTAATTTATAGACTCTTCAGAGGTTTTAAGCCAGAAGACACCATCTACAAAGAAAACTCTGAACAAAGATAAAGACAGAACAAGAAAAGTCTGGTAGGTTTATGCTTCCATACAGTTGATTATATAACAGACAGCTATCGTGTTGAAATGCTAATCACCGGTCACATGTATGATTAACTTTACTTTGTAGTAAAGAAGGCAAAGGACGTAACGGTAATAAAAACAAAGGACAGCAAAACAATGGTGAAGAGGAACAATGGACATCACCCCAATAAAGGTAACAGTACAACAGAAATATTAATGTACACAGAACATTACCAATGAGACACATCTACCAGATATACGCACACAAACTACACAAAGTAACTAACAGTAAAATTGTACAAAAAGACACACACAGATAAATGTACTGATGATCGATATCATGACAGATTTATTAATGTGGATCCAAAGTAACTAGCCTAGATTCCAAGACAGCAGCACTGTTACTGTATGCAAGACAGTTATAGTTTACTTCACTATTGTACTACTTCTACAGGCATCAGACATGTCATTCAACCTTCAAAACACTTTAAAAATTATCTACACAAAATTCAGTTACTGAATAAATCACTTTACTGCCAATAAATGATATGTGGTCGGTCAGTTTGCTGTTCCCTTTCTGACTATTAGTTAAAACCCAGGGTGGTTAGTTTAAACACTTTATTAGTGTTTTGATCTTCTAGTCCATTTAGACATCCACATCTATTAACTGCTCACAGACACATGGAGTGCAGTAGAGTTTAGAACTGAAATTAGCCTTTAGTCTTCTTCGTGTTACAGACTCAACAGCCAGAAGAACAACACGAACATCTACATCTAGCACATCTACATCTGCAGGTAGCAGATCTGCAGAGACGATTAAAAAAACAGGTAAGACTTTATCTCTACACTAGACTGACATACAGAATGAGCCAGTTTACTCTGAAATTTGATGTCAATCACTCCATGACAACCTCTGATATCTGTTGATAAGAAGAATACATTGTATTATTTCTTCTGCAATATATATTACAATATAAAAAAATACAGGAATTTTTACTAGATGACAAAGCGCTATTTTGGAAATTCTTCACCATTCTAAAATGATTGAGGTGATTTTGTAGGAGAGTACATCAGCACAGAATGTATAAATAATAATTTTAAAAAGCTGAAAAATTACATGTCACTCTAAAGACTCTTTTTTGATTGTGAACCATTCTTTCCTGAACTTCAATGCTATACAACTGATTTCAAGGCATCAAATTATTAATTATTAAAAAAGTACTCAGTAATCTGAAGTAGAATACTTTGTTTTGTTCACATCACATGCAGATTCTTTAGAACAAAAAACAAATCTGTTTATATTACAGAAACTGTTTTGTTAAATAGCTACACATCCGATGCATCACTAAAGATTGGTGGGAACTAGATCTGAGGTCGGCAGAAAATAATGGAAAATTTCTGTTTCTCCTTAAAGTAAGAAAATGTCTAAAATGTAAAATGTTTCCTTATTTTAAACATGAAAGCACACTGACTAGTATTTTTTTCCAATTTTGCTAGAAAGTAAACCTGTAGAAAACTAAACCTGTGCTACTTGTGTATTATGTCTGATACACTGATCTTAATGGCTTGCTTTGAAGAAAAGAAAAATCTATATTACTGTACTATATTAATTTCAGGTTTATTATATGCACCTTTTATTCAAATAAGTTAAATTTATTTCTATGTGCCTTTTACAGATGTTGTTTAAAAGCAGCTTTACAGAAAATACCTCATTGTGTGCCTAATGAGGTGTTACTATTCATGTTACATTTATTTTATAAAGCAACCATTTCATTTTCACCCAAACATAAAAACTTAAACTACTTTATTTTAGGTGTATTAGGTTTTTTAAGTATACTTAAGATTTTATGGAAAGGTTTGTGATAAAAGGATAGAGAATTTCTAACACAGTAACTTGCTATATGTGTTATTATAAAATATGACTCACGATATAAGTCCTTTACTGTACTTTCAGTTCCTCCAGATTTAAAATATTTAAATCCGTGTGCGGTCAGTGGCTTTGTGTAATCAGTCTAGCGCTATCTGATCAGAAGCTGTTCAGATGCTGACCATAACCAACAGTTACACCATGGTTAACATAATAAATACCACAAGCATAAAGATAAGTTCTAAACCCAAATAACTGCATTTGACGAGAACTTATAAGTGCTAATTAACAGGCACCAACAAACGATTATAGGAATGCTGGGAAACTGCATTTTCTTTTTAGAAGGCATTAAAACAGCAAATAATTTTTAAACAAAGTGAAAAGTGAAATATTGATTTCTTTTTTAAATATTTGAACTGATGCCATCTGGCAGACGTTACAGACAAATGAATACAAGGACAACCAGACTAAAAAACAGTTTTTACAACAGGGCCATAGCTCTGTTAAATACAAACATGGAATGTAATGTAATATTATACTATGCAAATTAACAGTTCATCTCAAATAGGCCAGTGCAGTTTTTAAAAACTTTGATGGGTCATGTGCGATCGTTTTTGTTTACATTTTGGCTGAGTGTAGATTTGTATAGTGTTTAAATTATTTTAACTTATTTTCTTTTCTCTTTCTGCTTTTTCTTTGTATCGAGAGGGGGGTGCAAGCCTATGAGTATAACGTGCAATGACAACATTCATTCATTTATTCATTCATTCATTCATAACCACCCCCATTACTTGCTTAGTTGCTGCAGAATCAGAGATAAACAGAGATATTAGGCCAGGTAGCTGATTCTTACAAGACATGAAAAGCCAGAAATCTATACAAATTTACTATGTAACATTAAAGTAACTCTTGTAAAGTCTTGTTTTTTTCACTTGCGATGGAACTGAACTTGAAGCTGTAAGTTGGCAGTTGATTAGGAACTCCATTTAGTAAACCTGCTAAACTAACCATGAAACCACAAGTATACTAGTATCTGTATTAGCAGATATCCAGTTGGCCTAATTTGTCTCCTCACATCACAGCGCATTTGGAATGTAAATTCATAAAAAAAAAAGTCTAAAATAACATATGTCCTAATAACATATGCTCTGATAACTAATAACTAGTGATGGGACTTGATAAATTTTTTTAATCGAGTTAATTACAGGGTCTGTATTTAATTAATTGCAATTAATTTAAAAAATTATTACTACTATACTAAAATTTAGAATGAATACACGTATATTCTTAACAACAAACATGTTTATTGCTTTTTTAAATGTTTTTTATTATTATTGTTATTAAACAATAATAAATTATAGTTATTCAGATTTCAAGTATTTCAGGAACCCCTGATTGTTTAATTAATTTGAAAAATAAATAAATGTAAACAGCACATTAATCATAATCATAATCACTCAGCTACAGAAAAAAATGGTCTGCGCAGTTTACTGCATAATGTCTATTGTTGACTTTTTCTACAGTGAGGACGAAAGATGCTAATTCCCATACTTTGTTAAAATCGCATACTGTGTGCGCGCTCATGCCAAGGTAGTTAGAATAGCAGACGGAATGCTAGTGGTCCCCTGTCAATGCAACACAATCAACTGCATTCAATATGTCTTGTTTTGACTGCTCTTCGTCATCATAAAGCTGTCTAATCTTACTCGCCATGGTTTTCCTACACGGGAGTTCGTAAGCAGGGTCCGATGTGGCTATCTGTAACACAGACTGTAGCCCCCTATCCTCTACCACCGAAAGCGGTCTACAGTCTGTTGCGATCCATTTAGCCAGGGAGTTGCTTAATTGTTCAGACGTAGACTTTTTTGGCCCTGAAACCTGTCATCTGGTCCAGTGTGATCTGGCTGGAGCGTTTATTTGTACCGCTGCTGGGGACGCTGAACTTAACTGTGGGGGCGGCTGTGCTTGCCGCAATATGTTTTGCATTGAGATGGTATTTTAGGCTTGAGTAGCTTCGGTGATAAGCAAACTCCTTTTTGCACAACTTGCATACAACAGTAGTCTTTTCGAAAGTCCCATCAGGACGTTTTTTAAAGCTAAAGTTGTCCCTCAGTGGACCAAGAGAAGCGGCTTCGTCGCCCATCGTTGTTGTTTGCAGATGTCGCTTATGCATCAGATTTACAGGCGTGCTAGAACATGCGAATACAAAGGTTCCGGCTCCGAAATGTGAATAATTCTGATAAAGATTTTAACGCGTTAAAATCTTTGTAATGAATTAATCTAAATGAACGAGTTAAAGTCGCGGCCCTACTAATAACATATAAATTAGAGTTAAAGATGAAATGTAAATACTATGATAATACTATGATAATAGTAAATACTATACTTTTCGTATTTGAGAACTAGTTCGGAAATGCCAACAAAAGTCTAGACCACGAATAGTCCTGTTCACATTCATATCACGTCACATTCAGTTTCATGGGGTAAACATGATAAACCCAGAAATGACTCATCCAAGTTCATACACGTATCAGACTCCAATCTTTTAAATAAGCAATGCTGTTACTGATTTATTAGTAGCAGTACTGATATCATTGATAACTGCTGATATGTAGGCCCTTCTATTTGTGGGTTATTGATTTATCCATCAATAAAAAAATAGACCAGCCAGCATCGGCCCGGACCACTTCAGAATTCAAATTTCGAAATATTTGTGACAGCCGTCTCCTATTGGATCAAGGGACTGAACCGACGACTGAATATAAAAGCCCACGACTGAATATGTTACTTAGTAATAACCAGGACGTTACAATCCAGCTATAATGTCTTATTAGCAGTCTTAGTTACACTAACGGCCACTACACATGGTGTAGTGTCCAAAATATTTGAACTATTGGATTTAAAGAAGGTACGCAGCCAACATTAGTCCTCTAAGTGCAACAACGCTCTGTGACTCTGAGCACTGTTCAGTTTCTCAGTGCATCACATTCAGCCTTTCACCTATTATTGTCTTAAATTAGAGCCTGAGACACAGAAACAGACAGTAGCTCATATTTCGCTTGAAACAAACACGGAGAAAAGCTGCCCAACACTTCCTAACGATCTGTTAGTTACGCTCATATCTCTCAGCCCAGTGTGATGAGGTAATACATTTAAAGTTTTTTTTAATGAAACTTGCACAAGTGCAAAAAAGTACTTGCCGTTAGGGGTGGGCGATATGGCCCTACAATAATATCCCGGTATTTTTGCGATAACGATACTCTTTGTTATATGACAAAACATTTTATTAAAAATGATATATTTCAAGAATACACTACTTTATTATTGCATATGATATGATATGGCACACCCCTAACAGAGATATTAAAAAATACAAGAATTTTCATCAGATTGTAACAGAAGTCAATTGTCACGAATATATATGGATACAAGAGCAGATCTTTAATTAAGTGAGTGCAAAACAAACAATCACAGCAGTGTCCGCATTTCGTTAAGACCTCGCAAGGCCATGTGTTTGTCAATGTCCTTTATATTCTTGTCCTTGATTAGCAGGTGGGCGAGGGGGTGTGGTCTGCTCAGTAGACAGGAGAGTTAGAACAAGGCAGAGCTAAAGGAGAAGATCTGACATCACTTGTGATATCAACGATCCAGAATTTCACAATACTAAATAATGCACTCCATATATCCAGGACTGAAGTAAAGTGAATGATACTGGAGATAAACTCTGTCTCTAGTAGATATATAATGGGAAATGAGAAAAGTGTGAATTTTTCTTTTACTAAAAATAGTAAAAGTAGTACCTGATGTGATAATTAGGGATGGGTGATATGGCACAATATTTTAGGGTATAATATCGTTCACCATATTCAAAAATGTTGCCGATATTATTGTGTACGATACAATATGGCACACCCCTAGTTGCCGTTTATCAGCGCTCTCACTGCCCGCATTGTAGTACAGCTGTGCAATGCTATGTTGTACGGTGCGACGTGTCTAGTGTCTTAACATTAAGCCACTGGTGCGTGTGTCAACAGTTTGTATTGTAAAACCCAGAGTAGGTACACATTTTCGGTGTCTCACTTCTTTGCTTTTCTGCTCTGACGAGTATGAGTGGTATAGGAGTCCATCATATTTACTACAACTTATTTAGTTTTTATTTATGATAAAATTCTGAATTTATCTTACATATATACTTATATTTAACCCTTCATTCTTAGATTGGACTAGCACCCCCTCAAGGTCTTATGAAGTTGTGATGCTCTAGTAAAGAAAAGTAAATCAAAACCTTCTTTAACTCAATCTATGTCTAATTTTTAAGATGTAGGCTTTCATGAGAAATGAAGACAAGTGTTGAAAACTACACTGTAAATATAAAGAATGTAATGTGTGAACTATAGAACTGTTTAACAAGTTGCTGGTTGTGTGATGTTGTGCAATAACCGTATTTATTTATTTTGACAGTAATAGTCAGTCAGAGGGGAACACAGGGAGGGCTGTTTGCCTGGTCTGTATAAATAAGAGTAGAGTGATCTGGGATCTGATAGAGAAAGATCAACCATCCTCAAGGCTGAAAATGGAGAAATACAGAAATACAGACCTGATCCAGAAAACAGATACAGTGTATTAGCTGATTTATCTCTAATGATAAGGAACGTCAGTCTCTCAGACTCTGGCGTTTATTACTGTAACAATGTTCCTGTAGTGAGTCCCACTGTGAATCCTGCACCAGCAGCAGATGAGTGATATTAATAACAATGTTCATTCACAGTCACACCGACAGAACATCACCCCTCAATTCTACTTTATATCTACAGAGAGCTGGTTTACTCCATACAGTTAATTCCTTTACACCATGTTTTTCTGAAGCTTTTCAACTTCTCTTTTAACTCATAAGTTCTCTCATTATTTGAAATGTAATTAACACCAAATTTTAAGGCAGCCCTGTAATTAAGGAATTTTTTTAGATCAATTCTCTAAATGCCAACGTGTAAACCATTGGGTCTGATGCTTTAACCTCGTTCACTCTCCAACCTGTTTACTTTACACACTCCCCTATCTTTATTAATAACTCACTGTTTATATTACTAAATGTTCCTCTATAACTAATAATATGTGTAAATAACTGTAGATTTATGAAAGTAAGTGTGCTCCAATTTAATAAAACTATATCACAAATAATTACAACTGAACATGTTTCTCATCACAGAACTGAATAATAACTGACTGGGCAGCCGTTCTTTGATAGTGTGAACTAATCTAAATAGTGTTCCAACTCAGAACGTGTGGATAACTGGATATGTTTTGATCATAGTTGTTAATGATGTTCAGCTTTTATTTGTACATCTGTTTTTTTTGATAGTAGGATCCTATACTCCTGACGCGTCCTCCTGTTCTCCAGATAGCCCCAGTGAGTGAAATTAACAAACCCAGTGTTTAATGTTTCCCATAAAACTGAAAGAAAAAGCGTATAAAAAGATAAAGATAAAAGACAACACCATCAGCTGCATCTCCAAAATGAAAACTGCTCAGTTAAGTTTGTACCGTATAACTGCCCGCAGTCTTGTCAAGGCTACGGTGCTAATATCATGCCTGATATCACAAAATCTGTTAGAAGAAATAAAACATTGACTTTAGAGTTAATGTGTCGCAAAGACTGTTGATTAGGCCTGTCACAAATATTACATTTCAGATAATGATTAATTGTCATTTCAATAATTGCGATTAACCGTTTATTTGCCCATTACATAACTAATGTAACTATTAAAAAGCAGAAATGGCCAAATTATCTGATAATCAAGCTTCATAATCTTGCTTGCTGGCTACTTGTGTTTAATATCTAATACAAAGTGATACACTACACCAGGGGTATTTAATTGGAATTCAGTAAGGTCCAGCTAGAGGAGATTTCCTCAGGCCAAGGTCCGGACTACCATCATTTCTAACTTGTGTTATGATTCAGTGCCATATCCTGTATATTTAAGTTACCTAGTATCGGCATCTTATACCATCATCTACTGAAACACCAACACATCATACATACCATTCAGTAAATGCTAAACTGAATGAATTATTTGTAAAGCTCCAAATAAATGTTTTTTTCTCACTTCAAGTAAAAACAAGGGCTACATTTAAAAAAAACAGAAAGCTTTTGAAAAAACTGCATCTTAAAGTGTTTATTTATAGAGAAAGTAAATAAAACGTATGTCTTCTTGTTAACTCAGCTTCACAGATTAACATGTTGGTTGTACAGAGCAGTATTCTCCAAAACTAGACGAGCAGGTCCATTCCAGAACCGTTCCTGTTAAACAGTCAGTTTTCTCTGTTCACTTTTCTGTTTTTATGTTATTCTTTCTGGCTCGCTTTAGTCTCCGGCTGCTGCTTCTCGCTTCGTACCTCACCTGTGTGGGCGTGCTGCACGCCCCAATGTGCACAGATTCGATTGGCTGTGGAGCCTTCGGTGATCTTACAGAGCATGTGATTGGTCTGTGAGTTCACTGCGCCATAAAGCCCGTATACCGTAAAGATGAGAAAAGCTCCGCCGCTTAAAATAAACACAGTCAGAATTAAATCATTCTTTATAGTTTATAAGGTTGGGTCCGCATTGGACAACGTCTGGGTCCGGACACCCTCTAAACAGGTCAGCATCATCTCAATGACACATTTATTTTAGTTTATATGTTCAGCACGTTCAGCACACACACTTAACATAATGCTTGTTACATAAATCTAACAAATGTGTATGTTATTTTTATTACAGCGACAAGAAAAATCTGCAATCTACCTTCAAGCACACAAATTCCGTAAAGCTTTATGATACACTGATCTGCCATAAAAACCACCCCCTGTATCTCCACTCACTGTCCACTGTATCAGCTCCACTGACCATACAGGAGCTACACTTACAGACTGTAGTTCATCGGATTCTCTGTATACTTTATTACTCTGTTCTTTAATAATCAGGACCCCCACAGGACCACCACAGAGCAGATACTATTGGGGAGGTAGATCATTCTCATCTCTGTAAAGAACAATGAAGAACAGGGAACTACAGATGAGCTACAGCCTGTAGCTGTAGAACTTAATGTTAATGTTATAGCTGAGTGGTATACGAAACATAACTAAGAATATATTTCATGCTTAAACATGAAACATCCAGATGTTTTTTTAATATATTCTTTAAAATATCATTTTGCTTTTTTCCTCCAGCTTCACCCAGAACAACAGGTAACAGTGAAATTACAGAACACGCTCAGAATCTGTTTGTGGGCTTAAATAATTAAATAGTACATTTTCTACTTTTTTTGTACAGTTCAGTTTCAACAGGTTTGCTTTTTGTTTATGTGAAATTACACTCTCAGTCAAACGTTTGGAGACAACTAACTAAATATATATATATTTACAATTATGAAGACGGTTTGATCTGAATGTGTTGAGAGACGAGTGTAAATAGAGAAGCCCATGTACACAAATATTACTAAAACAAACATTTGAGTGTATTTAAATGTAAAAATGAGAATGTATATTTTTATAAGAGCTATAAAACCCCCAAACCTGTTTATCAGAACAAGATCTCAGCATCTACACTATCTTCTTCAGTCCTGTTAGAGAAGCAGCTCATGTGGCTCCTCATGAAGCTGCTGGTCAGAATGTTCAAAGTATGTTAACCTGCATCAGAGCAAATGAGCTCATTTCTAAAAGAGCCTCTAAACATTCTTTAAACACAACCAGATGTTTTATTCTGCTCCAGGAATAATTCCATACCTCTTATTCTATAGTTCTGATCTCTTCACAATTATTCACTAATATTATTACTATTAATATAGTACAAATAAGAAGATCATGGGTAGGAGTGTCCAAACTTAATTTTAATTTTGTATATACTAATAATTCATCACTGACTGTGGATAACTGATGAATCAGATTTAGGGTGTACAGTTGACTAATCTCTCTACACTTATATTTTTTCTAAACATAAGCGAGTTAGAACTCTGGCTTTTCCACAAAAGGTATCTGTTTCTGTTCTTGCAACAGTTACTGATCTGTGTAGCATCATGCGTAGTCTGTACAAATGCATCAGTTTCATGTATATAAGCTGGTATATGGTGTACATTAACCTGTAAGTAGACTCGTTAACTGTATATGCACCTGAACATATCAGGGTATCTGCTGTGTCTTTAGCCTAGCTGCAGTTTAGGGTTTACCCAAGAATAAACCTGACTCATGTGGGCTTTTAAAGTCTATTACTCTATCAACTACATGACTGCTGAAATACAAAGGCACCTGGTGAGGGAGGGATGGGGGGGCGGTCACAAAAAAAGTACTGAAATAACTGCTTACATGCAAAACGAGTGTAAATAAGAGGCCTTTTATGAGTTTTAGGAAGTTACAGAAAGGAAAATGTGCAAATTATCTATTACTTACTATCTATCTATCATGTGCTCTAGATATGAATTTACATTATGTCTCTTGTGATTGTAGACATTATGATTGCTCTTGGTGTGCTGGTTGGAGTGCTGCTGATAGTTTTGGCTCTGTTTCCACTGAGATTCTGTTTTTTAAAAAAAAGTGAGTGACTATCTTAAAAAAATGAAAACTTTATATATCCCATATCAGCAATTAAATGAATTCATTATACCATCCGCCACTGAACTGTCTCACTGTTCTCAGCTACCACAGTCAGGAAGACTGATCATGTCTACGAAACTGTAAATGACACTGCGTCAACCACACGGCCGGGTGAGTATTAACATGAGTTTCTAGACTTCAGCTAGTATAACAAACTAGTCTAAACATTTGAAAATATCGATTATCTACTGTTATCACTTAGAAATTAATGCTTACTAATATACAACTGATTACATTGCTAATGCAATGTATAACATTTCCATTTAGCGTATGTTCTGCAGGGGCAGTTTTGAGTCTGCACATTTTTTTGTATGTTTTAATGTAAAGAATTTAAATATATAACAGAATATCCTGTCTTATACTTACAAACATAAAATGTTTGTGCATCAGCACTGAAAGCTTTTAGGCATTTAAATGGCACCCACTCAAAATAAACATTAATAAAGTCAGTACTAAATCAAAGTTCTTTACATATGAGTTGGTGTGCATTCATGACAGCTTATTTAAAAGATCATTTCTGTCCTGACCACAGATTTGACCACCTTTGGTAAGACCAACAGCCAAGACATAGATAACTCTATGAAATGCAAGACATGTGCAAGTATAAATACTATTAAGACCAAGACAAGTTGTACCCAAACCAAACCAAAACCCATTTCCAATTCCTGTGTGTAAAACGCTAGTAAAATACTTGATTGGTAAATAAATTAACTATAACTAACTGAAAGTATGAGTTGAATTTTGCTTATTATTTTTCATAAATTTCACTCTTTTCAAATTTCACGCCTGCATAGATTTTCCCAAAAAGGTTGGGACGGAAACTAGTTTAGCAAACATTTACCACTGGTTTAAAGTCTGTCATACTGTGCAAAAATAAAAAATGAAATGATTTTACTGCAGCATTTTAAAATAACTGCCCAAAACCATTGCACTACTTGAATCTTTTGTTGGGCATTTGCTTTGACCCCTTTTACGTTTTACATTTTTAGTTTTACCTACTGTCACAACTTCTTTTGAATTGGGTTCACACAAATAATGCCAGAAACAAGAAAAATCTGAAAAATCTTATCTTGTCCAAGATAAGTAAGGTTACATATACAAACATGACCAAGAGACTACAAATACTAACTCAAGCACAAATAGTATTGTACCTATGACCAGCCTGAGTATGATTGCTACTGAGATGATTACAAGTTTAAATGTAAATAACATCAAGTACCACTTGTAAAATGTAAATACTGTCAGGTCTGAATACAATAAAAATAGTCCTGACTAGAATATTCCAGCTCTAACTTTAGTTTGGAAAATAAAACTTTAAAATCATCAATGTTCCTTACACCAAACAACACTTCCTCGGATATTTTTCTTTTTAATTTTATTGACAATGATTGGAAATTAATGTTCTATTTTAAAAGAAAGCATGTCTCTAAACTTATAACAGGCAGTCAGTGTTCAGACATGTAGCTGATTATAAACAGGAATTGTGCTCTCTTACACAGCATCTGCTGCTCCGAAGGAATATGAAGCCCTTTACGTGCTGGCAGGTGATCCAGACTTAATGAAACTGGGTAAAGATTTCAGATGTTTCTGTTTGGTATCCGATGATTCACTGATTAAAATCTTCTGCTTCTTGAAGTAAGATTATGCAACACTCAGCTAAACTGCACTTCCTCAACAGGGCAGCGTCTGGAACCACATCCTATTACTGTGTGTACCATCTCAGACTAGTTCCTTATCTCACTGTCTAGGGCTGCATTTTAACATCATCTTAACATGTTTACTGTAACGTATTAGAACAACGAGTCTGAGAACACCCTGGCAGAGAACTCATTTATAATGTACTTGTCATGCTTAATAAGTTAATATCACAAGGTGATAGGTGATGTGAATGAGCACTAGAGGTCACTGTGGGTTGCAGTACAAGAATGGAAAAAGCAGTGTGGATAAAAAAGAAAAAGAAAAGAGAGCAACCAAAGCGAGTGGTCGGAGTTTGGATCATTTGTTTCTCTGCTTTCAAACTACAGCAAAGTGGAGGGCTAAGATGTCGCTCCTCTCACTTCAATCTCCTGCTGTCTTTCTGGAATGCCAATGTCCTCAAATCGTGTTCACAGCATAAAAAGACAATTTCACAGTCACTTGCTAGCGACTACAGAAAAAAAAGAGCCCTGTTAATGCACTGCCTTGGGGGAGAAGGGCAACAAATATACAATACTTAGCCTCTTTCAAAGAACACATATGATGAAAGTATGCAAGCCTTACTGAAGCTTTATATACTGAAGCAATCACAGCCATACTATGAAAATGATGGTGGATACAGAATCTGGTGTTTAAAACGCACTTACTCCACCCAAGGTAAAGCTTTTGAACTATTCCTAAGACACTATACCTGCCTAGGAGCAACTGTAACTTAGTGTGAGAAAAAGAGTGTAGATTTAATATTGTTGAGTCAGGGACCCCTCTCATCAGACATGATCTGTGTAAAGTTTGTGAAATTAAAATAAACTGGGATCACTCCAACAGCCCAGTCATCTTCTTGTACTTCAGCTACTGTTCAACCTGCTCCTGATAATGACAAATTGCAAAGTGAGTTTGAATGTGCTAAGAATGTTGTTCATAGGGTAAAGACCAAACTGGAGCTCCAGACACTGAAGAGGAAAAGAATAATTTAGAAGTTTGATTTTTCTGAGTAGGTATCCCCAATTATAGATACATGATGAAAGGTAAAGCTGTTGGCATGTGGGGACATTTACAGGAACCAAAAAAGCAACAATACCAGACAACTACACTCTGCCCATGATCGAAGACATACTGTCAGAGGTTAAAGTACATGCTCCTATAATGCTTTCCACTTTTGACCTTAAAAATTACCTTTGCACCCGGAGTTAATAGAGCTAATGTCACAATTCCTTACGCCAGTTTTTCAAGCAAGGATAACCCAAAGGAGCCAGTATTTGACAATTGGCCCATAGTTTTATTCCATTTTAAATTCATAAGGATAGGAGGCATTTAAAGTCACAAACAGAGAAGTCAAGGGATTTAAAAGGGTCTGGAAAGACTGCCTGCAGACAGTTACAATTCAAGAAAATTTATGGAAGTCGTTCACCCAGACCTTTTTTATGAACTACAGAGCAACTACTCATGCCACCACTGGGGTAACACCTTCAGAGCTGCAAAGAATGTTGGTGACAGCATAGTACAACATAAGACAAAACAAAACTGTACACAGATACTTGAAGTACCTGCATTGTTTTCTAGAATATTGTTCTTACTATAGTACATGCCCTTTCTTAACAAAGGGAAGATGTGCTCTGTAAGCTCATATTATGTACTGACAGATGTTATGGCTGTGAATGAGCACTAGAGGGCAATGTGGGCTGCAGTATGAGAATGGAGAAAGCAATGTGCAAAAAGCTTTAAGCTGGAGTTCAGGTCATTTTTTCTCTACTTCTAATCACAAGAGGAGTCAAATAAACAGTTATCAAACAGGATCAAATTGCAATTATAACACAATTATGTTGAAAGCAAAATGATTCAATTTTTTATGTATTTTTCTCAAGCTGTTTTTAATAATATAATTGTTTACTGGCTATTTGCTGGCTGTGATCTGATTTGATATTTAGGCTGCATATAAGTGCAGCTTCCATTTTGATGCCACAAGCACAGAGCACTGAAAATAACCAGGTAAACAACCCACAACTCACTAACATATATGATTATTTCTCCACTATATATTTTAAATGTTATTTATAATTATAATTAATTATTATTCAAAAATAATTCTTATTTAAAATTAACAAACTCTGAACTTTCTCTGCTTTATATTTTTTCCTTTGTTTTTATTCCTGAGTCACTCTATTCCACCATCCAAGCAGTCGACTTGGAGCCACATGGAATGGAGACATTGCTGCCTCTAGATATATAAGAATAACACAGTGTCTTCTGTATGAATTACTCAAACTGGATTTAAGTGCAGTTTTTTTGGATTTCTGTATATACATGCATAACTTATTTTTATTTTAAGAAACATGCAAACACTTCTTAACAGTTATACATAGGCAAATCTGTACAACTAAGACAAGAAATAAGCGCTATAGACAAGCTAGGGTTGCACGACAAATCAAGACTGTATACTCGGAATCTGCAGGGACTAGCAGAGAACCTTGGCTACATATGTCAGTTATGAGATTGCAACTGGATGCAATAGTAGAATAGCTTAATGAGAACAGGCAAAGTCTTGGACACAGAATTAAAGCCAGCAGACAGTGCTGGAAGAAGGGCAGTCCAAGCTCAAAACCAGAGAAGACAGGAAAAGGTAGTAAGATTAAAAACACTAGGCTGTGTGGCAAAAGACTTTACATCCTGGGGAAGTTTCGTGAAGGACATTGGTGCAAGTTAGAGTGCTAAAGAATGGGCGGAGTATGCCAGTGAGGGCAAGAACCAAGGTTGATAAGAGGTGGATTGGGATGTGCCTGGGATGTGACAATATACAAACCCATTTCAGAGGTCCAATGGAATATCTAAAGAGTTTTGTTTTCTGTAAATTCCTGTATATCCATTTGTATTTCATTTTGGATATTTAAAAAAACTATGATAAACATGTCTTTTCTTCAGTGAAGACTAATAACATAAAAAAACATTTCTTCTATGTGTAAAGATTACTCGTAGCAACATATTCAATATATACACTCTATGATTAAAAGTTAGGGACACTGTGGTGAGTTCTGCTGTTTTACTTGGGACCCTGCAGTCAATCTAAGTGTTCTAAAGAAAAGTGGGCGGATATGAATTCATGTCGGCATTTACAATAAACTGATCTAAAAAACAAGTTGGTTATGTGATGTTTAGTGATTAGCTAGAAAATAAACACTCCAAACCACAAACCAAGTTACCAAGCAAAGTGAGTTAGTCAGCAAAAATGTCTCTCGGTATGTCTTCACAACAAAGACAGTAGTGTCCAAAGGTTGGGCTCCTGCATATGGATGAAACCCAGTCGTATGGTTTACAATCACAGTTACAGCTGATACTTTTTATTCATGGGTCTGTAACCTCACTTGCTGGCAGGTTCAGTCACTTCATCCAAAATATTACTAAATGGCTTTAGTACCTAAAGTAAGACCTGTATTTTACTGTAGCATCCTGCTACTGGTATAGTTGAGGTATGGAGGTTTCTGGAAAGTGCCACAGATGAGTTTATCAGTGCATGCACGTGGTATTTGTGTGCTGTTCTCAGCCACAAAAGTACATTTCTACACAGTCTGCTGGCACATGTTCAAGCTACAGTATTTAAGGTGGAGTTTGAGGTTTACGGTATGTACAGTTCTGAGTACTGAACTCTCACTATTACACTGTGATAAAGTACATACAGTTTTACATTATGTGGCACCTGTGGCAATATTATCTTATTTGAATTTTGTACTTTAATATATTTAAATACTGTGGACTATGTTATTTTTGTTATGACTTTATAAATAATCAGACATTATATATAGACCTTTTTGTGCCAAAAATATATTTGTTCAATTAGATTTGTATTCTGTTAAACTTTATTGTTGTTTTCCTTCCTTAACACATTCCAATGTGCTTTAATTGCTACTGTACACAAACACTTTGTAAACTTGCTTTTTTAACTTAAATAAAATGTCATACTATCTTTTCCATTTTCTTCTTTCTACACTCACAGCCCAATGTAAAAAGTGCTTTGTTGGTAAAACCTAAAAGTAATGCCTTTTTTTAAAACAATTGAACAAGTTTAAATCAACTCAATCACAACAAAATGACCTTGACTGAAAAAAACGTTAATTTTAACGACAATTTTAGTTGAGTAAAACTAGTTGAATTGCTTGTTACCAGATGAAGCAATTTTCTAAGGTTGTACCAACAAAGCATTTTTTATAGTGTACTGTGGCATCTAGATTTAAGAAATGCATAGTTCACTGCTAGCTTTGCAACAATGACACTTTTTAAACAGAATTATACATAAGGAGCCTTTAACTCAATAAGTGAAAAGAATAAAGTGATCCATCTAAAATTTTACTCTGAATCAAAGCATAAAACTATGGCTTTTGATGTTTTTATTAACACCCGTTAACACATAAATATCACTTGTGAATGTAAATTGATGTTACAGAACTAATTTAATGCCCAAATATATCTGATGCAAAAATGACTTGCAACATGAATGTTCTTCACTATTTCTATAACAATATGATTTAACTTGTTACAGTGATTAAAACTCAGAATATCACTGTAAAAAGTGTCTTGTTGTTAAAACAAAATGTGGTAACAAGTAATTGAGTTGACAAGTAACTCAATTGAACTATGTATGGTTTTTACCATCACCACAGTGGAGGTCAGTGACAGGTCAGTATTCAATGAATTATTCCAAATAAAATCCATAATATATACACATAAAGCAGTATGTTCAATAAAAACTCACATTTCTGAGTAAAATGTACCTTTTATGACTGTAGTTGAACTGAATTTACACATTCAGTGTAAAAATCTCCTCAGGAAGTAGCGTTAGCACTAAGCTAACTTGTTTACTGGTTCTGTTTATCAGTACCGCACATGTTAAGACGGTCGTTTTCAGATTTATATGAGACTAAAACGTGTTAATTTCTAGACATGATATAAAAATAAAGTCCTGGTAAAATAAACTGACTCCTAAAGCGAGCAGCAGCTGAAGCAGTTCGAGTGTAGGTGGTATATTAGCGTTAGCTCACCGGTAGCTCCCAGTAGCAAACCTCGCTCAGCTTCGAGAACTTTCCACAACCGTCACCTCCTAAAACACAGACTTTAACTTCACACTCAGCTCAGTTCGAGTGGAAGATGAAGTTAAAGGTTTATATTTAGTGTTTTGTTGTGTGAGAGTTTGAATGATGTGAATATAAACCGAACTAATCTGTTTAAATCAGGACATTATTACAGACAGGAGACCGTTACCTGCGCGTCCTCGAGCTCCGCTCTGCTCTGGCGTTGAGCGCCGTCTAGCGGTGAAGCTGGAGAACCGCAGCTGTTTAGAAAAGACTAAAATAAAACCTGCTCTCCTCACAAATACTCTCAACATTATTTATAAGGTATTGTTTTTTAATAGTGATCAGTTATATTTATATGCTGAAATATGGGGATAGTTATTTTCTCACCACCTGCTGCATCTCATTAAAAGACCCATAAACATATAATAAAAATAAAATTTAAAAATAATGTAAATAGTTAGATAGTTCTGCATCTCTTTACAGGAAACATAAATAAACACATAATAAATAAAACATTTGAATGTCATCTTAAATAAATTTAAAATAATATTTTAAAAACTGAAAATTGGTGATATTTCTTTCTCCCAGTGACTGTTGCATCTTATTAAAGCACCCATAAATAAAGCAAATATATATCAAATGTAATATTTAATATATTATTAAATATTAAGTGTTTAAGAAGTTCTAGCACTACATACTTGGTTTACGACTGTCCTCACAGCCGAGTAAAGCTAAATCAGCAACTGGAGGCATAACATTTCGAGCAGAAACCGCTCTAGAAAGCACCTCCATCAACTCTCCACTGCAAAACCGGGAGTGAAAGCGGTTTCTCAGATCACAGGACCGTTTATTGTTTATCAAGTGTACAGAAGCCAAAGAAGAGTATTAATTCATGAATTGATAGTCATTATGGCTTTTAGAAGAATGATTTTGGGAAGGTGGGCTAGTGCACTATAGACCCCTGTGGTGCAACCTAAGCTTTTGTCTTTAATGGCTTTTTTTTACATTACTTTTACTTTTATACTTTAAGTAGTTCTGAAAGCAGTACTTTTACACTTTTACTGGAGTAAAAAGCTTCAGTTGATACTTCAACTTCTACAGAAGTATTTTTAAACCCTAGTATATATACTTCTACCTGAGTAATGAATGTGAATACTTCTGACACCTTTTGTAATTATATCATAGCAAATCATGTCAAATCATGTTATATCACTGATCACATCATATCATAACATATCATATTATGTAATCATATCATGCCATGTCATATTATATCTGGTCATGTCCCCTCCTGTCACGTCACAGATAAAGTAGGTTTGGACAATAGTCGTGTACTAATGAATTATAACTGCATTTGTTGGACATAAAAGCACACACATCTTTAAGCTGACATCAGGAATGGGTCCTGGGTCCTGGAGCTGTACCTTCCTTCAGAGTCTAGTTCCAATCCCAGTTAGCCAAACCTGCTTCAGGTTACATCACAATCAGTAGTGTTAGATACGGGAGGAGGCAGCAGGGTGGGACTAAACTCTGCAGGAAAGAAGATCTCCTCGTGGAGGGCTGGTGACCGCTACTGTGGAATATGGGCCGTTCATGTCTTGCACTGATGTGTGTCGCCTCCCTCTGGCAGCAATAACTCACTGCATGTGAAAGAGGACTACCCCACTACAACCACCAAAACAGCCTAATTTTCTCTTTCACTCACAGCCACTTGGGACAATCTGGACTGCAGTGACTTTTGACTTGCCCTTTGCAACCAACGTAGTGCTTGTTGAATGCAGATACATTAAAACTTTTTATAAGGCCAAAAGTATGTGGACGTCCATCCTAACAATTGAGTGCAGGAGTTTCAGCCACACCCATTATTAACAGGTGTATACAATCAAGCACATAACCATGCAGTCCCCAAAACTGGCAGTAGAATAGGTTGCACTGAAGGGCTTAGTGACTTTAAACATGATACCAACAAGGTATCATGGTACAACAAGGTATCATGGTACAAAAACCGTGTTAGGCATGTAGTTTCCTGGAACATGCTTGTGCTCAAAACATTGACTGAAAAAGTTACATTTAATACCCAGAAAAAAATGTTTACCAAGAAAAACGTCAAGGCTCATCTCACATTTGCCTAAAACAACTTGATGACCTTCAAGCCATTTACAGTATGTTCTATCAACCAATGGAGCAAATATAAAACTTTTTGGAAGACAGGACCAGTTAAATCTGGGAAAAAGCTTCCCAGCACTGAAACATGGTGGTGGTAGTGTGAGGATGTATTGGTGAGATAGATCTGAAGCAAACATATATAATGGACTAAATGCTCATTAATTATAAATTTAGAATTAATAAATGAAATGTCATGAAAAGCCCATGATTGCCTCTGATCAAACAATACACACATCACTGCCTCCCTTTGCGACACAAAAAATGTTTTGTGTAACAAAGTTGTGGTGCACATCTGAGTGGTGAGTACATACAGAGCAAAAGTGGGTCAAATCTTGGTCGTTTCTATTTAGTGTGAAATAAAAAGCGGTAAGCTGTTAGACAGAGGTTTCCATCTGTGGTTAACACTTTCAGTATCTCACACATCCTCTGCTCATATTTGTCAGCTCATAAAGCCAAGTCAGTAAGTCAAGAAACACGAGGAGACACGGACCGAAGCACGAACCAACGCTACAAAATGCTTTTCTACAATTACACACTGCCACCAGATATGTTGCAAAATCCCTAAATCTTACACAGTACATAGAACAACATGCAGAACAAGCATATATCAGTCCAACTGACTTGATAAGCGGCACCTCGCTGACTGTTGGCCACTCCTGGTACACCACTTAGTCAAACTAGTTTTTAACTAACTAACTAGCTGGTAGAATATTTTATCCAATACTCCATTAGGATGATTTTAAACATAGTCAGCCATGACCATTTTTATTTTTGATGATGGTTTGATGGATGTCCTGTTGTATAAAATGAGTTTTTGTTCTGGTGCCGGTTGAAGACCATGATTCAGGGTGGTGAGCACCAATATAAATACTTCAAGGTCACCTGGAATAAAACCTCTTTGCATCAACTGCCCAGTAATATGGAGCTTCAAGAAAAGTGTTTCAGTTTTGCAGTGTTACAGTATATAAATATGTACTGTTGCAACAGAGGAGTGTTAACAGGCTTTAATAAAAGCTTGAACTGTATTTATTCTAGAAGTAAAAATATAAATATGATCAGGGCATCAGGTCCCCCAAACTGTGACTATAGATGTACAGTTGTGATATTTTATTCAAAACCAGTTTCTGAAGACTTTAAAACTCAAGATCCAAACACTGCAGACCTAAACAAGACATGCAGGCTGTGGGGAAAAGAAGTGGAATTGCAAACCCATCTCCCCTTCACCCACTACATTGGATTCAGACTGCTGATGTAAATGCACATAGAACAAGTGTGGGGATACACTTCATTTTACTAATCGTGCTCCATTAGCTCTCACTTGTTTCTTAATGGTTTTATTACATGTGATCGGGTGTGTGTGTGTGACCCCCTCCCCAAACCCATACTCAGAAATCTTAACCCTAAATGTAAGTAGACGTGGTATGATTAACATATAGTGAGTTGTATGTAAGGACTACACTGACTGTAGGAAGAACAGATTTTTCAGAAAACAGTTACATTTTTCAATTTGATATGTTGTCTTTGTGCTATTTTTGTGCTAGGCTTTGCATGTTTTGCACACCATTGTGTTCTGGTTTTATTTGTATTTTGGAAACAGCGTTGTAACATATGAAGAGATATAGATTAAAATCCTTGCACTTTTAGGTAAATGGCTTCTATACAGCACCAATACCGGTTGTATGATTTGTAGCAACAGTGCATCCCCTATTGGGAGCTACATAGAACCATATTGTTCAAAGAAAAACTGGTATCTCCACAATAGTAACTTTACAGGAGGGAACAAAACGTGCCTTACTTCCAATCAAGGCCAATGTTAAAAGAGTTTTTCAAAGCAAATTCGGATCATTTCTATGAATCCATTCATGAAATATTCACACAATATAAACAGCAGCTGTTGTGTTCAAAAAACATTGAACCATAAAACTGGACAAAAATGGAGATTTGTGGTTTTCTTTAGACAGCGGTGATATTGAAGTTCTCTATCATGGAGAGTTTGCACAGTGATATTAATATTATAGGTATGTAAACATCATTCAAATTCCAAAACATGTTGTTCACTTCCCACTTCATCTGCGGAATCTTACCTTCAAGAACAGCCTGATTGGAAATCATTGCTTTCGTTCTGTCACACCAACCAAACTATTTGCATATATCCCGTATCACTTTTACATCCTACTGAAGTTTAGCCCCGCCCACTCACACTGAGTACTATAAGGTTTCAGTGTGGACTGGTTGTGGGTGTGTCTGAAATTGCCTACTTGCCTAAATCAGTAGGCGAGCGCGGCTAGTATGTCTGAATACTCAGTAGTGAAATCAGTAGGCGAGCGCGGCTAGTATGTCTGAATACTCAGTAGTAAAATCAGTAGGTGAGCGCGGCTAGTATGTCTGAATACTCAGTAGTAAATCAGTAGGTGAGCGCGGCTAGTATGTCTGAATACTCAGTAGTAAATCAGTAGGTGAGCGCGGCTAGTATGTCTGAATACTCAGTAGTAAATCAGTAGGCGAGCGCGGCTAGTATGTCTGAATACTCAGTAGTAAATCAGTAGGTGAGCGCGGCTAGTATGTCTGAATACTCAGTAGTAAATCAGTAGGTGAGCGCGGCTAGTATGTCTGAATACTCAGTAGTAAATCAGTAGGTGAGCGCGGCTAGTATGTCTGAATACTCAGTAGTAAATCAGTAGGTGAGCGTGGCTAGTATGTCTGAATACTCAGTAGTAAATCAGTAGGTGAGCGTGGCTAGTATGTCTGAATACTCAGTAGTAAATCAGTAGGTGAGCGTGGCTAGTATGTCTGAATACTCAGTAGTAAATCAGTAGGTGAGCGTGGCTAGTATGTCTGAATACTCAGTAGTAAATCAGTAGGCGAGCGTGGCTAGTATGTCTGAATACTCAGTAGTAAATCAGTAGGTGAGCGCGGCTAGTATGTCTGAATACTCAGTAGTAAATCAGTAGGTGAGCGCGGCTAGTATGTCTGAATACTCAGTAGTAAATCAGTAGGTGAGCGCGGCTAGTATGTCCTTGGTGTCCACCTAGCGGAGAACCTCACCTGGTCCCTGAACACCAGCTCTACAGCCAAGAAACCTCCGGAAGCTGAGAAAGGCCCATCTCCCTCCACCCATCCTCACCCTCTTCTATAGGGGAACCATAGAGGGCATCCTAAGCAGCTGCATCACTGCCTGGTTTGGGACCTGCACAGCCTCTGACCACAAGTCCCTCCAACGCATTGTGAGGACAGCTGTGAGGATCATCGGAGTCTCTCTCCCCTCCGTCTTGGACATTTACACCACCCGCTGCATCCGCAAAGCAACCAGCATTGTGGATGACCCCACCCACCCTTCACACAGACTGTTCTCCCTCCTGCCATCAGGAAGAAGGTACCGCAGCGTCCGGTCCAACACGACCAGACTCTGCAACAGCTTCTTCCCCCAAGCCATCAGACTTCTCAACACAACTCAACGTCTGAACTGATATCTTTCTGTTACATGTACACTCTCTCTCTCTCTCTCTCTCTCCAACCATTTACCCCAGAAAAAGGGAAGCATTTTTGCACAAAGCATTGCACTAATAACTTTACTACCTCACTGGACTCTATTTATTACACATTGCACAATTTGCACAATACCAGCAATTATTTATTATTCTCTGTCTGTACTGTGTTGTGTTGTCTGTCCGCACTTGTATGTTCGTGTTGCACTTGTGTCTGTATGCACTGTCTATGTTGCTCCATGGTCCTGGAGGAACGTTGTTTCGTTTCACTGTGTACTCTGTATGTAGTTGAAATGACAATAAAACCCACTTGACTTGACTTGATACTCAGTAGTAAATCAGTAGGCGAGCGCGGCTAGTATGTCTGAATACTCAGTAGTGAAATCAGTACAGATAGAACTAATTTACATATCTCAGTCTTAAAGGCCGAGTAACACAAACAGCCTGTTATTTGATACAAATAAACTGTCATGAATGATGTTTTTATATATAAAAACATGGAAACGTCATAAGTGGACCTGCAGCTGATGTCAGTAACAAGGTTTTGTGCTGATGTGCGTGTGAACTGTGAAAAGAGGAAACTGTCAGATGCGGAAGGAACAGGGTTTTTATTCTTCAGTGAAATTGTGACAGACTGCAGACAGTAGTTCATCTAGTGAGCCAGACAGAACTAAACGCTCTCACTGCACAGACAGGAAAACCATGAAGCTTCTCCTTTTAATGTGTCTCCTGCTGTACGACTCCATACATACAGCTCAGAGCGGTGAGTAGACTGTTTCACACTGTGCTGCATCTTATTGTTAATATATGTTATTACCACAGACAGTCATTTTAAATCATTTCACTGCAGAACGAAACACTTAATACATACTAAAAATATAATTCATTATAAAACAATGAAAATTATTCATGAGCAGTGCTTTACCACAGATTTGAAATACACATTTTATAGCATACAGTACTGTGTAAAAGATTTTGTTCTCATCTAATACCTGCTTTGACTGCTCAGTACTTCATTAAGCTAAATCAAGATTTGCTGCTGAAGGAACTGAACACATTCATACAATGTCTGGGGCGTCCAGGAGAAATCTAGAACCTAACTTTGTTCTTCAAACTGGAGCTCAAGATCTGATCTACTTCTCTCACAATAAGATATTCATGTTACTTTGTATTGTATGTATGATTATTTACATCTGTTCTAATCAGATCTGCTGTTCTTACTGGTGAACGAACACTTATAGATCAGATAAAAACTTTACACTGTCAGCTTAGGTGCCTCACACTTTTACACAGTAGTGTATTTTATAAAAAATAACAGGGTTTTTACAGTGATTGTTCTCAGCTATTACAAGTATACAATTTTACATTTGGAAGGCTATGTAGGAATATCAGCTACATAAAAAATATAACTACTAAGTTTATTTTACTAGTAAGAACAGTAGATATCATTGGAACAGATGTAAATAAGCAGAAATACTGTTTAAAGAGAATTACTGTCAACAACATAATATTTGATCGAGGGGCCGTACAAACTTTTGTACACAACTGTATATGCTGGCATTGTATATCCTATATGTGGAAAATATAATTAATTATCTTATTAATGCTTAAAAGACTAAGGTTTCTGGAGTAGCAACGAAGGCATGTACCGTAAAGCCTGATAAGTTGAGTATTTTTAAAATATTAGAGGTAATTTGTTGCCTCAAGTAAATTAAGTTGTAAAATTAGATTGTTTTAAGCTTACCAAAATTATACATAGAGTTAAATACGTACACTTAAATATTTAAAGTTAACAAATAAACAGTATTTCACAAAACTGTACTGTTGCAGAAACTGGAGCTTTTAAGCAACTATGTTAGTATTTTTACATCAACATTATAGTAACTGCAGCAAACTGGGAAGTAAAATATAAAATCTCTCATAAAGAGTTACAGGGTATAGATGTTAGACTTGGCAGTCATTTAAATTGTTTTGTTTTAACCAAACAGAGCAGAAACACTGAACACATTCTCAGTTACGACACCTGAAACATGTAAAGTGCCTCCAAAGTTATGTTCAATTTATATAACATGCAAATGTGTTGTTTGTCAGAAAATAACATCTAACAGCTAATAAACAGAAATAAACAGAAATCAACTAACTCACTAAGAATTCTGTCCGATGTTCTCGTATTGCTTGTCTGTTTGAAATTTGTTCTACTCACTAATAATTAGTACAGTTACATTCTCAACCAGACATGACAAACAACCAACCTGGATTAAGTGGTAGTAGCAAATTGCAAGAAGATCAATAATTATAGCTCTCATTCAAGTACAAACAACATCAGGGCTTTCAGTGAGTGATACTTTTAATAATCCTGTATTCAAGTGTAGAACATGTGAATGATGATATACTGTTTATTAAAATGTGTATAAGAAGTTGCTGATTGTGTGATGTTGTGTAATAACCGTGTTTTTTTATATTTGTTTTACAGTAATAGTCAGTCAGAGTGGAACACAAGGGGAAAACATTTCGCTGGTCTGTGTAAATGAGGGTAAAGTGATCTGGGAACAAGGCACTGGCAGAGGAAGATCAACCATCCTCTGGGCTGAAAATGGAGAAATCATCCAGAAATACAGACCTGATCCAGAAAACAGATACAGTGTAACAGATGATTCATCACTGATTATAATGAACGTCTCTCTCTCTGACTCTGGGGTTTATTACTGTAACGCTACTCCTGTAGTGAATCTCACTGTGAATCCTGCACCTGCACTGACAGCAGGTGAGTGATATTAATAAGAGTGTTTATTCACAGTCATACCGACTGCGAGCTTAAATCAGCCAGTTCACTTCCACCGCAGTGAATTTAGTGTTAAATTTCATTTTGCATTGGGTTCATCTAGATAAACTTTTACCCCAAGAAATGTGTCAACCATGTATCCGTCAGTCTTCAGAAAACCAAACTAGTTACCAGCAAATATGAACTGTTTACTAAACTATCAGCTCCTTCCAAAACCCCCTCATATCAGTACCACCTGTGCTCACCTGACTGCTGCTCCATCAAAAGAAAACAGGGAGGTGACGGTTAAGCGTGAGTTGGGTTTATAGACCTCTCAGAACGTTTCACATCAGGCTAACTACACTTCAAAAAAAACCTGACCTGTGTTAAACAGTTTCGTGTTAGAAAATAAATTCTGAAAATATCCCCAGTTATATTCTCTACAACAGTTCTTGCAACAGTTTTCTGTCTTATACACAACCAACAACACACAACATAGCTCTGTGCATACGTTTTACACAAATTTAGAACGGCTGGTTCGTTACACAAAAGCACCTTCAGTTTCAGCTAGCATTAGCTTAACACTCAAGTAAAACCACAGAGAACTCAACACTTACAACAATGTTTTTTAAACAAAGAATTATCAACTTTTATACACACAGTTTAACCTTTACAACGGGTAGTCTATTTTTTACAGAACATGCTCAATTTTAAGCTTGTAAAAACCATGTTTTTTTTACTGAAAAGGTTGTTTAACTCACCAAGTCCTTCTTTTAACAATTTTTCAGCACCCTTGGTTCTCCAGATAAGAGACTGATGCTTTAAATTTAAATTCACCCGATTAGCGAAGTTTATTCACTAATTAATCGATTTCTAATCTATTTTTCTGTCTCCGTCTTGCTCGCAGCAGCTCTCCACCAGCCTCGCCCCCGGCAGTGCCCACGCGACAAGGGGTGGGGCTATGCTAATAGCTCATAACTTTCATTGGCTCTGTACGCTTAAAGAAACATTTACCTACTTTTCTTCGTAGGTTAAAATAACCACTGGGTTACATTTACAGTGGTGGTGATGGTGTTTACAGTGGTGTTTAATGAAGTGGTGTTTAAAGTGCTGGTGATGGTGTTTATAGTGGTGGTGATGTTTACAGTGGTGGTGGTGATGGTGTTTATAGTGGTGGTGATGGTGTTTACAGTGGTGGTGATGGTGTTTAAAATGCTGGTGATGGTGTTTATAGTGGTGGTGATGTTTACAGTGGTGGTGGTGATGGTGTTTACAGTGGTGGTGATGGTGTTTAAAGTGCTGGTGATGGTGTTTATAGTGGTGGCGATGTTTACAGTGGTGGTGATGGTGTTTAAAGTGCTGGTGATGGTGTTTATAGTGGTGGTGATGTTTACAGTGGTGGTGATGGTGATGTTTACGGTGGTGTTGATGTTGTTTATAGTGGTATTGGTGATGTTTGCAGTGGTGGCGATGTTGTTTACAGTGGTGGTGATGGTGTTTACAGTGGTTGTGATGGTGTTTACAGTGGTGGTGATGGTGTTTACAGTGGTGTTGATGTTGTTTATAGTGGTGGTGATGGTGTTTACAGTGGTGGTGGTGATGGTGTTTACAGTGGTGGTGGTGATGGTGTTTACAGTGGTGTTGATGTTGTTTATAGTGGTGGTGATGGTGTTTACAGTGGCGGTGGTGATGGTGTTTACAGTGGTGGTGGTGATGGTGTTTACAGTGGTGGGGATGTTGTTTATAGTGGTATTGGTGATGTTTACAGTGGTGGTAAAGTTGTTTACAGTGGTGTATACACATTTTTTATACTATCAGAACCACCAGTGAACCTACATGTGTCTTCTGAAATTATTTGAATGTTGACGATGGGAAAATATTGGAAAATTGGAAAACATTGGAAACAATTCAGATGAACTATTTTAGGGACTTCTTTGTCTCACAGTGCCCTGTAATCAGTACCATAGTGGGTAATCGGGAGTGTCTAATTTATGAACTCATGTACGAACAAAACCAGATACAAAAAAAATCTGGAACTAAACTTTGTTCTTCAAACTGGAGCTCAAGATATGATCTCCTTCTTTCACAATAAGATATTCATGTTACTTTGTATTGTATGTATGATTATTTACATCAGTTCTAATCAGATCTGCTGTTCTTACTGGTGAACATAGACTTATTTATTAGATAAAGACCTTTACATAATCAGCTCAGGCGCCTCAGACTTTTACACAGTAGTGTTTGTAGTGTATATATATATATATATATATATATATATATATATAGTTTTTAAAATGAATAATAACAAAGACACAATCAGGATGTTTATGTCGCACATTTCAGTCAAATGTGTTTATTGTTTATGTGAGTATGTGCTATGATTGCTGGTTTTAGTTTTTTTAATTTCTGTCTTTTGTAAAAACAAACATTTGTTAATTTGTCAGTGAGTCACTCTGATTCGTTAACCTCATTAATTAATAATTTAATAATTTAATAAATTAATAATGACTCAGTTTATGGAAGATAAATGTAGATATTGAACATTGGCCTGAAAATTTGGACATACAGAGGAATTTAAAGGTTTACACACCAGCAGTGCTTTACTTTACGAGCTGTTTATTTTCTTTGTACTTATAAATAAACTGATATTAACATCAATACTATAAAAGAACAGTGAAGTATATAAACCTCACCAAGTAACATTATAACACATAGAACAGTTATACTTTAATAACACTATCATAGTCCCGCAGTGCCCAAGTTGTCCAACCACCAGCTAATATTACTCAGGATATTAGGTGGTGGTCATAATAATGTGACTCAACTGTGTATTTATATTTGCACACCAGTGTCTGTACAGATGCTTGTAGTGTCTACTGTTTGGAAATTGTTGAGAAGGAGGAACCAGACTTAGGCAGTCTACATTAGTTTGGCTGAGTATCTGGGATTTTTTCAGGGTATTAAGGGTCTATTAAGGCTCTGACTATAGATCCTTAAATACAGCCACTCTTACTTAAGTGCCAGCTCACAAGTCAGAAGCTTCTAAAAGTCATTACACCAACTTCTGGGATCCTGATTGTTAAGACTGCCAACTTGGTGTATGTAAAAATTTTACTTGATGTGATATAATGAATTACAGCTGAAATACATTAGTAAAACAGTCTGAAGGTCTTGATGTAGACTTTTGGCTTTGACTGTGTGTAGAAGAGATGGAGGTGTTGGGGTTAATAACCTCAGCTGCAGCTTTAGTTTCCAGAACACTGGCTGACTCAGAGCAGTTTAACCAACCAGGTGACCACAACAGGAGTGTTCTGCTGCTCTCAGACGTGCACGTGTCATAGAGCTTCATAACTGACTGCATCCACAGCCACACTGCAGGGTGATTGTGTTGATTTTGAGGCCGACTTGATCTGAGTTCATTTTAAACGATTATCTTCATTAGTTAACCTGACGTGTGGGGCGTCTATAATCTAATATTTAGTCCTCTGATCTTCTCCCAGCTCAGTCTGGGCTGAAGTGTAAATATTAAACATGGTTAGTGTTTATGACTCAGTATACTGTACTGTTGCAGGGCTGAGCTGACTGGAACTTGTCAGTGTATACAGAAGAAGTTAAAAGTAGCATTGAGGCTAAATCATGAGTGAGGAGGAAAACTGAGAAAGAGGATGTGTGTATGTGTGTGTTTATTTTTATACATTTGAACACGACAGCTGCTCTTTATATCCTGTGAATAGTTCATGATGAATGGACCAATAGAAATGCTCCACAATCACCTGGAATAAAACATCTTTACATTAACTGAAAGTCATGTAGAGTGAAGATACTATTGTGGAGATACTTGGACAGCGGTCATATGTACGTATGTGTGTATTCACCACAAGCTCGCGCTGCAGTACATATACACCCTGTTGACCACAGTCATGGCTTCATTCAGATCATTTTCTCTGCTTTTTCTGAGCAGAGTCTCTCCAAACCAGCAAACTGATGCTTTCACTGATATCTACCATGTTTGTTTACATCTAGTATGTGAGAAACTCTCATGACGTAACCTTTATATTACAAGCTGCTTCTTTAAACTTCACACTGACGTCAAGGAGCTGGATGACTTAAGCAACAAGTGTCTATTTGTTGACCTGTATATTTTAGCAGATCAGAGACCTTCCACTACTTCTCCTGTGAGCTCCAGTGGACCTACCAGTAAAGCACAAGAAGTGATCCAAACCACTTCGTCAATCAGTGAGTCTCAGGCAGGCTGATTTTCTTGTCTATTGCTGGGTGGGTGGGGGTGGGGTTGGGGTGGGGTGGGGAGGTAACTGCAGCATGTATGTACACTTGTGTGTAATTGTTCTATATATGTACACAAGAGTGTAAATGCTGCACGTATGTACGCTGCATTGGCTACAAGTATGTACACTAGTGTGTAACTGCTACACTTATGTAGATTAACGTGCAACTGCTACACGTATACACTAGAGGCTAACGCCTGCACGTGTGTATACTAGCGTGAACCTGCTACACATGTGCACTAGCGTGTAACTGCTGGACGTATGTACATTAGTGTGTAACTGCTACACGTATGTACACTTCATTAAGCTAAATCAAGATTGCTGCTGAAGGAACTGAATACATTCATACAATGTCTGGGGCGTCCAGGAGAAATCTGGAACCTAACTTTGTTCTTCAAACTGGAGCTTAAGATATGATCTACTTCTCTCACAATAACAATAACTTCTCTCATAATAAAATGTATTGCCTCAGATGTTTACACACTAGTGTATATATATAAGGATAATAACATAATGTTTATGTCACATGTTTCAGTCAAATGTGTTTATTGTTGATGTGAGTATGTGCTATGGTTGCTGGTGTTAGTTTGTTTTATTGTGCTTTGTTAAAGCAAACATTTGTTCTGTGAAGTTAAATGTAAAGAGGAAAATCAGAGGCTCTAAACATGGACATGTCAGTGAGCCAGTGTGATTCATTAACCTCAGTAGTCTGTAATAGGCTGGTGATGTCACTTTAAGTCATAAAAACATACATAAGATTAACTTAATAAATAAAAGTCCAACATTTTTACATTGTAATCAATATGAATCTGAACAGAGACCCACAAATAAAAGTGTCTCAGTAGTGAAATAAATAAACATCATCAGTCTGAGACTAACACAGCTGCAGCTACTGATACAGACGGTCAGCTGGTCAGAGATCTGGACCCACTTCCAGCCCAACTCTGGTTCACTTCACTGCTGGTGGAACACATTCTATGATTGTACGAGGAGCTTCATCAGTAGATCTCTTTTCTTCTTCTAGTAGCACGTCGGCGCCGCATCGTCAGCAGACTCTGTTTTATCATCAGACTCTTCACAGACACTCATATCAGTCCTGCAGCACCAGCTGCTGCTAAACACCAAACCAGACCCCCAATAACAGCCACGTCTGATTCAGCTCCTTCAGCATCAGACACCCGAGCAGCTAAACACCAAACCAGACCCCCAATAACAGACACGTCTGATTCAGCTCCTCCAGCATCAGACACCCGAGCAGCTAAACACCAAACCAGACCCCCAATAACAGACACGTCTGATTCAGCTCCTCCAGCATCAGACACCCGAGCAGCTAAACACCAAACCAGACCCCCAATAACAGACACGTCTGATTCAACTCCTCCAGCATCAGACACCCGAGCAGCTAAACACCAAACCAGACCCCCAATAACAGCCACGTCTGATTCAGCTCCTCCAGCATCAGACACCCGAGCAGCTAAACACCAAACCAGACCCCCAATAACAGACACGTCTGATTCAGCTCCTCCAGCATCAGACACCCGAGCAGCTAAACACCAAACCAGACCCCCAATAACAGACACGTCTGATTCAGCTCCTCCAGCATCAGATACCCGAGCGGTTAACCTCGAACTGATAAACTGATAAAGAAGCAGAAATCAGGTTTATTATTAGTGCTGATTGTGAGGAAGTACAGTGGGCGGAGTCAGAGAGGTTCAGCTGTTTCAAACGAATCACAAAAACCCTCCAAACTAAACAGACATCTGGAAACCAAACAGTGACCCTAGTGGGAAACACAGTGGAGCACCACCTACATTTCTAATCTTTCTTTTTTCTCCTTTTCTACTGACACCAGCAGTCTACTTCATCCTCACCTATTTAAACAAACCACACAGCTAATGTCATCACACAGCTTAAAACTGGTGGTCATAATAATGTGACTTGACTGTGTATGTATATTTCCGTACCAATGTTAGTACAGATGCTTGTAGTGTCTCCTGTTTGGAAGCTGTTCAGAAGGAGGAACCAGACTTAGGGAGTCTACATTAGTTTGGCTGAGTAGCTGGGATTTTTTCAGGCTATTAAGGGCAGACAGACATAGTCTCAGACTATAGACCCTTAAATACAGCCACTCTTACTTAAGTGCTAATTATGTCAGCTCACAAGTCAGAGGCTTCCTAAAGTCATTACATCAACTTCTGGGATCCTGATTGTTAGGACAGCCAACTTGTTGAACTATTTTGAACTAGTGTAAACCTGATATAGAGAATTACAGCTGAAATACAGTAGAGAAACAGTCTGAATGTCTTTAGCCTATGTAAACTTTTGGCTGGAGGTACTGAGGTCTGGAAACTAATGCCGTAGCTGAGGATCCAGCAACAGCATTAGTTTCCAGAACACTCACTGGGAAAATAAAAATAGACTCAGAGCAGTTTAACCAACCAAGTAATCACAACAGAAGCGTTCTGCTGCTGCTCTTAGATGTGCATACGTGTTTTTGGACAGCGGTCATATGTACGTATGTGTGTATTCACCACAAGCTCGCGCTGCAGTACATATACACCCTGTTGACCACAGTCATGGCTTCATTCAGATCATTTTCTCTGCTTTTTCTGAGCAGAGTCTCTCCAAACCAGCAAACTGATGCTTTCACTGATATCTACCATGTTTGTTTACATCTAGTATGTGAGAAGCTGCTTCTTTAAACTTCACACTGACGTCAAGGAGCTGGATGACTTAAGCAACAAGTGTTTATTTGTTGACCTGTATGTTTCAGCGGATCAGAGTCCTTCCAATACTTCTCCTGGTGAGTCCAGCTCTTCTCCTGGTAAGTCCAGCTCTTCTCCTGTGAGCTCCAGTGGACCTACCAGTAAAGCACAAGGAGTGACTGAGTCCCAAACCACTTTGTCAATCAGTGAGTCTTAGGCTGAATTTTTTTATGGGTATGGTTACAGGTATGGGGGGGTTATCATCAGTGGCGGAGCTAGACTTTTATCCTTGGGGTGGCCAAAAGGGGCGCCCAAGCTATTGTAGGGAGTCCACAGACTACGACAATGAATATTCAAGAAACCCAATCAACTGCCATCAAAATCAGTAAATGTTATACTTTTTTTATAAAGTACAAGCATTTGTGTATGAAATTTGCAGCTTATTTACAATGTACAAAAAAATACAATATGTAAATGTAAAAACACATACAAACACCCAAACAATCTGTCTGTTAAAAAAACTATCACTGATGCCATCTTGACATGAACATCAATCTTAATCAAGCAAGCACCAAGACTAAGACTTCTGTCTGACTAAGCATAATTAATTGTAAGTATAAGTAATTGTACTTACTCTACCCATCACTGATACTGTCTCACACAAACTGAAGTCGGGGAGGAGAGACCACTGTAGATATAAGTTCAATATTCAAACTTTTCAGCTAGCTGACACGTTGCAACCTTCACGTTACATTTCAGCCAACAGTGCATGAATCAGCTGAATCAGCTAACGTAGCTGACACCTGGGGGGTCCAATCAGATTATCATGGGTATGGGAGGGATATGCAACTTGTTTGCAATGACAGTAATAAACAGTTTATGTTCTAATGTCCTCAGCGGTGTCATCCACCACAATCACATCTACAACGAGTAGCTCAGGTAAGACTCACTATGTTACTGTACCACACATGTTTTTAAGAATCATCTCTTTTTATATTACAGTACAGCTTAATTACAACCTCAATTCTAAAAACAGAATACAATGACTTGTAAATCTTATAGGCCCACATTTAATTTACAATAGAACATAGAACAGGGACTCATTTAAATGTTTAACTCATTTAGAACTTGATGCAGGCAACATATCTCAGAAAAGTTGGGACAGGCAAGAGAAGCCTGGAAACGTAAGAAGTACAAATAAAAAACAGCTTGAGGAGCGATTTGCAACTAAGTCACATGACTGGGTATAAAAAGAGCATTCTAGAGAAGTGGAGTATCTCAGAAACAAAGATGATCAGAGGTTCACCAATCTGCAAAAAACATGTTCCCCAACATAAACTAGCAAATAATTTGGAAATCCAACTGTCTACAGAACATAATATCATCAAGAGATTCAGAGAATCTGGAGAAATCCCTGTGCGCAAGGGACAAGGCTGACTGTCAGAATTGGATGCTGGTGATCTTCGGGTTCTCAGACAGCACTACATTAAAAACAGGCCTGAAAACGTCCCAACTTTTTGTGGAATTGGGGGCTGAACGTTTGCATACAGTCCATTTACATTTTTATCCAAACTAAATAAAATTATTTCGCCTTTTACTGTCAGTGTTTTCACTAATATGTATGTGTATATTCAGTTAGACTGTGCTGTATGTAAGAACAGGGAACATTGTTGCTGTTTAGTAAGCAATAGGCCACATGAAGATTTTGCTAAGCACAACAGGAAGTGAAGTAAAGCCTTACCTGGTGATAAAATCACAGTACGCACAACCTCAAGCTCCTAATTGCTTTTATTAAATGGTAGCTGAACATAAACTATTATAAATTCTTCTGTGTGCAAATATAAATGGCAAATAATTCTAATTCTATTTATTCTAGTTAAAATTATTTTAATAATGCTGTTTATTTGTTTACCTGTTTGCTTAGCAGGCCAGAAACATGCAGGGCGCTTCATTAAACCTGGCGGCGCAGACAAACCTCAAACAACCTCGCCACCCAGTGAGTCTTAGTGGCCTATTTAAAGCCACGTTATGTACAATTTGTGTAGTTTTCATGGGGAAGAACAGTTTGTGGAGTGGGTTGTTGTTCGGCCCCCTTCATCGAGTAGATAAATCTGAATATAATAAAGAGAGTTTCTTATTATCTGTAATAAAATTAGTGGCTAATAGTTTTAGTGTCACAGTAATAGATCCCAATTAACAGTAAGTCACAGTGAAATAGCAGCTGTGTGCTGTGACTCTGCACTCAACTAACTATACCAAAAGATTACTGTGATGCAGCTGCTATTCTTCTGTACATGTACAACAACAGGCTGTGGTGACAGCTCCTCCTTCATGTTTTTTTCTCCTGTCTGGAAGAAACCAGTTATAAAGCAGTTTCCTGTTGTTTCTGTGTTTATTAGCAAGAAAATTCTTAGTAGATAAAATGTTAAATTAGCCCCCCCCTAGCATAAAGTGTCAGTGGTCTGTCAGTGACTAGACCCTCTCTTAGTAAATTTGGTTCTATTTGTTTTACCAGTAAAGATTTATGTGTTTTCTTTAGAACACTCTTCAGAGAATTCAGCTAAGGAAACACAATCTACGCAGATACTTCAGAAAACAACCAGTAAGACGCAGTTACACTATAATGAACACACTGGGAAAACTATGTTTAGTCATGGAATACCAGAAACATCTAACATTTTCATACATTATTGTATTACTGAACACCACAATCTCTTCAGGACATACATAGAACAGATTCGCAAAATGTTAACATTTGACTAACTGAGTTGATTTCAAGATCATTGGTAATATGAGTTAAAGGATAGTATATTTATATTTACTAGAGTAAGCCCAAGTAACAATTGGCTAGTTACTAACAGATTAGGCCATAAATAAAAAAAATATATATATTAATAATGTCTAAAATGCATATTAATAATGTCTAAAACATTTGCACTGTACATGTAAATATTGTGACATTTTGGACACAAGGATAATTACATTATTACATAATAATATTAACATACAATAGTAATATGAAATTAAATATTAGATAATTAAATAACTAATCAGAAGTAGATATGTGTGTGAATAATTGCCAAATAATGGAGCTCATCATAGAAGGCATGTTTGAGAATTATACAGTATAATCAGTTCTATATACTGAGGTCAAGTACAAATATACTATTTTTGTAAAATTGCACCTACCTGAGTATTTCATAACACACAACTTCATACATATTATAAATCTATGCTTAGGTAAACATTTTATACTAGCAAATAACACTGTTATGACCTGTAACTTACAGTACGGAACTGTGACAAGAACTGAGGCAAAGTGAAGGAGATGGTAGATTAAAGGTCCTCAATGAGAGAGCGTTAATTGCTTCAATATTGTTCTGAAAATTGTCAAAATATATATCTTAGAAATCATGGTGCTAAAAAAGGTGATCCGCCAACAATCCGTAGATGTTTCCTCAGAGAACCGTTTATGTAAATGAGATAATGAACCTCTAAATGTATATGTGTATAAGATGAACACATACAGGGGTTGGACAATGAAACTGAAACAGCCTGTCATTTTAATGTGGGAGGTTTTATTGCTAAATTAATTGCACATTGCACCAGTAAGAGCAGAGTGTGAAGTTCAGTTAGCAGGTAAGAGCACAGTTTAGCTCAAAATACTGCAATAACACAACATTATGGGACATACCAGAGTTCAAAAGAGGACAAATTGTTGGTGCACGTCTTGCTGGCACATCTGTGACCAAGACAGCAAGTCTTTGTAATGTATCAAGAGCCACGGTATCCAGGGTAACGTCAGCATACCACCAAGAAGGACGAACCACATCCAACAGGATTAACTGTGGACGCAAGAGGAAGCTGTCTGAAAGGGATGTTGGGTTCTAACCCGGATTGTATCCAAAAAACATAAAACCACGGCTGATCAAATCACGGCAGAATTAAATGTGCACCTCAGCTCTCCTGTTTCCACCAGAACTGTCCGTCAGGAGCTCCACAAGGTCAGTATACACGGCCGGGCTGCTATAGCCAAACCTTTGGTCACTCGTGTCAATGCCAAACGTCGGTTTCAATGGTGCCAGGAGCGCAAATCTTGGGCTGTGGACAATGTGAAACATGTATTGTTCTCTGATGATCCACCTTTACTGTTTTCCCCACATCCGGGAGAGTTACGGTGTGGAGAAGCCCCAAAGAAGCGTACCACCCAGACTGTTGCATGCCCAGAGTGAAGCATGGGGGTGGATCAGTGATGGTTTGGTTTTGGCCCAATACTTGTATTAGATGGGCGCGTCACTGCCAAGGACTACCGAACCATTCTGGAGGACCATGTGCCTCCAGTGGTTCAAACATTGTATCCTGAAGGCGGTGCCGTGTATCAGGATGACAATACACCAAAACACACAGCAAGACTGGAGAAAGATTGCTTTGATGAACATGAAAGTGAAGTTGAACATCTCCCAGGAAACGTTTTCCTCCACTAGCATCACGTAGTGACCTGACCACTGTCCTGCAAGAAGAATGTCTTAAAATCCCTCTGACCACTGTGCAGGACTTGTATATGTCATTCCCAAGACCAATTGACACTGTAACCAGGTGTTTCATAATATAACTTTGGTAAGCTAAAGCTAGAAAAATGCACACATTTGCAGGTTATGTTTTCACTAACTTTCATTTCTAGGTCATGTATTTTAAATATAAATTTATACCACATCTCCTGTGATTGTAGAATACATTCTAATTGGTCTTGGTGTGCTGGCCGGTGTGCTGCTGACAGCTTTGGCTCTGTCTCTACTGAGATGCTATTTTAAAAGGAAAGGTAAGTGGCTTTATTTAAAAATAAGAACTTCAACATATCAGGGTGAGGAAGCGTGCTGGCAAAATTACAGCTGACCCCCTCTCATCCTTGACATTACATCTTCCAGCACATCTAGACATGCTAACAGCTTTTTGCCCAGAGCTGTTAGTCTCATTAACCACAGTGGTCACCCTGCACTTTAAACTCATACCTGAACTGAATCTCACTGTATTACAGGAACTCCATTGTAACACAATTCTTATTTGCACAGCTGTACAGATTCTGTAAATAACAGCTCTTATAATATACGTCTATGCACTTATGTGTAGAATATCTGAGCACAGATTTTCATATGTATCTCATTAGCACCTTTGCTGACTTTTTATTACTCTTATTCTTTGTTCTATTTATTGTCTCTTATTATATTCTCTTAGTGTAATATTGTTCTTGTTATGTCATACGTGTTTGCCTCCGTGTATGTGTGACATACTTGGTGGAATAAATGATTTTGATTCTGATCAGCAATATATTTGAGTGAACATATCATCCTGCACTGAACTGTCTGTCTTACTGTTCTCAGCTGCCAAAGTCAGGAAGACTGATCACATCTACGAAAGTATAGATGATTCTAGGCCAACCACACAGCCTGGTGAGTATTAACATGAGCTTGACTCATGCAGGGAAACACTTCATACACGGCAGGCCAAATATATGAGGAGACCTAGCTTTGAAGGTAGAAGAGCAAGTTTTCTTTATTTAAACTAAGCTAAAATTATTTTATTCCCATGATGTCATGTCAGTGCTCATCAGCACTTAAACTTATCGAGTGTTTAAACTAACTTCAGGGCATTTTATTAAGGCTGTGGTCAACACCACTTTTGTTTAATACAAAAAAGTAAAAGATTATGACTACATAACCTAGAACATAGTTATGTAATGAATTACATTTGCATTGGATTTACATTCTCTAGAGACAGTTCTACTTTAGACTACTCTAGTGTCTGCACCTCTACTTATTTGTTTATTTTAGTGTCAAGAATGGCCAAAGACTTTACAAATACAAAAATATACATACAAAATATCAAACTACAAAATGAATAAGAAAATATTTCTTCTAATAAACACTAAGATGGTACGGATCGAAATTTCTGAATATAACATATAGCAAGACCAAGACATGTTGCAGTACAAATACTACAGAGACCTAAACAAGTATGAGTATCAATAGTATTGAGACCAAAACTGGTTAGAATACAAATAAAACTAATTCCAAGAAAAATCGGGGGTACAAATAATATTGAGGCTGAGATAAACATCAGAACAAATACTACTGAGTCTGAAACAAGCTGGAGTACAAATACTACAGAGTCTGAGAAATACTGCCGAGTCAGAGTTAAGTCAGAGTACAAATAGTAAGAAAAGTCAAACAAGAGTACAAATTCTACTGAGCCCAAGAAAAAATAGAATACAAGTACTACTGAGTACTGAGAATCTGAGACAAAGAGTAAAAATACTACTGAGTCAGAGAGAAGTCAGTGTACAAACACTGCTGAATCCGAGACAAAGAGTAAAAATACTACTGAGTCAGAGAGAAGTCAGTGTACAAACACTGCTGAATCTGAGACAAGCCAGAGTACAAATACTACTGAGTCAGAGAGAAGTCAGTGTACAAACACTGCTGAATCCGAGACAAAGAGTAAAAATACTACTGAGTCAGAGAGAAGTCAGTGTACAAACACTGCTGAATCCGAGACAAGCCTGAGAATAAATACTACTGAGTCAGAGAGAAGTCAGTGTACAAACACTGCTGAATCCGAGACAAGCCAGAGTACAAATACTACTGAATTAAACACAAACAAGGGTACAAATACTACTGAGTTAAACACAAACTAGAGTACAAATACTACTGAGTCCAACACAAACTAGAGTACAAATACTACTGAGTCCAACACAAACTAGAGTACAAACACTGCTGAATCCGAGACAAGCCAGAGTATAAATACTACTGAGTCAGAGAGGTCAGTGTACACACACTGCTGAATCCGAGACAAAGAGTAAAAATACTACTGAGTCAGAGAGAAGTCAGTGTACAAACACTGCTGAATCCGAGACAAGCCTGAGAATAAATACTACTGAGTCAGAGAGAAGTCAGTGTACAAACACTGCTGAATCCGAGACAAGCCAGAGTACAAATACTACTGAATTAAACACAAACAAGGGTACAAATACTTCTGAGTTAAACACAAACTAGAGTACAAATACTACTGAGTCCAACACAAACTAGAGTACAAATACTACTGAGTCCAACACAAACTAGAGTACAAACACTGCTGAATCCGAGACAAGCCAGAGTATAAATACTACTGAGTCAGAGAGAAGTCAGTGTACACACACTGCTGAATCCGAGACAAGCCTGAGTATAAATACCACTGAGTCCAACACAAACAAGAGTACAAATACTACTGAGTCAAACACAGGCCAGAGTACAAATACTACTGAATTAAACACAAACAAGGGTACAAATACTACTGAGTCCAACACAAACTAGAGTACAAATACTACTGAGTCCAACACAAACTAGAGTACAAATACTAATGAGTCAAAGACAAGCCAGAGAACAAATACTATCACAAAAAAAAATTAAAAAGTCTTGTGTCTGTACCTGAGTACCTCAGCTCCAGCTTGTGACTGACAAATCATTATTTAGACAAAACTTGCTCTTCTTGTAAAAAAAAAACCTCTGCAGGTGTTATTTTACTGAAAATTATTGGAAATTAATGTTCTCTTTGGAAAGAAATCAAATCAAGAAATCAAGTCTCTAAACTTATAACAGGCAGTCGGCGTTCAGACATGGAGATGATTATAAACAGGAGTTGTTCTCTCTTTTACAGCATGTGCTGCTCCAAAGGAACACGAAGCCCTTTACGTGCTGGCAGGTGATCCAGACATAATAAAACTAGGTAAAGATTTCAGACGTTTCTGTTGAGTATTTGATGATTCAGCACTGATGAAAATCTTCTGCTTCTTGGAGTAAGATTATGCAACCTTAGCTAAACAGCACTTCCTCAACTGGGCAGCATATGTAACCACATCTCAGACTGGTTCCTTATCTCACTGCCTGGGGCTGCATTTTAACATCATCTTCCAAGTTTACTTTAAAATATCTGAAGCTATGAGGATGTTACTGGGACCTCTATTGGATTTATTGATCACTAGTACACACTCTCTGTCTGTGCATTAGCTATTACACTTGTGAAATACATACATCTATTGATGTGTATGGACACATCATCAGTGATGTTCCTGGGATCATAGGGTGTTTTGGGTCTTTCAACATCATACACTCTCATCCAGGTGACCCAGCTAGGATTGATCAGACCTCAGCTTTTGTCCATATGGCTGACTAGCTACCACGACTCCATGGTTCTCCTCTCTTGAGCCATAGCCATCTTGAGGCCCTCTCTGCCATTCCGGTGGTATTGCGGATGGCTCTCCTCTTTTGCTCTCCCACGATGCCTAAACTACTTAAGGCTCTGGCCAGGGTATGGGTACGCAAAACCTCTGCATCCAAACCCTACTGGGAGGCACCTCACTCTCCATCCAGCCGGCTGACAGTCGCTGACCAGTCCCGCGTACTTGGAGAGCTTCCTCTCAAATGCTTCTTCCAAGCAG
Organism: Megaleporinus macrocephalus; assembly: GCA_021613375.1. Taxonomy (NCBI): domain Eukaryota; kingdom Metazoa; phylum Chordata; class Actinopteri; order Characiformes; family Anostomidae; genus Megaleporinus; species Megaleporinus macrocephalus. The sequence continues at coordinate 68,816,186 of CM038702.1, read as the reverse complement.
TCTTCCCATGGGACTGTCAGCTCCAGCAGCATGGCTTGCTTGGTCGACTCGAGTACAATGACTGGTCGAAGGGTGGTGACAGCAATGTGGCTGGGGAACTTAAGCTGTCGTTCGAGGTCCACCAACAGCTGCCAGTCTCTATCAGTGGTCAGGATGCCTGCCGGTGATCTTTTGACCGGGGCTGACTGGTCCCTACCTCTGACGAAGGCGATGATTTTCTTGGAGGGACGATACTGCTTTGCCGACACAAGCCCAGGGCTGATGGCTTCAGCAATGGTCTTAAGGACTTGGTCATACCTTTACCCGTATCTTCCTTCTCCAAGTGCTGTAGTACAACAGCTGAAGATGTGCTTTTGGATACCTCTCTCTCCCATGTGTGCAGATTAGATGGGCTTGGAAGTACATCATATACTGCCTGGATGAGGAACTTGATGCGGTGAGGTTTGTTCTCTCATGTAGTCCAAGCCCCCCGTTGCTGCCATGTTGACTGCTTACATGTTGAGTCTTTCAAAGAGCTTACCCAAACTCTTGATTGGCAAATTCATGGCCAGGGAGAACAAAGTCACAGAGGTGGTGAACCCTGTAATGATACTGATTACAGGGCCGCCTCTGATGCCACTCTGCCCGGTGGGGGCCCTGATGTTCTTTCAATGGATGCACATTAACTGGGTTAGGCCAATGCGTTCCTCTTCTCCTGCCCCTTTGTGCTGGGACTTCAGAGTCTTCATCCCCTTCCTGATGTTGTGGATCTTCACAGCTCTCTGGTTCTTTGAGTAAGATGTCCTGAGCTTTTCTTCTCCTCCTTGCCAAACTGTTCATCTGCAATGTTGACAACAATTGTCGTCATAGCTTGAGGTTTCCGGTCAGCCTCTCCCTTCGCCATTGTCAAACTGTTTCCACAGTGAAGTCTGTTTAATCCGCCTTCAGTCCAAATTGATGCTCGTGGGATTAGTCGACAGCACATGGTGGTTCTGGGCACTATGGGGTGACTCCAGGCCAGGCTCCACCTGCGTCTCACCAGGTTCTTCTGCACTGTGTTGCTTAAACTAATCTTCGCTTGGTGGATTTTCAAGCCATGGATGTTCTTGCAGATTTTACCACATGTACACTGCTTGCTCATAGTCGTTTGTCCATTGCCTGGGTCTGTTGCCATTGTATCTGTCTGACTGGGGTCCTTATCCACCCCACCCCCCAGGCACCCTGGGGTTATCTTTTAATTGAGTCTAACATAGCTCCTCTCGGTGGACTCAGATTGGGTTGCCAGTCCGTTCTTCCCTGGTTGCCGTCTCTCACTTTTCGTCAGACTTTTCATGGTTCTCATCCAGTCTTTCCTGACTGTCACTGATATCTCAGGTTGTTCGCTCTGTAAATACATCCATTGATGCACATGGACACATCATCTGTAATGTTCCTGGAATCATAGGGTTCTAATGATATTATGTGTTGTATCTGGTGAACATACACTCATTGATAAGACTTTTACAATAGTGTAAATGTTAATAAGTTACACATCCGCTACAAAGACAAATTTCCAAATATTTTATTATACAGTCACTGTTTTTTTACTATATTTAATATATAGGAGAAAATGTGACACATTTTTATATTTTGTATTTTATATTTAAATACTTTTAAAACCATGCCATAGATACTTACTGGGATTATATGAAGAACTAATATACACACTTACACTGTAATAAATGCTCTATATTGTAAGCCCCACAGCTCGCCGAGTCACGCGGTCGCAGTCATCCGTCTTTTAAGGTAGCCTAGGACACCCACACACACTTCCTACGCCATCATGGCAACCTAAACATACACGTTCCACACCCGGCACATTACCATGGCTACCCATCACGTACACCTGCATCCTATTAGCACTAGCGGCAGCAACTCATTAGCACACGGCATAAAAGTGTGGCGTTACTTTTTCAGTATCCTGAAAACTGTGAGGGTCAGTTCTTACCTGTTTCGTGGTCTCTGGGTCGGTGTGCTCCTCCAAGGTCTATTCCCAGGTTCACCAAGCTTGGCCTTCCTACAGCGGGGTCCTACCAACCTCCCTGGAACTCGAGAGAACCAGCAGACCTCAGCTCCGGCCTCCACGCTTACCTCCAGTCGGCTGAGCCTCCCGGCTGCAGACACCGAAGAAGGAGGTCAGCGTCCCCACGGACTCCCGGACTTGTGACTCACATCCGGTACATTTATTAAGACCATTACGTTTCACTGCGCAGTATCTTTCCCCGGCCCGGCCGGCCGTCCACGAAGGACTCTTTAGTTTACGCTGCGCAGTCACTTAAAGTCGCCACCAGGCGTGCTGCTCCAATCTGTCCACGCAGGCCTCACCTGGAGCCCACACACACCGGGAGATCCTCGGTATAGGTTCTGGTTCCCCAGCTCCACCTGGAGGCCCACGGAGGTGCTTGGGAGAAGCTGCTCTCCACCAGCAATCTACTCCACCTTACATCCAGCTCTACGGGTCTGCTCTCAGCTTCCAAAGTCCTCCTCTCCCGATTCCAGTGGACTTTCCCGGCCTCACGGACATTATTTATTGTTTTTCACTGCTCTGAAAGCAGTAAAAGCCTTGCAAATGGATCATCTGACTTATTGACTCTGATTCCTTACATATATAAATAGATGTATCATTTATTTTTCAATAACATACACTTATACACTATTAAATACCTAATATAAACAGTCACTTATATAAACTAAAACACTTATATTATATTACATTTTTATATAATTAGACCCTAAAAAATAATACTGAAAGAGAAACTAGTGAGTGGAAAATGTGAATTTTTGTAGTGTATTTTGGTCTCGCACTTGTTATAATGTCATCATTGTTTTCTGTTTATTCAGGTTTGAAGAACCAAAGTGCAGCTTCCCCTTTAATATCACGAGCACAGATCATTGAAAATAACCAGGTAAATAACCAGCAGCACGTTGCACATACATACATGAACATTTAACAATTATTCATGAAAAAAATATAACAATTTGATGAAACTCTGAATAAATAAAACCTTCTTTCTGTCTTTATGATGTTAGCTGAACTCTAACTCATTACAGTAATGCGTTACAGTGGATGTTTGTTTTTACTCCTCAGAGTGAGCCGCTCTATTCCACCATCCAAGCAGTCAACATGTAGCCATGTGGAATGAAGACGTTACAGCTTCCAGATTCATACAATTAATAGAGCATCTTCTGTTTGGACTCAAAAAATGTTTTCATTTTTAAAAATAACTCCTGTGTATCTTTGTAGATTTTTGTATATATGACACATACACTGAAGACAGAAATTGACTTGATATTTATTATTATTATTACTGTTATTAATATTATTCTTATTATTCTTATTTTTTCTGTTCAAAATGTATTGCTGTCCAAAGAAAAACATGTATTTCCATTATGTCTTTTTATTTTTCTACATCATTTGAACATTACAGCTGATGTTTGCACTGTGTGAGAACCTTATGATAAATGGACCAATAGAAATGCTCCGAACTGGCTTGGAAAAAATTCTGGTTCCATTGACTTTCATTAAAAGGAAAGACAATCTTTATCCTCTTCTGTAAAGTTAGTATTTTGGAGATACTTGCTTGATACTTTGAGATAGTATAGTATTGCATATTGTAGTATAGTCTTATGTTATAGTATATTATGGCATGGCATAGTGTAGTATATTGTAGTATTGTATAGCATAGTATAGTATACCTTGGCCTTCAGATTGGGAAGAGATGCTATCAGGTCACTATGTATGTTAAATATATATAAAGTATATAAAGTAAAATAAAAATTCTATTAAACATTTTAAGGATGTCAGCCGCTCCAGAGCGTGCTGTACTAACTATCTCAGTGTATGAAGTCTAATGCAGCCAAACCCAGCACTCGCAGTTCCGGGTATGATAAGATTCCTCATGTATCCACGCGTACACAAACACATGATGGGTTTGAGCAGGACGCGCCGAAAGAAGAGGGAAGAAGGGAGTCAGTCATAGGAGCGTCCACCATGAAAGACATCCTGCTGACCTGGACGTGGGTGTTTATCTCGGTGCTCCACAGAAACGAAGCCATCACTGGTAAGACTTTCTACACTCACCACCACAGGAAGAGCGCCGGGTGTTTACTGAGAAGATCCAAATTTCTGAAAGAAAAGAAATTATCTAGTATCAGTGTGTGTCCTGTAGATATGTTCCTAAGGCTAAGAGCAAACTGATCACAGAGCAGCTGCTTTGTTAATATTACAGAAGATATTAGAGTTAGAGTCAAATAATGTGCATGACTTAATTACACAAGAGCTGCTGGGCTTAATTACTATACTTACTGTATAGCTGTCGATTTAAAGCTGAAGCGCTTGTTGTTTAATGCAGTTATTGTTAGTAATGAAAGAGAAAGAAGCGCTAAACAACCCTGGAAGAACTTTTGTAGTCATAACAGTTATATCATATTTATGACTTATATTCTCATGATATATAACATCATTATCAAAAAATGTTTATGATGCAGATCAGAATGAAACTTTCAGTGAGACAACAATATAAAAATAAATATATGACTTTGTTTGTGTTTAAATGTTGACGTATTAAGAACAGGATATGAATATGATGGGTGTAATTATACTTCTATACAGTTTTCTGTTAGAATTGTTGTGTGTTGGTTTTGTCCTCCTGCCGGTGATTCACACACTTTCCAGGCCAAATTAGCAGACCCGGCAGCAGCTAAACTGGGGTACTGGAGGGTTTGAGTCACTCCGACTGTGAGTGTAGCGTTATTATTAACCCTCGTACTCTTCCTCCTGATAAAGGAGAACCACAAGACACGCAGGAAACTGACATGCTGTGTTAAAGGGGGATAACAAAAATGGGATTTTGGGATGCTTTTGAAAATACAGCACTGAGTTTGTGTCGGTTTTGTTTTTTTAATGAGTGATTTGATGGAGAGTGCTTAAATTCCAGACTTGCTTATGCGCTCTTTCATTCTTTCTCTCTCATAATGCTATAGTTGGGGCCCAACTACAGTCAAAACAGACAAAAACCTGATGAATTTCACAGATCCAGACTCTCAAAATCCATGGATTTTACCGATTTCACAAGAGACGTTCTACATGGCTTGGCCTTTTTCATTTGAGCCATAAATTTCAAGACTCATCCAAAAGATTTACAACAGGAATGAGGAGTCAAGTGCAGGTTAACTACAGGGTGAGTCAAATATCTCAGGACACCCTTTTGTTTCAGAAAGGAAAGAGTAAATGACGTATCTGAATACCCCAGCAAGTAACGGGCAAGGGGGCCTATCTTTTAGGCTATGTCCCGAATATGGCCGCCATCTTTAAATCGCCTTATTGGATTAAGGGGAAGTTTTTTTCCAAAAGAAAAGGTGGTCATGTATCAGATCAAAGAGCAGAGATCCATTTCATGCAGGCAATATCGATGGTAGAACAATGTTTATATATTTATTTATCTATTTTTTTGTACAGAACGCATTGCCATCTCTTTGCTGCTGAATTTCCCCACCGTGGGACTAATAAAGGATTATCTTGTCTTATGTTTATAGCAATAATGCTGTCTGAGTCTTAGCATGAATACGAGCACTGGCCCTTAAGTCTGATATTCAAGAGTTTTATTGTCATATGCACAGCAGAAACAGACAGTTACACTGTACAATGAAATTCTTACTTTGCTGCTCCTCCATTCGCCAATAGATAAGATAACAAAAGAAGAAATAATTAAAAATTACAAAATATATAAAGTATAATAATATAAGTTGAAGTAAATAAATTATTTTTTTTTCTTTTTTAAAGTTAAAAAATAAAAGTATGAAGAGCAGCAGCCATAAAGTGCAAGTTGCAAGTAACAAATGTAAACAATAGTGTTGTTGTGTGAGTAGCGAATGTAAACAGTATTCTGAGAGCAGCAGTACAGTGAGTGTAAACAGTATTCTGAGAGCAGCAGTACAGTGAGTGTAAACAGTATTCTGACGGTAGCAGTACAGTGAGTGTAAACAGTATTCTGACAGCGGCAGTACAGTGAGTGTAAACAGTATTCTGAGAGCAGCAGTACAGTGAGTGTAAACAGTATTCTGACAGCGGCAGTACAGTGAGTGTAAACAGTATTCTGAGAGCAGCAGTACAGTGAGTGTAAACAGTATTCTGAGAGCAGCAGTACAGTGAGTGTAAACAGTATTCTGAGAGCAGCAGTACAGTGAGTGTAAACAGTATTCTGACAGCAGCAGTACAGTGAGTGTAAACAGTATTCTGACAGCAGCAGTACAGTGAGTGTAAACAGTATTTTAACAGTAGTAGTACAGTGAGTTTAAACAGTATTCTGACAGCAGCAGTACAGTGAGTGTAAACAGTATTCTGACAGCAGCAGTACAGTGAGTGTAAACAGTATTCTGAGAGCAGCAGTACAGTGAGTGTAAACAGTATTCTAACAGCAGCAGTACAGTGAGTGTAAACAGTATTCTGACAGCGGCAGTACAGTGAGTGTAAACAGTATTCTGAGAGCAGCAGTACAGTGAGTGTAAACAGTATTCTGACAGCGGCAGTACAGTGAGTGTAAACAGTATTCTGAGAGCAGCAGTACAGTGAGTGTAAACAGTATTCTGACAGCGGCAGTACAGTGAGTGTAAACAGTATTCTGAGAGCAGCAGTACAGTGAGTGTAAACAGTATTCTGACAGCGGCAGTACAGTGAGTGTAAACAGTATTCTGAGAGCAGCAGTACAGTGAGTGTAAACAGTATTCTGAGAGCAGCAGTACAGTGAGTGTAAACAGTATTCTGAGAGCAGCAGTACAGTGAGTGTAAACAGTATTCTGACAACAGCAGCACAGTGAGTGTAAGGTGCAGTTAAAACCAGTTCAGAAAGGAGAGGTTAAAGAGGTAGTGCGTGAGGTGTTCTCAAGCCTGATGGCCTGTGAGTAGAAACTGTTTGTTTCTGTATTCAACTCTGTAAAACCCTGATAAACTTCAAATCGTGCCATATTTTATAATAACCTGTCTATTATACAGTTATAGGACCCCAGTTATAGTCTACAACAGAACTGTGACTATAAATATACTACTACTGTGTAACAGTTGGAGACCCCTAATCTGATAAAAGTCTTTATCTGATCAGTAAGTGTGTGTTCACCAGTAAGAACAGCAGATCTGATTAGAACAGATGTAAATAATCATACATACAATACAAAGTAACATGAATATGTTATTGTAAAAGAAGTAGATCATATCTTGAGCTCCAGTTTGAAGAATAAAGTTAGGTTCCAGATTTCTCCTGGACGCCCCAGACATTGTATGAATGTATTCAGTTCCTTCAGCAGCAATCTTGATTTAGCTTAATGAAGTACTGAGCAGTCAAAGCAGGTATTAGATGAGAACTGTAAATAATACTGGGTCGTTTTCACAAGGAGAAGGTGGGAAAGGTTTAAATAAACACACTGAGGTATGTAAAAGCACTACTTACTCTATTAATAAAGTGTTTACTGAGTAAATAAAAACTTCCTGTCTGGAAAAATAGCATAACATTAGCAAATATACTAATATTCCTAAGTGAATACATCTTGAACAGTATTGTAGGCCTAACATGAGTGAAAACTCTCTTCTATAACAAAGCTAACACACTCCACTGGACGCTCACGTGTTTTTTTTTTTTTTCATTTCTGTTCATTTGCTGAGCTAAATTTTTGGCACAGGCCACATGATTTATTTAATTATTACTTATTTTACAGTGTGTTAAATAAGTAATTGTGTTTTTACAATGCATAGAAATCTGTCTCTGTAGACGTTGTGTAACTTATTTACACTTAGAACATCAACAAGAACAACACATCATTTATAGAGATGAGCAGAAACCTTTGCATACGGTGGTATGCGTGAAAGTGATAAAGGCCACACAGACTGCAACTCCAACAGGCTTCCTGTGCTGTAGTTCAGGGGCTATGGTGAGTTTTGCTCTTTCACTGGAACCCTGTGGTCAACCTGAAAGTTCTACGCAACAATGGACAGATGTGAGCTCATGCTGGTGTTTATAATAAACTGGTCCAGAAAACAAGGTCAGTTAGTTAGGTTCATATAATTGTTCTCATGATAGACTAATTTAATGTTTAGTGACCAGCTAGATCCCTCAAATAATAACAAAAATGCCAAACACTATGTTTGAAGGAAAAAGGACACCAACGCCAAAACCTCATCCCAGCTGTGAAGCATGGTGGAGGGAGCATCAGGGTTTAGGGTTAGGGTTAGGGTTAGGGTGTTTGTAAGGGCAGCCGTCCATGACCTCAAGCTTAAAGGATGTTGGGTCGGTGCATCAATACAATGACCCAAAGCGACATCACAACCTCATCCCAACTGTGAAGCATGGCGATGGGAGCATCAAGGTTTGGAGCTGAATTGCTGCCTCAGGGTCTGAACGTCCTGCGATCATTGAGGGAATGATTTATTTAAAGATGTATCTGAACATTTTAAAGGAGAATATAAAGGCTGCAGTTTTTAAGCTGAAGAGATGTTGGGTGATAGAACAAGGCTATGACATAAAGCACACAAGTAAATCAACTAAAGAGGAACTAAAAAAGAAGACCTGTGTTTGGAATGGCCCTGTTGTACAAGCCAGACATCCCAGAAATACTGATGAACTGAAGCCCGTCTGCAGGAGGAAGAGTCCAAATCTTATTAGCACCTACCAGAAACATTTGGTGGAGCTGATGCTGCTGAAGACGATCTACATGTTCTTAACTTTAGGAGTTCAGTTCTGTTTCTAGCCTAAACTGTGAATGTTACTCAATGTGCTCAGTAGAAGACATGAATTACAACCGTCTGTGTGTTATTAGTTTAGATAGATTGTGTTTGTCTGTAATTGTGACTTAGATAACGATCAGATCACATTTTTATTAGCAATCAATGCAGAAATCTAGGGGTTTCCAAATGGTTCACATACTTTTTTTTGCTTGTGTGTAGTTCAGTCCTAATTTGTGGGCATAGTGATGGACGGAGATCATTAACAACAGTTTATTAAAGTATTCCTGAGCCCATGTGCTGATATAATCACAGAAGCATGTCCATTGGTAATGCTGTAGTATCTGAGAGGTTCTAAAACTGTTGGGTCCTCTACTGACCCATTTCTTTGTGAAGTGATGAGACTCCAACCACCTTTTTAGATATTTTTGGACAATTTATAATGTTCTAGTTTTCAATTGTTCCTGTCTGTAAGACCCCAGTAAGGCAAGGCAAGTTTGTTTGTGTAGGACCTTTCATACACAATGGCAACTCAAAGTGCTTTACATGAATAAAGAAATAAGAAACGAAGCATTAAAATAAATCAGTTAAAAGAAATAAGAAATATACAAATATTTTAAAGAAAGAGAATTAAACATAAAAGTGAAGAATGAGGTTTAAGAGTACTGTTGGACTGTGAGAAAAATGAATGAAAAATGAATGAGGTTCAGTAAGAGTAAGAGTTCAGTAAGAGCAAGAGTTTTAAACTGAGCTGCTCAAACAGGAATGTTTTCAGTCTGGGTTTAAAGGAGTCCAGTGTTGGGGCTCTTCCAACACTCTCACTCCACTGATTGCATTTAACATGCTTAGTCTTTACCTTAGGAAGGACTAGCTGACTACTTCCTAACCATCTAAGAGTTCTGCTCGGCTCATACCGCTGTACTAGATCACTCAGATAAGCTGGTCCTATTTCATTTAGACAGTTATAGACCAGTAACAGGAGCTTACAGTCTATTCTGTAACATACTGGTATCCAGTGTAAGGATTTAAGGATGGAGGTGATGTGTTCCCTTCTTTTGCTCCTAGTGAGAACTCTGGCAGCTGCATTCTGAATCAGCTGAAACTTGATTGTCTTTTTTGGAAGTCCAGTTAGGAGAGCAGTAAAATGAGCAGACGGCCGACTAAAAAAAAAAAACAGTTTATTGAAAAACAGGGCAATACCAAAAAGCATAGTCAAAACAGGCATGAGCTCAAAAGCATATGTAAGGGAAAGGCAGAACAAGCAAAAAGTCAACAACAAAAAGACACGGCAACCAGGACAAAAGGGCAAAGGCAAAAATAAGAAAGTACAAAAGAAAGGTCAAACCAGAGATCAGGATTAGGATAACGCTTTGTAGGCTTCAGGAAACTGTCGCAATGCTCAGAAACAAAAGAGTCACCAAGCAGGTTTTGAATAGAGAGGGGACCAGGTAAAAGACCAGGTAAAACAAAAGATGGCTATAAAATGGAGAAGTTGAGCTGAAGATACTTCTGCTTTTCACTAGCAGTACTTCCTATTTTGGGTTAACAGGCAGGCTGCAGTGGTAACCAACACTACATTTGATTTTCTGAGGTTTAAACAAATTCACCAGCAGCTTGAGTGGCATATTATAAAGATACAGGTGATTTTCCCATGCGCGAGTCTGTGACTGCCATAGCTTAAGGTGAACAGGTTCCACATTTTCTGGGAACAATCCCCGACATGTAGTCGTCCCGGACGGTGAATTAAAAACTCCAAAACAAGACCTTCATTACAGTGCATGAGCAGAGACGTCTCTCACTGTGCTTCCTTTAGCCAGGATGCAATCTACTGACCACTTCTACTAATTGTTGGCCTAGCTTTAGAAAACACTGCTGTGTAAACCTTCACCAGAAGTTAGCAAGTGTCCTGCATGTCTATAAATTCCTTTTTAAGACATACAGTAAAACATGTATCAATATTTTTGTCAGTTGTTTTTCTACAACATTTGAACGCAGCAGCTACCATTTACATTACAGGATAGTTGTAGTCATGATGAATGGACTTATAGAAAGTTGCTGTTTTCGGGATACTTGATTTCCTTTGGGTAGTGATGACTCAAATAACACTCACTACACAAACAGCAAACAGCTTGCCAGCAAAAACGCACAATGCCAACAGTAAAGCATGGTGGATGGTTGTAAGGGAAGCCATTAAATACCTTAAGCTTAAGACGTTGAGTGATGCATCAATATAATGACCCAAAGCCTCCTCCCAACTGTGAAGCATGGCGGTGGGAGCATCATGGTTTGGGACTATGTTGCTGCCTCACGGTCTAGATACCTTGTGATCCTTGAGGTAATAAAGAGATCAAAGGTGAGCAGCAGTTCATGACCTCAAGCTGAAGAAATGCTGGGTTTTGGGGATACTTGATTTCCTTTGAACAGTGATGATATACGACATACAGCAGCTATAGACAACAGTGACTCCGTCTCTCTGTAGTTCTTTCTTATGTTGCTGGGTTTTTGGTTTTACTGGTTTCTCTTTAGAAATTGCTTTCATGTTATTGGAATCACTTCCATCTTCTTGGAATTCCTTCCATGATTTTGGAATTCCTTACAAGTTTTTAAAAAAAATTTGTAATGTTTATGAACAGTTTGCTCCATTCTTTCACTCTTAGGCTCTTCTGTAGTCTACGTGCCTGAAGAACACTTCCTGTTCCTGGTCTGCAGACGTGGCTCCGATGTAGAGTGGACACACGGGGATGTGAGGATCAATGCTACCAAACAAAGAAACAGAGAATCTCCGCTGGGCCAGACCAAATACCAGCTCCTCTTGGACGGAACGCTCTATATCAAAGACCTGGAGGAGACGGACTTCGGCCGGTACTACTGCAACGGCCAGCTAGTGGCTGAGGTCATCATACTCACAGGTACAGAACCATCAGCGGCGATCTCGTTTTTCCAATCAAGACATAGAATAGCAAGTTAATATGATACCCAAACCTGGTCACCATGTGTAAAACAGCTGTATATTTCAACTGCTCACCAGAGCCCCTTAGTGGTCCAACCTCTGGACTCCAGCCTGGCTGTACACCCAAGGAGCAGATATTACACTTACACAATAAGCCATTTCACTTGCAAAGTTAAGCCAATCCCAGCATCACCGGGCAAAGGCGGGGTACACCATGGACAGGTCCATCGCATGGCCAACACAAACTCACACCTACGGACATAGAATAGCAGTTTAGAGTGAGGATCTAACATGCATGTGTTTGGACTGTGGGAGGAAACCGGAGTACCCGGAGGAACCCACTCAAGCACGGAGAGACCATACACACTCCACACAGAACCACCCGGATATCTCATATATGTGTGAAAATGTGAGAAATTTCAGTCCAGATTTAATGTCCTGGCTGGACAACCAAGAGCTCACTTCTCTCACTAAACAAGAGAAACTGTGATTGAGGAATACAAGAGAGAAATAAACTGTTAAGATGTGAAACTGAGTTAACAAGACAAAATGCTGATATTAGGCTACTCCACTATGCAGTATATGGCACTGAATCATAACACATAAAAGTTAGAAATTATGAGGGCCCAGACCTAGGCCTGAGGAAATGTCCTCTATCTGGACTGTACTGAATTCTAATTCAATAGCCCTGCTCTAGTGGATTGTAGTACACAAGGAACACTGTCCAAATCACCTTGTGTATACAATAAAGGAATGATGAGGAATTTATTATTCCTGATCTGTGGGTCAGATAGCAATGTACTACCTTAGAGTCTGAATAAAGAAATATCAGGCCGTAATATACAGTGGTAGGAATTTTGTTTTACATGCATCCTTCAACATACTCATTTCCCATTTATACAATAGTTAAAAAAAAAAACAAAAAAAACCCAAAACAAAACAAACAAAAAAAAACTTTTTAAGCGTCCGTGAAATGAATGTTAGTGTGTGTGATTCAACTTAGTGCGGTCCTTTTGTACTGAAAAAAAAGTATTTAGTCTATAGGCCTTTCTTCTCAAAAAAAAAAAAAAAATCACCTGAAGGTAAAAAAAAATGTAAGAATGTGAAATGCGTGCTTTCTCTCTCCCATTTAGCATAAAACCAGGGTATTAGTGAGGTTATATGGATGAAAACTGTGTTTTGGCTGACAAGCTCTCTACTCTCCCAGCCATCTGAGGGTTATTATGTGCTGGGCTGTTGGGCAGGTGGGTGAGTGTTAGTGGTTATAACCAGTGTGTAAAATTACCCTCTGCAATAGCGCCACGTTTTATTGCACTTGTCTATTTGTGTCTAATCACATCGCTCGTATACGTCTGCAGGTGAGAGCTTTGTCGTTTCCGAGGGCAGCACTCTGTACCTGCCGTGTTTGTTCTCCGGGAAGCCCAAACAGAGATGGGCCTACAGGCACACAGCAGCCTCAAAGCGAGAGTACATCTCCACGCTGTTTAGGAACGGGACGCTCAGGCAGGAGAGGGAGGATCCCGACAGCAGGTTCATTCACAACTACAACCACCTTCACATCATCAACCTGCAGCTGTCTGACTCCGGCGTCTACCTGTGCAACGGCCATGAGGTCGCTTCTGTTATGGTCATCCAAGCAGGTACACACACGCCTACTGCCCTCTGCTGGCGGCCAGTTGTCAGATTTCTCATTGAAACACAACAGAAAATCTTCATTTTTGTCTAATTTTCTTGTTCTGTATCATTTAAACACAACATTTACAATCATGATGAATGGACCAATAGAAATGCTCCAAAGTAGCTTGGAAAAAATCTGGTTTCATTGACTTACATTAAAAGTAAAGCAGGTTTTTGTCCTCACCAGTAAATCTACCATTTTGGAGTATTTATAGATGTTTTTATAGATGTTTTTTTTTTTTATTTTGCACTTGTTTTTAACATCAGACAGATATTTAATCTAACATTCAACTAACATTTCTTTTTTTTATTATAATTACATATCTATGCATCACTTTATTCATTTATCTACCAACGTTTTGCTTTTATATTATTAAAAACATTCATTTCAAACATTTGAACTGCATATATAACTCTTAACTGTGTTAAATCTACAGAGACTGCAACGTACCCGACCATCACAACAGGTAAGTCTTAACATCATAAGTGTGTTTGTGCAGACACTGGAGCTGCTCTGGAAGATTTGGGGATATGGAGCCCTCTCTGGTAGAAATGTGTAATTGCATGGGGAAAGAACATTCTTTAGCTCAGGTTGGGCTTTGGCTTGCTTTCCTGAGCAGATAAATTTAATGATTGAAAGCAAAGTCAGTTATTACTTTTAATAATCCTCATAGTAACAGCCCTAATGTTAATGTGAATATTAATTATCTTCCAGAAACTCCTGAAGTACAGAATAACGTCCCTCACATGCCTGAAAATGGTACAGTCTATATTTTATATATATATATATATATATAAATGTGTATAAATGTATATACATGTGTGTATGTGTATGGGTGTGTGGGTGGGTGTGTATATATACAAACATGTGTTTGTATGTATATAAATGTGTGTATTGTTGTATATATGTATATTAGCAGCTCTGGTGATTTTCCTGGCGTTCTGCGTACTGGCCGTGGTCGTGGTCACGCTGCTGTCCGTCACTCTCTGTCTGAAGTTTAGAAGCAGAAGAAAAGATCCAGGTAACGTGTTTATTCACAGGATCACAGAATTTTTCATTACCTCCAATATTAACTATTAAACCTGAGCTTCAGTAATGGTGGACATTAGCACCACCTAGTGGCTCCACACAGCTATTGAATTGTATTTTACAGCACGCAGACGGGAGGAGACGGAGCTGCAGCTGCAGAAGACTTCAGGTCGAGGTGATAGTCCTCATCTTCATCCTCTTTTACAGAGTAACTCAAACAGACAGTCTTGCCTTCCTAAGTAAAACTCTATCACTCTCTTTCATGCCATGATTCCAGTCGGACATGCAGACCACAGTGAGCTTTTCTCACAGTTTACACAATCAGCACAGCGTCTGTTTACAGATACACGTCATGGAAATGAGTCAGAGAGGAACTACAGTAATGAGGGTAATCATAGTGGTGCTGATGCTTCAATGTCAGCAGAATGTCCAGTTATTATCCACAGTCATGTAGTTCTAGCACAAAGTTGAAGGCGAACCTCAAAGTCCAGACGGTTTCTTCAACAAAATTTGGAAAGTGCTTTATTGTTGTTGTGCAAAAATCAGATATTTTGAAGCTAAATGAAGTTTATGAGCCAAAATGATGCAGTGGTTTAAGTTCCTATGGTGCAGCGTGTGCTGCTAACTGACTCCAATCACCTCCTTATTCATTCTAAAACCTCTCTCTGAGTCAGCATGTGCTATTTGGGGAGTTCCATGTTGGCATGCCAATTTAGCCTTAGTTGGCTGCAAACCCACTTGCCATTGCAGTGCTAGTACTAGCTTCAATGGCAAAAACGTGTTTGGTTTAGCAGTTCTTCTGGAGATGCTCTAGTTTATAGTTTTGGTAGATCTTCCACACAAGTACTAAGATCTTCCTGATTATCTCCTCTTCAGTCTGAGAAATCAGTAATCATTCACTATTTTCACCCAAACTCTTGGAAAGCTGGACCTGTTTTCAGATTTACAAACATACTGCTGGATATTGTGACGTTTTTCAAAGGTATCCTGGACATATATTCAGTTTCTAGACTGTAGAACCAACTGTGTGAACCAGTTCACTGTAGTGCCACCCGGAGGCAGACCAGAGGGTGAACAGGCTAAACAGTGAACTTACTCTAAATTTGTATTTGACTATTTAATGGACAGCAAATAGTCAAACGTTGATTTTCACAGAATTGGGCGCATCAGTCATCTCCTGTTGGTCCAGAGGATCAAACTGGCGACCTTTCAATCCCATGACCGGACCCCTGACCTTTAGCCATGACTGCCCAAAAAGTTCATAATATGTTAATGTGCAAATGAGAGCATTATGATGTATATACAGTTCACTCCTCAGTCCCACCAAGTGTGATACGGTGGTCACCCCACGCTGGTTTACACCCCAGATGCAAAGTAGAGAACTGACTCCATATTTAAACTCCTTGTATTTTTTATACTTAAACTTTAAGTCAAAAGATTCAAGACTTTTGGTTTGGAAATAAAAAAAACACCAGAAATTTGACTTGAGAAGATTATTTATCAGCCAGGCTGAGACCCCAGCAAATTCAACACTGAGCCCAGACTGCAGGGCTCACGCAAGTCTTGCTGACTGTCAGTGGTTATATAGAAAACCTCCATCTGGTGGCAGCGACCAGTATAGCAGTGCCTCCTGTTGTTGGCTGGTTGGCTGATACCTGCACTCCTCTGTCTGAAACACCACAACATATTCACAGCCCCCAATGGCATGTACAGTTGTTTACAGATTTTCACCTAAAACTGCTTGTTGCCGTGTAAATAAGTTGACACATCCTGTACAAGAAACACACTTGTGTAATGTGTAATTTTCTGCTAAGCTGGTGTACAATTTTTATTTATTTTGACTCTGAACTACAAAAGTCTAGTATATTTGTATGCAGTATAAAAGGCACATGCCACATTTTATATGTTTAATAGGTTAAATTCAGCAAATAAACAGTAATTGTATATTGGTGGTTTAACTATAAAGGAGAGAGATGGCTGCCTGGGATATAGCCCCCCCTTGTGGTAGCTGCAGGCTGTGGCATCTAACATTCAGCACAAGAACATAACTGAACCCAGTCCAGCAGCTACTACAGATAAGCTCAAGCTAGTGTTGGCAGTGGCAGCACAGCACAGCACAGCTGTTACTCCAGCCCACTACCACCAAGTCAGCCTGTGCTGGCATGACCAGGACCACCGATGTCAGGGTCTTAGAGGATTGCTTGAGGATTTGGTTGAGTGTGGTAGCCAATGGCAGCCCATGCACGATTTTTTAATTACTCTTAGAATCATTTTACACTGAAAACATCTTCCAGTCTACATGGTATTTGGTACCTAAATACATAAGAACGACACCAGTTTAGCTCGCATTCTAATCGGCTTCGTCTGAAAGCATGCTTCGTCTGATGCATTTGAGCGTCAGGTGCGTGTGACTTCAACCGTACAGTGAAAGTATACGCAAGTCCAGTTTCAGGCTGACTGGTGACCAGACGTGATGGATGGACAGATTGTGTTGTGACTGTTTTGACTGATGCTGGAAAACATCTGGGTAACATGCAAATGTTTGTGTTTTCAGTCCTGGCTGATCCAAAAAGGAGCCTCAGTGATCAACAGCATGTGAGTATTATAGTCTCACTACCCTTCCAACAAGTCCATGTGGGCCCTATAAGAGTTTCATCTGGGCTGTATGGGGTTTATGTGGGCTTGTAGTGGCTTTTTGATTGGTGACATATATGCCCCTGGTGGGTTATAACTTTGAGTCCCAGGTGTGTTATAACTTTGGGCCCCAGTTGGGCCCCCAGTTTTGCTTCGCAGTGGGGCCAGTTTGTGGGCCCCCGTTAGACTACCAAAGGGAGGCCGACTGGGCTACAGTTATGGGACCCATGTAGGCCCCTGGTAAGCTACATTAGTGGTGCCAGCAGGGTTACAGTTATTTCTGCTTTGACTGTGGGGCCAGTGGATGATTGTTCACATGGGACCCACCAGCAGCCCAGATTGGCCCCATTAATGGCCCACATGAGCAAACACACAACATATGGAGCCAATGGAAAGACGTTGACGGGCCCACATGGGTTACAGATTTCTAATTGGTTCCCATTTAGGGAAACCCAGGTGGGCCCGTCAACGTCAACATGTTGTCCACAGGGACATGTTCGCTGGGTATAGATCTGGATACATAAACAGCCACCAGCAGTAACTGTCAGTAACTGTTATGATTACAAGGAAACTCTAATGCATTTAGATTGTTTGAAGGAAAAGTAATCGTGACCATAACGTTTCTCCTTTCAGTCTGTTCCTCTGACCAACCCCTCTGAGATCCAGTACGCATCACTGGGACGACAGAACTGGAGGGCTCGGGTCTGGACCCAGGACAGTGGGCAGCAGGTCATCTACTCTACACTGATGCACAGTCCAACCAGCCTGCTGCCCAACACATCAACTACTCAGAGACTCTAGATCCAACCAGCCTCCTGCAAACTGCATCCATTACTCATAGACTCGAGGTCCAATCTGTCTTCTACCAAACACATTGATTATTCAGAGACTTTAGGTCTAACCAGCTTTCTACTAAACAGATCAACCACTCTTAGCTGCTAGGTCCAACCAGCTCTCTACCAAACACATCCATTACTTCCATGCAGATTCCATGTACAACCAGCTTTCTACCAAGCACAGCAATGCCTCAAGAACTTCAGCATCTAACCAGTCTTCTACCAAACACATCACATACTCAGAGACTCTAGGTTCAACCAGCCCTCTACCAAACACACCAACTGCTTTGAAGCTCTAGGTCAATCCAGCCCCCTACCAAACACATCAATTATTCAGAGCCTCTAGGTCCACCCAGCCATCTTCCAAATATATGAATTACTCAGAGACTCTAGGTCCAACCAACCCCCTTCACCAAACACACCAATTACTTAGTATCTCTAAGTCTCCCAGACATCTACCAAATACATCAATTACTCAGAGACTCTAGCCCCAACCATCGCTCCACTAAACAGTTTTACATTGGTATATAAAAAAAACTGATAACAAAGTAAGAATGTAAGAAGATATTCTCTTTGTCCTAAAGGTCAAAGGACTGCCAACCCCATATTCCCCAACACAGCAGACAATCACATATCAGTACACCAATACAATTTCATACTTTATTCAGTCAAAGCATGTAGCACACAGCAAACAGAGATAATGGGTCAGTAGTACAGTCACTGTGATACTACAGAGGCTACATGAAGGCTCTGTTGCTGCTTTGCTGTATTATTATATAAAGGCTTCACATTTAAACTATTATGTACTTTGATCAGCTAGCATAGAAAATATAATTCACACAGAATAAAAGCTTAAGAAATATTGCTTTGTATTATATGAAAAAGAATAAAAAATAGAATGTAATAAATTGTAACATAATTCTGATAAGAGTTCTGTAAATAAAGAAGAACCAGCTTCTGTAGGAGCTTATGTACTGCTGATTAATAAACACATAATGTCACTGATGAAACAAAACCGGGAGAAGGAAAAAAGTATTGTTAACTTTTAATACACACTACCAGCCAAAAGTAATAAAGAGGTTTAGATCTGAATGTGTTGAGAGACGAGTGTAAATAGTGAAGTTGGAGCCCATGTACACAAATATTACTAAAACAAACATTTGACTGTATTTAAATGTAAAAATGAGAATGTATATTTTTATAAGAGCTATAAAAACCCCCAAACCTGTTTATCAGAACAAGATCTCAGCATCTACACCATCTTCTTCAGTCCTGTTAGAGAAGCAGCTCATGTGGCTCCTCATGAAGCTGCTGGCCAGAATGTTCAAAGTATGTAAACCTGCATCAGAGCAAATGAGCTCATTTCTAAAAGACCCTCTAAACATTCTTTAAACACAACCAGATGTTTAATTCTGCTCCAGGAATAATTCCATACCTCTTATTCTATAGTTCTGATCTCCTCACACTTATTCACTAATATTATTATTATTAATATACTACAAATAAAAACAAGAAGGGTAGGTGTCTCCAAATTTTTGACTGGTAGTGTAGTTCAGAGCTACTTGGTACTTTCCAGTTTATTAAACTCCCCATGAGTGGAGTCTAGGTGACTGCCTGTCTCTTACCTGGGAAAGTCAGGTGGACGGCCTGTCCGAAGAGCATGTATCGACCACCGGGTTGACCACTGCAGTAATACAGCCCAATGTCAGACTGTTCAACAGAACTGATGAACAGACTCACAGAGTCGTCTGAACTTTCTGCGACCGCCAGGAAGTGACTGCTGTCGTTGTTATAATCTTTATATTACTATTAATATAGTACACATAAGAAGAACCTGGGGAGGTGTGGCCAGACTTTTGACTGGTAGTGCGGTAAGTCATTTTGAACTGTTTCTATTGGTCTGTTCATCGTGAGCTGTTGACACAGTGACGCGGTAGCAAGTATGCAAGAAAATAAAACACATCAAACAAAAGGTTTTTTCCACAGTGATGATCTACTCCGACTCTAATGGGTGTCTAGCTTAAACTAACTTAAACAGGATCGGTTGTAGTCTTTTTGGCAACCGTGTCATAGGTTACGTGGTGGGCAGCAGGTGCGGGCTGCCTCTCCTGAGTCTTTGCGGGGTGTCTGAGACTCGCGTACTGCAGGTCCACCGCCTACAGCAGCAAAAACAGACGCAGAGAATAAGACAACAGGAAACGCTATCCCATTAAGCGTCAGTACAGAACTAGGGCGTGCGTTAGAGCATGGGTGGGGAACTGAATCTGGCCCCCCAGGACTGAAAATCTTTACTGTGTACAGACAACAGTAAGTCATCACACAGTACTGCCAGACAAAGTGGGGGCCTAAACTGGAGCTGGGAGCTGTTTAGTATGATCTATGATCAATGTTGTCATTGAATCAGTGTGAAAAAATTAATTTATCTTCGGCCTAGTTCTAAACCTAATCCTCAGCCTAGTCCTAAACCTTACTCATCAGGCTGGTCATAAAACTTACCCTCAGGCTGGTCCTAAACCTTACCCTCAGGCTGGTTCTGAATCTAACCCTCAGCCTAGTCCTAAACCTTATCCTCAGGCTGGTTCTGAATCTAACCCTCAGCCTAGTCTTAAGCCTTATCCTCAGACTGGTCCTAAACCTTACTCATCAGGCTAGTCATAAAACTTACCCTCAGCCTGGTCCTTAACCCAACACTAAGCCTGCTTCTAAACCTAACCATCAGACTGGTCCTAAACCTAACCCTCAGCCTGGTCCTAAACCTACCACTAAGCCTTCTTCTAAAACTAACCATCAGGCTGGTTCTAAAAGTTACCCCCAGCCTGATCCTTAACCTAACACTCAGTCTGGTCCTAAAATTAACACTCAGTCTGGTCCTAAGCTTAAGCCTCAGCCTGGTCCTAAAGTTACCCTTAGACTGGTCCTAATATTATATTATATATGATATTATATTACCTTCAGGTTGGTGTTCTCTTTCACACAGTTCATGCAGAAGGACGACGGAGGGACTAAAGGAAAGAGAAATTCACATTTCAGTTTAATTTACTTTAAATCAATTCAGTTCATCACTCAGGTCAACAAATCAAACTGAGAAACTTTAGTATTGTTTTTGAAAATATGACCATTTTTAATATGAGGGTTGCAGCACATTAGGATTAGGATCAGGGTGAGGGATAAGGATTAGGATCAGGGTAAGGGGTAAGTATAAGGGTGAGGCGTAAAGATTAGGATCAGGGTAATGGGTAGGTATTAAGATCAGGTTGAGGAATAAAGATCAGGGTGATGGGTTAGGATTAGGGTGAGGGTAAGGATTAGTATCAGGGAGAGGGGTTATGATAAGGATGAGGGTGAAGGGTAAGGATTAGTATCAGGGAGAGGGGTTAGGATCAGGGTGAGGGGTTAGGATTAGGGTGAAGGGTAAGATATAGTATCAGGGAGAGGGGTTAGGATTAGTATCAGGGAGAGGGGTTAGGATCAGGGTGAGGGGTTAGGATTAGGGTGAAGGGTAAGGATTAGTATCAGGGAGAGGGGTTAGGATCAGGGTGAGGGGTAAGGATTAGGATTAGGTTGAAGGGTTAAGGATTAGTATCAGGGTGAGGGGTAAGGATTAGGAAAAGGGGTTAGGATCAGGGTGAGGGGTAAGATATAGTATCAGGGAGAGGGGTAAGGATTAGGATCAGGGATAGGGGTTAGGATTAGGGTGAAGGGTAAGGATTAGTATCAGGGAGAGGGGTTAGGATTAGGGTGAGGGGTAAGGATTAAAGTGAGGGGTAAGGATTAAAGTGAGGGGTAAGGATTAGTATCAGGGAGAGGGGTTAGGATTAGGGTGAGGGGTAAGGATTAAAGTGAGGGGTAAGGATTAGGATTAGGGATAGGAGTTAGGATTAGGGTGATAGGTTAGGATAAGGATTAGGGTGAGGGGTAAGGATTAGGATCAGGAATAGGGGTTAGGATAAGGATTAGGTTGAAGGATAAGGATTAGGATCAGGGAGAGGGGTTAGGATTAAGCTCAGGGTGAGGAATAAGGATCAGGGTGATGGGTTAGGATTAGGGTGGGGGTAAGGATTAGGATCAGGGTGAAGGGTAAGGATTAGGGTGAAGGGTAAGGATTAGGGTGAAGGGTAAGCATAAGGATCAGGATCAGGTTGAGGGGTTAGGATTAGGGTGATAGGTTAGGATAAGGATTAGGGTGAGGGGTAAGGATTAGGATCAGGGATAGGGGTTAGGATTAGGGTGATAGGTTAGGATAAGGATTAGGGTGAAGGATAAGGATTAGTATCAGGGAGAGGGGTTAGGATTAAGCTCAGGGTGAGGAATAAGGATCAGGGTGATGGGTTAGGATTAGGGTGAGGGGTAAGGATTAGGGTGAGGGGTAAGGATTAGGATCAGGGTGAAGGGTAAGGATTAGGGTGAAGGGTAAGGATTAGGGTGAAGGGTAAGGATTAGGATTAGGGTGAAGGGTAAGGATTAGGATCAGGGTGAGAGACTAGGATTAGAGTAAAACCAGTTTAAACATATCTTGCAGGTTGCTGATATTTGCTTTATATATTTTGATATTAGATAAATGCTGTAGATGATCCATACACTGAGCAGTGGAGCTGAAACGACTTAGTCTTCAACACTAAAACTAAGAAAAAGCTTAATCTAAAATGAACGCGCCAGTTATTTAGTCAAATCTATTTGAACATATATTGTTTTCTTGATAAAACAACAAAATCTCTTTTGAGTTTAATTAGGGTTTTAAAGAGTTATTGGCAGCTACTGGTTTAAAAGTCTCCACACTGGTTTGACCCGGTGCCTTTGTAGTACATTAACCTAATTGCAAACGCAGACTGTGGCTGCTACTGAGGAGAAGCTTCCACTGCCCTTTAAGTTTCATGCCACAGAAGATCAACCACATACTTTTACTTCACGACTCAGTGGTCCAATTGAACCTCAGACCACCCTCTCTGAACTCTCACCGACTTTGCAGAAGAGCATGCTGACGCAAAGCGCGAGAGCGAGAGCGAGGATGCAGACCGTGGCAATCAGCAGTTTCCAGCAGAGTCCGACTCCTGTCTCGCCTTTCAGTACACCTGAAACACAGACCACACTAGTGAGTGAGCACAGCGCAGGGAGGGGTCTCACTGCAGGCCTGAGCGCTGGAAACTCTGAGTTTAACCACCGTAGCCTTTCAATGAAACAGGAAACAAGCACAGCACAAGGTTTAACAGGGAAACCGGGGTCCCAGAATGGGTGACACTTTCGCTATGAGTGCTGTGTTCCACCACAACATTTACTAATAAACAGAAACTACTGCTGGTGGGCTTAATGACCGATACTTTGTTCTGAAATAGAATGCTGAGTGTTTTAATATAGATACATTCTTTCTAACATCGTCAGTTCCACACCTGATTATAGACGTTATAATTACTCCCATAAAGAGGAATCACACAGATTCCACCAAAACATCTGCAGAAGTTAACAGATACGATGCAACAACTCTGTTCTAGATACAGTCAGAGCTGTTCACAGTGGTGGTGAATGGAACCAGACGTCCACCTCTAAAAGCTCCTCACAGAAAGTTATTACAGTAGATGTTATAAATACTGTATGATGTCTGAGACGCTGTTTATGATAGTTTAGAGAAGATCTCAGTCTTAAACTCCATTCATGGTGGAGGGATACATGCAGGACTCTGTGAGGTTCAAATAGTCCCCAAAGAAAACCTAGTATTTTCAGATCTTCCACATTTTACCATCAACATCTATTTAAACTCAGAAGACACGTGTAGCTCCACTGGTGGGTTTCATAGTAAATGCAATGTGTATATTTGTGTTGTAGACATGGAGACGTCTGGTTACCATCACCACCACTGTAAACACCATCACCACCACTGTAAACACCATCACCATCATAAAGAGCATCTGAACCTTTTCACACTAAACCCACTCTGAATCTCTCTGTTTACATCTCAGCTATATAATTAGACAGAAACGTTGGGGAAATGTGGAGGACCCTTGCTCTTGTATCTCTGGTTTTCAGGAATGGGTCTTTAAAGAATGATCAGATGAAGGTTTTTCTAGGATGTTGCTCTAAAACAACTCATTGGTTGTGTTCAGTATCTTCATTTCTATGAGTTTATGAGTGTGGGCTCTGGTGCTGAGTGGTCGGTGCATATCTTTATTTATGAAAGGCACTGTTAATGAACAGAATTCATTTTAGGCCTCAGAACTCGATTTGAGCCTAAAAGTTTCTAACCTTCAGGAAATGTTTCCACTCTCATCTCTCAGACATACAGGGTTTTCCTACCACATTGTTACTATGTTTATGTATAGAATTTTTTTTAAATTTATTATTTTCTAGATAGCAACAATATTTTTAATTATCCATAACAATCCATAAATATCAGTATTTCATGCTAAATACAAAATCTTGTACCTCCAAAAATGTAACTTTACCTGGAAGCCAATACAAAATTTTGTAATTAAATTTTTTTTATATTGGTCCTTTTAAAATCGTAGCAGAAAAAGACAAACATATATATATATATATATATATATATATATATATATATATATATATATATATATATATATATATATATATATATATATATCGTCGTTGTATCTCCATTTTTGGAGAGTTTGAGTTTTCTACAATATTCAAATACACCAGTGGTGGTTTACATTGTGTGAAAATTTCATGATAAATGGACCAACAGAAATGCTCCAAAATAGCTTGGAAATAATTCAGGTTCCGTTGACTTACATTAAAAGTAAAGTACGTTTTTGATATATATATATATGTGTGTGTGTGTGTGTGTGTGTGTGTGTGTGTGTGTGTGTGTGTGTGTGTGTGTGTGTTTGTGTGTGTGTGTGTACAATTCTCATAAAATTTGTTGATTTATGTTTATTAGCTGTTTTTTAACTCTTTATTTCAGATCTTTCTTTTGTCATCTCAGTTTGCGGATGTTACAGTTATGTTGTTATGAAGTTATTTACATTTAAGCTCAACGTTTTGTAACAGTTTAGTTTTTGTGATGTATACAATACCAACCAAAAGTTTGGACACACCTAACTGAATATATATGTGTATAAGTATAAAGACGTTTCGATCTGAATGTGTTGAGAGATGAGTGTAAATAGTGATGTTGGAGCCCATGTACACAAATATTACTAAAACAAACATTTGACTGTATTTAAATGTAAAAATGAGAATGTATATTTTTATAAGAGCTATAAAACCCCCAAACCTGTTTATCAGAACAAGATCTCAGCATCTACACTATCTTCTTCAGTCCTGTTAGAGAAGCAGCTCATGTGGCTCCTCATGAAGCTGCTGGTCAGAATGTTCAAAGTATGTAAACCTGCATCAGAGCAAATGAGCTCATTTCTAAAAGACCCTCTAAACATTCTTTAAACACAACCAGATGTTTAATTCTGCTCCAGGAATAATTCCATACCGTCTATTCTATAGTTCTGATCTCCTCACACTTATTCACTAATATTATTATTATTAATATACTACAAATAAAAACAAGCAGGGTAGGTGTCTCCAAATTTTTGACTGGTAGTGTAGTTCAGAGCTACT
Source organism: Megaleporinus macrocephalus (assembly GCA_021613375.1). NCBI lineage: Eukaryota > Metazoa > Chordata > Actinopteri > Characiformes > Anostomidae > Megaleporinus > Megaleporinus macrocephalus. The sequence goes on along the minus strand of CM038702.1, from coordinate 68,790,765 downwards.
TGGTACTTTCCAGTTTATTAAACTCCCCATGAGTGGAGTCTAGGTGACTGCCTGTCTCTTACCTGGGAAAGTCAGGTGGACGGCCTGTCCGAAGAGCATGTATCGACCACCGGGTTGACCACTGCAGTAATACAGCCCAATGTCGGACTGTTCAACAGAACTGATGAACAGACTCACAGAGTCATCTGAACTTTCTGCGACCGCCAGGAAGTGACTGCTGTCGTTGTTATAATCTTCAAAAATATGCATGTTAAAATTTTTTCTACTGACCGATAGGATCAGCCTCAACTCATCATTGGTCAGCTGATACCAGGCCATGTACAGGCTGGCGGGGACAGTACAGGGCAAAGTGACATTTTCACCAGGATGCACAGTTACAGTCTCGACAGATGATGAACCCCAGCATGTTCTGGAGAAGCCGCCTGTTGAAGAACATCAGATGACCACGTATTAGATGTTTAAGAGCTTGTTTTGCTGTCAGCCATTGTTCACTGTAAGCTCATTCACTGTAAACATCACAGTTACAATTGATCATCTACACTCAATAGACAGATCTGTGTGTTAGATAATTCTCAGAGGACGTCACAAAATTGTTCTACAACTAACTTTATAATTATAAACATATATATTCAGTTAGGTGTGTCCAAACGTTTGACAGGTAGTGTATGTATGCTATATGTTATTCAGTCTGTATGCCTTTGTATATTATGTAATATTAGTGTTTGCCTGTTTATCTTTTATGTTGAAATCTTACTGATAGGTTATTATCTTGGTTTAATTTATTTATTAGCTGCTTTATTATTTCCTAATTGTTATCTTTGTCTTTTATCTTGTGTGATTTTATTGTGAATTTATGTAATTCTGTTCATTTTAGGGTAACCTGATTAAATTCCATTTTCATTTCTTTCAATCCCTTTAAGTCGTAAAAGCTCGGCTGCATTGAAAATGAGGGCCACAATGCATCATTCATCTACAAAATAATAGATGTAGCAACCAAGCAATCAGTCAAATAGCTTAATTAACCAATTAACCCAATAACAATCCAATTAATACAACTATCAGTCAAATAGATTAGTTAACCAATTAATCTAATAACAATCCAATTAATACAACTATCAGTCAAATGACTTAATTAATCAACTAATCTAATAACAATCACATTAATCAAACTATCAGTCAAATGGCTTAATTAATCAACTAATCTAATAACAATCAAATTAATAAAACTATCAGTCAAATAGATTAGTTAACCAATTAATCTAATAACAATCCAATTAATACAACAATCAGTCAAATGGCTTAATTAATCAAATAATCTAATAACAATCCAATTAATAAAAATATCAATCAAATAGCTTAATTAACCAATTAATCTAATAACAATACAATTAATAAAACTATCAGTCAAACAGCTTAATTAACAGATTAATCTAATAACAATCCAGTTAATACAATGATTAGTCAAATAGCTTAATTAACCAATTAATGGCTTAACAATCCAATTGTTACAACTATCAGTCAAATAACGTAATTAGCCGATTAATCGCTTAACAATCCAGTTAATAAAACTATTAGTCAAATACCTTAATTAACAGATTAATCGCTTAACAATCCAGTTAATAAAACTATTAGTCAAATACCTTAATTAACAGATTAATCGCTTAACAATCCAGTTAATAAAACTATTAGTCAAATAGCTTAATTAACAGATTAATCGCTTAACAATCCAGTTAATAAAACTATTAGTCAAATAGCTTAATTAACAGGTTAATCTAATAACAATGCAATAAATAAAACTATTAATCAAATAACTTAATTAACAAATTAATCTAATAACAATGCAATTAATAAAATTATTAGTCAAATAACTTAATGAACAGATTAAACTAATAGCAATGCAGTTAATAAAACTATCAGTCTAATAACTTAATGATCAGATTAATGCAGTTAATCTGACTGAACTAAACACTGTGTGTGTGTATGTGTGTGTCTGGTGTGTGTGTGTGTGTGTGTGTGTGTGTGTGTGTGTGTGTGTGTGTGTGTGTGCAGACTCTGTAGCTGTCTGTATCAGAAATCAGAGAATTATACTCACTGAATAAGAATAAGATCAGCAGAGAGTAAATCAGGCTACACATCTCTCTTAACCTCTCTCTCTCTCTCTACCTCCGTCTCTCTCTCTCTCTCTCTCTCTCTCTCTCTCTCTCAGTGTGTCTCTTTCTCTGGAGGACAGGTCAGTGTGTGAGGGGCAGCAGTGAGAGGGGAGGTTTATAAAGCCCCTCTCTGTGAGTGGTCAGAGCTCTGGTGAACCACAGATTGAGTTTCTGATTACTGTGTAGAAACTGGTCACTGAGCCTCGCGCACGCTGCTCCGCGCCGCGCTGAGTTTCGTTTCTGAGGAATTGAGCGCGCGCCTGTGCTCAGTCAGTACTTGAACGAGATGCAGACACGCGCTCTCCCTCAGTCAGAACTCAGCCTTCACAGCAGCACGAGCACATCTCAGCATCTCAGACCATGGAGACGAGAAGCATCAGCAGCTGGTAAGAACTAACTGCACACTGTGTTCTTATCAGACACCTCTTATAATATATATATATATATATATATATATATGGTTATAGGGGACTTAATGTAAGCTGATATATAGACTATATGAAGAAGTATAATCTTAAAAGAATGCAAAACATCCACGTGTTGCACACTTTATTATTATTATTATTATTATTATTATTATTATTATTATTATTATTATTATTATTATATCTGCTCCCATAAGCGTTGCGTTCTGCATGTACGTCTCTGGTGTGGTGGAGCTGCATTGCTTACTTGTAAACTGGCAGTAAGCTGGTCCTGCATTACCCGCTATTGGCCACCAGGTGGGCTTTAAGTTTCGTTTCTGCAAAGGTGCAACTGAGCCGCGACTGTTCTGTTTATTTTCTTTTTCCCGACGAGCCCCGCCCACTGGAGCCTAGTATTGGTTAGTACGTCATAAGTGGGTGGGGCTTGATACTGGCAGCCAATCCGCACACAGAAGGCGCGATTGTTCTGAAAACGGGTGGGAAATGAAACAGGTGGAAATTCAGCGTTTACTAGGAACCTGAAACTGAGCACCTGCAGCTTCATCCAGAGTGAAAGATGGAACTCACAGCCTACTGCTGCTCAGTTTGTGTTCCTCTAGTCCTTCATCAGTGCTCACAGTACGCTACCCACAGGACACTGTTGTCTGGATAGTTTTGGTTTGTGTTTAAACACTCCAGCAGCACTGCTGTGTCTGATCCACTCACACCAGCAGAACACACACTAACACACCACCAGCGTCCATATCATACCTGATCTGTGGTGGTCCTGTGGGGGTCCTGATCATTAAAGAACAGAGTAATAAAGTATACAGAGAATCAGATGAACTACAGTCTGTAAGTGGAGCTGCTGTATGTTCAGTGGAGCTGATACAGTGGACAGTGAGTGGAGGTCCTGTATGGTCAGTGGAGCTGATACAGTGGACAGTGAGTGGAGGTCCTGTATGGTCAGTGGAGCTGATACAGTGGATAGTGGGTGGAGGTCCTGTATGGTCAGTGGAGCTGATACAGTGGACAGTGAGTGGAGGTCCTGTATGGTCAGTGGAGCTGATACAGTGGTCAGTGAGTGGAGGTCCTGTATGGTCAGTGGAGCTGATACAGTGGACAGTGAGTGGAGGTCCTGTATGGTCAGTGGAGCTGATACAGTGGACAGTGAGTGGAGCTCCTGTATGGTCAGTGGAGCTGATACAGTGGACAGTGAGTGGAGATACAGGGAGGTGGTTTAATGTCGTGGTATGCAGTGCAGGTCTGGAACTGGATGACTGAAAGGGCACTTAACTTTTAAAAAGTAGGGATTTGTATTATTCTTCTAACACTGAATGTAAGAAACGCATGTACTGAAGCATTCGGTAATGAGGGAACCCATCAGTTCTGTACAGGGTTTCACTGCTGACAGTCACAGTGGTGACCTTTTTGACAGCTCCATGAAATATGGCCTATTATTTGAGTAAAAGAACCCTAAAAGTGAGCTTGAAAGTTGATATCACATACCAAACACATAACAAATTGCTAAGTATTGTTGGTAGCACTTCAAGTATAATTGAAGCAGCACTTTCTTACCAAAGGACTTTTGTTATACTGAAATGAGTGTCGTAACTTCTCTCTTGCTGTCAGAATGAAGAGGCAGACCAGTTCAGAGTATAATGTTTATTCTTAAGATACCTCAATGCAGATGTTCTATGAGCTCTCACACCGTGGTTTGGTCTAACTTCAAACTAGCAAACACTCCGTATGTTAAGTCCAGCTGACAACAGGTCAACCAGCCTCGACCCATCTGGCTAGATCGTTATCTCCTAGGCTCGGGTCTTGTTCTAGGCCTGGAGTTTCTAAACCACGGGTGTCACAAAGCCCTGGCATTCTGTGGACCCATCTGTAAACGTTCGCTTTTAACAGACGCCATGGTTTATAAAAATATTCCTAACAATTAACCAGTCATGAAAAGGACGTTTAAAGCAAGAGATGGTAAATAGATTCACCCATCAGAAACATTTAGAAATATTGAAAAAATGTTTATGAGGTCGAGTGTAGTTATAGTAGGACAGGGAAAAATATCACTTGTAAATAATGTTAATAATATGTTCTCATTGGTTTTATTAATGTTTTACATAATTTATTTAAACTTTACACTTTAATTGTTTTTAGTTTTACTTTACATACATACACAATGTCCCAGTAGTGAAAACACCCGCCTGACTAACACTGGGGGTGTTAGAACATGAGACTATGTGAAGAAGTTCCACTGAAACTGAAAACACCCAGGGGAGCTCCCTGTAGGAGAAATGAGAAGTACGTAACCCATTTTGTAAAGAAACAAGCAATTAGAAGAAAGACAACGTCAATAGTTGCAAACGTGAAGATAGAAAAGAGGAACAGCTTGATGAGAAATAGGATTACATACATGATTTATTTCCCTGGTTTTGCTTTCCATCCATCCATCATCTTCCTTTTTATCCCGCTAGTCTGAGCCAATCACAGACTAGCTCCAGGACTGGGCCAAGGACTGGTCTCCAGGACTGGGTCGATCATTGGGCTCCAGGGCTGGGTTGAGAACTGGTCTCCCGGACTGGGTTTAGCAGCAAGACCATATGAGTGGCCACACGGTGGCACTTTGGGCAGTTGTCTGGCAAGGCGAAGGAGAAACTGTTTTGCTGGCATTGCCAAGAAGGAGAATGTCTGGACAGAATTGCTGGTGGACCTTTGCTACTACACAGTGTAGTAATAAAAAAACAAAACAAATTGAAGACATATTTCAGTGAAATAACTTCCAACAAGGCTAACAGGAAACCTGCACTGGTTTTTAAAACAGTATGTTGCAGGTGGCATGTAGATTGCCTGACACCTGATGGACTTACCTACGCACACCTGATGAAACTTCATTTTGAGGGGAACAATCACCCCATCCACTTTCACAATAAACTAACATAACAAAATAATGTTCTTGTTCTTTTTCAGGAGATGTCTGTATTCCATCATGTGGCTTTGGCGTATGTCCTATGTCGGTAAGTCAACCTGTCCTGCATGTAGCCTATACATTTACAGTCGTCCAACTTGTTTGTAGTAAGTACTAGACCCAAGTACTGAGTTCCTTAAGGCAGTTTCAACCAGGCACTCAAGAACCTCAAAAGGCCCAGATTTCTTGCTCCAAGATACCTCACAAATAGTACAATCTGGACCACTTGTGAGTCCTTGAGGTCTTGTTTGAGAACCACTGCCCTATGGAACGTCGATCCAGTTTCTGAGGTTTGATAAGACTCTATTTTCCAACTCTCGCATCCTGTTGGAGCTTAAGCTACCAGGGAGCTACAGCGAGTAATTCCAGGAGCTGAACCAGCACAACAGAATGAAATTAAACCCAGAATTCAAATTTATCACAAATTCTCTGGACTGGTTTTCTGCTTCTACTTACTGTCAATCTTTGCTTGATATTAAATCTAAATGTTCATTGTTCTCTTTCCTCCTACAGGCTCATCTCCGCTCTCCTCAGTCATTCACACATGGTCAGGAGTTGGGCTCGAGGCCATCCTGCCCTGCACATGGAAGTCACATGTGGAAGCCTTGACTCAGTTACCGTACATCCAGTGGGAAACTGTGACCGATACCGTGTTCGAGCGGATCGGGGAGCAGAGCTTTCAGGGTGAAGCCTTCAGGAACCGCGTGGACGTACCTACGGAGATACTGAAGGAGGGAAACTGCTCGCTGTTCTTCAGAGACGTCCAGTTCAGCGATGCCGGGATCTATGAGAGCTACCTGGTGGTCGGTCAGTCAAAGATCAAGAAACGAGTTTTCCTACAGAGCGTCCAGCTTTTGGTATTTGGTGAGGACACATTTTGTTGTATTTTGTAGGCGGATGTCAATATATGGTCACCGTCCAAAGAAAAACATGCACCTCCAGAATAGTAACTTAACCCTGCTATTAAGTTATGGGTCAATCTGACCAGTCTCCACTTTGAATTGTTTGAAATATTTTTTGAAATCACAGACGAAAAAGTTTATTAGCCATAGCTATTAAAATTGTAAATATACAAGATGTTCTTATAATTAATATTTTTAAATGTTCAGAGAGTTTATAATGTTTATATATAATAAGTTTTCTTGCTTTGACTCGACTTCTTGTTTTTGAGTGACTGTGCGGGTCAATTAGAAACATAACTTTATGAATGTAATTTTTTTAACATAATAGGAGGGTTAACAGGAGAGAACTAACATGTTATTTACGTTCAATGTAAGTTAATATAAAGAGATTTGGAACATTTCTATTGGCCAATTCATCATAAAACTTTTAACAGCTGTTTCAAATGATAAAGGCAACTGACAAAAATGAAGATACATGCTTTTCTTTGGACAGTGATGATATGCAGCTTATGTGAAAAAGTTTGAGGCCCCTTGAAATTGCTTGTGTTGTTGATTGCATGTTAATAAGATTTGCACACAAACATATGTATCATGGCAAAATTTCTTTTCCACACTGTTATTATTATTATTTTGTTTTATTTATTCAATTCCCTGAACCAACAGAACACGATTAAAGTGCCCTTGAGCAAGGCACCTATCCCCCAACTGCTCCCCAGGCACTGTGGATAGGGCTGCCCACTGCTCTGGGCAAGTGTGCTCACTGCCCCCCGGGTGTGTGTTTACTAGTGTGTGTGTATATATGTGGGTGCACAAACAGAACTGGAGTACAATGTGCTACATTTAGTGGTACCAGTCCACACTGGTCAACTCAAGTCCTTGGTGTCCCAAGCCTCCCTTCACAATAGCCAATCATTAATTCAACCAGTTACACTGTAAGAGCACAAGCCTTTGAGATAAACTGGTGCAACTGTAAATGAGTCTGACTCGGTCTCTCCTCTGTCCAGATCACAAGGTTGTGCGGTCAGTGGAGAGTGGAAAAGACCTGATCTTGGAGATGTACACAAGGCGTGCTGAGACGCTGGTGTTTGAAAGCTCTAAAGCCCCTGGGTTGAGTGTCCTGTGGCAGCGAGTTAGCAAGAACAACACTCGAGTAGAGGAGAAAGAGGGGACACTGGTGGTCAGGAGTGTCAGAGCCAGTGACAGCGGACTCTACAGGGTGATGGACGCTGATGGGCTAGCACTGAGCACAGTGAGGGTCTCAATAACAGGTAAGAGAACATTGGTAGAACAACAGGAATTATCCTTAGTGTGGTAGAATTGCGGTGAACCGCTTCTTGAGGTATTGCAGTTCATTTTCAGTAAATTACTGTGTATTATTATGGATATAGATCTTTCTGTTTTTTATATCTTTCTTTTGTTTAATTGCATTATAGATCCTGTTCAAACCGAAGAAACAGATGTGCAGGAAAAGCAGGTCGCTTTCAGTAAGTCATAATAAATGATTCACATGCAGAGCCGTCAGAAAATAGTATAGTGACATGTTTATTATTCATACCCAAAATACACAGACACTGGAGGAGGAGAAAGTAGTTCTTGAGTAGAAGGGTGTCTGGAGGAGAAGGTAGTTCTTGAATAGGGGGACCTCTGGATGAGAGGGTAGCTATTGAGTAGAAGGATGTCTGGAGGAAAAGGTAGGTCTTGAGTAGGAGGACCTCTGGAGGAGATTGTAGTTCTTGAGAAGAAGGGTATCTGGAGGAGAAGGTAGTTCTTGAGTAGAAGGATGTCTGGAGAAAAAAGTAGTTCTTGAGTAGAAGGGCATCTGGAAGAAAAGGTAGTTCTTGAGTAGAAGAATGTCTGGAGGAGAAGGTGGTTCTTGAGTATAAGAATGTCTGGTGGAGAAGGTGGTTCTTGAGTAGAAGGACATCTGGAGGAGACGGTAGTAATTTATTAGAAGGATGTATGGAGGAGAAGGTGGTTGTTGAGTAGAAGAACGTCTGTAGGAGAAGGTAGTTCTTGGGTAGAAGAATGTCTGGAGAAGAAGGTGGTTCTTGAGTAGAAGGACGTCTGGAGGAGAGGGTAGTTATTGAGTAGAAGGATGTCTGAAGGAGAAGGTAGTTATTGAGTAGAAGGATGTCTGGAGGAGAAGGTGGTTCTTGAGTAGAAGAATGTCTGGAGGAGAAGGTGGTTATTGAGTAGAAGGACGTCTGTAGGAGACGGTAGTTATTTAGTAGAAGGATGTCTGAAGGAGAAGGTAGTTCTTGAGTAGAAGAATGTCTGTAGGAGAAGGTGGTTCTTGAGTATAAGAATGTCTGGAGGAGAAGGTGGTTGTTGAGTAGAAGGACGTCTGGAGGAGAAGGTAGTTCTTGAGTAGAAGAATGTCTGTAGGAGAAGGTGGTTCTTGAGTATAAGAATGTCTGGAGAAGAAGGTGGTTCTTGAGCAGAATGACGTCTGGAGGAGAAGGTAGTTCTTGAGTAGAAGAATGTCTGGAGAAGAAGGTGGTTCTTGAGTAGAAGGGCATAATATGAAAACATAACTTAACCAGAATCTCTCTATCCCTCTATCTTCTGTCTCTCCTTGTGTCTCTCTCTCTCTCTCTCGCTCTCTTCCTCTGTCTCTCTTTCTCTCTCTCCCTGTAGGCAGTGGGAGGGTGAACAATCCTGCTGTCCACGCCACTGCTGTCCTGCTGCTCTGTACTCTCATGTGGATTCTGCTGTGATATAAACCGAATGTCTAAGCTGAATGCCGATGCAGCTCTGCCTCCCTGCCCAGTCACGTTGGGTGGAGCTGATGTACTGCTGATGAAAATCAGAACAAGCGTGGGTGTGTCGGTGGCTCAGGGGGACATCCTCCACGCCCTGAACCACAGGGTTAGTGGTGCCAATCCCATCGAAGGTGCTAGGGGCATAGAGTAGAAGAGACTTGCTGAGTCTGTTGTCCCTGCTCTTTCTCCTGATCACTGCCATTGTGCTCTTGAGCAAGGCACATAACCCATGGTTGCTCCAGGGGTTCCAACACGGCCCCCCTGTCTAATCAAACATGTGGCTAACTAGCATATTAGCTTCAGTTTGGGTTCTGCGTTTTTTTATTATTTACTAGTATTGTAATTCCGCATTTCATTTACTGGTATACCTGCAAGACCTTCTTTCATGATTGGTTTCTGATGTTTGGATGGTGGACCACTTTCAACCCAGCAAACTAGATGTGTATAACTCCAGCAAATGCCACTGTGCTAAATACACACCAGCTCAACATCTGCATTCTCAAGCTTAACAAAAAATAAAGTTAAATAAGTTCAAGTCTACTAGTTAAGTTACTTGGATATTCATTATGCTGAATCATGAAAGATCTTTGAAAAGTATACAAGCTATCAACATAACATGGGTTCGTTACTAAACACACACTGTTACTAACATATACACTGTACTTAAGAGTTAGCATGTACTGCTAATGCTAGCTGATGTTAGCTACATCCAGAGATAATGAAAATATTCTTTCTACTGTGGAAAAAAGCCCTTGTGTAGAAGACAAGTCCTCATTTTCCCTTACCGGTTAGCTGCACTGTTAGCATTACCCTTTTACTCACCCAACAAAAACACCTGCTGATATCCCTCAGCTATGTTGGAATATTAAAATGTGTTTCTGAACATATTTCTCTAAATAGTTGCTACTAAATCTGTTCCACTCATTTATTTTTACTGCTTTATGATGTTGTTCAGACTTGCCTTAAACTGACTTGCCATTCAAAATCGGACTCTGTTTGCAGCAACATCAGTTTTGATACAGCATCAACTAACAAGACCTTTATTACAGAAAAACCTTCAGACACAATGAAGCACTACATGCAGGTATTGTGGGGTTTCGAGGAGCCAAAACAACTTAAACCTGTTTGGCTAGCTTGGATATCAAGTATGCTAACTAGCACAATGGCTTGTTTAGCTGATGTGGCCCAGATTTCTAGCTGAATTTTTAATAAATTGCAGGTCCAAGTTCTTTTAAAGGTACTACAGCATCAGCTTGATTAGTTGTTGTGCTAGCTAGCTAGCAAGCATACTTGTTGTACAAAACTAACTGTTCTGAGCTGTTAGCCTGTTTTCTTAAAACACTGCATTAACTGCATGTAGCACTTCAATTCTAATGAGGACTAATGATGTTTCTCTAATGAAGAGCTTCACTTTTCTTCATCTTTAAAGAATATAAAGTCCTGCTGAGAAAAACAGGCCATGCTAGTTCAAGTTGGCTTATGCTGGTCTGGATCATGGTCACGCTGGTTCACCAACATAGCAGCATCCAAAACACAACACATGCTGTTTTTTCTGGTCTACCATTAGTCAACCGACATGACCCTTCTGGGCACCCAGCTAAACCAACCCCCTGACCAACACTATAACACCTTAACCACAAATAGTTTCGCGTAGTACCTGCTGTGCTGGTCTGTGCTGGTTTTTACAGCAGGGGTTGCTGTAGGTAATAACAAGACTTAAGACTCAAACACCAGTTGAGCCTGTATTTAGTTTGTATTTGGTATGTAATAAACACTGAGAAGAATTGTTGCTGCTTTCAGAGTTCAAGGGCTGAAATGAAGATCTTTTAGTTTCACTTTGTCATAAGAGAAACTATATTCAGACTAGTAGGAACTAAACACATCACCAGGCTAACGCCACGTCTGTGTCACAGCAGTGCTGAGAATGGTCCACCACCCAAACATTACCAGGCCAACAGCGACTCTGGGTGTCAAACACTATCACTGAATTCAAATTAAAATCTCTTTCGACATGTCTCTTATAAAATAGTGAACACTTTGTATTAATTTACTTACATTTATTTATTTACATGTGTTATTTGCATGATTGCTTTATAAATTAATATCTCTGTTAATAAATGTTCTTAAAAAAAAGAGTGAATAAATACTATCTTGAATTTTAAACCATGCAGATAAGTCGTAATCTGTGATCCAAAGTCCATTTCCACCTCTGCACCAACAGGTGGTGCCATGAGCTAAAATACATAGCACTACATCACTAAATGGGTGAAGCTGTACAAGAACAGTGATCAATGATGAACCGTGATGTTCACCAGTAAGAACAGCAGATCTGATTAGAACAGATGTAAATAATCATACATACAATACAAAGTATCATGAATATGTTATTATGAGAGAAGTAGATCAGATCTTGAGCTCCAGTTTGAAGAACAAAGTGTAGTTCCAGATTTCTCCTGGACGCCCCAGACATTGTATGAATGTATTCAGTTCCTTCAGCAGCAAATCTTGATTTATCTTAACGAAGTACTGAGCAGTCAAAGCAGGTATTAGATGAGAACTGTAAATAATACTGGGTTGTTTAGGAGAAGCTTGGAAAGAGTTAAATAAACACACTGACGTATAGAAAAGCTCTACTTACTCTATTAATACTGTTTGACCATGTACTTAAAAATTATTTACATACAATTTACATAATTAACATGTATTTTGTTTAAATGACATAAACATATACATGAATACATAGATTTATAAATATATGCATCACTTCAAATAAATGTAGATATTGAGGAAGGTCTTTAAAAACAGTCTTTATTATGATGTGTTCTAATACCACAGAATTGTTCACACTTTCGTGAATGTGAAAAATTTTTGTTCTTACCTACAAACTGAGTTCTTCTTAAGAATGACTGGATTGAGCCGAGGTATTGATTAGATAAACCATATGTAGAATTATTACAGGACTTTCTCCAGGAGACATTTGGAACTGGGCTTAATTCCAATGTCTTCTCTTCCACTTCTGGCAACAACTGACTCAGTGTGATGTAATATACTGATGATGAAATAGCAAATTTTAGTCAAGTAAAGAAATTTCAGCTCTAGATCTAGAGTAATAATAAATAAAGTTTTTATCTGATCTGTTGTGTTTGTGTTATATAACCATGCGTGACAGATCAAAAGATGTTTCCTCTATGGAATCATCCCGAAAATCCCTTTCAACAACTTCCCTTTACCAAGCAGAACGAGACTCTTTACTGTAAGTTTACTATATTTAGAGAACAGCTCTGCAGCCTGGGTGCTGGAGTTCCCCTCCTCGGCTGATAAGTGTGAAACCTCAGTGCAAACAGGGACTTTTAGAACTAGAGCTGTGAACCATCAGTAGTCTGAAGTAGAAGATTTTGCCTTTTTTCTGCAGGGTTGCTGGTAAAGTGGTCTTAAGCAAGAAAAGGACTAATGCTGTATTTCTTTACTAACCTTTTTTTTTAGCCTGAATTGCTAAAAAGCTAACATTTTATTTGCTAAGAGCTAACTGAGTGAGAAAGGCTAGTTCAACTACTGTGCTCTAAATTCCTGGCAAGGAAAAGAAAATAAAGAAAAACTGCAGTTTACTTACTTATTTTAGTCCCAACAACTGTGAATAGCTAGCATTTTGCTAGCAAACAGCTAACTTTGTTTTTTCACAAAGTGCGCAAGGCTAGTTTAACCACTGTGCACCAAAATCTCTCTGTTTTGCTAGCAAATTACTGACTTGGCAAATATCTTGACAGAAATTCTGCAATTGTACCACTAATTTTAGTCTAACTAGTGTTTTGCAAACAGCTAACTTTGTTTTCTAGCTAAGTGCGAAAGGCTAGTTTAACCACAGTGCTCTAAAACTTTGGGTATGAAAAAAGAAACTAAGAAAAAACTGCAATTAAGTCACTTATTTTAGTTCTAACAATTACTAATGCTAATGTTTAGCTAGCAAACAATTAATTTGGCAAAAATCTTGACTCACTTATTTTAGTTCTTACAATTGATAATAGCTAACATTTTACTCGTTTTCTAGCAAAACGAGAAAGACTAGTTTAACCACTGTACTCTCTTAGTAAGAAATCTTAGTAAGAAAAAATGAATAAAAACTGCAGTTTAATCACATACTTTAGTTCCAACAGTTGTGCACAGCTAACGTTTAGCTGGCAACCAGCTAACCTTGCTTTCTAACTAAGTGCGAAAGGCTAGTTTAACCACAAAAAGAAACTAAAGAAAAACTGATATTCAGCCACTTATTTTGGCTCCCACAATTGAAAATAGCTAACACTTTGCTAGCAAACAGCTAATGTTGCTTTCTAGCTAAACAAGACAGAGTAGTTTCACCACTCTTAGGTTAGTCACCAGCTGTTCTGAGTATTCTCTTCTTCTTTCTCTGCTCTTTCTTTGCTAAAATGAGATTCTTAAGATGGCAAATCGTCATTAAATTGAGATGAAACATCCATTTACTGTAAGATACTGTTCATCCGGCTCCGTAACACCAACAGCATTACAGCTGACATACATGTTATAACCAGTGCTTAATTTGTAAAACATCAGGTAATGGAACACTAAAGGTGGGGTGATCCAGCAAGTGGCAGTGATGGAAAAGGTCCTGGAACGCATAGACACAACAGTGCTTCAAGTGTTCATCTAACATAGTAGCATTCTATACAATAAGATAATTCTAGCTTTAATGACTACAGTAAGGAGCTGCAACCATAAAATCTCAGAGATGCCACTGGATGAATAGTTTTTGGTGTCCTACAAATAAAAAAAGACGTCAAAGAGGAGGTGGATCCACATAAATAAGTTCTGGAACACAGGTACCTGAAATATGAGAGGTGCAGGATCTTGTTCCAGCAAGATCCAGCACAAATTAAGCACTGCTTATAAGCGTACATACGTGTTTACACATTCTTATTCCAGCAGGAACCGTCATTAAACTTTAGTTAACTGCAAAATCTGCTAACGGGATCATTTTAGATATTGAAGTTTATTGTAATAATAACCTGTAAACATGTATGTAGGACTGTGTCAGCTGTTATGAGAAGCTTATGTAGGTGTGATGTAGCCTCATCAAGTTTAAAGTTTCAAGTTTATTTGTCATTTGTCATATGACGATTTAATATGTATATATATTATATATATATTGTATGTGTACACACACACAAATGAACTGAAATATAATAAAATATAGAAGTATACACAAAAATACACAAATATACAGAAGGGGATGTATGTAGAAACTCTGGTCATAGGCTACAGCTCCTGTGAGCAGTCCTCGCCGCCCACCTGTCAGGATATATCTGATATTTCAGAGCGTTTCGCCTCCTCCTCCTCCTTAGGTCATTTTCAGGTCCTTTCTGGTTTGAACTCTTGGTGCCACCCTGTGTTCCCGCTTTGTTCCACTGCTGCCCATCTTCTTATGATTCACATATAGAAACTACTATACTGGTAAGCAGTGCTATAGAGAGTAATGCCCTCTATAGATCATGTTCTATAAGCCTTGGATTCACACTGTCACGCCAGTGACTTGAACAATCTTCACCATCTCTGTGAGACTCAATGACCTAATTTAACCTCTAAGTTACTCTAAATATTCAGTTGCTTGCAGCATTTACAGATTATCTGTACATTCTTGTCTTTATACATCATCGCTGTCCAATAAAAAACAAGTATTCCCAAAATATCAACTTTACAGGAAAGACCAAAAACAGCCATCACTTTCAATGTAAGTCAATGGAAGCAGATTTGTTTCCGAGCTATTTGGCAGCATTTTCATTGATCCAGGCATCATGAAAGTTATACACAGAGTAAGCGGCAGTTGTCGTGTTTGGATGTAGTAATAACCAAAATGGACAACAATGGAGGATCATGTTTTTCTTTGGACAGTGACGATATGTGGGTTTATGCAAGTTAGCCCACAGTAACAAGCCCAAAATACTAACAATAATAAACTTCACAGTTTGCCCGAGTACTGTTAAACTATAGTATATAGTATATGTATTGTCGCTCATTTCCAGAGTATTTTCTATGTAGGTACTTCTATAACAAACGCCACTGCACACCAGACACATCATACAGTGTTTAGTAGCATCACGTACTGCCAGCAGGAAGAGCTGATAAACAAGTTCCAATTACACTTCACTCATAACCCACATAGTGAGCATACCAGCACTGTCCAATGAAAAACATGCATCTCCAATTTTGTTGATTTCTATTTTTCTGCATCATTTGAACATGACAGCTGCTGTTTACACAGTGTGACAGTTATATGATGAACGGACCAATAGAAATGCTCCAAAATAGCTTGGAAAAAATTCTGGTTCCATTGACTTAAATTGAAAGTGCAGATGCTTTTAGGCCTCTCCTGTAAAGTTGCCACTTTGGAGATGCTTGTTTTTCTTTGGACGGGTCTGCAGGCTTGATTAGGTCAGCACCTCACTGCCGGATTACTGTCCTGCGTACGAGTAGTGATAGGCAAATGAATTTGAGGCTTCGGAGCTTGTGTCGAGAAATCCAGGAACCCATTTATGAAGCGTGTATGGAGGCTTGCTTCGTTAAGGGCGAGGGACGTCACTGATGACGTCTGAAGCCTTGCCGGTTCAGGATGTGGTTCGAGTATTGGTGTGATTTATTGTTTCTTAATAAAAAAAAAAGATCAAGTCACCCCACCATCACAGTCCCATCTCTTGAAAGCACAGCAGTTTTAATATAAACATCACGTTTGGATTTATTTACTGAGTGAAATCATACTGGTAGGTTTTTTTAAATTAACAGAGCTCAGTTAGCATAAGCCACACTATCAAACACAGATTACATGAACAAATGAATGAACCACAGAAAAGTAAATTAAAGTGTTTTTAATGTATATACTTGGCAGTGTTTATTTCCATGCTGACAATGTTTGTAAGAGGCCATCACAAATAGTTCAAATGACAATAAAAGTTTTGGCCAGCAGGGGGGTTTGTTTGCACATGAAGCTTCGAGAAATTAACCTTTTTTCGAACCACCTGGAGGGAAAGCGTCAATGCTTCAAGAGGCTTCATCTGGCCATCACTACGTACAAGATGCAACAATCCATTTAAGCAGATTTTCAATGCACAGAAACTTTTATTTTGGAAAATAAATTAAGACAAAATAATATTACAAACAACAGAGAGAATAAAGATAATGATCTGATGTATAAAATATAAAATGATTGAGCTGGAAATGCTGTCGCTGACACTGTACAGTATTTACTAAACTCATTTATAAAGTATGATAGAAGAAGGAAATGTAGGAAAAATAAATAACTTGGACTGTAAATGACTGGCGACCTGTCCATGGTGTACCCCGCCTTCGCCTGATGACTCTGGGATTGGCTTCATGATCCCGACTAATGGGATAAAGCGGAAGATGGATGGATAGACTGTAAGTGTTAAAGCATGTGAAAAATTGGGATTTTGTCTAATTGTCTGCTAAACCGTCAGCAGGCTGTCTGGAAGAAGCTGATCAGAACATCAACGGACCACCAGTTTTGCTGTTAGTGGGCCAACAATCTTCTAGCTGTCAGGGATTCAGTGTTCAGCATTGTTAATCAATTACTTCCTCTTTGCAGACTGGCTGTTTACCAGCTGAGATAGATAGATACGTTATAGATCCCAGAAGATAAATGAATTTAAGATCTCTGCATTTAACCCATCTGTGCAGTGAAACACTTACATATACACACACTAGGGGGCGGTGAGCACACTTGCCCAGAGCGGTGGGCAGTCCTACCACAGTGCCGCAGGAGCAGTTAGGTGTCTTGCTAAGGGCACTTCAGTTGTGTCCAGTTGGTTCATGGGATAGAACCGGCGACCTTCCGGTCACAACCTCCGGTCACTGCCCCAGAACTGAAACAGCTCGGCTGGTAATGTTATCTGAGCTGACAGGCTGTTAGTATAAGGCTGTGTATGTAGAAGACTGGCTGCTTTTCTCTGGGTGTGTCTCTAATCCTAGTGAGGGTCTACATAGGCAGCATTTTAACTTTACTACCTCACTGGACTCTATTTATTACACATTGCACAATTTGCACACTACCAGCAATTATTTATTATTCTCTGTCTGTACTGTGTTGTGTTGTCTGTCCGCACTTGTTTGTTTGTGTTGCACTTGTGTCTTGTATGCACTGTCTATGTTGCACCATGGTCCTGGAGGAACGTTGTTTCGTTTCACTGTGTACTCTGTATGTAGTTGAAATGACAATAAAACCCACTTGACTTGACTTGACTTGATTTTACCTCATAGTATGGGCTCCCGACATGTAGACTGTCCCACTTCTTACATACCTTAAACATGAGGCCTGATTGTAAGGAAGCATCGAACTCTTTCTCAGCCACTAAGACAATCCCATGATGCACCGCAGGCTAATCTAGGAGCAGTGAAGTGGTTTTAAAATGTGAGTTATTTTGATTCTCTCTGGAGTTTTAATGAGTTTCTGGTCATATAATCACACAAAACAGTATTTTATTATCAACTCTGTAACGAGTCCTTCACCATTTACACTTTTATACTCCAGACATTAGCATTTATGCTAGCAGATTTTTAAAGCCTCGGGCTATTGTTTTGGATGCCGGCCGGTAGCTTAGCAACCAGCTAAACCACCGGTGGCGTGCTGCAGTGGGCGGGAACAAGCCGTGACGCAGTCTCTCTCTAACTAGAGCGTCTCAGTAATCTGTTTTATGAGGAGAGATGAGGAGAGAACGCTGCTACTTACACAGCTGCTACCTAGACAGCCTACTTACACACTCAGTAGGGTTTGAGACACACCCACTGTGTACATTTCAAGCTACGTGTGATCTGCTGTGCCTCAGTATGGCTGTAACTGAATGTATTAATGGTTAAATGCTGAGTGCTGAGCTGTGACGTGCCGAGGAACCGAAGTGAGCCTGAAGCTCACAGTTACTGTTCAGATGTGTCTATCGGTGTGAGTCAGTGTCAGAGAGCCGTGCTTTCTCAGTCCGTTAGCCCTCAGGCCATGTGAGATTACATCAAACCACACGAGACGAGGTCTAGACCAGACGTCTGTGGTTCCTCATGCTGGTGAAAGGATGCCGGGCTGTGAGATTCTGGCGTAGGTCACGTCTAAATCGGACGCTGTGTGTTCTCTAGGGGCTTTTCTGAGATCTGTGATGTATATAGGACTGGCGTACTGGACCTCCAGCTCCTGAAACACAGCACAGCAGCAGCATTAATAATGTGGTGCAAAAATCACTTAGAAATCAATACTGATAGAGTAGACTGTGTTTCAGGACACGTTATAACTATTATTATTATTTTTATCATTATAATTATTATATTCTCAGGAATGTCTTGCACTAAATGATGTTTTGACTGTAAATGAAATACATTTTATAAACTGGCACAGCGCTGTTACCTGATGTGCTGTGATTGAGGGTGACGGTACCTCTGATGGGGTTCTGTTGGTGTTTCTCCAGCAGTTTGATTTTCCTGAAAGAGAAGCAACAGTATTAAGAAAAAGAAAAAGAAAACCGTAACGTTGGGTCGAAGAACGAAGAACAGAGTAATAAAGTATACAGAGAATCAGATGAACTACAGTCTGTAAGTGGAGCTCCTGTATGGTCAGTGGAGCTGATACAGTGGACAGTGAGTGTAGGTCCTGTATGGTCAGTGGAGCTGATACAGTGGACAGTGAGTGTAGGTCCTGTATGGTCAGTGGAGCTGATACGGTGGACAGTGAGTGTAGGTCCTGTATGGTCAGTGGAGCTGATACAGTGGACAGTGAGTGGAGGTCCTGTATGGTCAGTGGAGCTGATACAGTGGACAGTGAGTGTAGGTCCTGTATGGTCAGTAGAGCTGATACAGTGGACAGTGAGTGTAGGTCCTGTATGGTCAGTGGAGCTGATACAGTGGACAGTGAGTGGAGGTCCTGTATGGTCAGTGGAGCTGATACGGTGGACAGTGAGTGTAGGTCCTGTATGGTCAGTGGAGCTGATACAGTGGACAGTGAGTATAGGTCCTGTATGGTCAGTGGAGCTGATACAGTGGACAGTGAGTGGAGGTCCTGTATGGTCAGTGGAGCTGATACAGTGGACAGTGAGTATAGGTCCTGTATGGTCAGTGGAGCTGATACAGTGGACAGTGAGTGGAGCTCCTGTATGGTCAGTGGAGCTGATACAGTGGACAGTGAGTGGAGCTCCTGTATGGTCAGTGGAGCTGACACAGTGGACAGTGAGTGGAGATACAAGGCTGGATTTTGCTTCTCTAAAATCAGGAACTGGATGAATGCCAAATCTCTATTGCTAAACAGTCATAAGACTGGACTCATTCTCACAGGTTCTCAATCTACTGGTCAGAAATCTGGCTGGCATCCTTGATTCTTCAGTTAAACCCGACTCCAATGTCAGCTCTGTATGTGGCTGCGATGTTTAAAAACATGTTTTTCCTGATGACGCTATTCAGTCCAATGTGGTGTCCACCTGCATGCTGACGGACAGGTAGAGTTACAGGTAAACCGTAACCCTACCTTCGCCTACCTGTTCAATTTTTATGTAAGAATCTAAACACTGCATAGGAACTCAGCGACAATCATTGAGTGAAAAACAGTAAGGGAAAGAGTGTGTTCCCTGAGAGAGTGAGTTCCCTGAGAGACTGTGTTTCCTGAGAGAGTGAGCTCTCTGAGAGAGTGAGTTCCCTGAGAGAGTGTGTTTCCTGAGAGAGTGAGTTCTCTGAGAAAGAGAGTTCCTTGAGAGAGTGAGTTCCCTGAGAGAGTGAGTTCCCTGAGAGAGTGTGATGATGTGGAAGATGAATGCTGGCCTAATTCCCTCCTGATGTTTATCTTTGAGAAACTATCACATATATGTATCAGTGTGTCAGCAGAGCAGAGTGAGGTGTTAACAGGAAGGATGTTGAGAAATAGTGAGGTTGGAGTGCACAGACGGACTCTTATTTGAGTGAAAGTAGGTCTTTCAGCAGGAAGTTCTCACCTTGCACCCTGTAACAGATCATCCACGAGAGGATGAAGTTCATCAGGACAGACAGCAAACAGACAGACATCAGGACTATGATTACAATCCGGCAGGACTCAGGATCTGGAGCAGCTAGAGAACCTTTAGAGTCCTTCCTCTCATCTACATCAGCTTCACAGTCTAAAAAACAGAAGTACAGACAACTGATTTCCTACAGCCATCACTGTACAGCAGTCTCAGTGGTATCGATATCAAATTATATAGACAGGGTTAGTGTAGCAGGGTTAGTGTAGCAGGGTTAATGTAGCAGGGTTAATGTAGCAGGGTTAGTGTAGTAGGATTAGTGTAGTAGGGTTAATGTAGTAGGGTTAATGTAGCAGGGTTAATGTAGTAGGGTTAATGTAGCAGGGTTAATGTAGCAGGGTTAATGTAGTAGGGTTAATGTAACAGGGTTAATGTAGCAGGGTTAATGTAGTAGGGTTAATGTAACAGGGTTAATGTAGCAGGGTTAGTGTAGTAGGATTAGTGTAGTAGGGTTAATGTAGTAGGGTTAATGTAGCAGGGTTAATGTAGTAGGGTTAATGTAGCAGGGTTAATGTAGCAGGGTTAATGTAGTAGGGTTAATGTAACAGGGTTAATGTAGCAGGGTTAATGTAGTAGGGTTAATGTAGTAGGGTTAATGTAACAGGGTTAATGTAGCAGGGTTAGTGTAACAGGGTTAATGTAACAGGGTTAATGTAGCAGGGTTAGTGTAGTAGGGTTAGTGTAGTAGGGTTAGTGTAACAGGGTTAGTGTAGTAGGGTTAATGTGACAGGGTTAGTGTAGCAGGGTTAGTGTAGTAGGGTTAGTGTACTAGGGTTAGTGTAGCAGGGTTAATGTAACAGGGTTAATGTAGCAGGGTTAGTGTAGCAGGGTTAGTGTAGCAGGGTTAATGTAACAGGGTTAATGTAGCAGAGTTAATGTAGTAGGGTTAGTGTAGTAGGGTTAATGTAGCAGGGTTAGTGTAGTAGGGTTAATGTAGCAGGGTTAGTGTAGTAGGGTTAGTGTAGTAGGGTTAATGTAGTAGGGTTAATGTAGCAGGGTTAGTGTAGTAGGATTAGTGTAGTAGGGTTAATGTAGTAGGGTTAATGTAGCAGGGTTAATGTAGTAGGGTTAATGTAGCTGGGTTAATGTAGCAGGGTTAATGTAGTAGGGTTAATTTAGCAGGGTTAGTGTAGTAGGGTTAGTGTAACAGGGTTAGTGTAGCAGGGTTAATGTAGTAGGGTTAATATAGCAGGGTTAATGTAGCAGGGTTAGTGTAGTAGGATTAGTGTAGTAGGGTTATAGTAGGAGGGTTAATGTAGCAGGGTTAATGTAGTAGGGTTAATGTAGCAGGGTTAATGTAGCAGGGTTAATGTAGTAGGGTTAATGTAGCAGGGTTAGTGTAGTAGGGTTAGTGTAACAGGGTTAGTGTAACAGGGTTAGTGTAGCAGGGTTAGTGTAGTAGGGTTAATGTAGCAGGGTTAGTGTAGTAGGGTTAGTGTAGTAGGGTTAGTGTAGCAGGGTTAGTGTTGTAGGGTTAGTGTAGTAGGGTTAGTGTAGGAGGGTTAGTGTAGCAAGGTTAATGTAGCAGGGTTAGTGTAGTAGGGTTAGTGTAGCAGGGTTAGTGTAGTAGGGTTATTGTAACAGGGTTAGTGTAACAGGGTTAGTGTAGTAGGGTTATTGTAACAGGGTTAGTGTAGTAGGGTTAGTGTAGTAGGGTTAGTGTAACATGGTTAGTGTAGCAGGGTTAGTGTAGTAGGGTTAGAGTAGTAGGGTTAATGTAGTAGGGTTAGTGTAACAGGGTTAGTGTAGCAGGGTTAGTGTAGCAAGGTTAATGTAGCAGGGTTAGTGTAGTAGGGTTAGTGTAGTAGGGTTAGTGTAGCAGGGTTAGTGTAGTAGGGTTATTGTAACAGGGTTAGTGTAACAGAGTTAGTGTAGTAGGGTTATTGTAACAGGGTTAGTGTAGTAGGGTTAGTGTAGTAGGGTTAGTGTAACATGGTTAGTGTAGCAGGGTTAGTGTAGTAGGGTTAGAGTAGTAGGGTTAATGTAGTAGGGTTAGTGTAACAGGGTTAGTGTAGCAGGGTTAGTGTAACAGGGTTAGTGTATCAGGGTTAATGTAGCAGGGTTAATGTAGTAGGGTTAGTGTAGCAGGGTTAGTGTAGTAGGGTTAATGTAGTAGGGTTAGTGTAACAGGGTTAATGTAACAGGGTTAGTGTAACAGGGTTAATGTAACAGGGTTAGTGTAACAGGGTTAGTGTAGCAGGGTTAATGTAACAGGGTTAGTGTAGCAGGGTTAGTGTAGTAGGGTTAGTGTAGTAGGGTTAATGTAACAGGGTTAGTGTAGTAGGGTTAGTGTAGCAGGGTTAGTGTAGTAGGGTTAGTGTAGTAGTGTTAGTGTAGCAGGGTTAGTGTAGTAGGGTTAGTGTAGTAGGGTTAGTGTAGTAGGGTTAGTGTAGCAGGGTTAGTGTAGTAGGGTTAATGTAACAGGGTTAATGTAACAGGGTTAGTGTAGCAGGGTTAGTGTAACAGGGTTAGTGTAGCAGGGTTAGTGTAACAGGGTTAGTGTAACAGGGTTAATGTAACAGGGTTAGTGTAACAGGGTTAGTGTAACAGGGTTAATGTAACAGGGTTAATGTAACAGGGTTAATGTAGTAGGGTTAGTGTAACAGGGTTAATGTAACAGGGTTAGTGTAGTAGGGTTAGTGTAACAGGGTTAATGTAACAGGGTTAATGTAACAGGGTTAATGTAACAGGGTTAATGTAGTAGGGTTAGTGTAACAGGGTTAATGTAGTAGGGTTAGTGTAACAGGGTTAATGTAACAGGGTTAATGTAGTAGGGTTAGTGTAGCAGGGTTAGTGTAGTAGGGTTAATGTAACAGGGTTAGTGTAACAGGGTTAGTGTAGCAGGGTTAGTGTAACAGGGTTAGTGTAGCAGGGTTAGTGTAGTAGGGTTAGTGTAACAGGGTTAATGTAACAGGGTTAATGTAACAGGGTTAATGTAACAGGGTTAGTGTAACAGGGTTAATGTAGTAGGGTTAGTGTAACAGGGTTAATGTAACAGGGTTAGTGTAACAGGGTTAATGTAACAGGGTAAATGTAGTAGGGTTAGTGTAACAGGGTTTGTGTAGCAGGGTCTAAATCTCAAATATGAATGTACTGCATCTGTTCTTTAACCCCACTGTAAATCTGGCCACCTCAGAAGAGTGCAAAGGATGGAAAGTGTTCTACCAAGAGTGAGAATGCCTCCATCATTCAGAGGAAACTTCTCAGAGTTCTTATTATCACCTACTGGCTGTGTATCTCCACCACACGCTCTGCAGATAGGCTCCACTCGTACTGCTCTGACTGGATTACATGAAACTTTCTGTCATGAAACACCTTCAGTATGAACCTGTCACTCCAATACCGAGCACTTTCAGTTTCTACCATCCTCTCAAAACATCTGGACACCAGGACCATATTTCCCAGATGTTCCTGTGAATATAGGAGATTCTCTGAGGACGCAGACACACGCAGCGCAGTCTAAAGCACTTTCATTTCCGTGACACGTCCATCAAAGCCCTACCAGCAACCCCAGCATCAACCACAGCCTGCTTCTGTGGAATAAACACCTCGTCATCATCACTCACGCTTTCTTCCACTGGAGTCAGCATTGTGAGTAAATAAACACTAAACCGCAGCTGTACCGAAGACATCCAGGACATCTGCTCATGTCTCCAACCCAGAACACAGGACAGACACAGAGCAGATATACCAGCTCTGTTATCAGCTGACCATACAGGAGCTCCACTTATAGACTGTAGTTCATCTGATTCTCTGTATACTTTATTACTCTGTTCTTTAATGATCAGGACCCCCACTGCTGAGAATGACCCACCTCCCTACTAGTATCTGCTCTGTGGTGGTCCTGTGGGGGTCCTGATCATTAAAGAACAGAGTAATAAAGTATACAGAGAATCAGATGAACTACAGTCTGGAAGTGGAGCTGATACAGTGGTGGCTCTAATGTTCTGGCTGATGGGTGTATGTTCGAGTATGTGTTCTATGTAGAGAATGTGTAACTTGTTCTCACTTAGAACATCAACAATAACATTTCATTTGACCAGAGAGCTCAAACGTCTGTACTTAGCATTGCAAATATGAACCTATATGAAGATCTGAGGAAATCAGTACAGGTATGAATGTATTCAGTTTCTTCAGCAGCAATCTTGATTTAGCTTGATTTAGCAAAGCAGGTATTAGATGAGAACTGTAAATAATACGGGGTTTTTTAGGAGAAGCTTGGAAAGGGTTAAATAAACACACTGACGTATGGAAAAGCTCTACTTACTCTATTAATACTGTTTAATATTTAATAAATAATGTGTTTTACTGAGTAAATAAAAGCTTCTTGTCTGGAAATAAATAGCTTTTTAAATATAATAATATTCTCAAGTGCAAAAACCTTTACCCAGCATCATATGGTTCTTGTATGAACTGAGTTGAAGAACATTTTAAGTCTTATCTAGAACTGTACATCCAAACCAATAGCTTTTATTTTAAGGAGGGAATGAAACCAGTAGGAACCTACTGACATTTGGAGGAACCCCACCTTCTCCTCAGCCACAGGGTCTGGGTTTAGCCAGTCATTCTGAAACTAACCTAGACTCTGTGGGTCGGGGAAACTCGCTACACCTAAAAAGATGGTTCTATACAGATTACAGGTTCTATATAGAACCATTACCAGTGAAAGAACCCTCTGCATGATGAATGGTTCTTTCGACTGTTGGAGAATGAGCTGTATGTGGATCTATAAGCTTGACATTGTTAATGTAGTTAACAATCATAGGTGCTTTATGATCTCCTGTAAACATCTCTACTATAGAAGAACCTCCTTCCTTTAGAGAATGTAGGAATAGATTTAATCAAGCTGGTCATAAGACACAAAGCCGCAGGTCCTGATTGCTGCTGACCTTAAAACAGCGTCCGCCTGAACTTTAAGTCTGATTGACGTCACAGCGAAACCACTGAAGTCGCATCCTGTAGTTCAGGTTAAGGCCGTGTTTAGAACTTGGGGTCTAGGCTTGGTTCTCCATGGCAGTGTTTCTCAGTCCTGGGCCTGGAGTCACACTCACCTGCCCCTCCTTCCAAAGGCCTGGTGTTGGTCTGATCAGTGAGTCAGTAGTGACTAATATACTCAAGCTTGAAGGGAAAGATCTGTGGTGTTCAGTGAGGAGCACATGAAGAACAGATAACTGCTTCATAACCTACACAGAACCTGATTCTTATCTTCTTTCTCGTTCTGTACATGGGAATTCACTACCACTCTGCCAAGTCATGATATTTGCATGGCTTTTAGTGAGGCTGCCTAATGACGTTGATTCAGGATGCAGTAGCGCTTGGATCTCCTAATTCAGAGGTGATTTTCCAGAAAACAACAGCCTTGGAACATTCTTGATGAGCACTGTTTTACAAAACCCATAGAAACACTCCTCTTAGAGCTCTACAGTGGTTCAATTCTGTATTAACCAAATAAAATCATTACATTGTCTATTATCCACGGCCTACTGTTAATAAAGCACCTTGGTTGGTGGAATTGGTGATCTTCATTGTAAGTTATTGTTAGTCACTCCATACAGCACTGGAGAATAGGGTTTAAGGCTCTTGAGGACATCTTCAAAAGACTGAAGACCTGGACTTAAGCCCAGTTCCAAACATCTCAAAAGAGCACAAAAGTGTAAACAATTCTGTGGTTTGTATATCGTATGTAGAATGTTTTTTAGGACTAAAACTTTTTTAAGGAACTAATTTAAGAACAAACTGAGGCTCTTTGTTCTTCTACTATATACTGTATATATATATATATATATATATATATATATATATATATATATATATATATATATATATATATATATATAGCACTGTCTAAAAGTTTTAGTTACTTGGAAACATTATTATATATAAAAAGCTATTGTTTACAACACTTTATTATTAATTATTAATCAGTATTAATACAGAAAGTAGTGCTTTTCCATACGTCAGTGTGTTTATTTAACCCTTTCCAAGCTTCTCCTAAACAACCCAGTATTATTTACAGTTCTCATCTAATACCTGCTTTGACTGCTCAGTACTTCATTAAGATAAATCAAGATTGCTGCTGAAGGAACTGAATACATTCATACAATGTCTGGGGCGTCCAGGAGAAATCTGGAACTACACTTTGTTCTTCAAACTGGAGCTCAAGATATGATCTACTTCTCTCACAATAAGATCTTCATGTTACTTTTTATTGTATGTATGATTATTTACATCTGTTCTAATCAGATCTGCTGTTCTTACTGGTGAACATAGACTTCACCATGTGCCTCTTTTAAATAGTAGTGTATAAACCAAGCATAATAAAATACAATAACAGTTGATGTCTTATTGAATTGATTATTAAGATTTGGGTGGTCTTTGGTTATGCCAACCTGTCCCTAACTATAATGCATGTGTTGAGCGGCGTATTGCTTTATTATCATCCAAACGATCTTAGACTTAAGTGAACAAACAACAAGACAGCTACACAGTTGATTCACATTATTATGACCACATCCTACTTTGGATGGCAGCAGTGTGTAGGTAGCAGTGTTCTGCTCTGGGGAATGTTCTGGTGACATTCTCTGGAGCCACTCATCCATGTGGAAGACACTCAACTGATTCGGGTCTGAATCCATCCTTGCAGATCACGTACACCATACATGCTGATGGTCTTTTCTGGGGTGGATGGGATCTTCCAGCAAGACAATGCGAGACGTCATACAACTAGAACTGTCCCACACTGGTTGGAAGAGCTGACCAAGACTTCCAAGTACTACCCTGGACCCCTAACTCCCCAGACTTGAACCCAACTGAGCGTCTGTGGGACCACCAAAATGGTGGTGTTGGCTCTATGGATCCTCCTCCACGCTCCCTCCAGCAGCTGTGGGATGCACTGCAGTCAGTATGATACCTCCAGATACCTGTGACCACCTACCAGGACCTTACTGAGTCTCCCAGACTGTCTAGCTGCTGTCTGTGCTGCACACAGTGGTCACTCTGGATATTAGTCATAATAATGTGACTCCACTGTGTATAAATTCTGTGGTCTTCAAGTCTTCGTTCAGATTGATAAGTAATGTGGTTCAGTGAGAGAAACAAACAACAAAAGTAAACAAAGTACTTAAACCAGCACTGACCTGTAAAGTTAATCCTGATGGCTTTTCCAAACTGAATGGAGTTTGAACCATTTCGTCCTCCGCAGTAATACAGACCCGCATCAGTCTCATTAACACCAATAATCACTAAATCCACTGTACTGGTGTTGTCAGTTCCATCATAGTGATGTTCATCCGTGATGTGATCGAGGAAATAAGTTTTGTCCTTGTTTGATCGTCTAGCAGAAACCAGCAGCTTCATCTCATCTGAGCTCTGGTGATACCACGTTATCTCATAATCCGCAGTGATGTCACAGCGCAGGGTGATGTTTTCTCCAGGACGGACAGATCTGAGATCAGAGGATGTGCTCTGAAGGAGACACAGTCTGAAGTTTCCTGAAAGAGTAACAGAACAGGTTCATGAGACTCCATCACCCAGCACACGCCACCTCCACTCCCTCCATCTGCTTTAGTCTGTGACAGTTTCTGTCTTTGTGCCTTAAAGTCAAGAATATGACAAACAGAGGTTCTTTAGAGGCACTGGAGAGTCAGATTTGGTTTCCTGAAACCAGTCAAATGAAGATACTGGTTCTTCACATTGTCTTTACTGAAGACAATGGTTATATACAGAGTCCAAAGTGCTTCAAGAGACATTTGGTTTCTTTGCATTAAAACTAAATATGTATGGTTCTTCAAAAAGGCCAAGTCTGAATGAGAGTGAGATCAGTTCAAGACCAAATCTTAACGAGACCAGTTCAAGACTAAATCCAAAAAGCAAAACAAAACTGTACATAAAACAATAAGCTCTATTAAAAGTTTAGACTTCAATTATTTACTCACAATAGTTCTGCTTGAAACTGTCACACATCATATATATATATATATATATATATATATATATATATATATATATATATATATATATATATATATATATATATATACAACCACTCAAAAGTTTGGGATCACAGTGAAATGTTCTTGTTTTAATGGAGTATCTTCTTCCTTAACACAACAATGGACTGACGGGTCTCTAAAGAAAGTTGTTTCTTTCTGGTCATTGTGAGCCGGTCAGCAAGCCATCAACTGCTGATCTTCAGATACTAAACTAACCTAGAATGTTGTTCTCCCTTTTATACTCACTTATTAGTAGAATGTTTTTCAGCTGTGCATCACAATTGATCAAGAGTGTCCTAACAACCAATTAGTCCAATAACATCCTTAACTTGGATTGGTGGCCGTACCAGGAGATTTAGACAGAGGACTGAGAATTACTGATAATAGAACTATATGCAAAATAAGCCTCTATACAAAAATAGACTTTAATACAAACATTTTTATTTTTTAAAAATAATCTGATACACTTACATTCATTGTGAAATGAACAATATTGACTTGCAATAAAAGTAAAGACCTCTCCTTTAAAATGGCCATTTTGTAGATTTTTCATTGGACAGCGACAATACATACAGGATCATTACTGATATACTCACAGGATCATTACTAATACACATACTGCATCATTACTGATATACATGCAGGATAATTACTAATATATATATATATATATATATATATATATATATATATATATATATATATATATATATATATATATATATATTAGGATCAGAAACGATGTATGATTAGATTTCGGAGGCCGTGAGCGTCTGACTCACTATTTTTGTTTATGATGAGATAAGAAAAGAAAACACAGAGTTCCCTGTGTACACTGAATAATGTCCAGTACGCTGGACACTTGGTCTGAGGAAGGTATGACCTTTGACCATCTTTGTAGCTGAATTGTAGAAAAACAATAGCATTATTAACGTTAACCTATTTAGAGTTAACCTAGCGAGCGCTAGACTCTATCAGTGGTCTACTCTCTTGTAGATGTTTTGAGTATAAAATATCTGTCACAGGTTTTGTTGAGTATTTAAATGTTCTCTAACTTTTGGTATCTTCTCGTCACAGATTAGAAGAATGAACACAGCAGAATATCTCCAGCGAGCCGAGAATAATCTTAAATATTTATAAACATTTAATTAAACTGATTTCTTCATAAGAAAAGGATTATAATGGAATGAAAATATTTGGCCGTTGGGTCAAATTCTGTGGTGTCACTGATGAGAAAATAAGTTAAAACATTTTAGTGCTCAATTACAGTTTATGTACTGAATTTAATACACTGAAAGAAATACTGAAAATATTAATGAAAAATATGATGATTTAAAAAAATGTAATCACTGAAAGAATTATTGAAACAATGAAATTAAAAAAATGCAATACACTGAAAAATATTAATGAACAAAATTTCATGACAAAAATAAAATACACTGAAAAAAAATTATGAAAAAGATATGATATATGTGTGATAGACTGAAAAATTTAATACACTGAAAATATGTATAAAAATTAATTAAAAACATAAAAACAATTATGGTAAAAAAAATGTAGACACTGAAAAAAAAGAAAATGATGGTCTGTGCAAAAGTTATAGCACACTTTCTATATATAATACTGTGGTCCCTGTAGAGGATGAGTTAGCTTCTTATGGTTGTTTGAGGTTCTGGATACGACTGTATGGTGAGCCGGTGTTGAGTTTTGGATTCGGCCTGAACTGAGCTGATTTGATATCAGCGCTGTGTTTTTTAAGTGTAATAAAATGTCAGATGTGACAGTTATTGATTATTTACTGCTTATAGCTATAAGTAAACTCACCAAACAGGAGCTGCAGCATAATCACCGATGGTAACTTGGCCATGTTCCTTCAGAGATCCTCCAGTAAGTCCGTCAGTGACTAGTAGCTACCTATCACTGGCTGTGAGACCTCTTCTGTGGGTTTAAACTTCCCCAAACCCCCCACATCCTGTTCTGTATCTCAGCAGGCCAGTAGTGAAGTAATGTGGAACCACAGCGGGCCGGAGATGTTGAGTGCACTGCTGATGCAGCTCATTTTTACCTCATGATCATTTGTTTGCTCTAATTTGTTCTCTGCACTTGATTTCTGGGACATTTGTGTGATTGTATGTACCAAAAACAACCGCCTGCTGTTGTTTGTGTAGCTTTAAAACAGCTATATGTAAATGAGCTCTGTTCTGCATTGCGGCTCATTGAAAAAGCTGTCAAGGTCAAAACACTCCCTATAACTTCAGTAGGAATGGGTGGAGCTACAGTGTTATGCAATACAAGTGAGGGGAATTCAGGTTCCAGATATATGGACTGTTGAAGATAAGGCTGAGCTTCCAAACAAGCTCAACACTCAGCAGTCTGTAATCATAACACCTCCAAAACATCTGAGTCATTAAACCAGCCACAGTTTCCTATGAAGAGTTAGAACAGATTCTGATCAACGTCACAAACATCAGAACAAGAAACGAGAGATAAGCAGCCTGGCTTTTAGAAACATCTCACTGAAACGTTCAACATAAACCATCACAAAGAACGTTTCCCCCAGCCAGCCAGGGAGGTCAGGTCAGTAGGCCAGGAGGTCAGCGCTGCTACTGTTAAACATAACCCAACCAGCTCACTGGGAGACTGTAAACATACTGAAACTAAACTCTCTGCAACAGCACAACATGAGTTAGGCTCAGTAGCAGGCCAGGCTGAACTGGGCATTGGAACCAGGGGGGGATGAGGGGGACGTGTCCCACCCAATATCAGAAACAGGTAGATTTGTCGCACCCAAAAATTAAACCACAGAAAAAGTGGAACTGTTTCAAATCAACATGTTTGTTGTTAGCAACGAGCTCTGGTTGTTAGGTGGTCTGGGTCTTTCACTGTGTTAAGGCTTGTGTTGAGATGCCTGTTCAGAAATATCCTGCAGTCAGCAGCTTTACTGAGCCGAGCTCTCACCTCGCTGGAGTGTCGGGTAGCTCACACCAGCTTTAAACCTGAGGTCAGTGATGAGAGCAGTGAATAGCAATGATGACTATATATACTGTAATAAAACAGCTTTAGTATAATGTGTTGTTATGGTAACAGACTAGGAGGGTTTGGGTTAGCTAACGTTTATATTAACTTTAGTCAGAAAACACTCTGAAACATAAAGTTACATTACTCTCTGGCCACGCCCCCAAACTGCAGACTGCTACTACACTACATACGTAAATAAATAAAATATAATAAATAAATTAATTAATTAATTAAATAATAAATAAAAGAACACCTTTGTTAGACTTGCTTTCAGTAGTGCAGTGTATAATGTTCCAGAGGGCGCTGTTTGGGACACAGCCTTACTGTCTAACGTTAATGTTAGTCTAGTCTAGTCAGTAAACCTTAATATACATTTATTATCATTTCATTGTTTTATTTATATGTGTATATAATCCAGACATTGCATGTATGATTTTAAAGTTTTCTGAAGCAGTACCATGTAATGCGGAGTATCTAGTTTAGTTTGTAAAGTGATCTTTAATTGGATTTATCTAATAATAATCAGATGTACAGATAATGCTGTATTTTGTTTATTTACTTATAATTTACTGTAATTACACAGATGTTCTTCTACGTCACTACACATACAGTGATTTACTACCTTACCTACAGTGGAATCAGCTTATAGGTAATATTTAGGGGATAGGGTGGGCTTTGATTCATATTAGCAAATGTGCCCCCCCCCCCAATGTCAAACTGTCCATTACAATGTCCATTACAACCACACACAACCCTACCAACCTTACAACACAATAGTTACACAGTTAATAATAGTTATATAATTAATTAAACACATTAATTTATCATCCATAGCCAACTGTCCATCCTGTGTGGTCTGATACTGATCAACTGTCCATCCTGTGTGGTCTGATACTGATCAACTGTCCATCCTGTGTGGTCTGATACTGATCAACTGTCCATCCTGTGTGGTCTGATACTGAACAACTGTCCATCCTGTGTGGTCTGATACTGATCAACTGTCCATCCTGTGTGGTCTGATACTGAACAAGATTCCATCCTGTGCGGTCTGATACTGATCAACTGTCCATCCTGTGCGGTCTGATACTGATCAACTGTCCATCCTGTGTGGTCTGATACTGAACAACTGTCCATCCTGTCTGGTCTGATACTAAACAACTGCCCATCCTGTGTGGTCTGATACTGAACAACTGTCCATCCTGTGTGGTCTGATACTGATCAACTGTCCATCCTGTGTGGTCTGATACTGAACAACTGTCCATCCTGTGTGGTCTGATACTGAACAACTGTCCATCCTGTGCGGTCTGATACTGATCAACTGTCCATCCTGTGTGGTCTGATACTGAACAACTGTCCATCCTGTGTGGTCTGATACTGATCAACTGTCCATCCTGTGTGGTCTGATACTGATCAACTGTCCATCCTGTGTGGTCTGATACTGAACAACTGTCCATCCTGTGTGGTCTGATACTGAACAACTGCCCATCCTGTGTGGTCTGATACTGAACAACTGCCCATCCTGTGTGGTCTGATACTGATCAACTGTCCATCCTGTTTGGTCTGATGCTGAACAACTGTCCATCCTGTGTGGTCTGATACTGAACAACTGCCCATTCTGTGTGGTCTGATACTGAACAACTGAAACTATATAGTGGTGAACACCTGAAACTATATAGTCAGCACTCAGTACTACTGGATGAACACCAGATATTATCTGGAGAGCACCAGATACAGACAATGAGCCTTTTATAGGATTTGGTGCTGAAAATATCTAGTGCTCACCTGATAGTATCTAGGTTGAAACACTCCAACAGCAGCACTGCTGTGTCTGATCCACTCACACCAGCACAACACACACTAACTAACACCTCCACCACCATGGCAGTGTCACTGCAGTGCTGAGAATGACCCACCTCCCTAGTAGTATCTGCTCTGTGGTGGTCCTGTGGGGGTCCTGATCATTAAAGAACAGAGTAATAAAGTATACAGAGAATCAGATGAACTACAGTCTGTAAGTGGAGGTCCTGTATGGTCAGTGGAGCTGATACAGTGGACAGTGAGTGGAGGTCCTGTATGGTCAGTGGAGCTGATACAGTGGACAGTGAGTGGAGGTCCTGTATGGTCAGTGGAGCTGATACAGTGGACAGTGAGTGGAGGTCCTGTATGGTCAGTGGAGCTGATACAGTGGACAGTGAGTGGAGGTCCTGTGTTGTCAGTGGAGCTGATACAGTGGACAGTGAGTGGAGCTCCTGTATGGTCAGTGGAGCTGATACAGTGGACAGTGAGTGGAGGTCCTGTATGGTCAGTGGAGCTGATACAGTGGACAGTGAGTGGAGCTCCTGTATGGTCAGTGGAGCTGATACAGTGGACAGTGAGTGGAGGTCCTGTATGGTCAGTGGAGGTGATACAGTGGACAGTGAGTGGAGCTCCTGTATGGTCAGTGGAGCTGATACAGTGGACAGTGAGTGTAGGTCCTGTATGGTCAGTGGAGCTGATACAGTGGACAGTGAGTGGAGCTCCTGTATGGTCAGTGGAGCTGATACAGTGGACAGTGTGTGGAGATACAATGGGGCTGAGTCTTAGAATAATAGACTAAAATGAATTAGTGAAGTTGACACTATCTAGAACCCATAAGTCAGTTATACATTAATAAGGTGTATAAATAATTCTTACTTGCATATCATAGGCTTAAATTAATTATTAAACTAATAACGTAATGATAAGTGATTATCACATAACAGACCTGCACGTATGTACTAATACAGGCCACAGTGAATAAATCTCAGTTAATTAGAGTTAATTAGCTTTAATAAAGTGTCTAATTTAAACTTTACTGAACAATAAACCAGACCATAATAACCCCCACCATGTTTCCATTATTCTTAGCAAAGTGGGCTTACCAAGCTGTTCACTCTCATGGTCTTCTGGCGCCATCTAGTGGTCATAATTCTGTAGTTTTTCAAAATCAATTCTCCTTCCAGTGGATACCTACCCAGCCAGTTTAACATCCTGCCAATCTTCTCTACACGCTCTAGCTAAGCAGTCACCAGCCCTCTTCCTGGAGATCTACATTCTCGCTGAGTTGACAGCCTGCATCTTACCTAACACTGATGCGTCTGAGCCAGCCAATCAGGAGCTTCTGAATAAGCTGGAGCAGGTGTGGCGGACTGTGGTTGGACCGAGATTCCTCTTTTTTCTGAACTTCACTGATTAGTGAGTGGTTCAGAGTAAAGTGCCTCATTCTACTGAAGCGTACTGAACTGTTCACAGTGGTGGTGAATGGAACCCGACGTCCATCTAAAAGCTCCTCACAGAAAGTTATTACAGTAGATGTTATAAATCTGATTCTGAGACGCTGTTTATGATAGTTTAGAGAAGATCTCAGTCTTAAACTCCATTCATGGTGGAGGGATACATGCAGGACGCTGTGAGGTTCAAACAGTCCCCAAAGAAAACCTAGTATTTTCAGATACACATCCATTTCACACTAAGCCACTCTGAATCACTTTGTTTATGTATGACACACTGAATTCTGAAACCATTTGCAAAACATTGGTGGACTTCTCCTTTCACATGAAAAAGGGCATGAACTTTCTCTTTCAGCAGTTTTCTTATCACTGTTTATCTTTTTCTAGAGGAGAAAACTCTCCATATACCAGAGAAATCAGATAAAACAGTGTCAGTGATATTCATTCCTCCTCGTCCTGCGGGAGAGCTCCATCCAGAACAGAGCGTTCTGTGTTTGAGATAGCATATTGTATACTGTGTATGTATATATATATAGGATAGTATGGTGGTGTAGTGGTTAGTATGGTGGTGTAGTGGTTAGTACGGTGGTGTAGTGGTTAGTACGGTGGTGTAGTGGTTAGTATGGTGGTGTAGTGGTCACTACGGTGGTGTAGTGGTTAGTATGGTGGTATAGTGGTTAGTACGGTGGTGTAGTGGTTAGTACGGTGGTGTAGTGGTCAGTACGGTGGTGTAGTGGTTAGTATGGTGGTGTAGTGGTTAGTACGGTGGTGTAGTGGTTAGTACGGTGGTGTAGTGGTTAGTATGGTGGTGTAGTGGTTAGTATGGTGGTGTAGTGGTCAGTATGGTGGTGTAGTGGTTAGTATGGTGATGTAGTGGTTAGTATGGTGGTGTAGTGGTTAGTACGGTGGTGTAGTGGTCAGTACGGTGGTGTAGTGGTCAGTACGGTGGTGTAGTGGTTAGTACGGTGGTGTAGTGGTTAGTGCTGTGGTGTAGTGGTTAGTACAGTGGTGTAGTGGTTAGTACGGTGGTGTAGTGGTCAGTACGGTGGTGTCGTGGTTAGTATGGTGGTGTAGTGGCTAGTATGGTGGTGTAGTGGCTAGTATGGTGGTGTAGTGGTTAGTATGGTGATGTAGTGGTTAGTATGGTGGAGTAGTGGTTAGTATGGTGGAGTAGTGGTTAGTATGGTGGTGTAGTGGTTAGTATGGTGGAGTAGTGGTTAGTATGGTGATGTAGTGGTTAGTATGGTGATGTAGTGGTTAGTATGGTGGAGTAGTGGTTAGTATGGTGGTGTAGTGGTTAGTATGGTGGTGTAGTGGTTAGTATGGTGGAGTAGTGGTTAGTATGGTGGTGTAGTGGTTAGTATGGTGGAGTAGTGGTTAGTATGGTGGTGTAGTGGTTAGTATGGTGGAGTAGTGGTTAGTATGGTGATGTAGTGGTTAGTATGGTGATGTAGTGGTTAGTATGGTGGAGTAGTGGTTAGTATGGTGGTGTAGTGGTTAGTATGGTGGAGTAGTGGTTAGTATGGTGGTGTAGTGGTTAGTATGGTGGAGTAGTGGTTAGTATGGTGGTGTAGTGGTCAGTATGGTGGTGTAGTGGTTAGTATGGTGGAGTAGTGGTTAGTATGGTGGTGTAGTGGTTAGTATGGTGGAGTAGTGGTTAGTATGGTGGTGAAGTGGTTAGTATGGTGGTGTAGTGGTTAGTATGGTGGAGTAGTGGTTAGTATGGTGGTGTAGTGGTCAGTATGGTGGTGTAGTGGTTAGTATGGTGGAGTAGTGGTTAGTATGGTGGTGTAGTGGTTAGTATGGTGGAGTAGTGGTTAGTATGGTGGTGAAGTGGTTAGTATGGTGGTGTAGTGGTTAGTCCTACACTTGTTACCACAAGGAGAAGCTTGGAAAGGGTTAAATAAACACACTGACGTATGGAAAAGCACTACTTTCTCTATTAATACTTTTTGAATGTTTCAATAATAAATGTCCCAGAGTGACTAAACCTTTAGTGCTGTACTGTATAAGTATTTTTAGCAACCACAGTACATTTAGAAAAAAATCCAAGCTGCTAGTTTGACTGGGAAAATCATCAGTCTGGTCACCACCACATGGGAACCTGGCACGTGCAGAAGCAGCAGCTGTATTAACACGTC
Organism: Megaleporinus macrocephalus; assembly: GCA_021613375.1. Taxonomy (NCBI): domain Eukaryota; kingdom Metazoa; phylum Chordata; class Actinopteri; order Characiformes; family Anostomidae; genus Megaleporinus; species Megaleporinus macrocephalus. Next base: position 68,754,136 of record CM038702.1, on the reverse strand, counting down.
CGCATACTTACAATTCCTATAAGGATGTTTGTGAGGGAAGTTGAACAATGAAGGATTGTAAACGTTTACAGGAACCAGGAAGGACTTTACTCAGTAATGTGATCATTTCTTTAACTTACTCATTCCTCATACGGGACTTTTGAACTGTAATCTCTGTAAACTCTGTAAACTCTGTAAACTCATGATGGTTATCTTTTTTCCTGTTAATCCTTCACATAGACCAGCTGAGATGACCAGCAGAGACAGTAGCTCGTCTACTGCTGCAGAGTTTGTGTTCCTCTAGTCTTTTATCAATGGACACAGGACGCCGCCCACAGGACACTGCTGTCTGGATAGTTTTGGTTGGTGGACGATTCTCAGTCCAGCAGTGACATGATCCCCCTAATAGACCCTGCTCTGTGGTGGTCCTGTGGGGGTCCTGATCATTAAAGAACAGAGTAATAAAGTATACAGAGAATCAGATGAACTACAGTCTGTAAGTGGAGCTCCTGTATGGTCAGTGGAGCTGATACAGTGGACAGTGAGTGTAGGTCCTGTATGGTCAGTGGAGCTGATACAGTGGACAGTGAGTGGAGGTCCTGTATGGTCAGTGGAGCTGATACAGTGGACAGTGAGTGGAGGTCCTGTATGGTCAGTGGAGCTGATACAGTGGACAGTGAGTGGAGGTCCTGTATGGTCAGTGGAGCTGATACAGTGGATAGTAAGTGGAGGTCCTGTATGGTCAGTGGAGCTGATACAGTGGACAGTGAGTGTAGGTCCTGTATGGTCAGTGAAGCTGATACAGTGGACAGTGAGTGGAGGTCCTGTATGGTCAGTGGAGCTGATACAGTGGACAGTGAGTGGAGGTCCTGTATGGTCAGTGGAGCTGATACAGTGGACAGTAAGTGGAGGTCCTGTATGGTCAGTGGAGCTGATACAGTGGACAGTGAGTGTAGGTCCTGTATGGTCAGTGAAGCTGATACAGTGGACAGTGAGTGGAGAGGTCCTGTATGGTCAGTGGAGCTGATACAGTGGACAGTGAATGGAGGTCCTGTATGGTCAGTGGAGCTGATACAGTGGACAGTAAGTGGAGGTCCTGTATGGTCAGTGGAGCTGATACAGTGGACAGTGAGTGTAGGTCCTGTATGGTCAGTGGAGCTGATACAGTGGACAGTAAGTGGAGGTCCTGTATGGTCAGTGGAGCTGATACAGTGGACAGTGAGTGGAGCTCCTGTATGATCAGTGGAGCTGATACAGTGGACAGTGAGTGGAGGTCCTGTGTGGTCAGTGGAGCTGATACAGTGGACAATGAGTGGAGGTCCTGTATGTTCAGTGGAGCTGATACAGTGGTCAGTGAGTGGAGGTCCTGTATGGTCAGTGGAGCTGATACAGTGGACAGTGAGTGGAGGTCCTGTATGGTCAGTGGAGCTGATACAGTGGATGGTGGGTTTAAAGTTGGGGCTGATGAGTGTATTTATTTTTTCACTAGTGTAGTGATACTGAATAGTAATTATGTCACTAATTACCAACCAACCACTACTCGACTGAAGTAACGAGATTACGCCTCGCGGGGAATTTCACCCCACGGAAGTTATAACAACCAAGAGACCCACAGGCTTGAGTGCCAGAAATAATGTTTACCAATAATTAATTAATATATTTTACAATCAAACATAAAACCATTTACAACTTTAGAAAAAAATGGTTTAAAATCACCAAACAAACAAACAAACAACGAAAAGCTAAGAGTTCGTCATTCGACTGCTACTAAATAACACAAACATGAGAAAAACGAGAAACCCCGGGCCACCACTCAGGTTACAGCCAATATACCTTAACAAACATAGATAAAAAAACTAAAGCAAGAGAACCCCTGTACATCTGCACAGACAAAAGATTTTAATAACCAGATTACAACTGTCCACAGTTTAACAAACAAACCACCAAAATAAACAAATAAACAAACACAGATTTTCATAAACAGATTACAACTGTCCACAGTTTAACAACACAAACCACCAAAATAAGTAAATAAATAAATACATAAATAAACATGCAGAGATTTTCATAAACAGATTACAACTGTCCACAGTTTAACAACACAAACCACCAAAATAAATAAATAAATAAATAAATAAATAAATAAACATGCAGAGATTTTCATAAACAGATTATAACTGTCCACAGTTTAACAACACAAACCACCAAAATAAATAAATAAATAAATAAATAAATAAATAAATGATACTTTTGGTATAAAATACCAAAAATAATACCAAAAATAGCAAAAGTAAAGAAAAATGAGATGCTCAGGAGGAGAAAACGACGTCAGTGCAGAACCCTGGGCAGAAGCTAAACTGCAAAGGCCAAAGGACCTACCTTCACATGAACATCTGCCCAGAACCTACAGCAGCCACTTCACTTCAACCGTGTCTACGTACTGGTGCTAGTGGTAACCAGTGGTGGGAACCAGAGCGGAGAGAGGGGGGTTCTGTCTGGCTGGGGGTCCTGATTCTCCGGCTGTCGAGCTGTGATACTGGATATTCTACTGCAGCTCACAAACAAACTAACAGCCTCCCATAATCAAACTCTCTATCAGTACAGCCAGCATCACTGCAGCACGCGCTGCAAGGGACCGTCTGTGTATGTCTCACAACAGTAACTCACTACATTTAATAAATAAATAAACATCAACTACAGAACTTCGTTCCGGGTACAGACTGTAGAGCGTGTTTAATGAACTACAGCTGATCTTATGGTGCAGTAGGTTAGGGTGTTGTGTCAGTAAAGGTTTAGTTTAAGGTGTGTATCTTTGTTTATCAGCTCTGATAAAGTAGAGGATGTTAATATAATCTGTGTAGTTCAGTTTAAGATCTTTAAACCCTCACACACAGACTCCTCCTCTCAGGATGGTGTACAGAGTCAGTTCCGCGTGCTGCAGCCGCATTGGCTCCCTGAAGTCATAAAGGATTAAAATCGAAACTTCCTCGTTTTACCCCAGAAATTAAGAGGAAGACCACCACTGAGCCACAGAGAGAGAGCGAGACGTGCGGTTTACCAGCGCGAGCGAAACCAGGTAAACATATGACTTTATTAATATGCGATATCAGAGCTCGAGCGTTTAAAGGTGCTCGTGAGCTCACGCGGTACCGGCGTATTAGCACGATCTCTGTCCGAGTCTTAGTGGCTACACACACTCACTGTCCACTGTATCAGCTCCACTGACCATACAGGAGCTACACCTACAGACTGTAGTTCATCTGATTCTCTGTATACTTTATTACTCTGTTCTTTAATGATCAGGACCCCCACAGGACCACCACAGAGCAGATACTATTAGGGAGGTGGATCATTCTCAGCACTGCAGTGACACTGACATGCTGGTGGTGGTGTGTTAGTTAGTGCGTGTTGTGCTGGTGTGAGTGGATCAGACACAGCAGTGCTGCTGCTGGAGTGTTTAAACACCTCCTCAGTGTCACTGCTGGACTGAGAATCGTCCACCAACCAAAACTATCCAGACAGCAGTGTCCTGTGGGCGGCTTCCTGTGTCCACTGATGAAGGACTTGAGCAGGGGTCACTAATAGGCGGACAGTGGTCCGGTTCCGGACCCAGGCGTTGTCCAGTGTGGACCCAAACTGATAAACTACTGAGAAGGATTTGATGTTGACTATGTTTGTTTTAAGCGGTGGAGCTTAAATGGTGGTGTGTTAGTGTGTGTTGTGCTGGTGTGAGTGGATCAGATTAAACACAGTGTCCACTCAATTAGACACTCCTACTACTTACTGGTCCACCTTGTAGATGTAAAGTCAGAGACAGTAGCTCATCTGCTGCTGCACAGTTTGTGTTCCTCTAGTTCTTCACCAGTGGACACAGGACACTGACTCTATCAGATGGTACTTGTGATGAGGTAACCTATCATAAGAAAATAAGAAATGATGTTCTGATTCTTCAAGAACTTAGAACATCTTAGAACATCTGGACTTCCTGCGCTGACCACAGCAGCCACTGAGCAGCAGTAACTTAGTACAGTGTTTAGTTAATATAGTAATTTCTCGTAATCAGATTTATAGATCATATCAAACAAAGTATCTCAGCATGAAATGCAATAACAGTACCTGCTCTGTGGTGGTCCTGTGGGGGTCCTGACCATGCAGAACACACTAACACACCGCCGCCATGTCACTAACCGATGAAGCACAGGATAAGGGGCTTAGCGATGTTGTGAACATCAGTGATATCTTCTAGTACACACAGTGGAGTCACATTATTATGACCACCGCAGATGGACTGGGAGACTCAGTAAGGTCCTGGTAGGAGGTCACAGGTATCTGGAGGTATCATGCTGACTGCAGTGCATCCCACAGCTGAGGGAGGGAGCATGGAGGAGGATCCATAGAGCCAACACCACCGTCCAGGTGGTCCCACAGATGCTCAATTGGGTTCAAGCCTGAGGAATTAGGGGTCCAGGGTAGTACTTGGAGGTCTAGCACCGTCTTACAAACTCACCATAATAGGAAGGAATGGAGAATCTTTCTCTGATGGTGAGTTTCTCAGCAGTGACACTGATTTGGTGGTGGTGGTGTGTTGGTGTGTGTTGTGCTGGTGTGAGTGGATCAGACACAGCAGTGCTGCTGCTGGAGTGTTTAAACATCTCAGCGTAACTGCTTAGTGATTAGCATAGCCACCTCATAACTGGCTCTGGTCAGGTTCTCCTGAAGAACAGTTGCTGCTGTGAGACCAGGTGTCTCTGTCCTCTCGTCCCCTGAGCATTTACTGTAATGTCCACACTTTGTTTCATAATGTCTCTTCATGTTTAACCAAGTAGTCCGCTCAGCCCAGTGGGACATAAACAGGGGCTGCACTGTGACTCAGGGGGCATCTGTGAAACTTTCCTAGCTTGGCTAATCTGTATGACCAGTCATGTGTGTTAGTCATGCTAGTCTGGCAGCTGAGATAAGCTATGCTAGTTCCGGTTTGGACCCACTTTGTAGTTTCTTTGTAAGTTGGCGTCCTGTATCTACTGGATTCTCAGATTCTTGTCTGGAGATTGTGATGGTTTTAGTTTTAAGATGACTCTCAGCGTGAAATGCAGTAATAACTGGAAGGATGGTTGGGCAGTTTAAGCAGTGTGAGGAACGAGGGATGAATAAACGACAGGTAGAGGGGTGAGGGTCAGTGTGTTTGGGGACCCATTCTGAGTAAGTTCAGTGTGGCAGTCTGGAGGCTGTAGGTTGTACAAAACCATGAGGTTTGGGGGGTGTGAGTGAAAATGAATGGGACTCTATTGAGGAGAAAAAGGGGGATGGAAAACGACAAACAGACGAGTGGGGGTCAAACCAACACTGCAGTCGTAGTTGGGGGTCTGCTCTGAGTCAGTGTATGCAGTGTATCAAAAAGCTGTACACAAGCCGGAATCACACAGTCAGACCAGACCATCTGGAGCTGGAACTGATTTGATCCCCATAATTATACTAAATACAGGATCTCAGGAAATGTCTGGACAGGCCAGATGCAGACAGCTAGATGATGTCATGGCTTTTAGATGATTCATCTTAAGTGTCGACGTTATAACTTTTGTTTTAAACAATTTTATTGTCTGGGCTGATGATTATGCTCACTTTACATCCTGTTTCCTGAATGTATCATCTCTGTCTGGAGGAAAAACAGTAACTTTACAGGAGAGAACAAAAACATTCTTAACTTTCAGTGTAAGTGAATGTAAGGAGGTTTCATTCTGAGCAATTGTGGAGCATTTCTATTGGTCCATTCATCATGAAACTCTCTCAGGATGAGAAGAACAGCTGTCGACAGGAATGAAGTTGGGCAGTGACGATCTCTTCACTCAGTGTGATCTGCCTGTGTGGTGTAATTCAGCTGATTACAGTCACTAACAGTGAACACACGGTGTGTAGGGGTACGGTAGATGTTATTATAAGAAGATTATAACAGTCTTATGAAGAGAAATAGAAGGTAAGGTTGTTTGTATTGTGGGTTGCAGTGTCTCTCCTTTAAGTCAGATTCAACATCTGGGGGTCATTTCTGGGTCCACTCTGTCTTTTAGACCCCAAATCAGTCTGTTTCCACCTGAAGACCATCACTAAGATCTGTCTTCTTACTCTCCGTCACTGCTGTTCAGAGTATTATTACTGTAACCTCTACGACTGACCACTGCAGTGCTGGGACACGTGAACACCTGCTCAGGTACACACTTCAGCTGCAGAGGTTCACACCTGTACTAGATCCTGAGAGCCCTTCAGTCCAACATTGAAACATCTTCATTAAGTCCCAGTGCAGTGCAGTGTACTATATACTGTATACGGCTTGTGTTAGTGGACGCTGCCCACAGGACACTGTTGTCTGGATAGTTTTGGTTGGTGGACAATTCTCAGTCCAGCAGTGACACTGATCCACTCACACCAGCACAACACACACTACTAACACACCACCACCACGTTAGTGTCACTGCAGTGCTGAGAAAGACCCACCTCCCTAATAGTATATGCTCTGTGGTGGTCCTGATCATGCCAGGTGAAGGTAGTGTTACAGTTTACCTGTACACAGGTAGGTGAAGGTAGTGTAACAGTTTACCTGTACACAGGTAGGTGAAGGTAGTGTAACAGTTTACCTGTACGCAGGTAGGTGAAGGTAGTGTTACAGTTTACCTGTACACAGGTAGGTGAAGGTAGTGTAACAGTTTACCTGTATACAGGTAGGTGGAGGTAGTGTTACAGTTTACCTGTACACAGGTAGGTGAAGGTAGTGTTACAGTTTACCTGTACACAGGTAGGTGAAGGTAGTGTTACAGTTTACCTGTACACAGGTAGGTGAAGGTAGTGTAACAGTTTACCTGTACACAGGTAGGTGAAGGTAGTGTTACAGTTTACCTGTACACAGGTAGGTGGAGGTAGTGTTACAGTTTACCTGTACACAGGTAGGTGAAGGTAGTGTTACAGTTTACCTGTACACAGGTAGGTGAAGGTAGTGTTACAGTTTCCCTGTACACAGGTAGGTGAAGGTAGTGTAACAGTTTACCTGTACACAGGTAGGCGAAGGTAGTGTAACAGTTTACCTGTACACAGGTAGGCGAAGGTAGTGTTACAGTTTACCTGTATACAGGTAGGTGGAGGTAGTGTTACAGTTTACCTGTACACAGGTAGGTGAAGGTAGTGTTACAGTTTACCTGTACACAGGTAGGTGAAGGTAGTGTTACAGTTTACCTGTACACAGGTAGGTGAAGGTAGTGTTACAGTTTACCTGTACACAGGTAGGTGAAGGTAGTATTGGTATGTAGTGTGTCTCTTTAGTCACTTCTTGTCTCTGTGTGTTTTAGGAAATCTGCAGGTAAATGTCTGGAGAAGACCATGAACGTAGTGACCTCATGTCTTATTTTTCTCATTTTGTGTTTTGTCGGTGAGTTTCCACTTCACTCCTTCTGTCCACTCATCTTCTGATAACTCGACTGCTTCTGACGTGCTACCATTCAACGTTTTCATTCTCCAGGCTCTGGAGACTCTCGGATCTTCATGACCGCCAGAGTGGGTTCCTCAGCTGTTCTGCCATGTGACTGGAGGAACGTGTCCAGCCAGAGTCCTCATGTGGAGTGGCGCACCATCTCTGAGACGGTGTTTGAGCGACAGGGTGAAGATCTCTATCAGGGTGAAGGATATGAAGACCGTGTGGACGTTCCTGAAGATAAGCTGCTGAAGGGGAACTGCTCTCTGGTGCTAAAGAACATCAGACCTGATGATGCTGGAGTTTATGAAAGCTTCCTGCTGGTGAGACGAAGAAAGAGGTCCCTCAAGTCCAGAAGGGTTTTCCTTCAGAGTGTGGAGCTCTCAGTAGACGGTAAGCATCAGTAGCTCAGTAGACCAGAAGCCAGACCAGATATTTACAATTGTATGTTTGGAACACAAGCAAGACCAACACTAAACATAATACACACAGTGGAGTCACATTATTATGACCACCAGCTGATATCCAGAGTGTGTAGCACAGACAGCAGCTAGACGGACTGGGAGACTCCGTAAGGTCCTGGTAGGTGGTCACAGGTATCTGGAGGTATCATGCTGACTGCAGTGCATCCCACAGCTGCTGGAGGGAGCATGGAGGAGGATCCATAGAGCCAACACCACCATCCAGGTGGTCCCACAGATGCTCAACTTGGTTCAAGTTTGGGGAATTAGGGGTCCAGGGTAGTACTTGGAGGTCTTGATCAGCTCTTCCAACCAGTGTGGGACATTTCATGTGACGTGTCTTATTGTCTTGCTGGAAGATCTCATCCGCCCCAGAGAAGACCATCAGCATGTATGGTGTCTGTGATCTGCAAGAATGGATTCAGACCCAAATCTGTTAAGAGTGTCTTTCACCTGGAGGAGTGGCTCCAGAGAATGCCATCAGAACATTCCCCAGACCAGAACACTGACACCTACATGCTGCCTCCATCCAAAGTAGGAAGTGGTCATAATAACGTGACTCAACTCTGTAGGTTCTTTAGCATCCTCAGTGCATATGTGTTTATAGAACTACACAACACGCTGTTTAACTCCTGATGTCTTATTTTTGGGTACATCTGGCATGCTGTAGTTTCCTTTACAGCCTTTGATCTCAAGTTTAGCAGTTGTGCTGCGTAGGGCCAGAGCGGGGGACCGCGGGACTACATCACAAGGGCTCTCGTGGGGCTCAACAGGAAGTTAACATTTATTTTATTTTATTTTTTATAGTTTCCGCAAAAGAAACACCTGAAGAAAACATCCTGGAAAGACTAGCTGTAGCAGGTAAGCTAGCGTCGGACATACCCAACACCTGTACAGAGGCAGGACTTACTAGAGCGATTCTCACCAGTACTGTAACCATGGTTTCAGTTGGGTAATGACTGAGGAACAGAATAAGAAGACCAGCTTAGCTTTGATCCAAAGAAAAACATGCATCTCAGAAATGGCAACTGTACAGGAGAGCTCAAAAACCTTCTTCACTTTCAATGGAAGTCAATGGAACCAGAAATCTTTCCAATCTATTTTGGAGCATTTCTATTGGTCCATTCATGTTCATCAGGTTTAAATGATGTAGAAAAATAAAAATTAATAAAAATGGAGATACATGTTTATCATTGGACTGAATGATAATGATAATGAGTGGATTGAATGCTTGCTGCAGTTTGTGGTAATGATGTTACAGAACATGGATGTTTTGGTAGCTGCGTATCAGATAAAAGACTATAATAAATATTAACAGCTCTAACTATAAGAAATCTAAACTCTTTCAAATTGTTATTATTATTATTATTATTATTATTATTATTATTATTATTATTATTATTAATAATTATATAGCAGTATATAAGAACACCGACCTGGTTAATCCAGCACATTATACAGTCTAATTTAGTCATTCTACTGTAGGTGTGGAGGTCCTGAGAAAGCATCTGAAGGTAGTTTCAGTTCAGGTTATGTTGATGGGAAGATGAAATTTAATGTATCTGTATTCATACGAAGGTCTTTGTAATGCTACCACACAGTTCCTCACAGATTAACTCAGGCTGTTTCATCGCTGAACTCAGATTTTAAACCCCAAGGCACCTGGTAACTGACTTGTCTCTCTCTCTCTCTTTCTCTCTCTCTCTCTCTCTCTCCAGATGATGCTGGAGTGAACAGTCCTCGTCCTCAGATTCTAGCGCTTTCCCTCCTTTTAAGCTTGCTATTCTTTCTTCTTTGAGGGGAAACGCAGAACAGCGTGAGCTGGTTATACTTAGTTACATAGGACATTCATTATCATCACATACACCTATATATAGCTATTATAGTACATTCATTATCCTCATTTACACCCATATATAGCTAATATAGTACATTCATTATCATCATATACACCTATATACCTATTATAGTACATTCAGCATCATTATATACACCTGTATATGCCTATTATAGTACATTCAGCATCATTATATACACCTATATATACCCATTATAGTACATTCATTATCATCATATACACCTATATATAGCTATTATAGTACATTCATCATCATTATATACACCTATATATATCTATTATAGTACATTCATTATCATTATATACACCTATATATACCTATTATAGTACATTCATCATTATATATATATATATATATATATATATATATATATATATATATATATATATATATATTTAGTCAGAATATTAGGACCACCTCTTGTATCTGTACTCTTTGAACATGTTATCAGCTCCACAGATCATACACTTACACTTACAGACTGTAGTTCATCTAAATCTCTGTATACTTTATTACTCTGTTCTTTAATGATCTTTCAATCGTTCCAGAGGAATTTGATGATTTTATAGTTATTCTGTTCTATACATGTCTTTACCTAACTGAGCGTCCAGATAGCGGCGCTATGCTCTCAGGGCCAGTTCGCTCTCTTTTGTTTTTAGATGGAGTGAAGCAGTGAAGAACTGATTGCTTTTGTTTTTGTTTTGGTTTACATGTCCAGCAACTTCAGCGCGTCACACAGTTTCATGTTAAAACGTAAAAAAGCACTTTTACTGAGAGTAAGATGTCGTTTACAGCCAGAGTTTATCATTCAGGCTCGTCCAGTGTCATCACTGTTGTTGTGACGGGTCTGGATTTGTATTTAGAATGTTGACCTGCAGACGAGCTCCTTTATGGAACATGTTCAAGTGGAGTTTCTGCAAAATGTGAATTTATTAGAGTTCAGTTTGAAGTGTAGCAACATGAATTATGATGAATGTTAAAGAAGCTTTATTAAAATAACCATGTCACAGTTACTGCTATATCAGCTGGCAGCTCTGATGCTAATACGTTTCTATTATTGTCTATAAAAAGTGGTGTATGAATAAATTGATGTTGGTCATGTGTGATTATTACGAGGTATAAACTGCAGAGTGGGGATACTCCTGGAGAATATTAAGGGGCTGAATGACCAGGATGACCCGATTACCAAAAACTTATGGGTTATAGTGTGGTGGGGAACAGGGACACAGACAGAGACAGGGACTGAAACAAACACTGTGACAGGGACCAACACAAAACCAGGAACAGGAGACAGGACAGGACCAGAAACATGATGAGGAACAACAACAGGACAAGGAACAGAACGTGACCGAACCCCCTTAAAAGCGCAGCTCCAGAGGGGCGAAAGTAAAAGGGGCCTAGGAGTCCGTCTTAAGGTGGGGGGCAGCAAAAAAACAAAAAAAACAACAGCAGCAAACTGGACATGAGACTGAACGGGTGACTGAACTGGGAACAGGACAGAAGAACTAACATGAGACTGGGCAGTTGAACGAACACGGGACTCGACTGGGAATGGAACTGAAGACTGGACTGGGGACGCAACAGGGGACGAGAACAGTGACAACAGGGGTACAGGAACGGAACCAGTTACTGGGACAGGGACGGACAGACTAACGGGAACAGGAACAGAAAAACCTAAAGAACAGAGGGGACACAGACAGAGACAGGGACTGAAACAAACACTGTGATGGGGACCAACACAAAACCAGGAACAGGAGACAGGACAGGACCAGAAACATGACGAGAACAAAAACAGGACAAGAAACAGAAACCGGAGAGGCATGGGGAACAGTCATAGGGGCGACCCGGAGAACAACCCCAGGTGCAGGAACAGTCCGGGACAGCCTGGGGCGCAGAGTCAGAAGCCGCCCGGGAAACATGCCGGGAAGCCCAACTGCAGCCACACCAATCGCTGATGTCTACAATTGATGTCTACGGGGGCAGCGGTCGCTGCAACGGCATCCATGGGGGCTGCGGGCGGGGCAGAAGTGTCTCCGCTCCAGAGCAATAGGTGGCGCCGAAGTGTCAGCGGGGTTTGAGAAGGGTCCGCGTGGCTGCGACTCAGACAAACAAAACCACATGGCGAAAAACATAAACACAGACACATGGGACACAGAAAGGACAGCAGCAATGATTTCATGGACTTTTTCAATAGCAAAATCGAGAATATTAGACAAAAAGTTCTACCCTCCAGTTCGCCTACCAGCCTCGTCTGGGAGTGGAAGATGCCATCATCTACCTGCTGAACCGAGTCTACGCTCACCTGGATAAGCCAGGCAGCACTGTGAGGATCATGTTCTTTGACTTCTCCAGTGCATTTAACACCATCCAGCCTGCTCTTCTGGGTGACAAGCTGAACGTGATGCAGGTAGACGCCTCCCTTGTGTCCTGGATTGTTGACTACCTGACTGGCAGACCACAGTATGTACATCTGCAGCACTGTGTGTCGGACAGAGTGGTCAGCAACACTGGAGCCCCCCAGGGAACTGTCCTCTCTCCCTTCCTCTTCACCCTCTACACCACTGATTTCAACTACTGCTCAGAGACCTGCCACCTCCAGAAGTTCTCTGATGACTCTGCACTAGTTGGATGTATCAGCAGGGGTGATGAAGATGAGTACAGGGCGACGGTGAACAACTTTGTTGCGTGGTGTGAGCTGAACCATCTGCAGCTCAACCTGACAAAGACAAAGGAGCTGGTGGTGGACCTGAGGAGGGACAAAACACAGGTGACCCCTGTTTCCATCATGCTGAGGATCTTTTATGAGGCTGTAGTTGCCAGTGCCATCCTATACGCTGTTGCATGCTGGGACAGCAGGCTGAGGGTGGCAGACGCCAACAGACTTGATAAACTGATCCGCAGAGCCAGTGATGTTGTGGGTGGAGCTGGACTCACTGACAGCAGTGTCTGAGAGGAGGACGCTGTCTAAGCTGCAGGCCATCATGGAGAATGGCTCCCACCCTCTTTATCACACAGTGAGGAGACGCAGGAGCACATTCAGTTCAAGACTCATTCAGCCAACATGCACTACAGACACCACAGGAGGTCATTCCTACCATCAGACTTTATAACTCCTCCCTTAACGTACAACACCTCTCACACGTACAGTGATACCAGTAGAACAATAATTTAATTCTGTATATAAGAACTCAAATGTGCAATAACTTTCCTACCTCTAAACTCTTACTGCTGTATACAGTATATCTGTACTTATTATAGACACAGTCACTTTACATTTTATTCTTCTATTGTAATATAAGACTTTATATATGTGCCACAGTCACTTTATATTTTATTCTTCTATTGTATTATAAGACTTTATATATGTGTACATATTACAAATTCAATAAAGGGATCAATAAAGTATTTCTGATTCTGATTCTGATTTTCTAAAGGAAAGGCAGGATGGTTGCGCATAAATGACAAAAAGTGCAGGTCAGTATGTGTGTGGAGTAGAGGTTGGGGATCCGAGTGAGTAGAGGCAGTTTGGAGGCTGTTAGGGTTCAGCTGAAAATGAATGGGATCCTATAGGAGGAATGAGGGAAGAATAAAGGGTTAAAAATGTGTGTGTTTGATGAGGACCCCAACTCACCCCAGGTGTATAAAACCTGATGTATTTTCTTTGATCTTCAGTTGTGACTGCAGCTTTAACTCAAGCTTAAATAAGAGAAGCCTCCATATCAACTACCAATCCTGCTTCAGATACAATATCCATCCATCCATCCATCCATCATCTTCTGCTTTATCCCAATAGTCTAAGCCAATCCCAGTGTCTTCAGGTGAGCGGGGCACACCATGGACAGGTCACCAGTCCATCGCATGACCAACACACACTCACACCTACGGGCAGTTTAGAGTGAGGATCCTAACATACATGTGTTTGGACTGTGGGAGGAAACCGGAGTACCCGGAGGAACCCACTCAAGCACGGAGAGAACATACACACTCCACACAGAACCACCCGGACCGGGAATCCAACCCAGATCATCTTACTGTGACCACTACACCACTGGGTTTTTCATTGGACAGCAATGTTATACATGTACCTCTAAGTAAACCTCATACAGGCAGCTGCCGATCATATCATCTTATCAACAGGGACTTTTTGGGATAAGAAAAAAAAACAAAAACAGGAAAAGGAGGAGACAAGCACCAGCAGTACCAGCAGTGCCAGCAGTATCAGTACAAGCAGTACAAGCTGTGTAAGTATCACTGACTCTGTATCAGCTGTGTAAGTATCACTGACACTGTATCAGCTGTGTAAGTATGACTGACTCTGGATCAGCTGTGTGAGTATCACTGACTGTATCAGCTGTGTGAGTATCACTGACTCTGTATCAGCTGTGTAAATATCACTGACACTGGATCAGCTGTGTGAGTATCACTGACTGTATCAGCTGTGTGAGTATCACTGACTCTGTATCAGCTGTGTAAATATCACTGACACTGGATCAGCTGTGTGAGTATCACTGACTGTATCAGCTGGGTAAGTATCACTGACTCTGTATCAGCTGTGTAAGTACCACTGACTCTGGATTAGCTGTGTAAGTATCAGCTGTGTAGGTATCACTGACACTGGATCAGCTGTGTAAGTATCACTGACTCTGTATCAGCTGTGTAAGTATCACTGACTCTGGATCAGCTGTGTAAATATCACTGACACTGGATCAGCTGTGTAAGTATCACTGACTCTGGATCATCTGTGTAAGTAGCAGTGTTCTCTCCTCATCTCTCCTCATAAAACAGATTACTGAGACGCTCTAGTTAGAGAGAGACTGTGTCATGGCTTGTTCCCCCCACTGCAGCACGCCACCGGTGGTTTAGCTAGTTAAAAATCTGCTAGCATAAATGCTAATGGCTTGAGTATAAACTGTAAATGGTGAAGGACTCGTTACAGAGTTGATAATAAAATACTGTTTTGTGTGATTATATGACCAGAAATACATAAATACATAAAACTCCAGAGAGAATCAAAATAACTCACATTTTAAAACCACTTCACTGCTCCTAGATTAGCCTGCGCTGCATCATGGGATTGTCTTAGCGGCTGAGGGAGCGTTCGATGCTTCCTTAAAATCAGGACTAAATAAGGTTCCTCAGGAGACAGCATGTTAATTGGGACAGACTACATGTCGGGAGAGCATACTATGGCGTAAAATGCTGCCTATGTAGGAGCTCACTAGGTTTAGAGACAGACCCTATATACTCAAATGTAAAAGTAGGAATGTAACTCAGTGAGAATGTGATTCTCTGTAATGAGTACAGACACACGCTGAATGTACAGTCTCACACACATCCTCACAATCATGGTTTTTCGGACTGATTCAGATCTGAAAAACACTTTTTCCACAGCATTCTTTTTCAAACTTTAGGAAAACATGCTTCAACGTCTGTGTAGGCTGAAACCACGCCTGACTTTAGCCATATTTCCAGCACAACACAATGCCGTTTGATGCTCACTGATTATATAATTAGCTGACTGGAAGCTAATAAAACGGAAAATGAGTGTCATAGGATAGACCTTTGACGTACACCACAGCAAATCTCAATCTTTCCAGACATACATGTGTCTGTTAGTATTCAGAATAATGTATTTGAATAACGTGTTTGCACACAGAGGAATTAGATCATTTATTATTTATTATATTATATTTACTAAATGTAGGTATTGTGATATAAACTGAGTTACAGTTTATCATTAGGTTGATTGTATAACTGTAAATGTAGGTATTGTACATAAACTGAGTTACAGTTTCTCATTAGGTTGAATGTATAACTCTAAATGTAGGTATTGTATATAAACTGAGTTACAGTTTCTCATTAGGTTGAATGTATAACTCTAAATGTGGGTACTGTATATAAACTGAGTTACAGTTTATCATTAGGTTGATTGTATAACTGTAAATGTAGGTATTTTACATAAACTGAGTTACTGTTTCTCATTAGGTTGAATGTATAACTCTAAATGTAGGTATTGTATATAAACTGAGTTACAGTTTCTCATTAGGTTGAATGTATAACTCTAAATGTAGGTACTGTATATGAACTGAGTTACAGTTTCTCATTAGGTTGATTGTATAACTGTAAATGTAGGTGTTGTGATATGAACTGAGTTACAGTTTATCATTAGGTTGAATGTATAACTCTTGCGTAGGTCACAGTGTCCAAAGCAGGCACTGAGGTTCTCGCAGTAGATGCTCTGGGCTCTGTTTGGTGTCCAAGGCTGGCATAGTGCAGGTCTTTCTCCTGTAGAGACACAAAATAATCAAACTTTTATATTGTTACAGAGAACAAGCATAAAGAATCAGATTTAAAATAATTTTTAAAAAATGATCAATATTTAGTCTTCGCAACAGTTCCAGTGGTGTAGATAGTTTGTGTTGGAAAATGTTTCTGGTACCTCAGATGTGTCTCTGGTGTTTCCACAGCACCTGCCTGAGCCTGACGTTCCTGAAATACAATTCAGTTCCACAGTTTATTGTCAGAATCGTCAAGATTCCTTATATTTTTAAATTAATCTTGCATAGTATGAAGACACCATGTCAGTTTACCTAAACAGTATATCAGTTTCTCTCATTTGATTACTTCTTCAACATCCGGTGTAATCATTTGAAGTAGTACATGAGTTAACAGACAGTCTAACTATGTTACACAGAAATACCTAATGAACCAATGGCTCCCAGTCTTGATCCTGGAGGTACTGGGGCATACTATAAACCAAGATTATTATTAGTATTACTATTGGTATCATTAATAATAATAATAATAATAATAATAATAATAATAATAATAATAATTGCTATAGCCCTGGTTATGATACTATATTGAGCTTATTAAAAGATAGGTACATTATTGTTCATCATGGTAAAAACATTGTAAATGTGCTCTGGAAGGTGGTGTGAACACTGGATTTAAGATGTGTTTCTTAATTTTCCATGTGTTTTTATCTATATATTATATTATATCACATTATGTTTGGACAATTAGCAAAATGTAAAGAAATGTCAATCAAGATGGAATGCAATGATTTGCAAATCCCATTTTTCATTCACAATAGAACATAAAACACATAAGATGCTAGAAGTTACTGGATGCTTGTCACCTTTGAGTCAGGGATGATTCTACACTGGAAATCACTGAATGGGGTTTAGAAATACTTTCAGAACCTTCCCACACTTTTACAGACTGTTGTTAAAAGAAGAGATGATGCTACACGATGGAAGACTTGATTCTGTCCCAACTTTTTGGAGATGTGTTGCTGCATCAAGTTCTAAACAAGGTAATAACTTTCATGATTTGATTTATAACTAGAAAGGATTGTTATGGTTATGCACTGCAAAGCTTTTAGCTTTCTGCAAGATCTTCACTGCATAACTTGTCTCTCAGTTTTTGAAATATCACCACCGTTCCAGCTCCAGATTGTCTGGTCTGATTGTGTTATTCGGGATGGTAAACATCTTTTTGATTGGATGCACAGATTCTGGAAAACAACATTTTTTTCTGGATTTTTCCCATAGAGAAAGAATAGGATAGAAAAGTGCACACCAAGCTACTGAACTTCTGCTTGACCCACAGACACCGTTTCACATACACTGACTCAGGACAGACCCCCGACCACGACTGCAGTGTTGGTTTGACCTACACTCGTTTGTTTGTTGCTTTTTCTATTCTATTCCTATTGGCCAAACCCAAACATCATGGTTTCGTTAAACCTACAGCTTCCTAACTGCCTGTACTCACTCAGAGAAGATCTTCAAACACCCTGACCTGCACTCCTTTACTTGCCGTTTATTCATCCCTCGTTCCTCACACTGCTTAAGCTGCACAACAATCCTGCGTTTTCTTCAGGAAGTACGCTTTTCTAGTATTAATCAAAGTTGTTTTTTTTCTGTTTTGTTATTATTTATTTATTTATTTATTTGTAGCACTGTTTTCTTTTAGAAACAAGAGGCAAGATCGATGTGAATAGCTCTCACCTTGCGCTCGCCAACAGAACACACAGATACAGATGATGTTCATCAGAACACAGAACATGAAGACACACATTAGGAACATAATCATCATCCAGGAGATTCCACATCCTGGAAACCGTATGGAATGCTGAGTTATGTTATCCGGTAGGTCAAGCTCCTGATTCTCATCATCTAAAACACAAAACCACAAAGTCTAGTTTGAGTTAAAAAATGAAACTGTACTGGACGCCAGGCATCTTTTTCATATCACCATTTGTTTTTACCACACCCCCGAAAGTGGAACCAATAACACGTAAGTGAGGATCTAACGAGGTGTGTTTCTATGAAATGAGAAAGCACTAAACTATGCATTTACACATTCATAACTGTAAATAAATATGTAACAATAATAACAGTCAATATGTGGGTTCCGAGCACTATTTGGCAGGCGGGTCCCCACATGGCAACTTGAGAAACCTAAGCTGTTTATCTGATTAATAAGTGTATTGTCACCAGTAAGAACATCAGATCTGATTAGAACAGATGTAAATAATCATGCCTACAATACAAAGTAACATGAATATGTTATTGTGAAGAGAAGTAGATCATATCTTGAGCTCCAGTTTGAAGAACCAAGTGTAGTTCCAGATTTCTCCTGGACGCCCCAGACATTGTATGAATGTATTCAGTTCTTTCAGCAGCAATCTTGATTTAGCTTAATGAAGTACTGAGCAGTCAAAGCAGGTATTAGATGAGAAATGTAGTGCTGCCAAATGTGTTGGAGTTAAATCATACATTTCCAAAAACAGATACTAAAGTAAAGCACAGATGCTCGACACATGTACTTACATACAATACTTCATGAATGTACTTCAGCCCTTGCAATGACATGCCATTCAAAGTTACACATGACTGACCAGAAACCTGATTGGCTCATGATGGACTGTCATTGGATAATGCTATAAACTCTTATGTAAATGTATACATGGATGTATTATCAAAACTAACACTGACCTGCAAAGTTCAGCCTGATGGCTCTTCCAAACCGAGTGGGCTTTGTGTTGTCTCGTCCTCCGCAGTAATACAGACCCAGATCCGTCTCATTAACTCTAATAATCACTAAATCTACTGTACTGGTGTTGTCAGTTTCATCATAGTGACTCTCATCCACATTATAATTTAGAGAAAATGATTTATTCAGTTTCCCTTTTACTGCAGAAACCAGCAGCTTCATCTCCTCTGAGCTCTGGTGATACCACCATATCTCATAATTCACAGTGATGTCACAGTGCAGGGTGATGTTTTCTCCAGGACTGACAGATCTGAGATCAGTTCTCTGAGGAAGACAGAGCCTGAAAGTTCCTGAAAGAATAAGAGAACATTAAGAAAGTCGGGTAATCAGCCAAGATCGGACCTCCTTGTTAAAAAGTCAATCCTTCGGGCTTCAAGTACAGCTCGGCTTGACCCGCCATCACTTAAGATTCATGGAAGACATATAACAAAACGCTTCTCTGTCCTGGCACCCAGATGGTGGAATGAACTTCCACTGGCTGTCCGAACAGCGAACTCTCTCGCGGTCTTCAAACGCAGACTGAAGACCACTGTCTCTTTGTAAAGCACTTATAATCACTAATATACTAAAGTACTGGTATAAACTGTAATTGCACTTTATCTTCTAGGAGCACTGGCTAAGTAATGCACTTGTACTGTATGTAGTCTTGTATTTGTTCTCTTCTCTGTAGGTGTTCCAGTCTGGCTAGGTATTGCATTGTCTTGTTTCTAGGTATCAGCACTGGCCCTGTGTTTATGGCAGTGTTTGAGTATAGAGTGGTTTGGACTTAATCCTGTTGTACTAGATAGAGATTCATACTCTAACCAACACTAAGCACTTTTGTAAGTCGCTCTGGATAAGAGCGTCTGCTAAATGCCATAAATGTAAATGTATTCTGATTTTGGCTCGTGTTGGAGTTTTGAGGTAAGTCAGTTGAGGCAGGTAAGTGCGCTCGTGCTGTATTTCAATGCTTTTGCTATCTGAGCCAAAATGTCATATTGTAATTATGCAAGACTCGAGAGTTACGTCCCAAATCCCTCAGCCAGCATTTTCTGCAGGGGGTCACTATAGAGCTTGACCAGAGGCTGCATTAACCCAAGATCCCATCTTTTGTTTAGTTAAGATCTGACAGGTTTATGGTAGATTTTATTCAAGCATTGATCATCTTAATTCTGGGATTATATCTGATCTTTCAGATCTTATCTCAAATTAAGTAATCCTAAACTGCTTAATTGAGGTTAGTAATTGGCTGTTATTGGGACCACCGAGACACACACAGCTGAAACATGAAAATGTGAGTTAGGCTGGGATCAGACGATCCGAATTCAGCCCAGACACAGTTCTGTCATAGCCATGCTGTTAACAGATCATTGAAAAAAACAGCAATGTGGCATCTGAGATTCTTCACAACACCTGGTCTAGGAAGCAGAGCTGGATAGTAAGGGAGCTCATGTATGTCATGTCGGGCAGGTGAGGAGACGGAGGAATAGGCAGGATGGATGGGCAGACGCAAACGTAAGTTTAGACAGATTTAATAAAAAATTAAACAAAACAGAAAGCATATAAAAAATAACCAAACAGGAAACAGTGAGGAAGCCAGAGATCAACAACACAGGAACCACGGAAACTAACCACAAGACAGGGAGCAAAACAGCGGCAATATATACACAGGATAGCTAGAGGGAACAAGAGACACCTGAGAACAGATGGAAAACAGGTGAGGGGCGGAGACAAGGGAGCACATGACCAAAACTAATAGAACCACATGGCGAAAAAACGTAAACACAAGCACATGGGACAAACTAGGGAATGTAAACAAAGACAGACAGGCAGGAAAACAGGAAAACCCCCTTAAAGCACAGCTCCAGAGTCAAAAAGTCAAAAGGAACCAGAACATTTTCCAAGATATTTTGGAGCATTGCTATTGGTCCATTCATCTGGAATTTTTCACACAATGTTAACGACCACTGATGCATTTAAATGATGAAGAAAGAATATTTGAACTACAGCAGTCGTTTCCTCGGTTACAGATATTGTGTCTACAGTATCTGGGATTTGTTGAACACCAGATCTCACAGGCAAACCCAGTATTTAGCACAATGAATAAATTAACACTATCAAGTCAGTTATAGGGAAATCGTTATGCTGCCCATCACAAAACAATATCACTGTAGCTTCAGTAGAATGTGTCTAACAGTAGAAACGGAAGTTAAAACAGAGGTTAGGATGCTGGCTGGGTTTATCCTAAAGTTACGACAGTATTTAGGATGTTTAGCCTGGTTAGGACTAGTATTGCTTTCGTATCTGGAGAAGATTGTGAATTTAAGAAATGTTGAGATGTAATAGGTTCTTTCCTAAATTCAATATTAACGAGTTCTCATAAAAGCAGGTAAGATTTCAGAATTGGGATGTTTTCTATTTACTCCTGGAGGATAAAACATGTTTTCCTTGCTGTGGTAGGTCCTACTGCCAACAACGCATTCAGATATAAGTACTGCACATGTATTGTATGCATCCAATAAGCATCTGCAATACCAATCTTGACCTTCAGGGTGAGGGTGGTCACTAACAGCTGTTAACTAACACTAAGAACTGCTCATTACTGTCCAGTACTCTGCTGATACTCACCAAACAGAAGCTGGAGAAACACAAACAGCAGCTTAGCCATTTCTCACAAAGCTCCTCCAGCAGTCTTCAGTAGGGTAACCAGGTCGAACAGTTTATATGTTTACATTGTGTGATGGTGGGTCAGATGGAATTTTTCAGTTTCTAGACTGAGTTTCAAATCAGTTTTGAAAGCTGGACCACAAAGTCACTGCATCCTCTTCCTGACATCACTAACCTTACCACCAGCCTGACAACACATTTAACCATTTAAAGCACACGCTACGCAAACACCTTCTAATGTACAACATGACCCGTATTCATTTCCTATGTTATTGTATGTACTGCTGATTGTCTCTATGGTAAATCTATTAAAATCAGTTTATTTGATTATTTAATGTTCCAACTGTTCATTAAAAATCTTGTTTTTGATCATAAATCATTATTTTAATTCTTATTTATTTATTTGTGTTTTCTAAATATGTTCCCGACTGCAAATGTTTACAAACATCAACAGTTCCCATCAAACTCCATAGTGAAGGGTTAGTAAGTAATAGTAAGGGTTAATTCTGAGCCATGTTGTGTGATAGAAGGCAGTCATACAAACATGATTCTTATTAATAAAATAAAAGAATTAAACTGATATCAGGATTTGTGATGATCTGAAACAGGAATTCATGAAAGTTCAAATGATGAAATTAGTTTATTGCAAAGATACAGAAAATCAAATCTCAGTCAGGTTGTTGGATTAGTGCTAATAAACTAGATGTACACAGAGTCTAGATGTACACAGTACACATTTAGTGTGGTCACTAACGGAGCCCAAGCTCAGAACAAGAACACACAAACCCCACAACAGAGGGTCACTCTGGTCTACGGGACAGGAGACAATCCCAGCATCATCAGGTGAAGGCCAGGTACACCATGGACAGTTCATCGGTCCATGACATGGTCAACTCACACACACTCTCACCTACGGTCAGTTTAGAGTGAGGATCCTAACATGCATGTGTTTGGACTGTGGGAGGAAACCGGAGTACCCAGAGGAACCCAGAGGAACCCACTCAAGCACGGAGAGAACATACACACTCCACACAGAACCACCCGGACCGGGAATCCAACCCAGATTATCTTACTGTGAGGAGACAGTGCTAAAAATAAGAATAAAAAAATTAAATATACATAAATATAGAAATTTAACAGGAAGTAGGAAACAGGAAGTAATAACTAAGAAATTGTAAAGAAAATAATAATAATAATAATAATAATAATAATAATAATAATAGTTTGGTCATTTGTGCTATTTTCAGGGAACATTGTTGTGATATATGATGGTATACGGCCAGAAAGTGCTTTAAAGATAAAATAAACCAATGTGTTTCTGGATGCACAGCAAGAGAAGACCACCCAACCTGTTGATATAGTAAACAGTGATGTGAGCTGTAGGGGTCACCAGTAATGGATCTTAAAGCTGATTGATATATAGAGTCTAATGTGTGGCTGCAGATGCATGTCTGTAGATTACATCACCGTAATCCAGCACAGACAGCAGTGCTGCTTCTACAATCTTCTTTCTTTCCATACAGGAAGCCAAGTTTTTACCTCAGCTTACCTGTAAAGACTGTAAACACGTTTACCTGCTGTTTAAAAGTACATTAGTCATCCAGCCATATGTCCAGTACTTACATTCACTGACTCTTTCCACGTCAGATCTTTCTTTCTTTGACATTTCAAAGTTAGAGAACAATCACAGGAAATTGGGCCTCACACTGCTACTGAAGTGTCAACGCTTTTCGTTTTCTGTGAAAGAATGTACTTACAATAAATCACGCTTACTCACATACACACGTGTCACACCAACATCCACAGCAATGTGCTATATCTACGTTTTTTACAAGTACATTAAAAATTATGAACTATTTTATACAGCGTCCATATGGCAGTTAAAACATCTACTGGTAGATTTTCTGTCCTTTTTTGTCTTTGCAGCACAAACATCTTCTAAAATTGGAGAAAAACAACATGTCGTACGAGGGGCATGGCGTGAACAATAAGAATGTTTGATTGGATAATTACTGCAGTGATTAATGTTTTTCAGCTGGAACAGATGCTGTGAGTACTCACTGTGTTTCAGAGGGTTAAATTATTGTCCTGCATCAAGCAAATAAAACAACTATGGAGAGGCTGAATGACTGGAATTTGGTTCAGAACTGACCAGCACACTATTAACACCTGGAGGGAGAATCTCAACCTCACATAGAAAAAAACTGTGATCTCTTACAAGGCCAGAGATCTCTTACACAATCAGAGATTTAGTAAACGATCAGAGATCTCTTACAAGGCCAGAGATCTCTTACAAGGCCAAAGATCTCTTACACAATCAGAGATTTAGAAAACGATCAGAGATCTCTTACAAGGCCAGAGATCTCTTACACAATCAGAGATTTAGAAAACGATCAGAGAACTCTTACAAGGCCAGAGATCTCTTACAAGGCCAAAGATCTCTTACACAATCAGAGATTTAGAAAACGATCAGAGATCTCTTTCGAGGCCAGAGATCTTTTACAAGGCCAGAGATCTCTTACACAATCAGAGATTTAGAAAACAATCAGAGATCTCTTACCAGGCCAGAGATCTCTTACAAGGCCAGAGATCTCTTACACAATCAGAGATTTAGTAAACGATCAGAGAACTCTTACAAGGCCAGAGATCTCTTACAAGGCCAAAGATCTCTTACACAATCAGAGATTTAGAAAACGATCAGAGATCTCTTTCGAGGCCAGAGATCTTTTACAAGGCCAGAGATCTCTTACACAATCAGAGATTTAGAAAACAATCAGAGATCTCTTACCAGGCCAGAGATCTCTTACACAGAGATTTAGAAAACGATCAGAGAACTCTTACAAGGCCAGAGATCTCTTACAAGGCCAAAGATCTCTTACACAATCAGAGATTTAGAAAACGATCAGAGATCTCTTTCGAGGCCAGAGATCTTTTACAAGGCCAGAGATCTCTTACACAATCAGAGATTTAGAAAACAATCAGAGATCTCTTACCAGGCCAGAGATCTCTTACACAGAGATTTAGAAAACGATCAGAGATCTCTTACAAGGTCAGAGATCTCTTACACAATCAGAGATTTAGAAAACAATCAGAGATCTCTTACCAGGCCAGAGATCTCTTACACAATCAGAGATTCAGAAAACGATCAAAGATCTCTTACAAGGCCAGAGATCTCTTACACAATCAGAGATTTAGAAAACGATCAGAGATCTCTTACAAGGCCAGAGATCTCTTACACAATCAGAGATTTAGTAAACGATCAGAGATCTCTTACAAGGCCAGATATCTCTTACAAGGCCAAAGATCTCTTACGCAATCAGAGATTTAGTAAACGATCAGAGATCTCTTAGAATGCCAGAGATCTCTTACAAGGTCAAAGATCTCTCACACAATCAGAGATTTAGTAAACGATCAGAGATCTCTTACAAGGCCAGAGATCTCTTAGAAGGCCAGAGATCTCTTACAACGCCAAAGATCTCTCACACAATCAGAGATTTAGTAAACGATCAGAGATCTCTTACACAATCAGAGATTTAGAAAACGATCAGAGATCTCTTACAAGGCCAGAGATCTCTTACAGGGCCAGAGATCTCTCACACAATCAGAGATTTAGAAAACGATCAGAGATCTCTTAC
Source organism: Megaleporinus macrocephalus (assembly GCA_021613375.1). NCBI lineage: Eukaryota > Metazoa > Chordata > Actinopteri > Characiformes > Anostomidae > Megaleporinus > Megaleporinus macrocephalus. The sequence goes on along the minus strand of CM038702.1, from coordinate 68,729,040 downwards.
AAGGCCAGAGATCTCTTACAAGGCCAGAGATCTCTCACACAATCAGAGATTTAGAAAACGATCAGAGATCTCTTACAAGGCCAGAGATCTCTTACAAGGCCAGACTTATTGGGCTCAGATTGTAAAAGAGTAGTTCAGGGAACACGAGGGGTAATTCATGAGATCAAAGCTAAAGGGGGTCCAACGAAATATTAGTGTGATGTTTTTGGCCAAGCAGTCTATTTTTGAAGTGAAATCATTTTGTCTGAATATTTCACAGCTGTGTGTCACTAATTTACATCTCGCTGGTCGTGTAACAGCGTTTGGTCTACTGGATATGCAAAAGCAGAGTGGCATAACAAGCCCCCCTGAGACCCCTGGGACTCTGGGGTAAATTTCAGTTGCACAGATGTTTCTCTTTGAGTTTTTTTTTTGTCTGAATTAACCATCTGAGCGTTCTTCTCCTTCCTCTTCTGAGAAAAGTCTTTGGCCATTCTCAGAGCTTTGTTCCAGAGAAGATGTTGGCGGTTCTGGGTTGTGACTTCATTACATGGAAGGGTGGAATTCTGACTGGGCCAGTGTGAGCTCCGAGATTTCTCCAGATCGGTCAAGATTCCTTCGGAGTCTGCACTGGATTTTGTTGAGTGTTTTAGTGCCATTGATTCTCCACTGAGCACTACTGATGAAATGCTTCAGTCGTACACTGACTGACTGTAGGTCTTTGACCAGAAAGTTCTCACTTCTCACCCTGTAACCGATGGCACTCATGGTTATGACGCTCATCTGAACCAAACAGCCAGGACCAGGATCTGGAGAACGTTCAGAATCTGACTTTGCTGAAGAGTTGTGTTGTGATTTTTTTATATACACTGGAGTGTATGTGAGACAGACGGTCAAGAATGTAGCAGAGCTTGTGGGAAGGTCATGGCTTTGTGACCCTCGTCATTTGGGGTTTTACGGCAGGCCACTCGAGGCCTGGGAACAACACCCTGCACGTGATCTTCAGAACTTCTATTCAAGAACCACTGTCCACCCCGAGTTAAGGGCTTGGCCAGGTGTACAAGGGCCAGACGGAGCAGAAAGACAATGCAGCTGAGACATGATTGAGACCAGGGTGTGAGTGCTCAAAGAAACGATACTGCAGTCTGTTACAACCCCTGTGGTAAATTTTGGCAGCGCTACTGTTTTCTTGTTCCAGGTGTAGCCAGTCAGTGTGTGATTGCCTGTGACGTCTCCCTGACCCTGATTGGTTGCCTGGTTCTCAGCGTCCTTTTAAAAGCAGATTTAAGTTTAGCAGTTCCCCAGACTGCTATCTCGCTTCTCGTATTGTTGTGACTTATCTGCCTTTGCTTGTTATTCGTGTGCTCGACCTTAGCTCTATCTTTGACTATGTTTGTGTATTTCCCCTTTTGCTCTGTTTGTTGTTTGTAAATGATTGTAAATATATATAACTTCTTGTATACATTGTTCGTAGCGTGTAGTAGGGTGTTTGACGCCATTTAGGTTTGTGTGTTCACTTTGTTTCTCCTGGTTATCACTAGTGAGGGAGTTAGGGAAGATCAGTGTCTTTTGTTTCAGTTTGTTTTGGGGAGGTAAGGTAGTGTGTGTGTGTCTCTCTCTCAGTCAGTGTTCTTTTGTTTGTTGTGTTGGCCTTGTCAACGCCTGAAGCTTAAAACACGCTGCGCAATAAAAAGAAACGAAACGAGAAACGACAGTTGTCTCATTCGCCTCTCTGTTATGGTCGGACCCTAGACCCGGCCGTAACAAGTCCAAAGAATAAAAGCTTTTTCTTTGAACTGGTCTCCCTCTTCATTCTGACAGCAAAAACAAAGGTACGACAGTGGTTACTTTCAAAACCCTCATATGAAATACACAAACATAACAAAACTGTCTTAGGTCGGGGTCTATGAGGGAGAACTTTACCACAGCGCCACTGGGGGTGCACTCTGAACACAGGCTTCGGGTCTTTTATAGGAGGTCCTCCAGGTGCTTCCAATGTGGCCTCATCAAGCCCCCGCCCGGCCACCTTGGTGGGCTTATGGCACCCTCTGTTGGCTGTTGAGGGAACTGACTGACCTCTTACAAAAACAATGTTTAAATAAGAATATTTATATAAGTGAACTGATGGTGCCGACTTAATACGTTACTTCACATCCATACACACACATACCGGCCCATCAGAAAACTTAGAACACCAACATCATTTGATAATTTATTTTTATAGCTAAGTGTGTAAACATCGTAATAAAAGCAGGTATTTTGTCAAATCTGCAACAAACTCAGCAGTTCATGCGACAGTCGTGTTTGGTTTGTTTATGTGACAATATTTATGTGTCATCTGTTGCTTTTTATGAAGCAGTGTTTCTAAACATAGGCTGTGTCTCAAATCCTACTGATCTCCTACATAGGCAGCATTTTACATCATAGTATGCGCTCCCGACATGTAGACTGTCCCAATACTTACATACCTTAAACATGCTGTCTACTGAGGAACCTTATTTAGACCTGATTTTAAGGAAGCATCAAACTCTTCCTCAGCCATTAAGACAATCCCATGATGCACTGCAGGCTAATCTAGGAGCAGTGAAGTGGTTTTAAAATGTGAGTTATTTTGATTCTCTGGAGTTTTAATGTGTTTCTGGTCATATAATCACACAGAACAGTATTTTATTATCAACTCTGTAACGAGTCCTTCACCATTTACACTTTTATACACAAGACATTAGCATTTATGCTAGCAGATTTTTAAGCCTCTGGCTATTGTTTTGGATGCCGGGTGGTAGCTTAGCAACCAAATACTATACAGTAGTGTCACGCTCTCCCTTCTCCTGTCTATCTATGTCTTTGTTTACCCCCTCATGTCAGTTTCCATGTGCTTCTGTTTGTTTTGTTCGTGTGTTTCTCCTTGTCTCCGCCCTGTTGTCACACCCATCACCTGCTTCCAGTTTGTGTCTCCTCCTGGGTCCAGGTGTTCCCTGTTTCCTGTGTCTTTCTTATATCCTTCATTTGTGTACTTTGTGTTTGCCATTTTTTTTGATGAACATTAGCTTTACTAGCAGGCTAGCTGTGCAAAGACAGTAGCTCTACAACACGAGAGAGAGAGTCCAGTTTAACATACTGGCTAACCTACAGGTCAGCAGAACATGAATGTGTCACACAAACGTCCGCTAGTGTTTCTGAATGTGTAACGTCTGAAAACTGGTTTTGTCGGTTCACTATGTATACAACGCTACACAGTAAGTAGTGAGAGTAACAAGAAAACGCGGCAATGATTTCTGGCCTTGTTGTGTTCACAAAAATGGGTCCTGATGCAATACATGAGCTGCATCCTGAGTGTTCCAGCAAGGGGCGCTATAACTACAGAAACTGTCATGTACCACCAGCGTGACTTCTCCAGAACGATTCGCTTACATAAGCATATAAGATACATTATCACTGTTATCGCAGCAGAGCCGCTGAAGCAGATCTCGCTCCTCTACTGTCCACGTTTAGCTGTTGAGGCTGTTGGAATAACAGCAGATCCTGTTTGGACTGTTTTGCCCCTCGTAGTAATGCGATCACACACAGTGGGTTTGTACTGAAGGGCTGCATGTTTGCTGGGTGTGGTCGTTTGCATTTGCGTACTTGTGTTCGGTACGTTTTGGGGTGAACCTAAATTTTTTTTTGAATTTGGAACTATTTGCCACTCCACAAACACCCACATATACACCCACACTAGTGAACACACACTAGGGGGGAGTGAAACACCCACATATACACCCACACTAGTGAATATACACACTAGGGCGCAGTGAAACACCCACATATACACCCACACTAGTGAGCATACACACTAGGGAGCAGTGAAACCCCCACATATACACTCACACTAGTGAACACACACACTAGGGGGCAGTGAAACACCCACAAATACACCCACACTAGGGGGCAGTAAAACACCCATATATACACCCACACTAGTGAGCATACACTCTAGTATATGTGGTTAGCACCTCCCACTAACTTTCACTTTCAGTTAAGCTCCACCCACAACATCTTCATCACTTTCACTCTCATACCCGCATGCCCTGCTGCAGAGTGAGGTAAGACCAGACGCTGCAGACCTGTGTGAACATGTTGTAGATAGCTTTGTAGAAGATCATATGGAGGTTATAAACATTGCATTCCTGCAGGTATCAGGTGGAGCTGCACTGCTGTGCTGAGCTAGTTAGTAAGTGTTGCTGGTTCTCTGAGGGTTGTTGTAGAAGCTCTGCTGGTTCTATTAGGGGCATTGTAGAAGCTCTACTGGTTCTATTAGGGGCATTGTAGAAGCTCTACTGGTTCTATTAGGGGCATTGTAGAAGCTCTACTGGTTCTCTGATGGCCCACAGAGGCCCCACATAAAACTGCAACGTCAATTGTGAGCCAGGCGTTTTAGTCTTAGTCCTGTTTCTGTTGACTTTCAGCTACATGTCTACTTGTCTGTTGTCTGGCTGATTGATCTGCTTATCTTTCATCGAATAAACCATTAAAACCATTAAAAATTGTAGAAGTAAAATGTAGAAGTAAAATTGTCATGGAAATTAAATAGGTAAAATATAGACTTAGCTGGAACAATGCCAATAGATGACTGAAAAACCCTAAATGTCCAACACTACTTTCACGTTTCCATCCTTTCTTTTTCTGTCAGTTTAAAACTCCCCTTCACCACTTACACATGACCAACCTGTACATCTGTAGGAAGCAGCAAGGATAGATTGAACTCATTTTTGGTGTTTTCTAATTGTTTCAGGTCATTTTATTCATTAAAATCATCTCACTGGCTACACTGGCAGATCGTTTCTGATGGCTTCAAGCATTATTTCTTAAAATAGGCAAACTCTGGTTGGACATGGAGTGAGCTGGAAGCGTTTTGTGTAGCTCCAGGCAGTCATGACATTTTTTCCCCTTAAATTCCCCTTAGATTCTGAATAGCTGAGCCTCTGGGTCTTTATGAACACCATTAGTTTCAGTTAGAGAGCTGACAGGAATTCTCAGGCCTGCTTTGAACCCAGGCACCACAAATATTTACATAACAGCTAACAGAATAAAATAGGTTCAGAACTGAGACCGAATATACATGTTTCTGTTCTGTTTCCACAGACTAGCAACACCTGCTAAGTGGGTTGTGGTACTATGACCCAAAGGTGTACGTTGAAAGACACTGGAGCAAGATCAACAAAATCCATCTTTACTGCTACTGAAGACTGATTGGTTGATATCACTGCTACTGAGTGCTGACTAGTTGATATGACTTCCACTGAGGGCTGATCGGTTAGCATTACTGCTACTTAGTGCTAATTGCTTAGCTAACCAAATAAAATTCCAAATCAAGTTTTTCCTCACTGAGATCTATACAGCTACACACTAAACCTGGGTGTCAACCTAGACAAGCTAAAAGTGGGGTCCACATTGAACTGCAACGTCAATTGTGAGCCAGGCGTTCTCGTCCAACATCCCTCACAAGTGATTTTAGTCTTAGTCCTGTTTCTTTTGACTTTTAGCTACATTTGTTATTTGATGACTGGCTGATTGATCTGCTTATCTTTCATCCAGTGAGTGGCTTTAAGTGCTTTCAGGAGACAGTGGTGACCTGTTGCACCCCTAATTGCTTACACTGCCTGTGTTGCCACAGCAGCATTCAAGGTGGAAACTGGAACAGTCTAATGTAACATCTTCATGTAAGTGACTGACTGAAGGTAATAAAGTTTATATAAGAAAGAGTAGCTGCCTGTGAGTAGCTGCTATGTAGCCTACTAGTGAGTACGTACTGCTCGAGTGGCAGTTTCAGTAGGCGAGTTTTAGTTGCCACACAAGCTCGGATATACTACGTCCGGCATCTTACCAACATTCTATGATGCAAGACGTCGGACCACCACTGTAAACGGCCCACTATTCATTTAAAAGCTCTGTTTACCGACAGATTTAGATACTTTTTTTGACACTGATCTGCGTTTTTGTCTGAATACGTATCAGTCGTTGAATCAGGAGGAATCATTGTTTACCTCAGCAGTAGCGCTAACTTCTGTAGCAGCAGTTCAGTAGCCGTAGCTACGTACACACAGCCGACGTTCAGCTTTACACCGTTTATTTACTCCACTACTGATTTACTACTGAGTATTCAGACATACTAGCCACGCTCGCCTACTGATTTACTACTGAGTATTCAGACATACTAGCCACGCTCGCCTACTGATTTACTACTGAGTATTCAGACATACTAGCCACGCTCGCCTACTGATTTACTACTGAGTACTCAGACATACTAGCCACGCTCGCCTACTGATTTACTACTGAGTATTCAGACATACTAGCCACGCTCGCCTACTGATTTACTACTGAGTATTCAGACATACTAGCCACGCTCGCCTACTGATTTACTACTGAGTACTCAGACATACTAGCCGCGCTCATCTACTGATTTACTACTGAGTATTCGGACATACTAGCCACGCTCGCCTACTGATTTACTACTGAGTATTCAGACATACTAGCCACGCTCATCTACTGATTTACTACTGAGTATTCGGACATACTAGCCACGCTCGCCTACTGATTTACTACTGAGTATTCGGACATACTAGCCACGCTCGCCTACTGATTTACTACTGAGTATTCAGACATACTAGCCACGCTCGCCTACTGATTTACTACTGAGTATTCAGACATACTAGCCGCGCTCGCCTACTGATTTACTACTGAGTATTCAGACATACTAGCCACGCTCGCCTACTGATTTACTACTGAGTATTCGGACATACTAGCCGCACAAACTGGACATACTGATTTACTACTGAGTATTCGGACATACTAGCCGCACAAACTGGACATACTGATTTGCTACTGAGTATTCGGACATACTAGCCGCGCAAACTGGACATACTGATTTACTACTGAGTATTCGGACATACTAGCCGCACATACTGGACATACTGATTTACTACTGAGTATTCGGACATACTAGCCGCACAAACTGGACATACTGATTTACTACTGAGTATTCGGACATACTCGCCACACAAACTGGACATTCTGATTTGCTACTGAGTATTCGGACATACTAGCCGCACAAACTGGACATACTGATTTGCTACTGAGTATTCGGACATACTCGCCGCACAAACTGGACATACTGATTTGCTACTGAGTATTCGGACATACTAGCCGCACAAACTGGACATACTGATTTACTACTGAGTATTCGGACATACTAGCCGCACAAACTGGACATACTGATTTACTACTGAGTATTCGGACATACTAGCCGCACAAACTGGACATACTGATTTACTACTGAGTATTCGGACATACTAGCCGCACAAACTGGACATACTGATTTACTACTGAGTATTCGGACATACTAGCCGCACAAACTGGACATACTGATTTACTACTGAGTATTCGGACATACTAGCCGCACAAACTGGACATTCTGATTTACTACTGAGTATTCGGACATACTAGCCGCACAAACTGGACATACTGATTTACTACTGAGTATTCGGACATACTAGCCGCACATACTGGACATACTGATTTGCTACTGAGTATTCGGACATACTAGCCGCACAAACTGGACATACTGATTTGCTACTGAGTATTCGGACATACTAGCCGCACAAACTGGACATACTGATTTGCTACTGAGTATTCGGACATACTAGCCGCACAAACTGGACATACTGATTTGCTACTGAGTATTCGGACATACTAGCCGCACAAACTGGACATACTGATTTGCTACTGAGTATTCGGACATACTAGCCGCACAAACTGGACATACTGATTTACTACTGAGTATTCGGACATACTAGCCGCACAAACTGGACATACTGATTTACTACTGAGTATTCGGACATACTAGCCGCACAAACTGGACATACTGATTTACTACTGAGTATTCGGACATACTAGCCGCACAAACTGGACATACTGATTTACTACTGAGTAGTAGGCAAGTAGGCAATTTCGGACGCACCTAGAGCCTTTGCAGCTTATTGAAGACGCAATCCATGGGTGCGTCCAAAATCGCGTACTTGATCAGTACCTACTCAGTTGGAGCAAGTGTGTACTGCCTGTCGTATTATAATCGTATTATAAGCTTCTCCCGGGCATGGATCGAGTACATTTATTGTCATATTTAACAGTATGTAAGGATATATAAATGTTTTGACCCCCCTAAAATATTGTTTTCGCCCCTTTTGTGGGGTGGCGAATCTTAATCAGGGGGATCAGACTCTCCCAATCACCCGCCCCTCAACACACATACACACACCCGTAATTCGCGTATAGAGCCTGTAGGAACATAAACAGATCATTGAACTGATTTCTTATATTCTCACTTAATTAATGAACCCGTAGAACACATAGAAAACATCTAGCAATACGTTAAACAGTCTTATGATATCCATACGTTCTGCTCTGGGTGTGAAGTATCAGATATTTATGCTGGATTTAAGACGATTTGCCATGTAGTGCAGTAGAATCAGTGCTTCGGCATTTTTCGCGCTGCGCTACGGAAACACCCGAAGTCGTGGCGAGTGTTCTTATTGGTTGGACGTCGCGAAATCTGCCTAGCAACAGCAACTGCCTAGCAATTTTGATTGGGCCAATAGTTTTAAAACATCCGTTGAGTTTTAGTTATTGCGCCGTTGCTGGGTAGAGCGCGTCGTTTGCAGCGTCCGTAGCAACAGCGGTTATAAAGCGAGTCTTATCGGTCAGTTCAGTAGGTCAGTGTCTGTAAAGAGACTCAGCTCCGTGTATCGGTCAGTTCAGTAGATCAGTGTCTGTGGAGAGACTCAGCTCCGTGTATCGGTCAGTGTCTGTAAAGACACTCAGCTCCGTGTGTCGGTCAGTTCAGTAGATCAGTGTCTGTGGAGAGACTCAGCTCCGTGTATCGGTCAGTGTCTGTAAAGAGACTCAGCTCCGTGTATCGGTCAGTGTCTGTGGAGAGACTCAGCTCCGTGTATCGGTCAGTGTCTGTAAAGAGACTCAGCTCCGTGTATCGGTCAGTTCAGTAGGTCAGTGTCTGTAAAGAGACTCAGCTCCGTGTATCGGTCAGTTCAGTAGATCAGTGTCTGTGGAGAGACTCAGCTCCGTGTATCGGTCAGTGTCTGTAAAGACACTCAGCTCCGTGTGTCGGTCAGTTCAGTAGATCAGTGTCTGTGGAGAGACTCAGCTCCGTGTATCGGTCAGTGTCTGTAAAGACACTCAGCTCCGTGTGTCGGTCAGTTCAGTAGATCAGTGTCTGTGGAGAGACTCAGCTCCGTGTATCGGTCAGTGTCTGTAAAGAGACTCAGCTCCGTGTATCGGTCAGTTCAGTAGGTCAGTGTCTGTAAAGAGACTCAGCTCCGTGTATCGGTCAGTGTCTGTAAAGAGACTCAGCTCCGTGTATCGGTCAGTTCAGTAGGTCAGTGTCTGTGGAGAGACTCAGCTCCGTGTATCGGTCAGTGTCTGTAAAGAGACTCAGCTCCGTGTATCGGTCAGTTCAGTAGGTCAGTGTCTGTGGAGAGACTCAGCTCGAGGCCTCTGTGTTCCCGCGCGTGCTGAAAGGTCAGTAAGTTCACCTTCATTTTAAATATATCTGCTATATGAGCTGGTTTGACTGAATAAGCAGCGTCACTCCTCACAGGATCCTGATAGTGACCAGCTTTATTACTGTTTAACCACCGAGTTAACTTATTAAACAGATAAAGTAAGCAAACACATCTCAGCCCACCTCCCCTTCCTGGTGGGCTGTCTGTTTAGTTAGTCTTGTCTGGTAAATGTTAAAGTGCAGTGTTTATTTGTATATTGCTGAAGTTATTTAACAGTAACATATACCTGCATGCACAGTCACATTGTGAGAACCATTTGTTTTTGTGTCCATGATGTTGAAATGTGGTTCCTCAGAAAGTTGTGACATAGTTATCTGACAAAGTTGTGAAATAGTTGCACCATTGTCAGTAAACTGTCACAACCTCCTAGAAGTTCCTTTGTTTCTGCAATTTCATTTAGTTGCCAACTGATAGTCATATTACCATACACCATAATATCATCTAGTATAACACATTCCACTTACTGTAATATTATGTCATAATGCTATATATCATATTACCATTTACCATATACCATAACATCATACCATAATACTATATGCTATAATACCATATATCCTAATACTGTATATCATAATACCATGTACAATAACACTGTATACCATATTATTAGTAGAGGTTGCGACACTACTCAAGCACCTAATGAACCTCCTGTAAAAGTTGGTGAAACCAAGAAAATTTTGTAATTCCTTTTTGGACCTGGGCTGGGGCCAGTGTGTTACAACTAAAACCTTGGACTCCTCCATCTTCGCTCCATACTCACGTACCGGGTCTGTCTTAAAACATGAGTGTCTACATAGACAGTATTTTCCAAGTATTTTCTTACATTAATAGGCAGATCAAAAGACTGAAAAAAGTAAGTTGTACTAATAAAAAACAGCTGGAGAAGCAGTTTGCAAGTCACATGACTGGGTATAAAAAGAGCTTTAGAGAGAGTCTTTCAGAAGCGAAGACGGACAGAGATTCACAAATCTGTAAAATAAATCTAAAAATTGTGGAACAATAAAAAAAAAGTTCCTCAATGTAAAATTGCGAGGATTTTAGATATCCCACCATCCACAGTACATAATATCATCAAAAGATTCATAGGAAGGCCCTGTGCGCAAGGGACAAGGCCGACGGTCAATGTTGGATTATTTATATTGACATTGATCTCCGGGTCCTCAGACGTCCCTGCATTAAAAACAGGACAGATTCTGTTCTGGGACTCTCTGCATGTAGGGGGAATGTGCTGTGCTAACCTGTAGACTGCCTAGGTGGGGTTAAACTGCAGTAAGCTATATAGGCAGGGCTCAATGGGTGAGACTGAGAGATCATCTGAAATGTGTATATTGTTTGATTATTATTATTATTATTATTATTATTTTACAGAACGTTTGTCTGAGATCTTCAATGTTTGTCGTGAACACTCTCATCCTGCTGGTGGCCACTTGTGCTGGTGAGTTGGACCAACAAGTGACTGAGCTTTAAAATAGACTACATTCTAAAAGGTGCTAACATGGATCTATATCACCCGCTCAGCTCAGCCTCGGCTCTACATGTCTGCCATAGTGGGTTCCTCCGCCGTTCTTCCATGTGACTGGAGAAATAAAACCAGCTCACAGTCATCTGGTGAAACACTGCACATCGAGTGGCGTACTCTTTACAAAACCGTCTTCGAACGTCAAGGCAAGGAATCGTATCAGGGCGAGGGCTATGAACGCCGTGCGGACGTCACAGAAGACAAGCTGCTCAGTGGCAACTGTTCCTTGGTGTTGAAGAACATCACATTAAGTGATGCAGGTCCATATGAAAGCTTCATGCTGGAGGTCCGTAAAGAGAGGTCTCTCCGTTCTAGACGGGTTTTCCTCCAGAGCGTGGAGCTCACGGTAAATGGTAAGAACATTGCACTTCAGCCTCATCAGCCTCTTCCCTGCAGGAAACAGAACTGAATTTCTTACGTAAGGCCAGTCCATATTGGGCGTCGTGCAGTGTTGTGGAGCATCCAAAGATTTGAAACGCAACAAGGCCAGCGCTCCACCACTCCGAGCACTGTTCAGTTCCTAAGCGTGTATATTTTCTCATTACCACATTAAATAAATTAAAGCAATACTGAGACACAGTAGACCATGTATCTTGAAACGAACACAGAGAAAAACAGCCAGTCTTCTAGCTACACTGTGGATCTGAAATCGCCTACTTGCCTACTACTCAGAACGGCTAGTATGTCCGAATACTCAGTTCTCATCTATTAGTATGTGAACGTTACCCGGATGACATCAGCTGTGACCGCAGCACACTGTGCTATCCCATAATTCAACTGAAGTTGCAGATGAACATTATTAAGTTCCTGCTGATTCATCTTCTCTGAGCTCCACTGTCTGAGTACAGATTCAGACAAAAACGCAGCTCAGTGTCACAAGTAGTATCTAAATCTGTCAGTAAATGGGGCTTTTAATGAATAGCGGGAGATGTTGGTAAGATGGCGGACGTAGTGTGTCTGAGACTGGGTGAATACTAAAAACTTGTGTACTGAAACAACCTGCTACTCTACTGCTCAAACAATTCTGGCTTCAATATATATATATATATATATATATATATATATATATATATATATATATATATATATATATATATATATATAGGGCTGTGTATTGGCAAGAACTTGATAATACAATACGTATCTTGATACAGCGGTCACGATTCAATATACTGCAATACTGTAAGCAAAGTGATATATTGTGATTTTTCAAATCCTACTATTAAACACTATTGAACAGGTTTATCAATGCTTACAATAGCATTGAACCCTTGTGCTGCTTGTTAATGTTGGAGTGGAGCTGAAAATGTATTACAACACTGCCATCTAGTGGTCAGAGGTTTAAACACAACACACAATGATTCACTGTCTGCCAGAAATCGGTGTTTTTGAGAATCAATACAGTATCACGCAACATAATATCCCGATATTCAATATTTTCTCTATTTTCTCATAATAATATCCTTTCAGCTCATATCTTTCAGTTGGAAAACAGTCAGTTTGTGATGAATGAGGAAGTAACTGATATCACGCATGATGAGCGACACTGAACACTGTTTCATTCAGGTTGTATGAGTGGAGTATAAAACTCAAACCTGCTGGTGTTCTGTAGTACCACCCTTTATAGTACCACATGACACAGCACGACGTGGTGCAGCTCTTCCAGTGAGCGGCGGACTTTAGTATCGGGTGTGTTTATAACAGTTTGAGAAATATTGAACATATCTAGATGTAAGATAGTGTTTGATGTATTGCTTTGTTGATTTGAAGTGTGCTGAGTCTTTTCTTTTTTCTCATCTCTCCAAAGATACACCCAAGCCAAAGGTTGTGGCACGTGAGTGACTGTCTAATTAAAGACCTCCAGTATTAATACAGACATGGGGTCTGTCCCAAAACCTAGTGAGTGTCTAAGTAGGCTGTCTAGGTAGGCAGCTGTTTAAGTAGCAGCGTTCTCTCCTCATCTCTCCTCATAAAACAGATTACTGAGACAAAACAGTATTCCGCTAGAATAAATGCTAATGTCTGGCGTATAAAAGTGTAAATGGTGAAGGACTCGTTACAGAGTTGATAATAAAATACTGTTTTGTGTGATTATATGACCAGAAACACATTAAAACTCCAGAGAGAATCAAAATAACTCACATTTTAAAACCACTTCACTGCTCCTAGATTAGCCTGCGTTACATCATGGGATTGTCTTAGCGGCTGAGGAAGCGTTCGATGCTTTCTTAAAATCAGGTCTAAATAAGGTTCCTCAGTAGACAGCATGTTTAAGGTCTGTAAGAATTGGGACAGTCTACATGTCGGGAGTGCATACTAAGACGTGAGATGCTGCCTATGTAGGAGCTCACTAGGTTTTGAGACACACCCATGGTGTTCTGTTTAGAAAATGAATATAAAATATGTTGTGATGTTATTTGTGATATATAGAGCTTAAGATTAATAAGTGTTTCTGTTTTTCCACAGAATCAAAGGAGGTTTTAAACCTTGCTGAGTCGAGTAAGTACAGTTACCTTATTTATTTAAATCTAGAGTTGCTTCAATCTAAGGCAGAACAATTTCAGCTGGCATTTCAACGTTGAATCAATGTTAATGTTATGGTTGAATAAACGTTGGATTTGGTGTCGATTTTGAAAAGTGAATCAATGTTGATATGGCAACGTTGTTTCAATGTCAGTCTTTCAACCTTGAATAAACCATAGCTCACATTTGGGATGCTCAGAATTGTATGTGAGAGGAATAAAGCTGTACACTATGATGAAAAATTAACAATTTTTATAATGTATAAATGTAACAACGTGCTTCAGAAGGCAGAATGGTGAAGACATTATGTTTATTCAATGTTAACATTACAACGTTTGTACAACCATTTAACACTAAATGTTGTTTCAACATTGAAACAACAACAGACATTATTTCAACCATATTTTAATGTTCAAGGTCGGTTGTGTTTTACAGAGCAGTAGATTACTACTTTACCTGTTTTACAGACCAGTAGTTTAGTATTTTACCTGTTTTACAGACCAGTAGTTTAGTATTTTACCTGTTTTACAGACCAGTAGTTTAGTACTTTACCTGTTTTACAGACCAGTAGTTTAGTATTTTACCTGTTTTACAGACCAGTAGTTTAGTATTTTACCTGTTTTACAGACCAGTAGTTTAGTACTTTACCTGTTTTACAGGCCAGTAGTTTAGTACTTTACCTGTTTCACAGTCCAGTAGTTTAGTACTTTACCTGTTTTACAGGCCAATAGTTTAGTACTTTACCTGTTTTACAGACCAGTAGTTTAGTACTTTACCTGTTTTATAGGCCAGTAGTTTAGTACTTTACCTGTTTTACAGTCCTGTAGTTTAGTACTTTACCTGTTTTACAGGCCAGTAGTTTAGTATTTTACCTGTTTTACAGGCCAGTAGTTTAGTATTTTACCTGTTTTACAGACCAGTAGTTTAGTACTTTACCTATTTTACAGACCAATAGTTTAGTATTTTACCTGTTTTACAGACCAGTAGTTTAGTATTTTACCTGTTTTACAGGCCAGTAGTTTAGTATTTTACCTGTTTTACAGACCAGTAGTTTAGTATTTTACCTGTTTTACAGTCCAGTAGTTTAGTACTTTACCTGTTTTACAGACCAGTAGTTTAGTACTTTACCTGTTTTACAGACCAGTAGTTTAGTATTTTACCTGTTTTACAGACCAGTAGTTTAGTACTTTACCTATTTTACAGACCAGTAGTTTAGTATTTTACCTGTTTTACAGGCCAGTAGTTTAGTATTTTACCTGTTTTACAGGCCAGTAGTTTAGTACTTTACCTGTTTTACAGACCAGTAGTTTAGTACTTTAGCTGTTTTACAGACCAGTAGTTTAGTATTTTACCTGTTTTACAGACCAGTAGTTTAGTACTTTACCTGTTTTACAGGCCAGTAGTTTAGTATTTTACCTGTTTTACAGACCAGTAGTTTAGTATTTTACCTGTTTTACAGACCAGTAGTTTAGTACTTTAGCTGTTTTACAGACCAATAGTTTAGTATTTTACCTGTTTTACAGACCAGTAGTTTAGTACTTTACCTATTTTACAGACCAGTAGTTTAGTATTTTACCTGTTTTACAGACCAGTAGTTTAGTATTTTACCTGTTTTACAGGCCAGTAGTTTAGTACTTTACCTGTTTTACAGACCAGTAGTTTAGTACTTTACCTGTTTTACAGACCAGTAGTTTAGTACTTTACCTGTTTTACAGACCAGTAGTTTAGTACTTTAGTACATTAATTTTAGCATATTCAGCATCAATGTACTTCGAAAACGTCTTTCTACAAGGCGGACCGGCGCCTCCTTTTCTTGGGATTTTGCCTCAACGCCCTGAAGGAGTCTGACTTCTCTGTTGATATCGGAAGCATGTTTTACACAATGTATGCCCCTATCAAGCCATTGAGCTCTGTTTCTGAGGAGCCGAGGCACTAAAGTCAAGCTTTTGTTGCTTGCATGGGGAGGGTCCTTCCTTGTTAGCGGACCCTTCGTCAACACTAGCCCTACTACCTGTGTATTCTTGGGCCACTAGTTTGATCGAAGCGTGAGCCGTCGACAGGTGTTTCATCAAGTTGGAGTTGCTTACACAAGACGTGGACAGATTTTTCGTTCGGGGACATAATGAGCACTCGCCGTGCACATTCTTACCTTTGAGTGAGTTTGAAGTAGTTTCGGTATTTCTATATGGAAACGGCTGTTTTGCCACTGGAGTTCTCCTCACTCGCCATCTCTCGCTATGCGCTCTAAACACCCACCCACCTATTTTCTCTGATTGGCTGAAGATGTAATCTTACTATACCTTAGCCAATCATTGCTTAGGCGGTTATCTCATCCTCCCTTGTGACTCACACACACAACGCACACACACACACTTGCGCCTTTGTCTGTACGCGCAAAGTAAAAAAAAAAAAGTTAATTGAGCGGCTAAAGTAACATGCAGTAACGGGGTGTCGGAAATGGTAACGGCGTTATAGTGACAGTCAGAGTAATTAGTTAGATTACTCGTTACTGAAAAAAGTAACGCCGTTATTCCCATCACTGATTAGTACAGCTTTACTCCTGAAGTGTCTGTACTGACAGACGTACTGAAGTGGAGATGATCTCCTGCACACAAAAACTGTAGTACATGATATTTTCTGCAGTAACACCACATTACTCACTCGAATCAGCCTCAGCTTATTATGATGTGCTGGAGGGCAGCGTCAGTGTGATGCAGGAGAATGTTTACACTCCAGGGCCCAGCTGCGTAAACAGGTGATATTACCCTTAAAGTTTACTTGTAAACATGTTTTGAAAAAACCCTGAGGGGATAATTTAAGGTTCTCCTGAAGTGAAACCACGATAAACACTGACCGTGTTCTTTTAACGACTTTCCCGTAAATATTCCCTCCAGAGTTGTTTATCTGTTGTTTACCTCAAAACAGTTTAAGGTAAACTTTAAAATTACTGATCAGCGAGAGAAGCTGAAGATACAGATGTTTTTTTAAAAGAGGTTCTTGCCAACACACACCCTTACCCAATAAACATCTAAGCTATATCACTTTGGAAGACGGCATTGACTGGCAGCCCATTTGCCTGGTACATACTAGTTTGTACACATGTCCATGTTTCCTGACACACCTTCATGTGTTTTAGTGAATGTAGGGCTCCTTAATTAATTCAAACTTTAACATATTAGTACTTATAAATTAAAGTTTTTACTTTTGGCTCATTAAGACTCAGTTTATGTTATTACTGTCTGTAAAGCACTTAGAGCTGCCAGTGCTATGAAAAGTGCTAATATAATAAGTATTAATTCAATCATTCATTCATTAATAACATATCATTATATCATTATAAATAATTGTTATTATTGCTGAAATAATGGTTGTTTCTGAATTTCAATTAATGCTGCAGTTTTTTAAGGCAGGATGGCACCCAGTTATGTCCGTATAGAGACTGATCAATATCAATATCAATATAATCAATGTCATATAGCTTTGTCAGGAGAGGAATTGACTTGCATGCGAAGCAGCCAATCATGGAGTGATTTTGTAAGACAAGAGGAAGCGAATACAGAGACGGTCGAAACATTAAAAATACGTGTGAATCAGTATATTTATAATGATGACATGTTTTTAGTGATGGTTCTGAATGTGGGAGATATTCTGCAGGGTTATGGTCGTGGTAGTAAACCAAGCAGTGGTCATCTTGGCAGGAGTAACACGTTCTGAGAAGTGATTTAGGTTATTAGCTATGCTAGTTCAGCTGCTAATGGTAATTTATGTTAATGAGAACCTACAGTTAAACCCCAGTCACTGTAGTGAACCCTCACTGTTTAGCTAGGAGAAACTTTACATAACGCCCTTTATAAGTTTCCTTTGGAAGGGAACTCCCCTAAAGGTTCATACTTACAGGAAAACTGGCTGCAGAAATAACAAGCAGAGGAAAAAATCAGTCAGTTGCACCCACTTATAGAAAGTGCCGCCAAATGGAGGCAAATTGGAAACAAATGTGGGCTCCAGTCAAACTGCACAAACAAAGTGTAGATGTTACCTTATTCGAGGGGTGTTTTCTCTTGTCATGGTGGCGTTACCTTCTCACCACTGTGGAGTTACCTTTGGGGTGGTACCTGTCGTCATACACACCTTAGTGGATACTTCTATGTTGTTTGTACATTGATGAACAAAAAAATGTACCTGCACAGTGTAGATATCTCACTCATTCTAAAGACGGAACTGCATCATTTTTACATTTGCATTATAGGATTTAACATTTTATCGAATTAATTACCATTAATCAGTTTGTTCTCCGTCCCCGCAGGTAAAGCCAGAGTGACCCATCCTCCTTTATTGACCCTACAGTTTATTTTCCTATCAAACATGTTCTTCTATATCATCTGAGGATACAGATGTGGACTTTCCTGAGAAATGCTGTCTTGAATGCTGGGTTAAAAACAGAAACACTGTGATTAATCAGGGCTCCAAACCAGCTACTCAGAAAAAGTGATTTGCTGCTACAACCTAGAATATTAGTTAACGAGAATTAGTTAATCATCAGGCTCAACACTGTAGGTGTAGCTACTACATATGTCGTAGTGCAGGGGTGTCCAAAGTCTGATTTTTATTGGCCCACAGCATCATCAGCCGGAAGAATACATTATTGGTGGCCCGTCGGTACTTTGCAATTTTTCCTTTCACCTGTCAGTGGCAGCAGTACGTTATGTAAACTTAAGAGCCATTACTTTTCGGCTACGCCAAAAAAAGCAACAGAGAGAACCAGTCAGAGACGTCAGGGTAATCTTGGAAGAAAACCTGTTGGAGTCTGCAAAAGACTTGAGACTGGGGCGGAGCTTCACCTTCCAGCGAGACAACGACCCTAAACATAAAGCCAGGGCTACAATGGAATTATTTAAAACAAAACATATTCATGTGTTAGAATTGCTCAGTCAAAGTCCAGACCTAAACCCAATCGAGAATTTGTGGCAAGATCTGAAAACTACTGTTCACAAACGCTCTCCATCTAATCTGACTGAGCTTGAGCTGTTTTGCAAAGAAGAATGGGCAAAAAATTCAGTCTCTAGATGTGCAAAGCTGTTGGAAACATACCCTAAAAGACTTGCAGCTGTAATATCAGCAAAAGGTGTTTCCCCAAAGTATTGATTCATGGAGGGCCGAATACCTTTGCACACCGCACTTTTCAGTTTTTTATTTGTAAAAAATTATTCGAATTCTGTATAATTTTCTTTCCACTTCACAATTGTACACCACTTTGTGTTGGTCTTTCACATTAAATTCCAATGAAATATATTTTTGTTTGTGGTTGTAATGTGGCAAAATATGGAAAAGTTCAAGGGGTATAAATACTTTTGCAAGCCACTGTATATCAATATATATACCCGAGCACATCACTTTAAAGTCACTCTGTGGTGAAGAAAGAGAATTAGGTAAGTTTGTATGATCAGCCTGGACAGTATAACAGATACTGTAATTATTAATATTGTAAGGTCCAGTTCGGTCCCTGCCGTTACCAGTGTGACTTCGACTTCGTTAAAATTTAAGTTACTTTTGAACATCTTTCGAGATCTGATGTATGTATTACGGAGAATAAAGAAGTCAAGCAGAACATCAGCTTTATGCTGATTGGCTGGTGAGTCTGAGGTTCTGGTATATTTGAAAAAGAACTGAGAATAGAAGTTAGTTAGCTTTTTAAATTAAAGATGGTCATGTTCTTTTTTTACTTTTTCATATTTACAGAGATAACTACAACTACGAAGAAAAACAAACAAAAAAACAAAAATCGAAAGAGAAGACGGTATAATTAAAACTGTATTATTCCAAACTAAATATGCAAATTTAAATTCAAAGTTTATTGTCACATACAAATTCATACACAATACAACTAGGAGTGAAATGCTTTGACAACTGCAGCTCACATGAACCAACAATAGAGTATATAGTACCTCAAATATTAATAATAATAATAATAATAATAATAATAATAATAATAATAATAATAAAACAAACATGGAAATAAAAAGGAGGAAGTAAAAACCAACGCAAGTGAATAATACACATAACTTATATTTACACTATAGAACATGAGGAGGGATGAATAAAGTGCAAAATGTGCAACACGTTGAAGAAATCAATGACTGAAATGCATGAAGATGCAAGATGAGTCAGTAAGAAATTAACACATGTTTGTTTTTCTGGTTTCTGATTCTGAAAACAATGTAGTTTTTGATGTAATTTCTGCAGAAGTAGCAATCAAATCGAGACTGATCAATCAAAACAGTTTCTGATTACAGTTTGGACTCTGGCTTTTTCATTCATTTTTCTTATCTGTTTAGTTCAGAGGTGGTAGTAACTAGTTACAGTTACTCAGTACATGTACTTCAGTATATAATTGTATTAAATACAGAAGTGGTAGTAACTAGTTACAGT
The DNA here is from genome assembly GCA_021613375.1 of Megaleporinus macrocephalus. Lineage (NCBI taxonomy): Eukaryota > Metazoa > Chordata > Actinopteri > Characiformes > Anostomidae > Megaleporinus > Megaleporinus macrocephalus. Next base: position 68,708,976 of record CM038702.1, on the reverse strand, counting down.
TACTCAGTACATGTACTTTAGTATATTATTGTATTAAATACAGAGGTGGGTAGTAACTAGTTACAGTTACTCAGTACATGTACTTTAGTATATTATTGTATTAAATACAGAGGTGGGTAGTAACTAGTTACAGTTACTCAGTACATGCAATTCAGTATATTATTGTATTAAATACAGAGGTGAGGAGTAACTAGTTACAGTTACTCAGTACTTCAGTATATTATTGTATTAAAGAGGTGTACATTTACTTCAGTAAAGTACTGCCTTTAATCTTTCATATTAATTACTGATTCTTTTTTTCTCTTGCATTAAATTCACATAATCAAGGTCATAGGAGCGGGTTTGACATTGAGGTGGACACATTTACTAATATGAATCAAAGCCCACCCTATCCCCTAAATATTACCTATAAGCTGATTCCACTGTAGGTAATTTAGTTAATCACTGTATGTATAGTGACAAAGAACAACATTTGTGGAATTACAGTAAATTATAAATAAATAAACAAAACACAACATTATCTGTACGTCTGATTATTATTAGATAAATCCAATTAAAGATCACTTTACAAACTAAACTAGATACTCCACATTACATGCTACTGCTTCAGAAAACTTTAAAATTATACATGTAATGTCTGGATTACATACATATATAACCAAAACAATTATTTTTATTTTGGAGGTATGATGCTGAAATGAAATGATAATAAATGTATGTTAAGGTTTCCCAAACAGCACCCTCTGGAACATTACATACTGCACTACTGACAGCACTTCTAACAATGGAGTCCTTTTATTTATTCATTCATTCATTCATTCATTCATTCATTCATTCATTTATTTATTTATTTATTTATTTATTTATTTATTTATTTATTTATTTTATTTTATTTTTTATGTATGTAGTGTAGTAGCAGTCTGCAGTTTGGGGGCGTGGCCAGAGAGTAATGTAACTTTACGTGTCAGAGTGTTTTCTGACTAAAGTTAATATAAAGGTTAGCTAACCCAAACCTCCTAGTCTGTTACCATAACAACACATTATACTAAAGCCGTGTTATTGTAGTATATATGGTCATCATTGCTGTTCATTGCTTTCATCACTGACCTCAGGTTTAAAGCTGGTGTGAGCTACCTGACGCTCCAGCGAGTGAGCTCGGGTCAGTGAAGCTGCTGACTGCAGGATATTTCTGAACAGGCATCTCAACACAAGCCTTAACACAGAGAAAGACCCAGACCACCTAACAACCAAAGCCCGTTGTTAACAACAAACACAGTGCGTGAATATTGAACGCTGCCAAAACGCGCTTTTAAAATAAAGTGTTTTTAAACAGTTTCCGCTTTTCAGTGGTTTAACTTTTGGGTGGGACAAACCTACCTGGGACACGTCCCCCTCATCTCCCCACCCCGGTTCCTACGCCAATGCACAAAATCAGCTGTGCTGCTCTGTGATTGGTCATGTCTCTGACTTTGGAGATTTAGCATTTTATTTTAGACCAAAATCATAAAAATAGGAAAGTAAAGTCATACAGACTTCAGTATTTTTCTGTATTATCCTTATAGTCGCTTCATATGAAGGTACTTTTACTTTTGTCAGTATTTTATCCAAAAATCAGTACTTTTACGTGAGTGTTGATTTAGGTTACTCTACCCACCTCTGGTTTAGTGAAAAGAATCAAGCGTATCAAGAGGGTCTCTGTGAGAAGGATGTGTCTTATCATTTTAACACAGAGACAAATTTACTTTCCGAGGGGGAATTAGGAGCCACGTTGGCAGCTCAAGTGGATTTCTTGTGAATCAGGTTGTCATATGGTCTGTTTTTAGCTGTCAGTCAGATAGAGATTTGTTTATTATGCTAAACACGAGTGACTCACCGCTATTGCACAGCCTCGGTATTTCTGAGCAAAACAGCCGTTTATGCTGAGGCTGTTTGTCTTTCCTGTCAGAGTCGCTATGATATCTCTGTAGGAAGGTTAACACGAACAGACCAGTCAAAACCGTCAAATCAATTCATAAAACAAGGCAGACAAACCAGAACATCATCCAGAACTCAGTACTATAAACAGAGGTCTTACCAAAACAGCCAAACAGGAATACCAACACTCAGAAATGCAGGATGAACCAAATAATACTTCACAAAGAGTCTACCTGAACTAGACTTTTACATTTCCTACAACATGGCTGACACAAGACGCATGCAATCACCACTTAATAGTCAGGTGATGGCAACCTCTTGTGGCATGGAGGGTAAATGTTGTTTCCCTACTTGTTTTATTGTATTGTTGTATTTTAAACCCACTTTCCTGAATCATCACTTGATTTCTCCCCAACATTGTACAAGTGAGTGATTAAAATTGAAGTAGGATTTGAAGAACGAACGCTGGTTTAGCACCATACCTCAAATCTGATGTACTTAATGTAATATTTATGTTGTGGGAAGATCTCATGAGCTCCAGTTGAGGCTGCAGTGACCTAATAAAAGGCCCAAGAACATAAGCTAATATGTGACACAAGCTACACGTATCAGTTTTGATTGACCCTCCTCACATGATCAGTTGTTATTATTCAAGCAGTGGAAACTACAGGGAGCATGACGGGCGGCACAAACTGGAAAGTTTTATGAACTCTGAAGTAGAGTGCTGCTCCTATTGGTTTTGTCTTGCTGCCAGAGACTATATATATACTCCAATTACATGTTTCCTAGGAATGTTCCACATGTTACTTTCATTTCTAGATCAAAGCTGATTGTTCAGACTTGCTTTGTTTAGGAACAATAAACCAGTTTCAACTGATCACACACAAAACACATTGAGAACACTGACTGGAGGTTCTACTCACTGAACATTCACTACATTCATGCAGTTCATCTCAGTTCATGTGGAGCAGCAAGAACCTCTCCTACAGGTTTGATAGCACCTGATCACATGACCCGATATGCAGAACACAGCAAAACAATGCAAGCAGAAAGTCCCTGATGCCATTTGTACTCTGTGGAACTCCATACGGTTCTCTGGTGATTAGGATGTTTTAGGTTCATACTGCGATCATTTCAGCAAATAGATTTCTTGTAAACTCCTTTTTACTGTTATTTATTTTTATTTATTGTTATTTATTTAGTTTCTGCTTTGGTTTCTTTTATCAGGCAGGTACGTCCTGAGTTTCAGTTTTGGCCAAGAGTTTCTGTTTTAATGCATCACCAATTATTACTCTTCATACCTTTTATGCTTACTTTCATAGGGCTTTATGATTGCGGCGATGCGGAAAACATGGTCGCGAGCAAAATTTGGAGATTCTGGGAGCAAATATATCATTTGTCGGTACGCTATCTAGATCAAGCGTTCGCATTTGTGCCTGGTTATACACCTAATACCCCATTACCCAAAGCGCTGAACGCCTTTGCTGCAGTACTGAGTTGCCGTGAACACAGTAAGCATTCCCCAGCTGAGATATTAGCAAAAGTCCTTCAGCTTTTAGCCTAATATGGTCAGCTTACTTCACCCTGATCTCACAGTTAAGATATCATCATAGGAATGTGTTCATAATGTAATGACTGTGGTAGTCCAGCCAGACAAATAACAAATCAGATATTGTGGGATTCATATCTCAGTTACCAACTCTGACCATTACAGTGATTAGCTTTGACCATTACAGTGATCAACACTAACCATTACAGTGATCAAACTCTGACCAATACAGTGATCAACACTGACCATTACAGTGATCAACACTGACCATTACAGTGTTCAAACTCTGACCATTACGGTGATCAACTCTGACCATTACAGTGTTCAAACTCTGACCATTACGGTGATCAACTCTGACCATTACAGTGTTCAAACTCTGACCATTACGGTGATCAACTCTGACCATTACAGTGTTCAAACTCTGACCAATACAGTGATCAACACTGACCATTACAGTGATCAACACTGACCATTACAGTGTTCAAACTCTGACCATTACGGTGATCAACTCTGACCATTACAGTGTTCAAACTCTGACCATTACGGTGATCAACTCTGACCATTACAGTGTTCAAACTCTGACCATTACGGTGATCAACTCTGACCATTACAGTGTTCAAACTCTGACCAATACAGTGATCAACACTGACCATTACAGTGATCAACTCTGACCATTACAGTGTTCAAACTCTGACCAATACAGTGATCAACACTGACCATTACAGTGATCAACACTGACCATTACAGTGTTCAAACTCTGACCATTACGGTGATCAACTCTGACCATTACAGTGTTCAAACTCTGACCATTACGGTGATCAACTCTGACCATTACAGTGTTCAAACTCTGACCAATACAGTGATCAACTCTGACTATTACAGTCATTAACTCTGATCCTTACAGTCATCAACTCTGACCATTACAGCGTTCAACTCTGACCATTACAGTGTTCAACTCTGACCATTACAGTGTTCAAACTCTGACCATTACAGTGATCAACTCTTACTATTACAGTCATCAACTCTGACCATTACAGTGATCAACTCTGACCATTAGTATTCAACTCTGACCATTACAGTGATCAACTCTGAACATTACAGCGTTCAACTCTGACCATTACAGTGTTCAACTCTGACCATTACAGTGTTCAAACTCTGACCATTACAGTGATCAACTCTTACTATTACAGTCATCAACTCTGACCATTACAGTGATCAACTCTGACCATTAGTATTCAACTCTGACCATTACAGTGATCAACTCTGACCATTACAGTGTTCAACTCTGACCATTACAGTGTTCAAACTCTGACTATTACAGTGATCAACTCTTACTATTACAGTCATCAACTCTGACCATTACAGTGATCAACTCTGACCATTAGTATTCAACTCTGACCATTACAGTGATCAACTCTGACCATTACAGTCATCAACTCTGACCATTACAGTGTTCAACTCTGACCATTACAGTGTTCAAACTCTGACCTTTACAGTGATCAACTCTGACCATTACAGTGATCAACACTGACCATTACGTTGACCAACTCTGCTGTAATAAATGCATGAACTAGTTTCTCTGCGTCGCTCTGAGACAGAAAAGCTGAACTGTAGTGAATATTTCTCAGATGATAAGAAGCTACTTTAGTGACTGAGTTGACATGCAGGATTAAACAGAGCTCAAAGTCTAAGATAACACCCAGGTTACGTACTTCAGGTTTAATATTAGTAGCTAAAGAACCGAAGCTTTTGTCTCTGAGTTTTAGTACTGAGAATCAGTATTTTAGTTTTCTCTTGATTTAACTGTTCATACTTTTATGATATCCACTGAGAAATCTCTCACACGCAGCTCATAAGTCTGTCTACTGAATGTAAATTATCAGAAGAAGTAGAAATACACACATGCAGCTCCACTAATAATATCCATAACAACAACATCAGATACGTCGATGTGTAATTGAGTGTCAGAACAAATCTGGAGATTAAAGTACAAAAATCTATTTCCTGTCTGAGATATAGAGAGGAGAGTGAAAGAAAAACAAAAACATTCAAAATAAAAGTGAAAATAAAACAGCACAACAGTGACAGAATCTGATAGAGAGAGAGAAACACATTTTAGAAAAATAACCCTTTAAAGTGTTTCCACAGAAACTTCTTAGAAACCAAATTTTACCTAAAACTTAATCCAAAATAAGAGAGGACTCCCCCTCCATCGAAAACAAGCCCTTATTTACTAATGTCTAAAAGACGGTGACTGGAGGTGAAATCCAGTTCACTGTTGGGGTTTACCATTATGACATCACTGTACTGCAATAAACCGATGGCCCTGATGACTCCAGGTGCTGATCTCTCGTCTGGACAATGGATGGCGAAGGCCTCCGAGCGCCGGAGATTGTAATTACAGTGTTCAGTGTCAATCAGTTCAGTTCAAAGTCAATACATTCCAAAGGTAAGCTTGATGTAGGACACAAGCCCTATTAGAAAGTCCGAAGGCCCAAACAAACCTCACTGTGAGGAGCCCCATGGGGGATATACGCTTTGGGGGTGCTCAGACAACGGAGGGCTGGAGTTCAGGCGGATCTGTGAGTCCAGCGGCCTAAAGGATGCCATGGAAGACGGCCAAGGAATGACTTGTAGACAACAAATGTAGACAAGAAGGTTGACACAGAATAAAAGTTTATAGAACATATATTTCATCTTTAGTTACACTTCCACATCCCATAGTAAGCAGGTGAGATGGTAACAAGTAAGGAATCCTGACTGGATATAAAAGAGCTCCAAGCTAAGATGGCGGTTGCCACCAATTTGTGCTGAACTTGGTTCGAAACAGTCTATTAAGAACATCTCTTAACACAGGATCAGAAAAAATCCAGGTCTTTCACATCTAAGATACACAACACAGAGAAAAGATTTCAGTGCTTCAGAGGAATCTCAGTCCGAGGCCGGAAACTACTGTTGAGTGATCTTCAAGCCCTTAGATGGCACTGCATAAGAAACATCATGCTGCTGTGTTAAACATAGACACTGAGACTCCAGAGCACATCAGAAGACTATTGTCACTTAATACCTCTTAACATCGACCGCCACCACATGAAGAAACGCAAATTTAAACCCTGTTACGCAATAAAAAGCTAAACCTTGGTTCTATACAGAAACACCGCCGAGTTCCCTAGGCCTGAGCTCAGAAGATCTGAAAGACTGTGGGAATGTGTGCTGGGCTCAGTTGAGTCCTAGTTGTTTTTGGGAAAACTTGATGTTGCGTTTTCTGTACCACAGACAAAAGAGACCATCCAGACATTTATTAGCTAAAGGTACAGGATCTGCCCAGGGTGTGGGTCACCTGCATATGTGTGAAGGTACCAGTGATGTGATGACATCAGGATTTTAAAAAGATGTATGTTGCCATTAACATTATGTCTTATTCAGCAGGTCAATGCCGGATGTGCTACTAGAGCATGGCTTTGATTGACCTGGCTGTAGTCCAGATCAGCTCCTACTGGAAATGTATGATGCATCACAGTAAAGAGAAGAAAACAACGAGCACAGACTGATGAGCAGCTGAAATTTCGATTCAATCAAGAATAGAAAAAATTCCATTCAGGAAACTGAAAGAATCTGTGTCCTCAGTTTCCAGTATTGAAAGGAAATGTAATATAACAACAATCAAGAGGGCTGGGCGACATGGACCAAAAATAATATCTCGATATTTTTAGCTGAATGGCGATATACGATATATCTCGATATTTTTTTCTTCCCATAAACTGATAACAAAAAGGCACTTCTGCATCAAAGCTACACGTAACAAATGTCACACAGTAACTTTTCACTTGGGCTGAGTATCGTTTGAAAATGTTTGATACCAATACGATACCTTTTTTCTGAACTGTAACAAAAAATATGAAAACATGAGTCAGTCTCATAGTAACATAATCTTTTTATTTGGATCTTGTTCAAACAATGAGCATTTTTGTGCTGCTTTATTAAGAACAAAACATTAGCATTACTTATGCTTAAACTATAAAACTATGCAATCCTTTAACAATGAAACTGGTTTCTGCTCTGTGGCGTTCATCCCTTCTCTCAGCCGACATCCTCAGCTTCTCTGCTACAGTGAAAGGAGCTGCTTCTCCATAAATCGATACACAAGTAACTGTTAGTTAATGTCATACTTACAGAACATGAGGGATATCTAACAGTGTTACAGGTTTATTCATACGCTGAATGTTAGCCATGTCGTTAGCTAACTAGCTAATATGTGCTGGTGTTGTGCTAACGTTAGCTGAATCATAACTGCTCTTCAGCGCTAACAGACGCAGAAAGAGTGTTAGTTTCTCTCACAAAGCTAGAAAGCAGCTCAGTAAACTAGCTAACTAGCTAATATGTGCTGGTGTTGTGCTAACGTTAGCTGAATCATAACTGCTCTTCAGCGCTAACAGACGCAGTAAGAGTGTTAGTTTCTCTCACAAAGCTAGAAAGCAGCTCAGTAAACTAGCTAACTAGCTAATATGTGCTGGTGTTGTGCTAACGTTAGCTGTATTAGAACTGCTCTTCAGCGCTAACAGACGCAGTAAGAGTGTTAGTTTCTCTCACAAAGCTAGAAAGCAGCTCAGTAAACTAGCTAACTAGCTAATATGTGCTGGTACTGTGCTAACGTTAGCTGTATTAGAACTGCTATTCAGCGCTAACAGACGCAGTAAGGGTGTTAGTTTCTCTCACAAAGCTAGAAAGCAGCTCAGTAAACTAGCTAACTAGCTAATATGTGCTGGTGTTGTGCTAACGTTAGCTGTATTAGAACTGCTCTTCAGCGCTAACAGACGCAGTAAGAGTGTTAGTTTCTCTCACAAAGCTAGAAAGCAGCTCAGTAAACTAGCTAATATGTGCTGGTGTTGTGCTAACGTTAGCTGAATCATAACTGCTCTTCAGCGCTAACAGACGCAGTAAGAGTGTTAGTTTCTCTCACAAAGCTAGAAAGCAGCTCAGTAAACTAGCTAACTAGCTAATATGTGCTGGTGTTGTGCTAACGTTAGCTGTATTAGAACTGCTATTCAGCGCTAACAGACGCAGTAAGAGTGTTAGTTTCTCTCACAAAGCTAGAAAGCAGCTCAGTAAACTAGCTAACTAGCTAATATGTGCTGGTACTGTGCTAACGTTAGCTGTATTAGAACTGCTATTCAGCGCTAACAGACGCAGTAAGGGTGTTAGTTTCTCTCACAAAGCTAGAAAGCAGCTCAGTAAACTAGCTAACTAGCTAATATGTGCTGGTGTTGTGCTAACGTTAGCTGTATTAGAACTGCTATTCAGCGCTAACAGACGCAGTAAGAGTGTTAGTTTCTCTCACAAAGCTAGAAAGCAGCTCAGTAAACTAGCTAATATGTGCTGGTGTTGTGCTAACGTTAGCTGAATCATAACTGCTCTTCAGCGCTAACAGACGCAGTAAGAGTGTTAGTTTCTCTCACAAAGCTAGAAAGCAGCTCAGTAAACTAGCTAACTAGCTAATATGTGCTGGTGTTGTGCTAACGTTAGCTGAATCATAACTGCTCTTCAGCGCTAACAGACGCAGTAAGAGTGTTAGTTTCTCTCACAAAGCTAGAAAGCAGCTCAGTAAACTAGCTAACTAGCTAATATGTGCTGGTACTGTGCTAACGTTAGCTGTATTAGAACTGCTATTCAGCGCTAACAGACGCAGAAAGAGTGTTAGCTTCTCTCACAAAGCTAGAAAGCAGCTCAGTAAACTAGCTAATATGTGCTGGTACTGTGCTAACGTTAACTGAATCATAACTGCTATTCAGCGCTAACAGACGCAGTAAGGGTGTTAGTTTCTCTCACAAAGCTAGAAAGCAGCTCAGTGAACTGTTGACCTGCCTGATGATATTTTATCACTGGAAACAGTCATTTAGCGTATTTAGCCCAGATTCTCGCGTCTCCGGCAGCGCCGTACTGCTGCTATTCCTTAAGACACTATCTTGAAGCGTTTGCTGCAGCTGCTCTGAGACAGACTCTTTTGAAGTAGAGCCAAATTTTCGAGTGCTCGACATGTTTAACTAGCTCTGTGTGTGCTCTCCGTGTTTCTGCGCATCACACATTTACTTTGCGTTATACGCAAAGTACTGAAAATAGGCACCGGATTTTTAAAAACCTTTTGGTACTCGGTAGTACGAGACATTTAGGTCGGTACCTTTCTGCTATTGAATTGCGATAGCCAGTCTTTCGACAGTCATCCTCTTCGACAGCTTCTTTCGTGTGTTTATAGGTCTCCATGCTGTCGCTGCCTGTGTTTACGTGTGAAGCGGTGGGGCGGGGTGAGTTTTGTGAGGGAGAGAGGCGGGGCAGTGTGAAGAGAGAGGCAAAGTGGTGGATCTACAAGTCTAACTGCAGCGCAACACAGACTATATCGATATAAACGATCATCTTAAAAACTCTTAAAAATTATATTTCTTAAAAACTCGATATATTGCCCAGCCCTACTCAATTCCACAGCTGACATGTCTAGGTCAAGCTGCTCCATCAAATATAACCTGAGATCAACCCGTAAGAAATGATCAAGAACCTTAAAAATTCATCACAAGATCTACAAGTAGCTCCTGTGGATGTAAAAGGCAGAAGAACCTGCACAAATTTGACCTACATGGAAGGTGCGCCAAGAGGAAGCAACGGGGACCAAAGCGTGCTAATGAACATCTAGGCAATGACAAGGACTTCTGGAATAATGTGCTCTGTGCAGACAAGTCAAAGATAGTGTGAGCACAGAAGCAGAAGCCTTGGCAAAGCCTAATGCCAGAAGAACCACAAACTAACTGTAAGGCATGGTGGTGGAGGTGTTATGGTTTGGGGCTGCTTTGCTGACCAACTTGCAATCATAAAATCAACTATGAATTCTCTTTCATACCATATTTCATACCATACTTGAGAAAAATGTGAGATCATGCGCCACCAGAAGGTTAAAGATTAAGACGCTAACCTTTGTTAATGTCTTATTATCGTTAACAGGATAATGATCCCAAACACACAAGTAAATTCAAAAGGAAGAAATGGATAGTTACAGGTTATGGCTTACAGAATAAAACTCTTTTAACTTTGTGTTATGTCAGTGACATGACAGTTTCTTCATTTCAAGAATTAAACTGATAAATCTCAGTATATTGACTTAATTATTTTTTTAAAAGAAAATGATCTTAAAAAAAACTGAAGGAATACTTGTCCCATCTCCAAGTCTCATGAAGGGAAAGGCAACCCCCCAACATGACAAACACAATCAGTATGGAAGAGTCATCAGACGGAAACGTTTCCTGTGGCCTAATCACATGAGTCAACATGTGAAGTAAGTGAAACAACATCTAGATAGGAGTTAGAATCTAGTTCTGCAGACTGAGCACATAAAAATGGTAGCAGTTGGTGAAAAGAACACCTTGCCAAAGTTTAAGGATGAGTGTGGATCTGTTATGTCTTTACATAATAGTGGCTGGAAAAATGGATTCCCACAAACATCAACACATTCTGGAAGCAAATGTGACACAAAAAAACTGAGGCTGTAAAGAAGTACAATAATTTACTCTTTTAGTTTACTGTAATGAATTGCTGGAAATTTACTGTAGATATACAACAGTATCCTACCATTTTTTATAATAATTGTAAAATACAGTTAAATAATCACACAGTGTATGTAAATTAACAGTAATGCATTCAGTTTCCCAATAACAGTAAATAACTGTAATTTATCAGCTAATACAGTATTTTCTGACAACCTTTTGAATTATGCACCATCATCCCTTTACAGTCCAGTCACTATCCATCAAACTCATACTGGTGATTATAGACTAATGTTTCTTTTTAATGATAACCCTTTTTTATTAATTGTTTAAACTGCTTCTACTCATTTAAGTGACAAAATATATGCAGTGGGCGGAGCCAGCCTATTGGGCTCAGCTGAGTTAAGACTCTTTCAGTTCATTCAGTCAGTGCAGGAAGTGCCGGGCAGCTTGTATTGTGTTCATTCATAAAATAAAGAAAAATAATCTAAATCAGTTCTTAGACGAGGAGACGCGAGCTGGTGCATTTACAGCTGAACTGTTTGGACTGCAGCTGCGGTGGTCCCTGAGAAACTCAAGAAAAAGATGTTGACATCGTGTCTCCTAAAGTTTGCAGCGATATAGTTTTTTCAGTATAATTATGAAACTTTTAAGATATAAAATGTTATTAGTTAGGTCTGTTTCATTTAGTGACTAAATTTAGCAAAGAAACTGTTGCTTGAACTGTGTTAGCTAGTTAGCTAGCTAGCTGGCTGGCTAGTTAGTTAGTACCATAAATACGCAGTTATTTTACTGTCATATAGTGTAATTCAATTTATGGTACAGTACTGTTAAAATAAATTACAGTAGATGCACTGTAAAATTAAAAAAACAAAAATTTAATTTACAGTGAAATTTTTTACAGTGTTATATACACATTTATATGCATAATGGCGACCACCTGATTATGGGTTTGAACCAGGTGACCTATCAGATATGGGGTTTAAAGGACCCAAATGTCAAGTATTGAACCCTAGCTGCTGTGTTACAAGTCAAGTGGGTTATTATTTGACCAAGCTGGCTCAGTGACCAAGCCCAGAAATCAGCTGAGTTAATTAAACTGACAGGCCCGAAATTTGGTGTGAAAAATAACCAAAAAACCACCTGCTTTGAGGAGAAGTTTGGTTCGGGAAACCCAGAACAAAGACTGCCGGGGTAAATCTCTGTCCACCTCAGAAAATAATGAGAGGAATACCAGCTGTTGCCGTTGACCCACAATGAGATATTTTAGTGCACAATTTTATTTTTGTTCGTTGAAAAATGAAAACATAACATATAAAAGGTGCCATAACTTTTGCACAGGTACATTTATGTTCAGATGTTAAACTGTAAGTAATATAGTAAGTAAGTATTAATATGTGCAGGTATTTAACATGGAACTAGACTAAGCCTTATCAGATGACTGTGTGAATTCATATTTACTGTATTTTATATATTGTTATGTTTAGTTTTTTTAACACTTGTTCATCATCATCAGTCTTTGTTTCTGATTGACAACTTCAAAAACCACAGCAGTGAAAGTCCCGCTGGTGCAGTGTGGGTATGTTTGGGTCATGATGTCTGAAGCAGATGCTGTGCATCCTTCAGAAGCCCCTGTGGTTGCTGTAGAGTATTGGAGGCTGCCGCACTGCAGGACGTCCTGAGGACACAAAGACCATCAGAATAACATCAGTTTATATGATGATGCAACTTATCAATCCACACAGAGAGAGCAGATCTGCTGCCCCCTGCTGGAGAGGTTGGGATACCTTCTCAGTGGGGTGTGGGTCATTGCAGCGTTTGCCTGAAAGCTACAAACAAATAATTGCACAAGTAGAATTTATGCTCAAAAACATCATCTTAAAGGTACAGCAGAGTAACCAAGTAATTACTTTTAATTACTTTTTTTTAATTACTCATTTTGTCAAAAAAAAAACACGTATCTCCATTTTTGTTGATTTGTATTTTTTCACTGCATTTAAACACGACAGCTGGAAACAATTCAGATTCCACTGACTTACATTGAAAGTAAAGACAGTTTTTGCTCTGTCCTGTAAAGTTGGAATTTAGGAGACACTTGGTTTTCTTCAACTGCAGTAAAAAACTCACACTGAGACCTGATTTGCTGATGTTTTGCCTTAATCATACATAGACCGATATCAAGTATCTCTAATAACTATGTAGTTACACATGAACAACACAAGTAACAACTACTAGTGATGTAGGCACTGTAACTGGATTATACAGTTCAGATTATGTAGCTACACATGTTTCAATGTCTTTTGTTGCTTCATGTAAGTGGTTGTAATAACACATTCTCTCCCATGTAATCAAACGTTAGTAATTACATGAGTGTAACTGCATTTGTAATTAGCCTGGAAGTGTTTAATAACATGCATCAAGACCCTATTTACAATGGACATGCCAGTTTTCCTAACCAGTGTGTGATTACATCAAAGAGAATATCGTTACTGTCCAAAGAAAAACATTTCCAAAATAGTAACTTTACATGAGAGGAGAAGAATGTTGCTTACTTTAAATGTAAGTCAATATAACCAGACTTTTTTCAAAAATGTTCCAAATATTTCCAAATTCATCATAAATTTTTCACCCACTGTAAAGAGCAGTTAGAGCTCTTATAACCATCAAGACACCATAATGTAACTAGAGAGGAGCATTTCCTGAAGGAAAGGCAGAATGGTTGCACATAAACGACAAATAGACGAGGTTGGGTCTCAGTACAGTGAGGCAGTTTGGAGGCTGTTTGGAGGTTTGAGTGTGACTGAAAATGAATGGGACTCTATGGAGAAAAAGGAGAGATGAAAAAAAACACAACTAACAGACCTGTGGGGTCGAACCAACACTGCACTCATGGTCGGAGGTCTGCCCTGAGTCAGTGTATTTAAATTGGTGTGTGTCTCTTTATGTGTAGCTACACAGTTATTACAGATAATTATTAGTTAATATTATCTTATATAACTAATAGATAGTTGTTACAGACAATTAATAGTTAATATTATCTGATATAATTAATAGATATTTATTACAGATAATTAATAGTTAATATTATCTGATATAATTAATATATATTTATTACAGATAATTAATAGTTAATATTATCTCATATAACTAATAGATAGTTATTACAGACAATTAATAGTTCATATTATTTAATATAACTAATAGATAGTTATTACAGATAATTAATAGTTAATATTATCTGATATAATTAATAGATATTTATTATAGATCATTAATAGTTAATATTATCTAATATAACTAATAGATAGTGTTTACAGATAATTAATAGTTAATATTATCTGATATAACTAATAGATAGTTATTACAGACAACTAATAGTTCATATTATTTAATACAACTAATAGATAGTTATTACAGATAATTATTAGTTAATATTATCTGATATAATTAATAGATGGTTATTACAGATAATTAATAGTTAATATTATCTAATATGACTAATAGATAGTTTTTACAAACAATTAATAGTTCATATTATTTAATATAACCAATAGGTAGTAAATTTAGATAATTAATAGTTAACATTATCTAATATAACTACTAGATTGTTATAACAGATAATTAATAGTTAATATTATCTAATATAACTAATAGATAGTTATTACAGATAATTAATAGTTAATATCATCTGATATAACTAATAGATAGCTTTTACAGACAATTAATATTTAATATTATTTAATATAACTAATAGATAGTTATTACAGATAATTAATAGTTAATATTATCTAATATAACTAATATAGAGACATTATAGATAATTAATAGTTAATATCTAATATAACTAATAAATCATTATCACAGATAATTAATAGTTAATGTTATCTAATATAACTAATAGATAGTTATTACAGATAATTAATAGTTAATATTATCTGATATAACTAATAGAGAGTTATTACAGATAATTAATAGTTAATATTATCTGATATAACTAATAGATAGTTATTACAGATAATTAATAGTTAATATTATCTGATATAACTAATAGATAGCTATTACAGACAAATCAAGTTTATATTATCTAATATAACTAATAGATAGTCATTACAGATAATTAATAGTTAATATTATGTAATATAACTAATACATAGTTATTACACATAATTAATAGTTATTATTATGTAATATAACTAATAGAGAGTTATTACAAACAATTAATATTTCATATGATTTAATATAACTAATAGATAGTAATTTAAGTTAATTAATAGTTAATATTATCTAATATAACTTATAGATAGTTATTACAGATAATTAATAGTTAATATTATCTAATATAACTAATAGAGAGTTGTTACAGATAATTAATAGTTAAAATTATCTAATATAACTAATAGATAGTTATTACAGATAATTAATTGTTAATATTATCTAATATAACTAGTAAATAGTTATTACAGATAACTAATAGTTAATATTATCTAATATAGCTAATAGATAGTTATTACAGATAATTAATAGTTAATATTATCTGATATAATTAATAGATAGTTTTTACAGATAATTAATAGTTAATATTATCTAATATAAATAATAGATAGTTGTTACAGATAATAAATAGTTAATATTATCTAATATAACTAATAGATAGTTACTACAGATAATTAATAGTTAATATTATCTAATATAACTAATAGATAGTTATTACAGATAAATAATAGTTAATATTATCTGATATAACTAATAGAGAGTTATTACAGACAATTAAGTTCATATTATCTAATAAACTAATAGATAGTTATTAAAGATAATTAATAGTATATATTATCCGATATAACTAATAGAAAGTTATTACAGATATTTACTAGTTTAATATTATCTAATAAAACTAATAGAGAGTTGTTACAGATAATTAATAGTTAATATAATGTAATACAACTAAGAGATAATTATTACAGGTAATTAAGTTAATATTATGTAATATAACTAATAGATAGTTATTATAGATATTTACTAGTTTAATATTATCTAATATAACTAATAGGTAGTTATTACAGATAATTAATAGTTAATATTATCTAATATAACTAATAGATAATTATTACAGGTAATTAAGTTAATATTATCTAATATAACTAATAGATAGTTGTTACAGATAATTAATAATTAATATTATCTGATATAACTAATACATAGTTGTTGAAGGGTAAGCTGGGACTGGAAGTTTTCACCTGTCACTCTATAACAGACACCACATAAGAAGATGATGATGGTTTGGACCAAACACACAGGCATCAGGATAAGAATGATGATCCAGGAGACTGTAGGATCTGGAGAACGTTCAGGATCTGACTGTACTGAAGAACTGTTATCCTGAAAACCCTCATCTGAAATACACAAACACCACAAAACACATCACAGTCCACATTAATGTCCATTTAAACACTAGAAGGAGGTTCAGCCAATTACACATATATCAACCAGCCTCAACTGTAACTGCAGGACATAATGAAGAAATATTCATTGTAGAAAGATGTTTATTCACTATATACTCAAAAATAACAACCCAAACATAAACCAACTGAACTTACGATTCTAACATTAGCTCATGTTTGTTGAGTTTAACCTTTATTAATAATGAGATTAACAATTTAATTATCTGTTTGCTTATTTTATGTCACTATAAATATTCTAACTAAGTAGCTTGTTTATCAACTTACTTGCCATTTTGCTTTTTGGATAAAATAACAACATTCACACTCACATTCTCAGATTGTGAGCATATTTTGGTTAGTTGACTTCATAAAATCAGCACCTGCACTAATTTTTTATCTCCTCAAACATATTTTAAATGTACAAAGAATTTTATTTTGGAAAATAAGCCAGAAAATAAAATATTTTGGAAAATAAACAAAGACAAATGATTTAAACCATTGAGAAATTGAGATTGAAACAATCACTCAATGGATATAAAACAATTTCGCTGAAAACACAGGATTTTTTACTAAACTAATTTATAAAGCATGATGGAAGAAAGAAATAAGGAAGAAAACAGTAAACTGGCAATTTGTCTAGCACTCTGCTTAAAAGGCTGAGCAGAACGCTTTGATTCTTATCTAAGATGAGCTCAGGCCTACAAAACTCGGCTGTGTTTCTGTAAGGAGCTGATGTTTGGCTTTCTCCTCACGTAACAGAGGTTTAAGTTGCATTTCTTACAGTAGCATGCTGCGCTAGTCACAAACATTCAGTAGAGGATTCTGGCCTCGACCTAAACAGCAAAGTAAGAATTTCATTGTACAGTGTAACTGTCTGTTCTGCTGTGCATATGATAAAACTCTTGAATCTTGAATCTAAACGGACTGAGAGGATCGCGAGAGGGATCACAACCAATTATCTGTTACTGACTCACCTGCCTCTTATGTAATGTTTTAAAACAGTGTATTACATCAAAATGATGTCTAGATGTTGTTTTTTTCCAAAATATTCATGTAGAAATCTTTTTTTTTTGTCATTGTTGGTTCTCACTAATTCGGCATCTTGAGGTTTTATTATTAGGTTATTTTGCTTTGAGACTTCGAGAAGAGCTGATATCAGGATTTGTTCCTTTTGCTGCTGCCCTGTCTGGCCAGTGGGAGCAGCGTGGGTTTGTCCACATTGGCAAAATTTGGAGCCCTCACTGGAAGCACTGCATTCAGGTCTTCTTGCACATGTCCCAAAGTCCACACTTGCAGCTCATTACTGGGTGACTGACTGGACGTATTTATTATTTAATTATGCAGCTGATCAAATTACACCATCTACAAAAACTTAAATGTGGATTTTATTCTGTCAGTTTTAATTACATGAATTTTGTTGTTTGTCACAGAACGTTGACCATCAAGAATACCAAACCATGCATACACCTTTAAAACCATCCTCCTTTTTTAAATTGTATCTAAACTGTATATAAATAAGCGATCATTGGAATTTGCTTCCACACAGCAGACATATGCCAATCATTCAAATTATTACTTCAACAATTTCCAACACAGTCAGATATCACATGGTGTATTTCACTATATAAAGTACTGTTTGATAAACAAATTAATAAATCAACCAATTAAATGGTAGAAGAGCATAATATAACAAAACCATTAAGATCTATATGTTTATAACTATAAAGAGGTTTAGATCTGAATGTGTTGAGAGACGAGTGTAAACAGTGAAGTTGGAGCCCATGTACACAAATATTACTAAAACAAACATTGGACTGTATTTAAATCTAAAAATGAGAATATATATTTTTATAAGAGCTATAAAACCCCCAAACCTGTTTATCAGAACAAGATCTCAGCATCTACACTATCTTCTTCAGTCCTGTTAGAGAAGCAGCTCATGTGGCTCCTCATGAAGCTGCTGGTCAGAATGTTCAAAGTATGTAAACCTGCATCAGAGCAAATGAGCTCATTTCTAAAAGACCCTCTAAACATTCTTTAAACACAACCAGATGTTTTATTCTGCTCCAGGAATAATTCCATACCGACTATTCTATAGTTCTGATCTCTTCACACTTATTCACTAATATTATTACTATTAATATAGTACTAATAAGAAGAACCAGTGTCCAAACTTTTG
The DNA here is from genome assembly GCA_021613375.1 of Megaleporinus macrocephalus. NCBI lineage: Eukaryota > Metazoa > Chordata > Actinopteri > Characiformes > Anostomidae > Megaleporinus > Megaleporinus macrocephalus. The sequence continues at coordinate 68,690,370 of CM038702.1, read as the reverse complement.
GCTGATAGTGTACATTGGCTCCTTATTATTTTAAACATGTAACATGCGTCATAAATGATATTATTTAGAGCAGGGGTGTCACGTTGTAGCAGGGAGCAGACGAGAGTGGACACACGCGCAGGCTTTGACTGGATATTTAATAAACAAACACGAAGTACAAACACGGTCGTAAACGCAAACGCAAAACGAACCACCCCGGGAGGGCAAAACAGGCAGACTAATACACATGATAACAAGAGGGAAACAGAGACAGCTGGTGACGATGGGAGGGGACATAGTTGAGAACCAGGTGGACGGCGGAGACATGGGGCACGAGACCAAAACAAACACAAGCACATGGCTAACACGAGGGAATGACATGATGTAGACAGGGCAGACGAGGACGGGCAGGCCGTGACAAGGAGTCACTAATAGGCAGACTGTGGTCCGGATCCAGACCCAGACGTTGTCCAGTGTTGTCCCAAACTGATAAGCTATTGAGAATGATTTAATGTTGACTGTGTTTATTTTAAGCGGCGGAGTGAACTCAGAGACCAACCGTGTGCTGTAAGATCACTGAAGGCTCCTCAGCCAATCAGATCAGTGCAGATTCAGGAGTGAGGCGCATACACAGGCGAGGTACGAAGCGAGGAGCAGCAGTCGGAGACTAAAGTGAGTCAGAAAGAATAACGAGCTCTAAAAACAGAAAAGTGAACAGAGAGAACTGAGTGTTTAACAGGAACGGTTCTGGAATGGACCTGCTCGTCTAGTTCTGGAGAACACCGCTCTGTACAACCAACATGTCAATCTGTGAAGCTGAGTTAACAAGAAGACACACGTTTTATTTCTCTATAAATAAACACTTGAAGATGCAGTTTTTTCAAAAGCGTTCTGTTTGTTTAATGTAGCTCTTGTTTTTATTGAGTAAAAAACATTTATTAGAAAAAAATGTAGAATAAATTAGAATAAATTTAGTATCATTCATTCAGTTCAGTATTTAAACAGTAAATATACTGAAATATACTGAACGGTATGTGTGATGTGTTGGTGTTTCAGTAGCTGATGGTATAAGACACTGATACTAGGCTACTTCAGTAAACAGGATACACCACTGAATCAGAACACACGTTAGAGATGATAATGGTCCGGACCTTGTCCTGAGGAGATCTCCTCTAACTGGACCTTACTGACTCTAATTAAACACCCCGGCTCTAGAGTATTAATGTTATTGTAAATCAATTTAACCACATGTATGTGTGTTCTCTGGAAATAATGTGTTAACTTTACAATAACAGGATATTTTACTGGTGGTTTAAAATACATATAACATTAAACACACAAACAAACAAGAATAACATATTCTAAACTAAAATAAAATATCAGCACTGACCTGTAAAGCTCAGCTGGATAGCTTTTCCAAACTGAATGGAGTTTGAACCATTTCGTCCTCCGCAGTAATACAGACCCGCATCAGTCTCATTAACACCAATAATCACTAAATCCACTGTACTGGTGTTGTCAGTTACAGCATAGTGATTCTCATCCATGATAACATTGAGAAAATAGAGTTTGTCCTTGTTTGATCGTCCAGCAGAAACCAGCAGCTTCATCTCATCTGAGCTCTGGTGATACCACATTATCTCATAATCGGCAGTGATGTCACAGCGCAGGGTGATGTTTTCTCCATGACTGACAGATCTGAGATCAGTTCTCTGAAGGAGACACAGTCTAAAGTTTCCTGCTGGAATAAGAGAACAGGGGTTTAGTTTCTTCTACACAAAGAAAACATAAAACTCTCCTTTTCATTGGTTATAAATTCAGTTTCTCATCTTAAACCTGCAGTCTTGTTGAACAGGTGGGGAATTCTAAGAGCAGGTCTGGATCTGCTGAACATTTTAAAGCTACACTCTACAAAGACTGTTAATGTAGAAGGAAGTGTCGTTACTTAGTGAGGAGTATATTAGGAGGATGAGGTATGTTGAGCATGTGGTGTGAGTCTTTCTGTAAAGCCTGTAATCATCATTTAAAAGTCAAGTTTTTGCACCATGTTGTAAGTCTTTACATATTACGTCACATGCACAGCTTTAGAAAGAGGGTCCGGCTCGAAGTTTAGGCCTTAAACCATCTTAAGATTAGTATTTTACGCTTATGACCCTGTCTAGGGGTAAAGGATCATAGCAGCTTGGTAGTATGAATATTACTCTTGAGGTGTATGTTGAATTAAGAAAGCCACACAATGCACAGAAGAACAGGGAAAGACAATGTATTGGGTTTTAAAGAGAACTTGACAAAGATAAACACCGGTACAAACAGGAGCAACACCGGTCAAAACCATCCATCCATCCATCGTCTACCGCTTTTTCCGGGGATCCAGGTCGCGGGGGCAGCAGTGTAAGCAGAGAAACCCAGACTTCCCTCTCCCCAGCCACCTCCTTTAGCTTCTCCGGGGGGACGCCAAGGCGTACCCAGGCCAGCCGAGAAAAATAATCCTTCCAGCGTGTCCTAGATCTTCCCCGGGGTCTCCTCCCGGTCGAACATGTCCGGAACACCTCCACAGGGAGGCGTCCAGGAGGCATCCTAACCAGATGCCCGAACCACCTCAGCTGGTTCCTCTCAACGTGGAGGAGTAGCAGCTCGACTTTGAGCCTCCCCCATTTAATCAAGCTCCTCACCCTATCTCTAACGGTGAGACCCGACCCCGCACGGAGAAAACTCTTGTATCCGCGATCTCGTTCTTTCGGTCACTACTCAGAGCTCCTGACCACAGGTGAGAGTAGGAACTTAGTAAATCGAGAGCTTTGCCTTTTGGCTCAGCTCTCTCTTCACCAGGACAGATCGGTACAGAGCCCACATCACTGCAGATGCTGCACCAATCCGCCTGACAACCTCCCGCTCCATCCTTCCCTCACTCGTGAACCAGACCCCGAGATACTTATACTCCTCCACTTGAGGCAGGAGGTCATTTCCAAACTGGAGAGGGCGCTCCACCCTTTTCCGACTGAGGACCATGGTCACGGATTTGGAGGTGCTGATTTTCATCCCAGCCGTTTCACACTTGGCCGCAAACTGATCCAGCAAAACAATAAACAAAACCCTGATATCTAAACAAACAAAACACCTACCTAAACTAGTGACACAAATAAACAAACACAAAAACTCCTCCCTGATTATACAAACACAAACACCCAAACCCCAACACAAACGGCAGTCACTCCCCACACCCAGCACTGTACTAAAGTTTACGAATATTTACAACAGCAACCAAACAATCAATCAGAATACACAACAAACAAAAATCACAATAACCAGAAATCTCTCAGAATCTGAATCTCGCACGCCATTTTAAATCGGACGACGACCAAGTCAAGGGACGGGGTGGGCTGGAACCGGAATAGAGTAAAAAACCTGGACTGGAAAATGGAGAACTGAACAGGAACTGTAATAATGAAGAACACAGCATACACATACGGACACATACAAATGAAGACAGAAACAGGAAACCCCGCTGCACATAAACAAAACAAATGAAAGTATGACAGTAATTACTGATGCACGTTCTGATACTCTGGATCAGCACCGATACTGACCTTATTAAACAAGTCAGGTATCAAACAGACGTGTCTGATACCACATTCTCTCTAAGCTGAAGTGCCTTCTCTTTAAAACACAAAAATTATTAAACCTTGTTTTTCTGAATGAACAGAAACTCATATATACTACTACTACTACTACTACTACTAATCTTAATAATAATAATGCCCTAATGATATTACAGATAAAAAACTATTTCATACTGCTGCACTATTAGTTTCATGTAGGATGAAAAATTACAGTTATATTATATTTTAATAATAAATGAACAATGAAAGCGCCCCATTCTAAAATATTTAATTTAATATATTTATTATATTTTTGCAGGCGAGGCAAAACGCTTGCAGATATTTGAAGCAGGCAGTTTATTATTACAAAGGGTCGTAACAAGACCAAAACCGAGAGGCAATAGCAAAAACGAGAAGCAGGCAAGGGTTGAATACCAGCGGGACAATACAGCAAAGAGATCCAATAAGGGCTAGGCAAAAGACGTGAACAAGGAAACGGGCAAACGGGTCTTAAACATGAAGTCAAAACAAGAAATGAACGCCTCGGGTAGGCTATGGAGATAACAGACAATACGACGCAATGGGAAAAACAGACAGACACGGTTATATACAAATGCTGAAATGGTTTACAGGTGTTTATGATTTGGTTTCTGTGAGGGGCTCCTGGTGACTGGCTGAACGTGCACATGTGAACAAGGGCTAGTTGGTGAGGGGGTAACATGGGGAGTTGGAGTTTCGTATTGTCAGCGGAGATGGAAAATGAGTCTGGAAACGTGACCAATTTTTCCAAACAAATCAACTGTAATTAAGTTTCTGGGTGGTAAGTTTTTACACTTTTATGTGTATACTGAAAAGGTTACAGTGGAAGTGAAATTACTGTTTATTTTGCTGATACATTATCCATCCAGTATCTTTTACTTTATCCTGCTAGCCCAGCCATCAGGTGGAAGGCGGGGTACAGCATGGACAGGTCCCGAGTTTATCACATGCACTCCTATGGGCAATTTACTACCACTACACCACCGTACTAACCACTACACCACCGTACTAACCACTACACCACCATACTAACCACTACACCACTGTACTAACCACTACACCACCGTTCTAACCACTACACCACCATTCTAACCACTACACCACCGTACTAACCACTACACCACCAGTACTAACCACTACACCACTGTACTAACCACTACACCACCGTACTAACCACTACACCACCGTACTAACCACTACACCACCGATACTACAACCACTAGACCACCATACTAACCACTACACCACCATACTAACCACTACACCACCGTACTAACACTACACCACCATACTAACCACTACACCACCGTACTAACCGCTACACCACCATACTAACCACTACACCACCGTACTAACCGCCACACCACCATACTAACCACTACACCACCATACTGACCACTACACCACCATACTAACCACTACACCACCATACTAACCACTACACCACCGTACTAACCACTACACTACATTAGAAGTGAATTCTAATGGTTTTATAAACCTTTTTTTCCAACCTAAGCCTCCTATAGATTATTTTAAGGATTCTGTTAGTTTTAAAGTAAGGAAAGGCCATGGGATAATTCATTTAAATATTAGAAGTCAAAAAATAAAATGGATCAATTGAAAGTTCTGGTTGAACAGTACGATCCAGATAGTTTAATCCTAAAAGAAACTTGTCTTAGACACACCATTAATGATACTGATATAGCTTTAAATAACTTTACCTTTTATAGAATTGACAGAAAATCTAGAGGAGGGTGGTGTAGCTGTTTTTATAAGAGTTCATCTCCAAACTGAATTATTAACTGTGGTCTCAAAAGAAAAATTCTATGAATTGCTATCCTTGAAACTATCTTTGGGAAAAATGACTCTTATATTGGTTGGGATTTACAGGCCTCCTTCTGCTCCAGTTTCAGCAGTTGATGAAATAGCTGAGCTTTTATCACAGTATACTGATTCAGAAATACTGGTCCTAGGGTATTTCTAATCCTAGGCTTTCTAATTCATCTGATCATCTAAAGGAAATATGTTATATCTTAACATCACACAGTTAATCACTGAATCAACTCACCTAAACCTAAAGGACCCTTCCAAGTCTAGTCTGATTTATTTAATTTTACCCAACAGTGTTACGGCCGGTGACACATTTTGTGATGGCTGTGTGGGATTCTGTGTTGATTGCTGGAGTTGTGTTGCTCTGTTTGGCTGGAGAGGCCTATTTGAAGACCTGGTGGTTGGCTGGCTGGTGGCTCCTCTTACCTTCTCTGTTGCTTCTCCCTGCCAGATTGTGCTACTGCTCCAAGAGGCTACAGATCCTGTTTGTGTGTTCCTACCAGCTTTGCTTTCTAGTGTGTTTCTAATTCTCTCATGTGAAGTTGTAAGAGGTGTAGCCTGTTTTCTTTTGGGGTTTGTCCCTGTTTCTGTTTAGGAAGGTAGGGTATGTTTTTGTATTTTCTTTTCTTTTTGTTAAGAGTTAAGTTAGTATGTTGGGGAGGGATGTGGTTTGGTTATTTCTTTTTTGGGCTTTGATAATCTCTGAAGCCTATAGCTGCTTCTTTCTAATGTTAAATAAAATCAATCTAATGTGACCAGAAATTTGTGGTTTATTTGCTTGATCTGGCAGGGTTGAAGTGGAAGGGTTTGATGTTGAGCCCCTGGTTTACAGGTGAAATCTCCTCATTGCTTAAAGAAAGGAATAAAGCTTGGAGTGTTGCAACTGGCTTACGTTCAGACAACTGAGAAACAAATGTACCTCTGCAATTAGAAAAGCCAAATCCAATTATTATCTCAGTTTGTTTACCAACTCTTCCAGCACTAAAAATTTCTGGAAACAGTAAATTCACTTAAAAACAGTCCTTTCAATATCCCATCCAATAACCTAGTTGATGATCATATAATAATCTGACCAGAAAACACTTTGTCTTGCTTTTAATGAGCTTGTCATATAATTTGAAATGCAGACATAAACTTGTCTTTGATTGAGCGTGTCCCCCACCTCTACTACCACCCAGAGCCATGGTGTCTTCACACTCCAGACCCTCTCCTTGTGTACAGTGTTTAATGCTCTCGCTACTATTAACCCTCAGAAATGTACAGGTGTGGATGGTCTGAATCCTTACTTCTTACGTCTTTGCAACCTCAGTTATTTTAGAGAATGTCACATTTATTTTTAACCTTTTCATTTTATCTGGCAGAATTCCCAGAATCTGGAATACAGCTAATGTTGTTCCGCTGCATAAAGGTGGAGAAACGGCAGATATAAATAATTATGGACCCATCTTAGAACTACCATGTGTAGCAAAAATTTTTAGAATTTAAATTCCTCATTGAAAACTCTGATTTCAGAGAAAGACAGAGTACCATCTCTGTAACTACACTGGTCTTAAATGATATATACACAGCCTTAGACAGGAAGAAGCACTGGGCTGTCATTTTTATTGATCTAACAAAAAACTTTTGACACTGTTCACCACAGTCTTCTCCTGACACACCTGCACAACGCAATGCAGTGGGCCCAAAATTTCTCTTAGATAGAAAACTATGTGTGATTGTGAGTAACTATGAATCTAATCTAACTTCTATTGACAAAGGGGTGCCACAAGGTTCTGTCCTGGGTCCAGTTTTCTTTAACATATATAAAATTGATCTTGCTGCCTCTTGCACCTTTATGCAGATGACATAATTTTATATTGTTATGCTGAATCTGCTCATGCAGCAATTGAAAAGCTCCAATGCTCATTTAATGCCTTGCAGACTGCTTTATACAATCATACATTAGTTTTAAATACCAAGAAAAGTAAGTTTATGCTGTTTTCCCAGATCTCCAAATATTAATTTTAATACTTTGACTATTAGTACCTCGACAGGGTCCAACATTGAGCGTGTCACAGAGTATAAGTATCTTGGCACCTGGCTGGATGAAAAACTTTCATTTAAAAACTCATATTAATAATTTAATCATTAAGTGCAGACAGAGACTCGGATTCCTGTATCATAATAAATCTTGTCTGCCTATGTTTGCCAGAAAAAGAGTGGTAGAGGCAACATTACTCTCAGTACTGGACTACACTGATGTCATTTACTGGCGTCTGCCAGTGCCCTGAAACAGCTGGATTCAGTTTGAGCATTCTGCTCTAAGGTTCATTACTGGTGACCCTTACAGCACTCAAAACTACAGACTGTACCAGAAAGTAGGCTGGCCCTCACTAGCAGCTCAACGGAATCACACTGGCTTATATTCATTTATAACTCACTCTCCGGCAATATGCCATCTTATATTTCTTCCTTAATTTCTTTAAACAGCTGTAATATCAGATTCGCTCTGCTGATTGGATTACCTGTCAGGTTCCAGAGTTTTTACTGAGCTGGGAAAATCTGCTTTTAGCTGCAGTGCACCAGTGAGCTGGAATTCACTGCAAGAAACTCTAAACTCAGCTCACTGGGTGTCACTAAATCATTTTAAACTTTTAGTTTCTAACCACCTTCAGACGGCCTGCACCTGAGTTTTTCTTTTGCCTTTTATTTATTTTATTCATTTTTCATTTCCCCGTTTTATTTATTTATTTTTTTGTTTTATTTTTGGCCTTACACCATTTTTTATTTATTTATTCTGTTCTTTTAGCTATACAATCTCGGTTTTACATTTTGTTTTATTTTCTTTCTTCATATTTTTTATTTTAAATTAATTTATTTTTATTTAATTTACTTCATTTACTTCAATTTACTTCTGTTTTATTACTTCATTGTGTTATATTATATTGTCTAATTATTATTATACTTTAATTATATTATACTTTATTTCATTGTTTTATATTTTTAGCTTGTCCACTTATCCTTTTACTTTTTATCATTTATTTCTTAATTAATTCTTATATTGTTTGCCTGTTTTTCTACTATTTTTATCATGTAATTCTTATGTTTTACTCATGAAGTTCTTTATTTTAGCTTTCTTGATTAAATACTTGTCTCTAATTGTAATGTATATTCAATCCCTTTAAGTTGTGAATGCTCGGATGCATTGTAAATGAGGGTTACCCTCTATGTATTACCGAATGAAAATGAAGGTTGATTGATAAACACCAGTGTGCTGACCACTCACCCAACAGCAGCTGTAAGATAAACACGGTCTTGAGTTTAGCCATTTCTCTCTGAGGTCCTGCACTGGACTGTCACTCATTTACACAGATATGTAGATATACTGACCCCCCACCACAGTTTTTAATTGGTTACGCAGCAGTTATACCCTTTACCACATGTACCACATCCTGTTCTTTAGCAGACAACAAGCTACACGGCCACAGTGATGATTACTGATCAGAGAATAACACAGCAGGTACATACACAGCTGATACACAGAACACAAACAAACACACAGTCATTAATGTAGATCCAGCAGCACCAACACTAAAAAACTATCTAAAACATTACATCTCTGTTAATATATTACCTCAGCTGTTAAAGTTAGCTTCTGCTAAACAGCAAAAACTATCTAGAACATTACATCTCTGTTAATATATTATCTCAGCTGTTAGAGTTAGCTACTGCTAAACAGCAAGAACTATCTAGAACATTACATCTCTGTTAATATATTATCTCAGCTGTTAGAGTTAGCTACTGCTAAACAGCAAAAACTATTTAGAACATTACATCTCTGTTAATATATTATCTCAGCTGTTAGAGTTAGCTACTGCTAAACACCAAGAACTATCTAGAACATTACATCTCCATTAATATATTAGCTCAGCTGTTAAAGTTAGCTACTGCTAAACACCAAGAACTATCTAGAACATTACATCTCCATTAATATATTACATCAGCTGTTAAAGTTAGCCAATGCTAAAAAGCAAAAACTATCTAGAACATTACATCTCGGTTAATATATTACCTCAGCTGTTAGAGTTAGCTACTGCTAAACAGCAAAAACTGTCTAGAACATTACATCTCTGTTAATATATTACTTCAGCTGTTAGCGTTAGCTAGTGCTAAACACCAAGAACTATCTAGAACATTACATCTCCATTAATATATTACCTCAGCTGTTAGAGTTAGCTACTGCTAAACTCCAAAAACTATTAAGAACATTAAATCTCTGTTAATATATTACCTCAGTTGTTAGCATTAGCTAGTGCTAAATGCCAGTAACTATCTAGGACATTACACCTCTGTACATATTATCTCAGCTGTTAGCGTTAGCTACTGCTAAACAGCAAGAACTATTAAGAATATTAAATCTCTGTTAATATATTACTTCAGCTGTTAGTGTTAGCTAGTGCTAAAAACCAAGATGTATCAATGTATTACCGAATGAAAATGAAGGTTGATTGATAAACACCAGTGTGCTGACCACTCACCCAACAGCAGCTGTAAGATAAACACGGTCTTGAGTTTAGCCATTTCTCTCTGAGGTCCTGCACTGGACTGTCACTCATTTACACAGATATGTAGATATACTGACCCCCACCACAGTTTTAATTGGTTACGCAAGCAGTTATACCCTTTACCACATGTACCACATCCTGTTCTTTAGCAGACAACAAGCTACACGACCACAGTGATGATTACTGATCAGAGAATAACACAGCAGGTACATACACAGCTGATACACAGAACACAAACAAACACACAAGCATTAATGTAGATCCAGCAGCACCAACACTAAAAACTATCTAAAAACATTACATCTCTGTTAATATATTACCTCAGCTGTTAGAGTTAGCTTCTGCTAAACAGCAAAAACTATCTAGAACATTACATCTCTGTTAATATATTATCTCAGCTGTTAGTGTTAGCTACTGCTAAACAGCAAGAACTATCTAGAACATTACATCTCCATTAATATATTACATCAGCTGTTAGAGTTAGCTACTGCTAAACAACAAGAACTATCTAGAACATTACATCTCTGTTAATATATTACCTCAGCTGTTAAAGTTAGCTACTGCTAAACAGCAAAAAACTATCTAGAACATTACATCTCTGTTAATATATTACCTCAGCTGTTAGCATTAGCTAGTGCTAAACACCAAGAACTATCTAGAACATTACATCTCTGTTAATATATTGCATCAGCTGTTAAAGTTAGCAACTGCTAAACAGCATGAACTATCTAGAACATTACATGTCCATTATGTACTACCTCAGCTGATAGTCTTATCAGTTAACTAGTGGTATTACCTACTATCTAGAAACATTACATCTCCGTTAATATATTAGCTCAGCTGTTAGCGTTAGCTAGCGCTAAACACCAAGACAACACCAATCTACATTGGTGGTATTATGTTACAACAATGCTAAATGCCAAGAATGATCTAGAACATTACATCTCTGTTAATGTATTCCCTCAGTTGTTAGCTAGTGCTAAATGGCAGTAGAACAATACAACAACTGAGTCTGGCATAAAGATTTTTTTTATTTATATAATAAAGTTTTGAAGAAGGTCAAATGTTTACTAAGATTTGAGTCAAAAATCTGATAAGGTCTCAGAAATCTTTGATCCCCCAGTCTGATATGACTGGCTTACAGTTTGTGAAGTGTGAAATAGTTGGCTGATAACTTGGTTGGTTTGATATGATTGGCTTATAACTTGGTGGGTTTGATATGATTGGCTTTGAACTTGGTGGGTCTGATATAATAATAATAATAATAGTAATAATTATAATACATTTTATTTAAGGGCGCCTTTCTTGACACTCAAGGTCATCGTACATAGCTTTTCCTAAAAATAAAAATACATAATAAAAACGAGTACAAAAATTAAAAACAGTGCAAGTACAGTCACAGGTCATAAGCAACTTTAAACAAGTGAGTTTTAAGTTTGATTTTAAAATGTGGCAATAAATCTATATCACAGAGATCAGCTGGGAGTGAGTTCCAAAGCCGGGGAGCAGCACAACTAAACAATGATCTAAGGGTACGGACAGGTCTAGCAATATGAAGGAGGTCAAAAAGATATGAAGGGGCGAGATTAAGGAGAGCTTTTAAAAGTTAAAAAGGAGTATTTTATAATTGATGTGATGTGAAATGGGAAGCCAATGAAGCTGCTGTAAAACAGGAGTGATATGATGGACTGAAGGGGTCCATGTAATGATACGAGCAGCTGAATTTTGAACCAATTGTAATTTATGAAGGGTTTGTGGTAAACCAAACAAAAGAGAATTACAATAATCTAAACGAGAAGTAACCAGACTATGAACCAAGATAGCAGTAGAATGAGGAGTAAGAGAAGGACGGAGATGATAAATATTTTGAAGATGAAAATAAGCTGACCAAGTGATATTATTAAACATGGGAAACAAAAGAGAGGGTGCTATCAAGGATGACACCTAGACTCTTGACCTGAGGAGAGGGAGAGATGTAATAGTTATCAACGGAAATGCAGAGGTTATGACATTTACTTAATGTTAATTTAGTGCCAATCAATAGAAGTTCTGTTTTACTGCAATTCAATTTAGGGAAAACAATGTTTTATTTCAAGGAGACAATCAGTGAGAGATGAATGTGAAAATGAGAGCTGGGTGTCATCCGCGTAGCAGTGAAACTGAATATGATGCTTACAAAAAATATAGCCAAGGGAAGAAGATAAATAATAAATGACAAGGGTCCCAGGACAGAGCCCTGGGGAACACCTGAAGTAACCGAAACAGAGTGAGATATAAATGATTTTAACTGAACAAACTGAGTGCAGCCAGAAAGATAAGAACGAAACCAATGAAGAGATATATTTGCAATGCCAAGAGAAGAGAGTCTATCAAGAAAGATTTCATGCAAAATTGTATCAAAGGCCGCAGTCAGATCAATCAGAAGGAGTATAGATAGTAGACCAGAATCAGCAGCAAGAAGAAGATCATTGGTGATCTTAAGGAGTGACGTTTCAGTGCTATGAAGCGAACGGAAACCAGATTGAAGTTGTTCATATAAATCATTATTGGCCAAATGAGCTTGAAGTTAAGCAGCAACTGTTTTTTCAAGGATTTTGGAGATGAATGGCTGAAATAGGACAAAAATTATTAAGGTCATTTGGATCTAAACCAGGTTTCCTTGAGTATTGGGGTTATAACAGCTGCTTTGAGAGCAAGGGAAAGACACCAGTGGTAAGAGAAGAATGTATAATGTCTGTAATAAGAAGGGACAAAGAGGAAAGGCTAGCTTTAACAAGAACAGTTGGAATAGGATCTTATTGACAAGTTGAAGATTTTGATTTTTGAATTCATTTGGAAACATCATTAACTGAGGGAAGAGTGAAAGCTGAAAGTAGATTAGGAGGGGCAAACGGGGGTAATACAATTAATGCCAAAGGGGCAGTTGATAATACTTGCTGGTGGATATGTACTATTTTGAAGAGAAAAATGATACTAAGTATTGCAAAAATCAGTACAATATAAATGGGGAGGAAGTGAATCCAGTGGTTTTGTAATCTTAGCAAATAGTGAAAAGAGGGCCTTGGAATTACCCTCATTAGAACTAATTACATTGGAATAATATATGGATTTAGCTGTAGAAATTGAGTCTCTGTAATAAAAAATATGATTTAAATACATCTGTTTGTGTACGGTGAGACCAGTTTTTCCTGTAAAGTCTTTCAAGTTGACGACCTTTTGCTTTTAATTGTCTAAGAGTTGAAGTAAACCAGGGTGCTGTGCGAGGTGAATGAAACAGATCTGGTTTTAAGTGAATGGATATATTATAATGCGAAAGCAGTTTATCTGGAGTGGAAGACGGATCAATACTAGGAGACTATTGATACAACAAGATAAATTATCCAATTAATATCCTTAATTTTACGATAAGTTATATTACATGGAGAATTAGATTTAAAAAGTGGAATATTTACACCAAATGATAGAAACCTGTGATTAGAGAGAGCAAAGAAATCAGCCTACAGTCAACAGGTCTAACACCTGAACAACAGATTAAATCCAAAGTATATCCTTTAACATGCATGGGGAAATCAATATGTTGCTGTAGCCCAAGACTGTCCAAGCAAGATATCAAATCTTTGGAAAGAGGATTATTATCATCACCACATGAATATTAAAATCTCCCACAAGTATTATGTTAGGTGAAACTCAGTTCCTTCACTCGTTGGGAACTCCCCCTACAGACTGTCCCACCAGGCATTTTCCTTCTCCTTTACTTCCAGATATAGACAGCTGTGAGTTCCAGACTTCCCATCTTGGCTTTCTTGAGAGGCTTATGCTCATGCCATACTTTCAGTTCCACATTCATGTCTCACTGGAGCTGTGGGTGTTTTAGCTTCATGTTCTGAGCTAAAATTAGGGCAGTAATTAGACTGCCCTATAAACAAATAAACAAACACAAAAACTCCTCCCTGATTATACAAACACAAACACCCAAACCCCAACACAAACGGCAGTCACTCCCCACACCCAGCACTGTACTAAAGTTTACGAATATTTACAACAGCAACCAAACAATCAATCAGAATACACAACAAACAAAAATCACAATAACCAGAAATCTCTCAGAATCTGAATCTCGCACGCCATTTTAAATCGGACGACGACCAAGTCAAGGACGGGGGTGGGCTGGAACCGGAATAGAGTAAAAAACCTGGACTGGAAAATGGGAGAACTGAACAGGAACTGTAATGAAGAAAACACAGCATACACATACGGACACATACAAATGAAGACAGAAACAGGAAACCCCGCTGCACATAACAATACAAATGAAAGTATGACAGTAATTACTGATGCACGTTCTGATACTCTGGTATCAGCACCGATACTGACCTTATTAAACAAGTCAGGTATCAAACAGACGTGTCTGATACACATTCTCTCTAAGCTGAAGTGCCTTCTCTTTAAAACACAAAAATTATTAAACCTTGTTTTTCTGAATGGAACAGAAACTCATATATACTACTACTACTACTACTACTACTAATCTTAATAATAATAATGCCTAATGATATTACAGATAAAACTATTTCATACTGCTGCACTATTAGTTTCATGTAGGATGAAAAAATTACAGTTATATTATATTTTAATAATAAATGAACAATGAAAGCGCCCCATTCTAAAATATTTAATTTAATATATTTATTATATTTTTGCAGGCGAGGCAAACGCTTGCAGATATTTGAAGCAGGGCAGTTTATTATTACAAAGGGTCGTACAAGACCAAAACCGAGAGGCAATAGCAAAAACGAGAAGCAGGCAAGGGTTGAATACCAGCGGACAATACAGCAAAGAGATCCAATAAGGGCTAGGCAAAAGACGTGAACAAGGAAACGGGGCAAACGGGTCATAAACAAGAAGTCAAAACAAGAAATGAACGCTCGGTATGCTATGGAGATAACAGACAATACTACGCAATGGGAAAAACAGACAGACACGGTTATATACAAATGCTGAAATGGTTTACAGGTGTTATGATTTGGTATTCTGGTGAGGGGCTCCTGTGACTGGCTGAACGTGCACATGTGACAAGGGCTAGTTGGTGAGGGGTAACATGGGAGTTGGAGTTCGTATTGTCAGCGGAGATGGAAAATGAGTCTGGAAACGTGACAATTTTTCCAAACAAATCAACTGTAATTAATGTTTCTGGTGGTAAGTTTTACACTTTTATTGTTATACTGAAAAGGTTACAGTGGAAGTGAAATTACTGTTTATTTTGCTGATACATTATCCATCCAGTATCTTTTACTTTATCCTGCTAGCCCAGCCATCAGGTGAAGGCGGGGTACAGCATGGACAGGTCCCGAGTTTATCACATGCACTCCTATGGGCAATTTACTACCACTACACCACCGTACTAACCACTACACCACCGTACTAACCACTACACCACCATACTAACCACTACACCACTGTACTAACCACTACACCACCGTACTAACCACTACACCACCATACTAACCACTACACCACCGTACTAACCACTACACCACCATACTAACCACTACACCACTGTACTAAACCACTACACCACCGTACTAACCACTACACCACCGTACTAACCACTACACCACCGTACTAACCACTAGACCACCATACTAACCACTACACCACCATACTAACCACTACACCACCGTACTAACACTACACCACCATACTAACCCACTACACCACCGTACTAACCGCTACACCACCATACTAACCACTTACACCACCGTACTAACCCGCCACACCACCATACTAACCACTACACCACCATACTGACCACTACACCACCATACTAACCACTACAACCACCATACTAACCACTACACCACCGTACTAACCACTACACCACCGTACTAACCACTACACTACATTAGAAGTGAATTCTAATGGTTTTATAAACCTTTTTTTCCAACCTAAGCCTCCTATAGATTATTTTAAGGATTCTGTTAGTTTTAAAGTAAGGAAAGGCCTTGGGATAATTCATTTAAATATTAGAAGTCAAAAAATAAAATGGATCAATTGAAAGTTCTGGTTGAACAGTACAATCCAGATAGTTTAATCCTAAAAGAAACTTGTCTTAGACACACCATTAATGATACTGATATAGCTTTAAATAACTTTACCTTTTATAGAATTGACAGAAAATCTAGAGGAGGTGGTGGTAGCTGTTTTTATAAGAGTTCATCTCCAAACTGAATTATTAACTGTGGTCTCAAAAGAAAAATTCTATGAATTGCTATCCTTGAAACTATCTTTGGGGAAAAATGACTCTTATATTGGTTGGGATTTACAGGCCCTCCTTCTGCTCCAGTTTCAGCAGTTGATGAAATAGCTGAGCTTTTATCACAGTATACTGATTCAGAAATACTGGTCCTAGGGTATTTCTAATCCTAGGCTTTCTAATTCATCTGATCATCTAAAGGAAATATGTTATATCTTAACATCACACAGTTAATCACTGAATCAACTCACCTAAACCTAAAGGACCCTTCCAAGTCTAGTCTGATTTATTTAATTTTACCCAACAGTGTTACGGCCGGTGACACATTTTGTGATGGCTGTGTGGATTCTGTGTTGATTGCTGGAGTTGTGTTGCTCTGTTTGGCTGGAGAGGCCTATTTGAAGACCTGGTGGTTGGCTGGCTGGTGGCTCCTCTTACCTTCTCTGTTGCTCTCTCCCCTGCCAGATTGTGCTACTGCTCCAAGAGGCTACAGATCCTGTTTGTGTGTTCCTACCAGCTTTGCTTTCTAGTGTGTTTCTAATTCTCTCATGTGAAGTTGTAAGAGGTGTAGCCTGTTTTCTTTTGGGGTTTGTCCCTGTTTCTGTTTAGGAAGGTAGGGTATGGTTTTTGTATTTTCTTTTCTTTTTGTTAAGAGTTAAGTTAGTATGTTGGGGAGGGATGTGGTTTGGTTATTTCTTTTTTGGGCTTTGATAATCTCTGAAGCCTATAGCTGCTTCTTTCTAATGTTAAATAAAATCAATCTAATGTGACCAGAAATTTGTGGTTTATTTGCTTGATCTGGCAGGGTTGAAGTGGAAGGGTTTGATGTTGAGCCCCTGGTTTACAGGTGAAATCTCCTCATTGCTTAAAGAAAGGAATAAAGCTTGGAGTGTTGCAACTGGCTTACGTTCAGACAACTGAGAAACAAATGTACCTCTGCAATTAGAAAAGCCAAATCCAATTATTATCTCAGTTTGTTTACCAACTCTTCCAGCACTAAAAATTTCTGGAAACAGTAAATTCACTTAAAACAGTCCTTTCAATATCCCATCCAATAACCTAGTTGATGATCATATAATATCTGACCAGAAAACACTTTGTCTTGCTTTTAATGAGCTTGTCATATAATTTGAAATGCAGGACATAAACTTGTCTTTGATTGAGCGTGTCCCCACCTCTACTACCACCCAGAGCCATGGTGTCTTCACACTCCAGACCCTCTCCTTGTGTACAGTGTTTAATGCTCTCGCTACTATTAACCCTCAGAAATGTACAGGTGTGGATGGTCTGAATCCTTACTTCTTACGTCTTGCAACCTCAGTTATTTTAGAGAATGTCACATTTATTTTTAACCTTTTCATTTTATCTGGCAGAATTCCCAGAATCTGGAATACAGCTAATGTTGTTCCGCTGCATAAAGGTGGAGAAACGGCAGATATAAATAATTATGGACCCATCTTAGAACTACCATGTGTAGCAAAAAATTTTAGAATTTAAATTCCTCATTGAAACAACTCTGATTTCAGAGAAAGACAGAGTACCATCTCTGTAACTACACTGGTCTTAAATGATATATACACAGCTTAGACAGGAAGAAGCACTGGGCTGTCATTTTTATTGATCTAACAAAAACTTTTGACACTGTTCACCACAGTCTTCTCCTGACACACCTGCACAACGCAATGCAGTGGGCCCAAAATTTCCTCTTAGATAGAAAACTATGTGTGATTGTGAGTAACTATGAATCTAATCTAACTTCTATGACAAAGGGGTGCCACAAGGTTCTGTCCTGGGTCCAGTTTCTTTAACATATATAAAATTGATCTTGCTGCCTCTTGCACCTTTATGCAGATGACATAATTTTATATTGTTATGCTGAATCTGCTCATGCAGCAATTGAAAAGCTCCAATGCTCATTTAATGCCTTGCAGACTGCTTTATACAATCATACATTAGTTTTAAATACCAAGAAAAGTAAGTTTATGCTGTTTTCCAGATCTCCAAATATTAATTTTAATACTTTGACTATTAGTACCTCGACAGGGTCCAACATTGAGCGTGTCACAGAGTATAAGTATCTTGGCACCTGGCTGGATGAAAAACTTTCATTTAAAACTCATATTAATAATTTAATCATTAAGTGCAGACAGAGACTCGGATTCCTGTATCATAATAAATCTTGTCTGCCTATGTTTGCCAGAAAAAGAGTGGTAGAGGCAACATTACTCTCAGTACTGGACTACACTGATGTCATTTACTGGCGTCTGCCAGTGCCCTGAAACAGCTGGATTCAGTTTAGCATTCTGCTCTAAGGTTCATTACTGGTGACCCTTACAGCACTCAAAACTACAGACTGTACCAGAAAGTAGGCTGGCCCTCACTAGGCAGCTCAACGGGAATCACACTGGCTTATATTCATTTATAACTCACTCTCCGGCAATATGCCATCTTATATTTCTTCCTTAATTTCTTTAAACAGCTGTAATTATCAGATTCGCTCTGCTGATTGGATTACCTGTCAGGTTCCAGAGTTTTTACTGAGCTGGGAAAATCTGCTTTTAGCTGCAGTGCACCAGTGAGCTGGAATTCACTGCAAGAAACTCTAAACTCAGCTCACTGGTGTCACTAAATCATTTTAAACTTTTAGTTTCTAACCACCTTCAGACGGCCTGCACCTGAGTTTTTTCTTTTGCCTTTTATTTATTTTATTCATTTTTTCATTTCCCCCGTTTTATTTATTTATTTTTTTGTTTTATTTTGGCCTTACACCATTTTTTATTTATTTATTCTGTTCTTTTAGCTATACAATCCGGTTTTACATTTTGTTTTATTTTCTTTCTTCATATTTTTTATTTTAAATTAATTTATTTTTATTTAATTTACTTCATTTACTTCAATTTACTTCTGTTTTATTACTTCATTGTGTTTATATTATATTGTCTAATTATTATTATACTTTAATTATATTATACTTTATTTCATTGTTTTATATTTTTAGCTTGTCCACTTATCCTTTTACTTTTTATCATTTATTTCTTAATAATTCTTATATTGTTTGCCTGTTTTTCTACTATTTTTATCATGTAATTCTTATGTTTTACTCATGAAGTTCTTTATTTTAGCTTTCTTGATTAAATACTTGTCTCTAATTGTAATGTATATTCAATCCCTTTAAGTTGTGAATGCTCGGATGCATTGTAAATGAGGGTTACCCTCTATGTATTACCGAATGAAAATGAAGGTTGATTGATAAACACCAGTGTGCTGACCACTCACCCAACAGCAGCTGTAAGATAAACACGGTCTTGAGGTTTAGCCATTTCTCTCTGAGGTCCTGCACTGGACTGTCACTCATTTACACAGATATGTAGATATATCTGACCCCCCACCACAGTTTTAATTGGTTACGCAGCAGTTATACCCTTTACCACATGTACCACATCCTGTTCTTTAGCAGACAACAAGCTACACGGCCACAGTGATGATTACTGATCAGAGAATAACACAGCAGGTACATACACAGCTGATACACAGAACACAAACAAACACACAGTCATTAATGTAGATCCAGCAGCACCAACACTAAAAACTATCTAAAACATTACATCTCTGTTAATATATTACCTCAGCTGTTAAAGTTAGCTTCTGCTAAACAGCAAAAACTATCTAGAACATTACATCTCTGTTAATATATTATCTCAGCTGTTAGAGTTAGCTACTGCTAAACAGCAAGAACTATCTAGAACATTACATCTCTGTTAATATATTATCTCAGCTGTTAGAGTTAGCTACTGCTAAACAGCAAAAAACTATTTAGAACATTACATCTCTGTTAATATATTATCTCAGCTGTTAGAGTTAGCTACTGCTAAACACCAAGAACTATCTAGAACATTACATCTCCATTAATATATTAGCTCAGCTGTTAAAGTTAGCTACTGCTAAACACCAAGAACTATCTAGAACATTACATCTCCATTAATATATTACATCAGCTGTTAAAGTTAGCCAATGCTAAAAAGCAAAAACTATCTAGAACATTACATCTCGGTTAATATATTACCTCAGCTGTTAGAGTAGCTACTGCTAAACAGCAAAAACTGTCTAGAACATTACATCTCTGTTAATATATTACTTCAGCTGTTAGCGTTAGCTAGTGCTAAACACCAAGAACTATCTAGAACATTACATCTCCATTAATATATTACCCTCAGCTGTTAGAGTTAGCTACTGCTAAACTCCAAAAACTATTAAGAACATTAAATCTCTGTTAATATATTACCTCAGTTTGTTAGCATTAGCTAGTGCTAAATGCCAGTAACTATCTAGGACATTACACCTCTGTACATATTATCTCAGCTGTTAGCGTTAGCTACTGCTAAACAGCAAGAACTATTAAGAATATTAAATCTCTGTTAATATATTACTTCAGCTGTTAGTGTTAGCTAGTGCTAAAAACCAAGATGTATCAATGTATTACCGAATGAAAATGAAGGTTGATTGATAAACACCAGTGTGCTGACCACTCACCCAACAGCAGCTGTAAGATAAACACGGTCTTGAGTTTAGCCATTTCTCTCTGAGGTCCTGCACTGGACTGTCACTCATTTACACAGATATGTAGATTACTGACCCCCACCACAGTTTTTAATTGGTTACGCAGCAGTTATACCCTTTACCACATGTACCACATCCTGTTCTTTAGCAGACAACAAGCTACACGACCACAGTGATGATTACTGATCAGAGAATAACACAGGCAGGTACATACACAGCTGATACACAGAACACAAACAAACACACAAGCATTAATGTAGATCCAGCAGCACCAACACTAAAAACTATCTAAAACATTACATCTCTGTTAATATATTACCTCAGCTGTTAGAGTTAGCTTCTGCTAAACAGCAAAAACTATCTAGAACATTACATCTCTGTTAATATATTATCTCAGCTGTTAGTGTTAGCTACTGCTAAACAGCAAGAACTATCTAGAACATTACATCTCCATTAATATATTACATCAGCTGTTAGAGTTAGCTACTGCTAAACAACAAGAACTATCTAGAACATTACATCTCTGTTAATATATTACCTCAGCTGTTAAAGTTAGCTACTGCTAAACAGCAAAAACTATCTAGAACATTACATCTCTGTTAATATATTACCTCAGCTGTTAGCATTAGCTAGTGCTAAACACCAAGAACTATCTAGAACATTACATCTCTGTTAATATATTGCATCAGCTGTTAAAGTTAGGCAACTGCTAAACAGCATGAACTATCTAGAACATTACATGTCCATTATGTACTACCTCAGCTGATAGTCTTATCAGTTAACTAGTGGTATTACCTACTATCTAGAACATTACATCTCCGTTAATATATTAGCTCAGCTGTTAGCGTTAGCTAGCGCTAAACACCAAGACAACACCAATCTACATTGGTGGTATTATGTTACAACAATGCTAAATGCCAAGAATGATCTAGAACATTACATCTCTGTTAATGTATTCCCTCAGTTGTTAGCTAGTGCTAAATGGCAGTAGAACAATACAACAACTGAGTCTGGCATAAAGATTTTTTTTATTTATATAATAAAGTTTTGAAGAAGGTCAAATGTTTACTAAGATTTGAGTCAAAAATCTGATAAGGTCTCAGAAATCTTTGATCCCCCAGTTCTGATATGACTGGCTTACAGTTTGTGAAGTGTGAAATAGTTGGCTGATAACTTGGTTGGTTTGATATGATTGGCTTATAACTTGGTGGGTTTGATATGATTGGCTTTGAACTTGGTGGGTCTGATATAATAATAATAATAATAGTAATAATTATAATACATTTTATTTAAGGGCGCCTTTCTTGACACTCAAGGTCATCGTACATAGCTTTTCCTAAAAATAAAAATACATAATAAAAACGAGTACAAAAATTAAAACAGTGCAAGTACAGTCACAGGTCATAAGCAACTTTAAACAAGTGAGTTTTAAGTTTGATTTTAAAATGTGGCAATAAATCTATATCACAGAGATCAGCTGGGAGTGAGTTCCAAAGCCGGGGAGCAGCACAACTAAACAATGATCTAAGGGTACGGACAGGTCTAGCAATATGAAGGAGGTCAAAAGATATGAAGGGGCGAGATTAAGGAGAGCTTTTAAAAGTTAAAAGGAGTATTTTATAATTGATGTGATGTGAAATGGGAAGCCCAATGAAGCTGCTGTAAAACAGGAGTGATATGATGGACTGAAGGGGTCCATGTAATGATACGAGCAGCTGAATTTTGAACCAATTGTAATTTATGAAGGGTTTGTGGTAAACCAAACAAAAGAGAATTACAATAATCTAAACGAGAAGTAACCAGACTATGAACCAAGATAGCAGTAGAATGAGGAGTAAGAGAAGGACGGAGATGATAAATATTTTGAAGATGAAAATAAGCTGACCAAGTGATATTATTAACATGGGAAACAAAAGAGAGGGTGCTATCAAGGATGACACCTAGACTCTTGACCTGAGGAGAGGGAGAGATGTAATAGTTATCAACGGAAATGCAGAGGTTATGACATTTACTTAATGTTAATTTAGTGCCAATCAATAGAAGTTCTGTTTTACTGCAATTCAATTTAGGGGAAAACAATGTTTTATTTCAAGGAGACAATCAGTGAGAGATGAATGTGAAAATGAGAGCTGGGGTGTCATCCGCGTAGCAGTGAAACTGAATATGATGCTTACAAAAAATATAGCCAAGGGGGAAGAAGATAAATAATAAATGACAAGGGTCCCAGGGACAGAGCCCTGGGGAACACCTGAAGTAACCGAAACAGAGTGAGATATAAATGATTTTAACTGAACAAACTGAGTGCAGCCAGAAAGATAAGAACGAAACCAATGAAGAGATATATTTGCAATGCCAAGAGAAGAGAGTCTATCAAGAAAGATTTCATGCAAAATTGTATCAAAGGCCGCAGTCAGATCAATCAGAAGGAGTATAGATAGTAGACCAGAATCAGCAGCAAGAAGAAGATCATTGGTGATCTTAAGGAGTGACGTTTCAGTGCTATGAAGCGAACGGAAACCAGATTGAAGTTGTTCATATAAATCATTATTGGCCAAATGAGCTTGAAGTTAAGCAGCAACTGTTTTTTCAAGGATTTTGAGATGAATGGCTGAAATAGGACAAAAATTATTAAGGTCATTTGGATCTAAACCAGGTTTCTTGAGTATTGGGGTTATAACAGCTGCTTTGAGAGCAAGGGGAAAGACACCAGTGGTAAGAGAAGAATGTATAATGTCTGTAATAAGAAGGGACAAAGAGGAAAGGCTAGCTTTAACAAGAACAGTTGGAATAGGATCTTATTGACAAGTTGAAGATTTTGATTTTTGAATTCATTTGGAAACATCATTAACTGAGGGAAGAGTGAAAGCTGAAAGTAGATTAGGGAGGGGCAAACGGGGGTAATACAATTAATGCCAAAGGGGCAGTTGATAATACTTGCTGGTGGATATGTACTATTTTGAAGAGAAAAATGATACTAAGGTATTGCAAAAATCAGTACAATATAAATGGGGAGGAAGTGAATCCAGTGGTTTTGTAATCTTAGCAAATAGTGAAAAGAGGGCCTTGGAATTACCCTCATTAGAACTAATTACATTGGAATAATATATGGATTTAGCTGTAGAAATTGAGTCTCTGTAATAAAAAATATGATTTAAATACATCTGTTTGTGTACGGTGAGACCAGTTTTCCTGTAAAGTCTTTCAAGTTGACGACCTTTTGCTTTTAATTGTCTTAAGAGTTGAAGTAAACCAGGGTGTGCTGTGCGAGTGAATGAAACAGATCTGGTTTTAAGTGAATGGATATATTATAATGCGAAAGCAGTTTATCTGGAGTGGAAGACGGATCAATACTAGGAGACTATTGATACAACAAGATAAATTATCCAAATTAATATCCTTAATTTTACGATAAGTTATATTACATGGAGAATTAGATTTAAAAAGTGAATATTTACACCAAATGATAGAAACCTGTGATTAGAGAGAGCAAAGAAATCAGCCTTACAGTCAACAGGTCTAACACCTGAACAACAGATTAAATCCAAAGTATATCCTTTAACATGCATGGGGAAATCAATATGTTGCTGTAGCCCAAGACTGTCCAAGCAAGATATCAAATCTTTGGAAAGAGGATTATTATCATCACCACATGAATATTAAAATCTCCCACAAGTATTATGTTAGGTGAAACTCAGTTCCTTCACTCGTGGGAACTCTCCCTACAGACTGTCCCACCAGGCATTTTCCTTCTCCTTTACTTCCAGATATAGACAGCTGTGAGTTCCAGACTTCCCATCTTGGCTTTCTTGAGAGGCTTATGCTCATGCCATACTTTCAGTTCCACATTCATGTCTCACTGGAGCTGTGGGTGTTTAGCTTCATGTTCTGAGCTAAAATTAGGGCAGTAATTAGACTGCCCTATAAACAAATAAACAAACACAAAAACTCCTCCCTGATTATACAAACACAAACACCCAAACCCCAACACAAACGGCAGTCACTCCCCACACCCAGCACTGTACTAAAGTTTACGAATATTTACAACAGCAACCAAACAATCAATCAGAATACACAACAAACAAAAATCACAATAACCAGAAATCTCTCAGAATCTGAATCTCGCACGCCATTTTAAATCGGACGACGGACCAAGTCAAGGGACGGGGTGGGCTGGAACCGGAATAGAGTAAAAAACCTGGACTGGAAAATGGGAGAACTGAACAGGAACTGTAATGAAGAAACACAGCATACACATACGGACACATACAAATGAAGACAGAAACAGGAAACCCCCGCTGCACATAACAATACAAATGAAAGTATGACAGTAATTACTGATGCACGTTCTGATACTCTGGATCAGCACCGATACTGACCTTATTAAACAAGTCAGGTATCAAACAGACGTGTCTGATACACATTCTCTCTAAGCTGAAGTGCCTTCTCTTTAAAACACAAAAATTATTAACCTTGTTTTTCTGAATGGAACAGAAACTCATATATACTACTACTACTACTACTACTACTAATCTTAATAATAATAATGCCTAATGATATTACAGATAAAAACTATTTCATACTGCTGCACTATTAGTTTCATGTAGGATGAAAAATTACAGTTATATTATATTTTAATAATAAATGAACAATGAAAGCGCCCCATTCTAAAATATTTAATTTAATATATTTATTATATTTTTGCAGGCGAGGCAAACGCTTGCAGATATTTGAAGCAGGGCAGTTTATTATTACAAAGGGTCGTACAAGACCAAAACCGAGAGGCAATAGCAAAAACGAGAAGCAGGCAAGGGTTGAATACCAGCGGACAATACAGCAAAGAGATCCAATAAGGGCTAGGCAAAAGACGTGAACAAGGAAACGGGCAAACGGGTCATAAACAAGAAGTCAAAACAAGAAATGAACGCTCGGTATGCTATGGAGATAACAGACAATACTACGCAATGGGAAAAAACAGACAGACACGGTTATATACAAATGCTGAAATGGTTTACAGGTGTTATGATTTGGTATTCTGGTGAGGGGCTCCTGTGACTGGGCTGAACGTGCACATGTGACAAGGGCTAGTTGGTGAGGGGTAACATGGGAGTTGGAGTTCGTATTGTCAGCGGAGATGGAAAATGAGTCTGGAAACGTGACAATTTTTCCAAACAAATCAACTGTAATTAATGTTTCTGGTGGTAAGTTTACACTTTTATTGGTTATACTGAAAAGGTTACAGTGGAAGTGAAATTACTGTTTAATTTTGCTGATACAGTATCCATCCAGTATCTTTTACTTTTATCCTGCTAGCCCAGCCATCAGGTGAAAGGCGGGTACAGCATGGACAGGTCCCGAGTTTATCACATGCACTCCTATGGGCAATTTACTACCACTACACCACCGTACTAACCACTACACCACCGTACTAACCACTACACCACCATACTAACCACTACACCACTGTTACTAACCACTACACCACCTACTAACCACTACACCACCATACTACCACTACACCACCGTACTAACCACTACACCACCGTACTAACCACTACACTACATTAGAAGTGAATTCTAATGGTTTTATAAACCTTTTTTTCCAACCTAGCCTCCTATAGATTATTTTAAGGATTCTGTTAGTTTTAAAGTAAGGAAAGGCCTTGGGATAATTCATTTAAATATTAGAAGTCAAAAAATAAAATGGATCAATTGAAAGTTCTGGTTGAACAGTACAATCCAGATAGTTTAATCCTAAAAGAAACTTGTCTTAGACACACCATTAATGATACTGATATAGCTTTAAATAACTTTACCTTTTATAGAATTGACAGAAAATCTAGAGGAGGTGGTGTAGCTGTTTTTATAAGAGTTCATCTCCAAACTGAATTATTAACTGTGGTCTCAAAAGAAAAATTCTATGAATTGCTATCCTTGAAACTATCTTTGGGGAAAAATGACTCTTATATTGGTTGGGATTTACAGGCCTCCTTCTGCTCCAGTTTCAGCAGTTGATGAAATAGCTGAGCTTTTATCACAGTATACTGATTCAGAAATACTGGTCCTAGGGTATTTCTAATCCTAGGCTTTCTAATTCATCTGATCATCTAAAGGAAATATGTTATATCTTAACATCACACAGTTAATCACTGAATCAACTCACCTAAACCTAAAGGACCCTTCCAAGTCTAGTCTGATTTATTTAATTTTACCCAACAGTGTTACGGCCGGTGACACATTTTGTGATGGCTGTGTGGATTCTGTGTTGATTGCTGGAGTTGTGTTGCTCTGTTTGGCTGGAGAGGCCTATTTGAAGACCTGGTGGTTGGCTGGCTGGTGGCTCCTCTTACCTTCTCTGTTGCTTCTCCCTGCCAGATTGTGCTACTGCTCCAAGAGGCTACAGATCCTGTTTGTGTGTTCCTACCAGCTTTGCTTTCTAGTGTGTTTCTAATTCTCTCATGTGAAGTTGTAAGAGGTGTAGCCTGTTTTCTTTTGGGGTTTGTCCCTGTTTCTGTTTAGGAAGGTAGGGTATGTTTTTGTATTTTCTTTTCTTTTTGTTAAGAGTTAAGTTAGTATGTTGGGGAGGGATGTGGTTTGGTTATTTCTTTTTTGGGCTTTGATAATCTCTGAAGCCTATAGCTGCTTCTTTCTAATGTTAAATAAAATCAATCTAATGTGACCAGAAATTTGTGGTTTATTTGCTTGATCTGGCAGGGTTGAAGTGGAAGGGTTTGATGTTGAGCCCCTGGTTTACAGGTGAAATCTCCTCATTGCTTAAAGAAAGGAATAAAGCTTGGAGTGTTGCAACTGGCTTACGTTCAGACAACTGAGAAACAAATGTACCTCTGCAATTAGAAAAGCCAAATCCAATTATTATCTCAGTTTGTTTACCAACTCTTCCAGCACTAAAAATTTCTGGAAACAGTAAATTCACTTAAAAACAGTCCTTTCAATATCCCATCCAATAACCTAGTTGATGATCATATAATATCTGACCAGAAAACACTTTGTCTTGCTTTTAATGAGCTTGTCATATAATTTGAAATGCAGACATAAACTTGTCTTTGATTGAGCGTGTCCCCACCTCTACTACCACCCAGAGCCATGGTGTCTTCACACTCCAGACCCTCTCCTTGTGTACAGTGTTTAATGCTCTCGCTACTATTAACCCTCAGAAATGTACAGGTGTGGATGGTCTGAATCCTTACTTCTTACGTCTTGCAACCTCAGTTATTTTAGAGAATGTCACATTTATTTTTAACCTTTTCATTTTATCTGGCAGAATTCCCAGAATCTGGAATACAGCTAATGTTGTTCCGCTGCATAAAGGTGGAGAAACGGCAGATATAAATAATTATGGACCCATCTTAGAACTACCATGTGTAGCAAAAATTTTAGAATTTAAATTCCTCATTGAAAACTCTGATTTCAGAGAAAGACAGAGTACCATCTCTGTAACTACACTGGTCTTAAATGATATATACACAGCCTTAGACAGGAAGAAGCACTGGGCTGTCATTTTTATTGATCTAACAAAAACTTTTGACACTGTTCACCACAGTCTTCTCCTGACACACCTGCACAACGCAATGCAGTGGGCCCAAAATTTCCTCTTAGATAGAAAACTATGTGTGATTGTGAGTAACTATGAATCTAATCTAACTTCTATTGACAAAGGGGTGCCACAAGGTTCTGTCCTGGGTCCAGTTTTCTTTAACATATATAAAATTGATCTTGCTGCCTCTTGCACCTTTATGCAGATGACATAATTTTATATTGTTATGCTGAATCTGCTCATGCAGCAATTGAAAAGCTCCAATGCTCATTTAATGCCTTGCAGACTGCTTTATACAATCATACATTAGTTTTAAATACCAAGAAAAGTAAGTTTATGCTGTTTTCCAGATCTCCAAATATTAATTTTAATACTTTGACTATTAGTACCTCGACAGGGTCCAACATTGAGCGTGTCACAGAGTATAAGTATCTTGGCACCTGGCTGGATGAAAAACTTTCATTTAAAACTCATATTAATAATTTAATCATTAAGTGCAGACAGAGACTCGGATTCCTGTATCATAATAAATCTTGTCTGCCTATGTTTGCCAGAAAAAGAGTGGTAGAGGCAACATTACTCTCAGTACTGGACTACACTGATGTCATTTACTGGCGTCTGCCAGTGCCCTGAAACAGCTGGATTCAGTTTAGCATTCTGCTCTAAGGTTCATTACTGGTGACCCTTACAGCACTCAAAACTACAGACTGTACCAGAAAGTAGGCTGGCCCTCACTAGCAGCTCAACGGGAATCACACTGGCTTATATTCATTTATAACTCACTCTCCGGCAATATGCCATCTTATATTTCTTCCTTAATTTCTTTAAACAGCTGTAATTATCAGATTCGCTCTGCTGATTGGATTACCTGTCAGGTTCCAGAGTTTTTACTGAGCTGGGAAAATCTGCTTTTAGCTGCAGTGCACCAGTGAGCTGGAATTCACTGCAAGAAACTCTAAACTCAGCTCACTGGTGTCACTAAATCATTTTAAACTTTTAGTTTCTAACCACCTTCAGACGGCCTGCACCTGAGTTTTTCTTTTGCCTTTTATTTATTTTATTCATTTTTCATTTCCCCGTTTTATTTATTTATTTTTTTGTTTTATTTTTGGCCTTACACCATTTTTTATTTATTTATTCTGTTCTTTTAGCTATACAATCTCGGTTTTACATTTTGTTTTATTTTCTTTCTTCATATTTTTTATTTTAAATTAATTTATTTTTATTTAATTTACTTCATTTACTTCAATTTACTTCTGTTTTATTACTTCATTGTGTTTATATTATATTGTCTAATTATTATTATACTTTAATTATATTATACTTTATTTCATTGTTTTATATTTTTAGCTTGTCCACTTATCCTTTTACTTTTTATCATTTATTTCTTAATTAATTCTTATATTGTTTGCCTGTTTTTCTACTATTTTTATCATGTAATTCTTATGTTTTACTCATGAAGTTCTTTATTTTAGCTTTCTTGATTAAATACTTGTCTCTAATTGTAATGTATATTCAATCCCTTTAAGTTGTGAATGCTCGGATGCATTGTAAATGAGGGTTACCCTCTATGTATTACCGAATGAAAATGAAGGTTGATTGATAAACACCAGTGTGCTGACCACTCACCCAACAGCAGCTGTAAGATAAACACGGTCTTGAGTTTAGCCATTTCTCTCTGAGGTCCTGCACTGGACTGTCACTCATTTACACAGATATGTAGATATACTGACCCCCACCACAGTTTTAATTGGTTACGCAGCAGTTATACCCTTTACCACATGTACCACATCCTGTTCTTTAGCAGACAACAAGCTACACGGCCACAGTGATGATTACTGATCAGAGAATAACACAGCAGGTACATACACAGCTGATACACAGAACACAAACAAACACACAGTCATTAATGTAGATCCAGCAGCACCAACACTAAAAACTATCTAAAACATTACATCTCTTTTAATATATTACCTCAGCTGTTAAAGTTAGCTTCTGCTAAACAGCAAAAACTATCTAGAACATTACATCTCTGTTAATATATTATCTCAGCTGTTAGAGTTAGCTACTGCTAAACAGCAAGAACTATCTAGAACATTACATCTCTGTTAATATATTATCTCAGCTGTTAGAGTTAGCTACTGCTAAACAGCAAAAACTATTTAGAACATTACATCTCTGTTAATATATTATCTCAGCTGTTAGAGTTAGCTACTGCTAAACACCAAGAACTATCTAGAACATTACATCTCCATTAATATATTAGCTCAGCTGTTAAAGTTAGCTACTGCTAAACACCAAGAACTATCTAGAACATTACATCTCCATTAATATATTACATCAGCTGTTAAAGTTAGCCAATGCTAAAAAGCAAAAACTATCTAGAACATTACATCTCGGTTAATATATTACCTCAGCTGTTAGAGTTAGCTACTGCTAAACAGCAAAAAACTGTCTAGAACATTACATCTCTGTTAATATATTACTTCAGCTGTTAGCGTTAGCTAGTGCTAAACACCAAGAACTATCTAGAACATTACATCTCCATTAATATATTACCTCAGCTGTTAGAGTTAGCTACTGCTAAACTCCAAAAACTATTAAGAACATTAAATCTCTGTTAATATATTACCTCAGTTGTTAGCATTAGCTAGTGCTAAATGCCAGTAACTATCTAGGACATTACACCTCTGTACATATTATCTCAGCTGTTAGCGTTAGCTACTGCTAAACAGCAAGAACTATTAAGAATATTAAATCTCTGTTAATATATTACTTCAGCTGTTAGTGTTAGCTAGTGCTAAAAACCAAGATGTATCAATGTATTACCGAATGAAAATGAAGGTTGATTGATAAACACCAGTGTGCTGACCACTCACCCAACAGCAGCTGTAAGATAAACACGGTCTTGAGTTTAGCCATTTCTCTCTGAGGTCCTGCACTGGACTGTCACTCATTTACACAGATATGTAGATATACTGACCCCCACCACAGTTTTAATTGGTTACGCAGCAGTTATACCCTTTACCACATGTACCACATCCTGTTCTTTAGCAGACAACAAGCTACACGACCACAGTGATGATTACTGATCAGAGAATAACACAGCAGGTACATACACAGCTGATACACAGAACACAAACAAACACACAAGCATTAATGTAGATCCAGCAGCACCAACACTAAAAACTATCTAAAACATTACATCTCTGTTAATATATTACCTCAGCTGTTAGAGTTAGCTTCTGCTAAACAGCAAAAACTATCTAGAACATTACATCTCTGTTAATATATTATCTCAGCTGTTAGTGTTAGCTACTGCTAAACAGCAAGAACTATCTAGAACATTACATCTCCATTAATATATTACATCAGCTGTTAGAGTTAGCTACTGCTAAACAACAAGAACTATCTAGAACATTACATCTCTGTTAATATATTACCTCAGCTGTTAAAGTTAGCTACTGCTAAACAGCAAAAACTATCTAGAACATTACATCTCTGTTAATATATTACCTCAGCTGTTAGCATTAGCTAGTGCTAAACACCAAGAACTATCTAGAACATTACATCTCTGTTAATATATTGCATCAGCTGTTAAAGTTAGCAACTGCTAAACAGCATGAACTATCTAGAACATTACATGTCCATTATGTACTACCTCAGCTGATAGTCTTATCAGTTAACTAGTGGTATTACCTACTATCTAGAACATTACATCTCCGTTAATATATTAGCTCAGCTGTTAGCGTTAGCTAGCGCTAAACACCAAGACAACACCAATCTACATTGGTGGTATTATGTTACAACAATGCTAAATGCCAAGAATGATCTAGAACATTACATCTCTGTTAATGTATTCCCTCAGTTGTTAGCTAGTGCTAAATGGCAGTAGAACAATACAACAACTGAGTCTGGCATAAAGATTTTTTTTATTTATATAATAAAGTTTTGAAGAAGGTCAAATGTTTACTAAGATTTGAGTCAAAAATCTGATAAGGTCTCAGAAATCTTTGATCCCCCAGTCTGATATGACTGGCTTACAGTTTGTGAAGTGTGAAATAGTTGGCTGATAACTTGGTTGGTTTGATATGATTGGCTTATAACTTGGTGGGTTTGATATGATTGGCTTTGAACTTGGTGGGTCTGATATAATAATAATAATAATAGTAATAATTATAATACATTTTATTTAAGGGCGCCTTTCTTGACACTCAAGGTCATCGTACATAGCTTTTCCTAAAATAAAAATACATAATAAAAACGAGTACAAAAATTAAAACAGTGCAAGTACAGTCACAGGTCATAAGCAACTTTAAACAAGTGAGTTTTAAGTTTGATTTTAAAATGTGGCAATAAATCTATATCACAGAGATCAGCTGGGGAGTGAGTTCCAAAGCCGGGGAGCAGCACAACTAAACAATGATCTAAGGGTACGGACAGGTCTAGCAATATGAAGGAGGTCAAAAAGATATGAAGGGGCGAGATTAAGGAGAGCTTTTAAAAGTTTAAAAGGAGTATTTTATAATTGATGTGATGTGAAATGGGAAGCCAATGAAGCTGCTGTAAAACAGGAGTGATATGATGGACTGAAGGGGTCCATGTAATGATACGAGCAGCTGAATTTTGAACCAATTGTAATTTATGAAGGGTTTGTGGTAAACCAAACAAAAGAGAATTACAATAATCTAAACGAGAAGTAACCAGACTATGAACCAAGATAGCAGTAGAATGAGGAGTAAGAGAAGGACGGAGATGATAAATATTTTGAAGATGAAAATAAGCTGACCAAGTGATATTATTAACATGGGAAACAAAAGAGAGGGTGCTATCAAGGATGACACCTAGACTCTTGACCTGAGGAGAGGGAGAGATGTAATAGTTATCAACGGAAATGCAGAGGTTATGACATTTACTTAATGTTAATTTAGTGCCAATCAATAGAAGTTCTGTTTTACTGCAATTCAATTTAGGGAAAACAATGTTTTATTTCAAGGAGACAATCAGTGAGAGATGAATGTGAAAATGAGAGCTGGGTGTCATCCGCGTAGCAGTGAAACTGAATATGATGCTTACAAAAAATATAGCCAAGGGGAAGAAGATAAATAATAAATGACAAGGGTCCCAGGACAGAGCCCTGGGGAACACCTGAAGTAACCGAAACAGAGTGAGATATAAATGATTTTAACTGAACAAACTGAGTGCAGCCAGAAAGATAAGAACGAAACCAATGAAGAGATATATTTGCAATGCCAAGAGAAGAGAGTCTATCAAGAAAGATTTCATGCAAAATTGTATCAAAGGCCGCAGTCAGATCAATCAGAAGGAGTATAGATAGTAGACCAGAATCAGCAGCAAGAAGAAGATCATTGGTGATCTTAAGGAGTGACGTTTCAGTGCTATGAAGCGAACGGAAACCAGATTGAAGTTGTTCATATAAATCATTATTGGCCAAATGAGCTTGAAGTTAAGCAGCAACTGTTTTTTTCAAGGATTTTGGAGATGAATGGCTGAAATAGGACAAAAATTATTAAGGTCATTTGGATCTAAACCAGGTTTCTTGAGTATTGGGGTTATAACAGCTGCTTTGAGAGCAAGGGGAAAGACACCAGTGGTAAGAGAAGAATGTATAATGTCTGTAATAAGAAGGGACAAAGAGGAAAGGCTAGCTTTAACAAGAACAGTTGGAATAGGATCTTATTGACAAGTTGAAGATTTTGATTTTTGAATTCATTTGGAAACATCATTAACTGAGGGAAGAGTGAAAGCTGAAAGTAGATTAGGAGGGGCAAACGGGGGTAATACAATTAATGCCAAAGGGGCAGTTGATAATACTTGCTGGTGGATATGTACTATTTTGAAGAGAAAAATGATACTAAGGTATTGCAAAAATCAGTACAATATAAATGGGGAGGAAGTGAATCCAGTGGTTTTGTAATCTTAGCAAATAGTGAAAAGAGGGCCTTGGAATTACCCTCATTAGAACTAATTACATTGGAATAATATATGGATTTAGCTGTAGAAATTGAGTCTCTGTAATAAAAAATATGATTTAAATACATCTGTTTGTGTACGGTGAGACCAGTTTTCCTGTAAAGTCTTTCAAGTTGACGACCTTTTGCTTTTAATTGTCTAAGAGTTGAAGTAAACCAGGGTGCTGTGCGAGTGAATGAAACAGATCTGGTTTTAAGTGAATGGATATATTATAATGCGAAAGCAGTTTATCTGGAGTGGAAGACGGATCAATACTAGGAGACTATTGATACAACAAGATAAATTATCCAAATTAATATCCTTAATTTTACGATAAGTTATATTACATGGAGAATTAGATTTAAAAAGTGGAATATTTACACCAAATGATAGAAACCTGTGATTAGAGAGAGCAAAGAAATCAGCCTTACAGTCAACAGGTCTAACACCTGAACAACAGATTAAATCCAAAGTATATCCTTTAACATGCATGGGGAAATCAATATGTTGCTGTAGCCCAAGACTGTCCAAGCAAGATATCAAATCTTTGGAAAGAGGATTATTATCATCACCACATGAATATTAAAATCTCCCACAAGTATTATGTTAGGTGAAACTCAGTTCCTTCACTCGTGGGAACTCTCCCTACAGACAGTCCTGTCCCACCAGGCATTTTCCTTCTCCTTTACTTCCAGATATAGACAGCTGTGAGTTCCAGACTTCCCATCTTGGCTTTCTTGAGAGGCTTATGCTCATGCCATACTTTCAGTTCCACATTCATGTCTCACTGGAGCTGTGGGTGTTTAGCTTCATGTTCTGAGCTAAAATTAGGGCAGTAATTAGACTGCCCTATAAACAAATAAACAAACACAAAAACTCCTCCCTGATTATACAAACACAAACACCCAAACCCCAACACAAACGGCAGTCACTCCCCACACCCAGCACTGTACTAAAGTTTACGAATATTTACAACAGCAACCAAACAATCAATCAGAATACACAACAAACAAAAATCACAATAACCAGAAATCTCTCAGAATCTGAATCTCGCACGCCATTTTAAATCGGACGACGACCAAGTCAAGGGACGGGGTGGGCTGGAACCGGAATAGAGTAAAAAACCTGGACTGGAAAATGGGAGAACTGAACAGGAACTGTAATGAAGAAACACAGCATACACATACGGACACATACAAATGAAGACAGAAACAGGAAACCCCGCTGCACATAACAATACAAATGAAAGTATGACAGTAATTACTGATGCACGTTCTGATACTCTGGATCAGCACCGATACTGACCTTATTAAACAAGTCAGGTATCAAACAGACGTGTCTGATACACATTCTCTCTAAGCTGAAGTGCCTTCTCTTTAAAACACAAAAATTATTAAACCTTGTTTTTCTGAATGGAACAGAAACTCATATATACTACTACTACTACTACTACTACTAATCTTAATAATAATAATGCCTAATGATATTACAGATAAAAACTATTTCATACTGCTGCACTATTAGTTTCATGTAGGATGAAAAATTACAGTTATATTATATTTTAATAATAAATGAACAATGAAAGCGCCCCATTCTAAAATATTTAATTTAATATATTTATTATATTTTTGCAGGCGAGGCAAACGCTTGCAGATATTTGAAGCAGGCAGTTTATTATTACAAAGGGTCGTACAAGACCAAAACCGAGAGGCAATAGCAAAAACGAGAAGCAGGCAAGGGTTGAATACCAGCGGACAATACAGCAAAGAGATCCAATAAGGGCTAGGCAAAAGACGTGAACAAGGAAACGGGCAAACGGGTCATAAACAAGAAGTCAAAACAAGAAATGAACGCTCGGTATGCTATGGAGATAACAGACAATACTACGCAATGGGAAAAACAGACAGACACGGTTATATACAAATGCTGAAATGGTTTACAGGTGTTATGATTTGGTATTCTGGTGAGGGGCTCCTGTGACTGGCTGAACGTGCACATGTGACAAGGGCTAGTTGGTGAGGGGTAACATGGGAGTTGGAGTTCGTATTGTCAGCGGAGATGGAAAATGAGTCTGGAAACGTGACAATTTTTCCAAACAAATCAACTGTAATTAATGTTTCTGGTGGTAAGTTTTACACTTTTATTGTTATACTGAAAAGGTTACAGTGGAAGTGAAATTACTGTTTATTTTGCTGATACATTATCCATCCAGTATCTTTTACTTTATCCTGCTAGCCCAGCCATCAGGTGAAGGCGGGGTACAGCATGGACAGGTCCCGAGTTTATCACATGCACTCCTATGGGCAATTTACTACCACTACACCACCGTACTAACCACTACACCACCGTACTAACCACTACACCACCATACTAACCACTACACCACTGTACTAACCACTACACCACCGTACTAACCACTACACCACCATACTAACCACTACACCACCGTACTAACCACTACACCACCATACTAACCACTACACCACTGTACTAACCACTACACCACCGTACTAACCACTACACCACCGTACTAACCACTACACCACCGTACTAACCACTAGACCACCATACTAACCACTACACCACCATACTAACCACTACACCACCGTACTAACACTACACCACCATACTAACCACTACACCACCGTACTAACCGCTACACCACCATACTAACCACTACACCACCGTACTAACCGCCACACCACCATACTAACCACTACACCACCATACTGACCACTACACCACCATACTAACCACTACACCACCATACTAACCACTACACCACCGTACTAACCACTACACCACCGTACTAACCACTACACTACATTAGAAGTGAATTCTAATGGTTTTATAAACCTTTTTTTCCAACCTAAGCCTCCTATAGATTATTTTAAGGATTCTGTTAGTTTTAAAGTAAGGAAAGGCCTTGGGATAATTCATTTAAATATTAGAAGTCAAAAAATAAAATGGATCAATTGAAAGTTCTGGTTGAACAGTACAATCCAGATAGTTTAATCCTAAAAGAAACTTGTCTTAGACACACCATTAATGATACTGATATAGCTTTAAATAACTTTACCTTTTATAGAATTGACAGAAAATCTAGAGGAGGTGGTGTAGCTGTTTTTATAAGAGTTCATCTCCAAACTGAATTATTAACTGTGGTCTCAAAAGAAAAATTCTATGAATTGCTATCCTTGAAACTATCTTTGGGGAAAAATGACTCTTATATTGGTTGGGATTTACAGGCCTCCTTCTGCTCCAGTTTCAGCAGTTGATGAAATAGCTGAGCTTTTATCACAGTATACTGATTCAGAAATACTGGTCCTAGGGTATTTCTAATCCTAGGCTTTCTAATTCATCTGATCATCTAAAGGAAATATGTTATATCTTAACATCACACAGTTAATCACTGAATCAACTCACCTAAACCTAAAGGACCCTTCCAAGTCTAGTCTGATTTATTTAATTTTACCCAACAGTGTTACGGCCGGTGACACATTTTGTGATGGCTGTGTGGATTCTGTGTTGATTGCTGGAGTTGTGTTGCTCTGTTTGGCTGGAGAGGCCTATTTGAAGACCTGGTGGTTGGCTGGCTGGTGGCTCCTCTTACCTTCTCTGTTGCTTCTCCCTGCCAGATTGTGCTACTGCTCCAAGAGGCTACAGATCCTGTTTGTGTGTTCCTACCAGCTTTGCTTTCTAGTGTGTTTCTAATTCTCTCATGTGAAGTTGTAAGAGGTGTAGCCTGTTTTCTTTTGGGGTTTGTCCCTGTTTCTGTTTAGGAAGGTAGGGTATGTTTTTGTATTTTCTTTTCTTTTTGTTAAGAGTTAAGTTAGTATGTTGGGGAGGGATGTGGTTTGGTTATTTCTTTTTTGGGCTTTGATAATCTCTGAAGCCTATAGCTGCTTCTTTCTAATGTTAAATAAAATCAATCTAATGTGACCAGAAATTTGTGGTTTATTTGCTTGATCTGGCAGGGTTGAAGTGGAAGGGTTTGATGTTGAGCCCCTGGTTTACAGGTGAAATCTCCTCATTGCTTAAAGAAAGGAATAAAGCTTGGAGTGTTGCAACTGGCTTACGTTCAGACAACTGAGAAACAAATGTACCTCTGCAATTAGAAAAGCCAAATCCAATTATTATCTCAGTTTGTTTACCAACTCTTCCAGCACTAAAAATTTCTGGAAACAGTAAATTCACTTAAAAACAGTCCTTTCAATATCCCATCCAATAACCTAGTTGATGATCATATAATATCTGACCAGAAAACACTTTGTCTTGCTTTTAATGAGCTTGTCATATAATTTGAAATGCAGACATAAACTTGTCTTTGATTGAGCGTGTCCCCACCTCTACTACCACCCAGAGCCATGGTGTCTTCACACTCCAGACCCTCTCCTTGTGTACAGTGTTTAATGCTCTCGCTACTATTAACCCTCAGAAATGTACAGGTGTGGATGGTCTGAATCCTTACTTCTTACGTCTTGCAACCTCAGTTATTTTAGAGAATGTCACATTTATTTTTAACCTTTTCATTTTATCTGGCAGAATTCCCAGAATCTGGAATACAGCTAATGTTGTTCCGCTGCATAAAGGTGGAGAAACGGCAGATATAAATAATTATGGACCCATCTTAGAACTACCATGTGTAGCAAAAATTTTAGAATTTAAATTCCTCATTGAAAACTCTGATTTCAGAGAAAGACAGAGTACCATCTCTGTAACTACACTGGTCTTAAATGATATATACACAGCCTTAGACAGGAAGAAGCACTGGGCTGTCATTTTTATTGATCTAACAAAAACTTTTGACACTGTTCACCACAGTCTTCTCCTGACACACCTGCACAACGCAATGCAGTGGGCCCAAAATTTCCTCTTAGATAGAAAACTATGTGTGATTGTGAGTAACTATGAATCTAATCTAACTTCTATTGACAAAGGGGTGCCACAAGGTTCTGTCCTGGGTCCAGTTTTCTTTAACATATATAAAATTGATCTTGCTGCCTCTTGCACCTTTATGCAGATGACATAATTTTATATTGTTATGCTGAATCTGCTCATGCAGCAATTGAAAAGCTCCAATGCTCATTTAATGCCTTGCAGACTGCTTTATACAATCATACATTAGTTTTAAATACCAAGAAAAGTAAGTTTATGCTGTTTTCCAGATCTCCAAATATTAATTTTAATACTTTGACTATTAGTACCTCGACAGGGTCCAACATTGAGCGTGTCACAGAGTATAAGTATCTTGGCACCTGGCTGGATGAAAAACTTTCATTTAAAACTCATATTAATAATTTAATCATTAAGTGCAGACAGAGACTCGGATTCCTGTATCATAATAAATCTTGTCTGCCTATGTTTGCCAGAAAAAGAGTGGTAGAGGCAACATTACTCTCAGTACTGGACTACACTGATGTCATTTACTGGCGTCTGCCAGTGCCCTGAAACAGCTGGATTCAGTTTAGCATTCTGCTCTAAGGTTCATTACTGGTGACCCTTACAGCACTCAAAACTACAGACTGTACCAGAAAGTAGGCTGGCCCTCACTAGCAGCTCAACGGGAATCACACTGGCTTATATTCATTTATAACTCACTCTCCGGCAATATGCCATCTTATATTTCTTCCTTAATTTCTTTAAACAGCTGTAATTATCAGATTCGCTCTGCTGATTGGATTACCTGTCAGGTTCCAGAGTTTTTTACTGAGCTGGGAAAATCTGCTTTTAGCTGCAGTGCACCAGTGAGCTGGAATTCACTGCAAGAAACTCTAAACTCAGCTCACTGGTGTCACTAAATCATTTTAAACTTTTAGTTTCTAACCACCTTCAGACGGCCTGCACCTGAGTTTTTCTTTTGCCTTTTATTTATTTTATTCATTTTTCATTTCCCCGTTTTATTTATTTATTTTTTTGTTTTATTTTTGGCCTTACACCATTTTTTATTTATTTATTCTGTTCTTTTAGCTATACAATCTCGGTTTTACATTTTGTTTTATTTTCTTTCTTCATATTTTTTATTTTAAATTAATTTATT
Source organism: Megaleporinus macrocephalus (assembly GCA_021613375.1). NCBI lineage: Eukaryota > Metazoa > Chordata > Actinopteri > Characiformes > Anostomidae > Megaleporinus > Megaleporinus macrocephalus. The sequence goes on along the minus strand of CM038702.1, from coordinate 68,650,004 downwards.
TTTATTTAATTTACTTCATTTACTTCAATTTACTTCTGTTTTATTACTTCATTGTGTTTATATTATATTGTCTAATTATTATTATACTTTAATTATATTATACTTTATTTCATTGTTTTATATTTTTAGCTTGTCCACTTATCCTTTTACTTTTTATCATTTATTTCTTAATTAATTCTTATATTGTTTGCCTGTTTTTCTACTATTTTTATCATGTAATTCTTATGTTTTACTCATGAAGTTCTTTATTTTAGCTTTCTTGATTAAATACTTGTCTCTAATTGTAATGTATATTCAATCCCTTTAAGTTGTGAATGCTCGGATGCATTGTAAATGAGGGTTACCCTCTATGTATTACCGAATGAAAATGAAGGTTGATTGATAAACACCAGTGTGCTGACCACTCACCCAACAGCAGCTGTAAGATAAACACGGTCTTGAGTTTAGCCATTTCTCTCTGAGGTCCTGCACTGGACTGTCACTCATTTACACAGATATGTAGATATACTGACCCCCACCACAGTTTTAATTGGTTACGCAGCAGTTATACCCTTTACCACATGTACCACATCCTGTTCTTTAGCAGACAACAAGCTACACGGCCACAGTGATGATTACTGATCAGAGAATAACACAGCAGGTACATACACAGCTGATACACAGAACACAAACAAACACACAGTCATTAATGTAGATCCAGCAGCACCAACACTAAAAACTATCTAAAACATTACATCTCTTTTAATATATTACCTCAGCTGTTAAAGTTAGCTTCTGCTAAACAGCAAAAACTATCTAGAACATTACATCTCTGTTAATATATTATCTCAGCTGTTAGAGTTAGCTACTGCTAAACAGCAAGAACTATCTAGAACATTACATCTCTGTTAATATATTATCTCAGCTGTTAGAGTTAGCTACTGCTAAACAGCAAAAACTATTTAGAACATTACATCTCTGTTAATATATTATCTCAGCTGTTAGAGTTAGCTACTGCTAAACACCAAGAACTATCTAGAACATTACATCTCCATTAATATATTAGCTCAGCTGTTAAAGTTAGCTACTGCTAAACACCAAGAACTATCTAGAACATTACATCTCCATTAATATATTACATCAGCTGTTAAAGTTAGCCAATGCTAAAAAGCAAAAACTATCTAGAACATTACATCTCGGTTAATATATTACCTCAGCTGTTAGAGTTAGCTACTGCTAAACAGCAAAAACTGTCTAGAACATTACATCTCTGTTAATATATTACTTCAGCTGTTAGCGTTAGCTAGTGCTAAACACCAAGAACTATCTAGAACATTACATCTCCATTAATATATTACCTCAGCTGTTAGAGTTAGCTACTGCTAAACTCCAAAAACTATTAAGAACATTAAATCTCTGTTAATATATTACCTCAGTTGTTAGCATTAGCTAGTGCTAAATGCCAGTAACTATCTAGGACATTACACCTCTGTACATATTATCTCAGCTGTTAGCGTTAGCTACTGCTAAACAGCAAGAACTATTAAGAATATTAAATCTCTGTTAATATATTACTTCAGCTGTTAGTGTTAGCTAGTGCTAAAAACCAAGATGTATCAATGTATTACCGAATGAAAATGAAGGTTGATTGATAAACACCAGTGTGCTGACCACTCACCCAACAGCAGCTGTAAGATAAACACGGTCTTGAGTTTAGCCATTTCTCTCTGAGGTCCTGCACTGGACTGTCACTCATTTACACAGATATGTAGATATACTGACCCCCACCACAGTTTTAATTGGTTACGCAGCAGTTATACCCTTTACCACATGTACCACATCCTGTTCTTTAGCAGACAACAAGCTACACGACCACAGTGATGATTACTGATCAGAGAATAACACAGCAGGTACATACACAGCTGATACACAGAACACAAACAAACACACAAGCATTAATGTAGATCCAGCAGCACCAACACTAAAAACTATCTAAAACATTACATCTCTGTTAATATATTACCTCAGCTGTTAGAGTTAGCTTCTGCTAAACAGCAAAAACTATCTAGAACATTACATCTCTGTTAATATATTATCTCAGCTGTTAGTGTTAGCTACTGCTAAACAGCAAGAACTATCTAGAACATTACATCTCCATTAATATATTACATCAGCTGTTAGAGTTAGCTACTGCTAAACAACAAGAACTATCTAGAACATTACATCTCTGTTAATATATTACCTCAGCTGTTAAAGTTAGCTACTGCTAAACAGCAAAAACTATCTAGAACATTACATCTCTGTTAATATATTACCTCAGCTGTTAGCATTAGCTAGTGCTAAACACCAAGAACTATCTAGAACATTACATCTCTGTTAATATATTGCATCAGCTGTTAAAGTTAGCAACTGCTAAACAGCATGAACTATCTAGAACATTACATGTCCATTATGTACTACCTCAGCTGATAGTCTTATCAGTTAACTAGTGGTATTACCTACTATCTAGAACATTACATCTCCGTTAATATATTAGCTCAGCTGTTAGCGTTAGCTAGCGCTAAACACCAAGACAACACCAATCTACATTGGTGGTATTATGTTACAACAATGCTAAATGCCAAGAATGATCTAGAACATTACATCTCTGTTAATGTATTCCCTCAGTTGTTAGCTAGTGCTAAATGGCAGTAGAACAATACAACAACTGAGTCTGGCATAAAGATTTTTTTTATTTATATAATAAAGTTTTGAAGAAGGTCAAATGTTTACTAAGATTTGAGTCAAAAATCTGATAAGGTCTCAGAAATCTTTGATCCCCCAGTCTGATATGACTGGCTTACAGTTTGTGAAGTGTGAAATAGTTGGCTGATAACTTGGTTGGTTTGATATGATTGGCTTATAACTTGGTGGGTTTGATATGATTGGCTTTGAACTTGGTGGGTCTGATATAATAATAATAATAATAGTAATAATTATAATACATTTTATTTAAGGGCGCCTTTCTTGACACTCAAGGTCATCGTACATAGCTTTTCCTAAAAATAAAAATACATAATAAAAACGAGTACAAAAATTAAAACAGTGCAAGTACAGTCACAGGTCATAAGCAACTTTAAACAAGTGAGTTTTAAGTTTGATTTTAAAATGTGGCAATAAATCTATATCACAGAGATCAGCTGGGAGTGAGTTCCAAAGCCGGGGAGCAGCACAACTAAACAATGATCTAAGGGTACGGACAGGTCTAGCAATATGAAGGAGGTCAAAAAGATATGAAGGGGCGAGATTAAGGAGAGCTTTTAAAAGTTAAAAGGAGTATTTTATAATTGATGTGATGTGAAATGGGAAGCCAATGAAGCTGCTGTAAAACAGGAGTGATATGATGGACTGAAGGGGTCCATGTAATGATACGAGCAGCTGAATTTTGAACCAATTGTAATTTATGAAGGGTTTGTGGTAAACCAAACAAAAGAGAATTACAATAATCTAAACGAGAAGTAACCAGACTATGAACCAAGATAGCAGTAGAATGAGGAGTAAGAGAAGGACGGAGATGATAAATATTTTGAAGATGAAAATAAGCTGACCAAGTGATATTATTAACATGGGAAACAAAAGAGAGGGTGCTATCAAGGATGACACCTAGACTCTTGACCTGAGGAGAGGGAGAGATGTAATAGTTATCAACGGAAATGCAGAGGTTATGACATTTACTTAATGTTAATTTAGTGCCAATCAATAGAAGTTCTGTTTTACTGCAATTCAATTTAGGGAAAACAATGTTTTATTTCAAGGAGACAATCAGTGAGAGATGAATGTGAAAATGAGAGCTGGGTGTCATCCGCGTAGCAGTGAAACTGAATATGATGCTTACAAAAAATATAGCCAAGGGGAAGAAGATAAATAATAAATGACAAGGGTCCCAGGACAGAGCCCTGGGGAACACCTGAAGTAACCGAAACAGAGTGAGATATAAATGATTTTAACTGAACAAACTGAGTGCAGCCAGAAAGATAAGAACGAAACCAATGAAGAGATATATTTGCAATGCCAAGAGAAGAGAGTCTATCAAGAAAGATTTCATGCAAAATTGTATCAAAGGCCGCAGTCAGATCAATCAGAAGGAGTATAGATAGTAGACCAGAATCAGCAGCAAGAAGAAGATCATTGGTGATCTTAAGGAGTGACGTTTCAGTGCTATGAAGCGAACGGAAACCAGATTGAAGTTGTTCATATAAATCATTATTGGCCAAATGAGCTTGAAGTTAAGCAGCAACTGTTTTTTCAAGGATTTTGGAGATGAATGGCTGAAATAGGACAAAAATTATTAAGGTCATTTGGATCTAAACCAGGTTTCTTGAGTATTGGGGTTATAACAGCTGCTTTGAGAGCAAGGGGAAAGACACCAGTGGTAAGAGAAGAATGTATAATGTCTGTAATAAGAAGGGACAAAGAGGAAAGGCTAGCTTTAACAAGAACAGTTGGAATAGGATCTTATTGACAAGTTGAAGATTTTGATTTTTGAATTCATTTGGAAACATCATTAACTGAGGGAAGAGTGAAAGCTGAAAGTAGATTAGGAGGGGCAAACGGGGGTAATACAATTAATGCCAAAGGGGCAGTTGATAATACTTGCTGGTGGATATGTACTATTTTGAAGAGAAAAATGATACTAAGGTATTGCAAAAATCAGTACAATATAAATGGGGAGGAAGTGAATCCAGTGGTTTTGTAATCTTAGCAAATAGTGAAAAGAGGGCCTTGGAATTACCCTCATTAGAACTAATTACATTGGAATAATATATGGATTTAGCTGTAGAAATTGAGTCTCTGTAATAAAAAATATGATTTAAATACATCTGTTTGTGTACGGTGAGACCAGTTTTCCTGTAAAGTCTTTCAAGTTGACGACCTTTTGCTTTTAATTGTCTAAGAGTTGAAGTAAACCAGGGTGCTGTGCGAGTGAATGAAACAGATCTGGTTTTAAGTGAATGGATATATTATAATGCGAAAGCAGTTTATCTGGAGTGGAAGACGGATCAATACTAGGAGACTATTGATACAACAAGATAAATTATCCAAATTAATATCCTTAATTTTACGATAAGTTATATTACATGGAGAATTAGATTTAAAAAGTGGAATATTTACACCAAATGATAGAAACCTGTGATTAGAGAGAGCAAAGAAATCAGCCTTACAGTCAACAGGTCTAACACCTGAACAACAGATTAAATCCAAAGTATATCCTTTAACATGCATGGGGAAATCAATATGTTGCTGTAGCCCAAGACTGTCCAAGCAAGATATCAAATCTTTGGAAAGAGGATTATTATCATCACCACATGAATATTAAAATCTCCCACAAGTATTATGTTAGGTGAAACTCAGTTCCTTCACTCGTGGGAACTCTCCCTACAGACTGTCCCACCAGGCATTTTCCTTCTCCTTTACTTCCAGATATAGACAGCTGTGAGTTCCAGACTTCCCATCTTGGCTTTCTTGAGAGGCTTATGCTCATGCCATACTTTCAGTTCCACATTCATGTCTCACTGGAGCTGTGGGTGTTTAGCTTCATGTTCTGAGCTAAAATTAGGGCAGTAATTAGATCTATAAGTTACATCACCTTTAGTGCTTTTTTAGTTTAAGTAACCGAAATAGGTCCTCATTGAGCCCCACATGGAGGAGCCAGCAAGAGAAAACAGAGCACAGCTGGAGTCCCGTGAGGAGGAGCTGGTGAGTGACCTAGAGCCCAGAGTCGTGTGAGGAAGAGCACCGAGGTCAAGGACTTGCTATAAAAGGAGATACCAATTTGTTCTACCTGACTCTCAGGTTCGGAATCTGGCTCAAACTGACACTGCAGAACAGACACCATTGTAAGAATAGACACTGTGTTCTGGGGGCGGAACTTGTGGAAGGTTGTCATTCTGGGGGTTCACCAATCAGAACAGAGTGGGTGAGTTAATGGGAGGCGGGGCTTAAAGATAGAGGAGCTCTAACAGACAGAGGGTGATTACAAATGTACATTTTCCAGCCTCTTAATATCCGTTACAATTAAACAAGCTGTTTATAAATGATTGGCTCTTTTACAGCATTAGAGACTCTAAGACTCTGTGTAACCTCAGTGTAAATGGGAGGAGCTAAGCTCCTGTATCCTGAGTGGGTGGATACAGTCAGTCTACATAAATATTGGGATGTTGAAAAAGTTATTGCTATTATTTTTACTGTCCAGTTCGGAATATTGGCATTGCAATTAGTTCAAAGTGCAGACTTTCAGCTTTGATCTGAAGCTATCTCCAATTTAAATTTCTGGGGGCTCAGAAGTAATTGGACGGACCGACATAATCATACATTAAATTGTAGAAATTCTTTGCAGTCAATGGCAGCCTGAAGTCTTGAACCTATAAACGTTACCAGACGCTAGGTTTCTTCCCTGGTGATCAGGTCTTTCTGCTTGTTCTCCGGGTGTTTTATCTTCAGTTTAGCCTTCAGAAAGTGAAATACATGCTCAGTTGGATTGAAGTGAGGTGTCAGACCATACAGAACATTCCTCTTCTTTACAAAATTCTTGCATTGCTTTCAAAGTAGGCTTCAGGACCATCTGCACCATGAAGCTCTTGAGGAATTTGGCTGAATCTGAGCAGATAATACACCACCCATTCAGCCTAGAGCAGTTTAGCTCCACCTATTCAGACTACAGCAGTTTAGCTCCACCCATTCAGCCTAGAGCAGTATAGCTCCACCCATTCAGCCTACAGCAGTTTAGCTCCACCCATTCAGCCTAGAGCAGTATAGCTCCACCCATTCAGCCTACAGCAGTTTAGCTCCACCCATTCAGCCTACAGCAGTTTAGCTTCACCCATTCAGCCTACAGCAATTTAGCTCCACCCATTCAGCCTACAGCAGTGTAGCTCCACCCATTCAGTGGGTGGGTTGAGATCTCTGACTAGCTAACTGTCTGTATTCAGTACCTGCAGCTGTGTTTGTCTCAGACTGATGACGCTTTCCTGTAAGAGACCATTACAGTGATCAACTTTGCTAGTAGTAAGCACATGAACGAGTTTCTCTTTGACGTCACTGACAAACAGGACTGTTTCTGTCTTTCTTTTATAAAGTCTTTGTGTATTGTTTCACATTCATTCATATCTAGTATTGTGAACAGTATTGTATGTAAACAGCAGTACAGTAAGTGTGAACAGTATTGTATGTAAACAGCAGTACAGTGAGTGTAAACAGTATTGTTTGTAAACTGCAGTACAGTAAGTGTGAACAGTATTGTATGTAAACAGCAGTACAGTGAGTGTAAACAGTATTGTATATAAACAGCAGTACAGTGAATGTAAACAGTATTTTTTGTAAACAGCAGTACAGTAAGTGTAAACATTATTGTATGTAAACAGCAGTACAGTGAGTGTAAACAGTATTGTTTGTAAACAGCAGTACAGTAAGTGTGAACAGTATTGTATGTAAACAGCAGTACAGTGAGTGTAAACAGTATTGTTTGTAAACTGCAGTACAGTAAGTGTGAACAGTATTGTATGTAAACAGCAGTACAGTAAGTGTAAACAGTATTGTATGTAAACAGCAGTACAGTGAATGCAAACAGTATTGTATGTAAACAGCAGTACAGTAAGTGTAAACAGTATTGTATATAAACAGCAGTACAGTGAATGTAAACAGTATTGTATGTAAACAGCAGTACAGTGAATGTAAACGGTATTGTATGTAAACAGCAGTACAGTGAGTGTAACAGTATTGTATGTAAACAGCAGTACAGTAAATGTAAACAGTATTGTATGTAAACAGCAGTACAGTGAATGTAACAGTATTGTATGTAAACAGCAGTACAGTGAGTGTAAACAGTATTGTATGTAAACAGCAGTACAGTGAATATAAACAGTATTGTATGTAAACAGCAGTACAGTGAGTGTAAACAGTATTGTATGTAAACAGCAGTACAGTGAATGTAAACAGTATTGTATGTAAACAGCAGTACAGTGAATGTAAACAGTATTCTGACAGTACAGTGAGTGTAAGGTGCAGTTTAAATCAGACCAGTTAAAACCAGTTCAGATAGGAGAGGGTAGAGAGGTAGTGTCTGAGGTGTTCACAAGTCTGATGGCCTGTGAGTAGAAACAGTTTGTCAGTCTTGTGGTCCTGGACTTCACACTCCTGTAACGTCTGCCCGGTCTGTGTGTGTTACATGTTATACATGTGTGACTCTTTGTATGTATAACATACTTAGTAAAATAAAGTGGTTCTGATTCTTAAAAGTCTAAAATAAGCTCAAAGGAAATTCCAGCACTACTTAAAAATATGAATGATTATGAAGAAACGCTTTAGACATGTTTTTAAATATAAAACTTAATTTAAAGACATATTACCCACATACAACATGTTTTCCTCACATTTTTAAATAAGAAAGTTTGAGATAAGCTTATAGAGCCCTTCTTAAAAAAGAAATGTCCTCACTTTTTTAAATTATTAATGATTACACTCACTCCCTATACAGTCGTGGCCAAAAGTTTGGTTGCTGATTTCTGTAAACAAGTACCAGGACTTCCTCCTGTGGGGTTTTATAACAGATCCAGTTTAAACCAGTGAAAGTGACACTGCAGCAGTCTGTTGATAAGGAGCGGGTTAAGAGTGTTTGAAGGCAAAGCAGACGGGTAAGTACTGAAGTTCTAACATTCTGAATTTACTTTGTGAAGGAGTTTCAGACACTGAGAGCAGAAAATAACTGAATGTTGTAGAAATAAACTTCAGAGATCAGCGTTCAGGTGAGGTCATTAAGGAAATGGGACTGTGTGTGAGAGAGACTGAGATGAAAGATCTTTTATATTCAGATTTCTTTCTTCTGTAGGTTTAAAACTGTACATAAAGAAGAGTTAGTTATTGTAAATGATCTTTATAAACACCCAAGACGAGCAACTACAACTGGGTTAAAGTCAGAAATGTTAAGTTAGACTTTAGAAAACCAGGAAACGTGTTGATGACAGACGACTGTGTTTACAGTACAGTGAAGACTCTCAGTGGAGAAAAACACTTTCTACACAATAATGTACTGAATAAATTATCATAGAAATCTTTAACATCAGATATACAATACAATAAATCTCACTGTAATGATGGTGTTAATGAATATATTTCATACAGATGTTCAGTGTGAGTGTAGTTTAGCTCAGAATCACACATTAAAGCTGGACAGACTTTTTTAAGTATATTGTGATCAACAGATAATTTTAATAATTTAACTTTAAAGTACAGATCTTCACTTTTCACTGAAATCATAAAAAAATCACAGACACTTTATTTCTTAAAAAAGGTAACGGGACATGAACTGTATTCTGGCCCACTCGTTCATTTCAGCTGCTTTTATCATGTTCAAGACGTTATTTGTGATATTGCACATCTTCATTCAGACCCCAGTTGAGCAACTTGTCTTTCAGTCCAGCAGTGTTCAAGAAGTGTGACATCTGTGTATCTTCACTGTCCAATAAAAACATGCTTATTTGAGCAAACAGCTCTTCTTTTCTGTGATAGTTTAATGATGAATGGACCAATAGAAATGCTCCAAAATCACTTACATTAAAAGTGAAGAATGTTTTTGTTCTCCTGTAAAGTTACTGTGTTGTTTTTTTTAAAACAGTAATGATAAAATGACTGTTTAATTCAGAATCTTCACGTGTGCAGTAAACAGTGAGGGTTTAGTAAGTTCAGTTCGACTCAACTACACGTCTGTATTCGTTCTGTCATACTGTTTTTCTCAGGTACCGACTTGTCCTCTGGACTTTGAACCTTACTCACTCGCTCAGATGAAACATTTTACAACCGTACACATATGGGACCCGGGCAAATTGTAGTATGTTAGGTTACAGTTTTCATGTCCCTAATAAAATAACAAATATAACATTTACTCTATTTTAATTCACTCTATTTCTCTATTGTCTCTACATTCCATACAGTACATTACAGTAATATCACTGACAGTATGTTACAGTAATATCACTAACAGTATGTTACAGTAATATCACTAACAGTATGTTACAGTAGTATCACTGACAGTACGTTACAGTAATATCACTGACAGTATGTTACAGTAGTATCACTGACAGTATATTATATTAATATCACTGACAGTACGTTACAGTAATATCACTGAAAGTATGTTACAGTAATATCACTGACAGTATGTTACAGTAATATCACTGACAGTATCTTAAAGTAGTATTACTGACAGTATGTTACAGTAATATCACTGAAAGTATGTTACAGTAGTATGACTGACAGTACATTACAGTAATATCACTGACAGTATGTTACAGTAGTATCACTGAAAGTATGTTATAGTATTATCACTGAGAGTATGTTACATTAATATCACTGACAGTATGTTACAGTAGTATCACTGAAAGTATGTTATAGTATTATCACTGAGAGTATGTTACAGTAATATCACTGACAGTATGTTACAGTAATATCACTGAAAGTATGTTACAGTAATATCACTGAAAGTATGTTACAGTAGTATCACTGAGAGTATGTTACAGTAGTATCACTGAAAGTATGTTACAGTAATATCACTGAAAGTATGTTACAGTAGTATCATTGAGAGTATGTTGCCAAAAATGCACACCTTTGAGTAAAAAGTCCAAATTTAGTGGACTACAGTAAAAATGAACTGACTGTTTACTGGGAGAGAATAAAATATTACATGTAATACTGTTTCTGTAAGGCCATCAACTGTTAATGTTTTGACAGTGGTTGTGCAATGATGTTGAATAGGGAATATGTGTGTAAGTGTGTGTGTGAGTGTGTGACTGCCTGATACAAAAAATACCTTTTTTATTTTCCATAACTAATATACAGCCTGTCTAATAACACAATTTATTATTTATTTATTTATTTATCTAAAGTTTGGAAATCTTAAAAGTCAAAAAGCAACATGCCTCTTAGCACTCAGATATTAAGTATATATTGCTCCACTGGCACCTCACTGACTGTTAGGCACTGCTGATTCATCCTCAGACCTCTCAGTTTATTGCCAAGATCTAACTGTTTTTTAATCTCCTCAAACAGATTTTACAGGCGTTAACTTCAAAGACGTTAACTTTATCAATTAAACTGTCTCAGTACTATGAAAAGAAGCATTTTTTTATATTCTTCTTAACCACCGGTGGGCCGTCCAGATAACATTAATCAAAATGCCAGTGGACCACCAGCTTTGCCTTTAGTTAGCCAACAGTTGGCCAATATTCTCTTACTATTAGAGTAAACAACGGACCATATGCACATATGCAGTGTTACTTATCCGGACAGCTACTGTAATAATGTAAAGAAGTTTAAAAAGTGCAATAAACTTTTTGAATGTTGTGACAGCACTTCCTGCTGTTTATCAGATCTTCACTGCTTCTCAGTTTCCATTTCCCTAATGCTTTAGCCGGTTTGTTTATTACATTAAATTATCTCTCTTTTGCTTTAGGTGCTGTTCTGGAGCTTAATGTGATGTAAAATTAATAATAATTTACATTGTAAATGTTTTACAATGTAGATAAATGTAACATCATTGTGACAGTTACAGTGAACTATACTGTCTGTTACATGTACCAGCTTTGCAGTACTGCAGGACTTCTCCACTGTCATGCAAATTGTAAATCATCTTTGGTTCTGTGAAAATGTATATAAGTGTAACATTATTATTATTTTTATTATTATTACCGCTGAGGTTTTAGTGAAAGACATCTGTTTTTTTTCTAGTCATACCTCTTCAGGTGATGAGAAACAACCATGTGCAACTTTAATCTGCAAAAAAAAACATCTTTGCAAACTTCCAGCAGCTCCTCCGGCGGTGCCTCATCCAGCCATACCAAACTTTACTGTCTGACCTAATAATTAATATTTTATACATGCACAGATCAGAAGATGAATATAAGACAGATAGAACTGTGTTTAACAGAACAACTCTCAGATAAAGCTTATATGTGTATGTATGTATATGTTTATGTATGTATGTATGTGTGTGTGTGTGTGTGTGTGTTTGTGTATGTATGTGTGTGTTTGTGTGTGTGTGTGTGTGTGTGTGTGTTTGTGTATATATGTATGTGTTTGTGTGTGTATATGTATGTATGTGTGTGTATATGTGTGTATGTGTGTTTGTTTGTGTATGTATGTGTGTGTGTATGTGTGTTTTCAGGATTCAGTGTAACCTGAAGGAGGAACAATGACCTCCAGAATGAGTCTCTCTGAGAAACTGAACACACAGGAAGCTGTGAGGTGAGATAATAATGTTATTTAGTATAAATGATGTTCTGTCTTTAAATAAATACATAGTCAGATCTGATTGGTCTGATATTGTTTGTGTTTAGATCAGATCAGTTAAGAAGATGTGACTCGCCTGAACCCAGCTGTGTGTCCATGAAGAGTGATTGGTCAATGGAGATACCCATAAACTTCAGAGAAGAAAGCAGTTCTACTGAGTTCAGGTAAGAATGATGTGAAACTGAAGAGTTAGATTAAAACATGCTCCTACGTTTTCTCTGAACTCCAGTCTTCTTAAAGGATAAACAGTTAAAGACTAGAAGTTTGTGACAGAAACAGTTCCAGTACAGTCAGTAATAACTTATACCACTCATAGTTCTTAATTCTGAATAATACAGAACATTACAGTTTCAATAATAATATACTGAACTGTACAGCCTGAATCTACACATACACTTAAACTGGAGACCAATTCTAGAAAAGTAAATACACAAACACACACACACACACACGAGTGGAGGATATTTTATTAATTTCTTACTTAAAAAAGAGTAACATGGATCCTTCTGTACTAAATCATTATAGATCAATTTCTATCTATCTTTTATTAAGTAAAGTCTTAGAAAAAGTTGTTTTCTAATAAATAAATTATTCTAAAATTGAACAAGTTATACGAGAAGTTTCAATCAGGCTTTCGTTCTAACTATAGTACTGAGACAGTATTGGTTTGTGTTGTTAGTGACCTCAGGCTTAGCGCTGATATACTAAATTCTTCTATTCTGGTCTTATTGGATCTTAGTGCAGCTTTTGATACTGTTGATCACAAGATTCTAATCCACCGACTTGAATGCTGCCTCTCAGACACAGTTTTAGAATGATTTAAGGCATATTTAACAAATAGACCATTCCTGGTTCATTCATCAGGAAAATGTAATATTTTCTGTGGGATACCACAAGGGTCAGTTGTTATTATTATTATTATTATTATTATTATTATTATTATTATTATTATTCATGATTCATATCATTTGCTCTTAATTATAATGATCATAAACACATTTGTCATTTTGAGATATTCTAAAATTTGTCATTCACATTTGTGAACGTGTATCAAAAAACACACAACATTGTTATTCTATTAATACCATTATTTGTTTTTGTGTCTTAATATTGAAATATAAAATATTGCCATGAATATAGTATCTCAATTCATAGCCCTTTGTTCTGTGTAGCATTGTACATTTGTTCAATGCATATAATATAAATATTAGTGATCTAATTCAATAACTGTAAAGTTACTGCAGTACTGATATCAGTTCTGTATAATATATTAGTGTTCTAATACAATAACTGTAAAGTTACTGCAGTACTGATATCAGTTCTGTATAATATAAATATTAGTGTTCTAATACAATAACTGTAAAGTTACTGCAGTACTGATATCAGTTCTGTATAATATAAATATTAGTGTTCTAATACAATAACTGTAAAGTTACTGCAGTACTGATATCAGTTCTGTATAATATATTAGTGATCTAATACAATAACTGTAAAGTTACTGCAGTACTGATATCAGTTCTGTATAATATATTAGTGATCTAATACAATAACTGTAAAGTTACTGCAGTACTGATATCAGTTCTGTATAATATATTAGTGATCTAATACAATAACTGTAAAGTTACTGCAGTACTGATATCAGTTCTGTATAATATATTAGGGATCTAATACAATAACTGTAAAGTTACTGCAGTACTGATATCAGTTCTGTATAATATATTAGTGATCTAATTCAATAACTGTAAAGTTACTGCAGTACTGACATCAGTTCTGTATAATATATTAGTGTTCTAATACAATAACTGTAAAGTTACTGCAGTACTGATATCAGTTCTGTATAATATAAATATTAGTGTTCTAATTCAATAACTGTAAAGTTACTGCAGTACTGATATCAGTTCTGTATAATATAAATATTAGTGTTCTAATTCAATAACTGTAAAGTTACTGCAGTACTGATATCAGTTGTGTATAATATATTAGTGATCTAATACAATAACTGTAAAGTTACTGCAGTACTGATATCAGTTCTGTATAATATATTAGTGATCTAATTCAATAACTGTAAAGTTACTGCAGTACTGATGTCAGTTCTGTATAATATATTAGTGTTCTAATTCAATAACTGTAAAGTTACTGCAGTACTGATATCAGTTCTGTATAATATATTAGTGATCTAATACAATAACTGTAAAGTTACTGCAGTACTGATATCAGTTCTGTATAATATATTAGTGATCTAATACAATAACTGTAAAGTTACTGCAGTACTGATATCAGTTCTGTATAATATATTAGGGATCTAATACAATAACTGTAAAGTTACTGCAGTACTGATATCAGTTCTGTATAATATATTAGTGATCTAATTCAATAACTGTAAAGTTACTGCAGTACTGATATCAGTTCTGTATAATATATTAGGGATCTAATACAATAACTGTAAAGTTACTGCAGTACTGATATCAGTTCTGTATAATATAAATATTAGTGTTCTAATTCAATAACTGTAAAGTTACTGCAGTACTGATATCAGTTCTGTATAATATAAATATTAGTGTTCTAATTCAATAACTGTAAAGTTACTGCAGTACTGATATCAGTTCTGTATAATATATTAGTGATCTAATACAATAACTGTAAAGTTACTGCAGTACTGATATCAGTTCTGTATAATATATTAGTGATCTAATTCAATAACTGTAAAGTTACTGCAGTACTGATGTCAGTTCTGTATAATATATTAGTGTTCTAATTCAATAACTGTAAAGTTACTGCAGTACTGATATCAGTTCTGTATAATATATTAGTGATCTAATACAATAACTGTAAAGTTAATGCAGTACTGATATCAGTTCTGTATAATATATTAGTGATCTAATACAATAACTGTAAAGTTACTGCAGTACTGATATCAGTTCTGTATAATATATTAGGGATCTAATACAATAACTGTAAAGTTACTGCAGTACTGATATCAGTTCTGTATAATATATTAGTGATCTAATTCAATAACTGTAAAGTTACTGCAGTACTGATATCAGTTCTGTATAATATATTAGTGTTCTAATTCAATAACTGTAAAGTTACTGCAGTACTGATATCAGTTCTGTATAATATAAATATTAGTGTTCTAATTCAATAACTGTAAAGTTACTGCAGTACTGATATCAGTTCTGTATAATATAAATATTAGTGTTCTAATTCAATAACTGTAAAGTTACTGCAGTACTGATATCAGTTCTGTATAATATATTAGTGATCTAATACAATAACTGTAAAGTTACTGCAGTACTGATATCAGTTCTGTATAATATATTAGGGATCTAATACAATAACTGTAAAGTTACTGCAGTACTGATATCAGTTCTGTATAATATATTAGTGATCTAATTCAATAACTGTAAAGTTACTGCAGTACTGATATCAGTTCTGTATAATATATTAGTGTTCTAATTCAATAACTGTAAAGTTACTGCAGTACTGATATCAGTTCTGTATAATATAAATATTAGTGTTCTAATTCAATAACTGTAAAGTTACTGCAGTACTGATATCAGTTCTGTGTAATATAAATATTAGTGCAGGACTGATATCAGTTCTGTATAATATATTAGTGTTCTAATACAATAACTGTAAAGTTACTGCAGTACTGATATCAGTACTTTATAATATAAATATTAGTGTTCTAATTCAATAACTGTAAAGTTACTGCAGTACTGATATCAGTTCTGTATAATATATTAGTGTTCTAATACAATAACTGTAAAGTTACTACAGTACTGATATCAGTACTTTATAATATAAATATTAGTGTTCTAATTCAATACCTGTAAAGTTACTGCAGTACTGATATCAGTTCTGTATAATATATTAGTGTTCTAATACAATAACTGTAAAGTTACTACAGTACTGATATCAGTACTTTATAATATAAATATTAGTGTTCTAATTCAATAACTGTAAAGTTACTGCAGTACTGATATCAGTTCTGTATAATATATTAGTGTTCTAATACAATAACTGTAAAGTTACTACAGTACTGATATCAGTACTTTATAATATAAACATTAATGTTCTAATTCAATAACTGTAAGGGTCCAGACCCAGATGTTCGACAGTGTTAAATTTAAGCGGAGGAATGTTTCTTGCCTTTACGATATACGGGCTTTGCGGCGCAGTAAACTCACAGACCAATCGCGTGCGCTGTAAGATCATCAAACGCGCTCCTCAGCCAATTAGACCTGTGAAGATTCAGGTGTGTCGCGCACACAGACGAGGTACAAAGCGGGAAGCTGCAGTCGGAGAAAGGCTCATTCAAACGGTGTGCTACAAAAAAAAACTCGGCAGCGAAAAATGACTTTTCAACCAGAAATGTTTATTCTTCCCACAGACAGCTCCAAACCAACACAGCTCATATGTTCTGAGACCGTGGTGAATTAAAATATCTCTTATGAGTGTGAGAATGGCCCTCACACCATTTCAGCCCAGGTTTAAAGTCCTGGCTGGACAACCAAGAGCTCACTTCTCTCACTGAACAAGAGAAAGTCTGAGAGAAGAAGACAAGAGAGAGATAAACTGTTAAGATGTTAAATCTAGTTAACAAGAAGGCGGATATTTTATTTACTTTTTCTCACTTTAAAAAAAAACATTCTGTTTTTTTAAATACATTTATTAGAAGTTTATAAATAATTAATTCAGTTCAGCATTTAAACAGTAAATATACTGAAATATACTGAACGGTATGTGTGACATGTTGGTGTGTCAGTAGTTGTTGACATAAGATGCTGATACTAGGCTACTTCAGTAAACAGTAAACAGTGGTGTATCACCACTGAATCATAACACGTTAGAAACGATGATGGCTTGCGGCTTAATGCGGTGCAGGTGCTGTACCACATAGTGATACAGCTGGTCAGGATGTTCTCAATGGCAGCTCTGGAGAAGGTGCACTCCAGGAGATATCTGGAACTACATTTTGTTCTTCAAACTGCTGTTGTTTGTTCCAGCTTACACAGTAGTGTGTTTTACAGTGTATGTAACTAAAAATTTAAATGAATCTGTTGCTGTTTAGTTTGTCTACAATATGCAACCATTAAAAACAATGCTGTGTTTCTAACAGAGAGCAGAAGGAGACATCAGATACTACCAGGAGAAACATGGAGCTCTTATTCCAGGTGTGTGGATCTAATAGAGAACATATCACTGTAAAAATTAATTTGGTCTTTTACCTAAAATTTAAATAATAAATTAACAGAATATAAAATGCACAAATTATTGTTCTGGTGATTTTCTTTTTGATGTTACACTGAAAGTGTAAAGGTGTAAGATTACTGTTTTAGTTAAAACAACAAAAACATAAATAAACTCTTATGATTATACTATCAGTCAAAAGTTAGGACACACCCACCCAGGTTTTTCATATTTTCTCAATTTTATTAGTAAGAATATTAATAAATAATTGTGAAGAAATCAGAACTATAAAATAACAATTATAATATATATCGGCAAGCACAATCAGCCCAATTAGGTATTAAGCCTTAGACTTTAAATTAATTAGTCAAAATAACAGAGTTATTTCTGACATAACATGTAATTACAAAGTTATTTATATGAAAGGTTCACATGGCACCATTTTGTTATCTGTAGACATAATAACATTGTAATAGCATTTTCAACTATATTAAGCGTTTCTGAGTGTTAACGCGCCCCCTTAATGACAATCTGCATAATTGATAATTATTTTAATTTGTTCTGAGACCGTGGTGAATTAAAATAGGCAGCATATCTCTTATGAGTGTGAGAATGGCCCTCACACCATTTCAGCCCAGGTTTAAAGTCCTCAATTCTCTCACTGAACAAGAGAAAGTCTGAGAGAAGAAGACAAGAGAGAGATAAACTGTTAAGATGTTAAATCTAGTTAACAAGAAGGCGGATATTTTATTTACTTTTTCTCACTTAAAAAAAAAATGCATTCCAGGAGAAATCTGGAACTACATTTTGTTCTTCAAACTGCTGTTGTTTGTTCCAGCTTACACAGTAGTCTGTTTACTGTGTATGTAACTAAAATTTTAAATGAATCTGTTGCTGTTTAGTTTGTCTACAATATGCAATATATGAAGTGTTTCTGAGTGTTAACGCGCCCCCTTAATGACAATCTGCATAATTGATAATTATTTACCTAGACTGTCCACAGAATATTTCCAACACCTAGGAAGACTGGAACACCTACAGAGAAGAGAATAAATACAAGACTACATACAGTATCAGGGCAATACATATCCAGTGTTCCCAAAAAATAAAGTGCAATTACAGTTTATACCAATACTTTAGTAGATTAGTGTTTATAAGTGCTTCACAAAGAGACGGTGGCGTTTGAAAATGCGAGAGAGTTCGCTGTTCGGACAGCCAGTGGAAGTTCATTCCACCATCTGGGCTCCAGGACAGAGAAGCGTTTTGTTGCGTGTCTTCCATGAATCTTGAGTGATGGCGGGTCAAGCCGAGCCGTACTTGAAGCGTGAAGGGCCATAAGGTCAGGAGGAGCTGGTCCATTCTTGGCTTTGTAGGCATCAGAACTTTAAACTGAATGCGAGCAGCTACAGGAAGCCAGTGAAGGGAGCGCAGCAGTGGTGTGACATGAGTGAACTTGGGGAGATTGAAGACGAGCCTTGCTGCTGCATTCTGAATCAGCTGAAGGGCCTGATGGTCTGCAGAGGAAGACCAGCCAGGAGCGAGTTGCAGTAGTCAAGTCTTGAAATGACAAGAGACTGGACGAGCACCTGGGAGGCCTCCTATGAGAGAAAGGGTCAGATGCATCTGATAGAGTGGAGAATGTAATATGAGATAAGAACGATAACTGGTCATCCAGAATCACCCCGAACAATCAAAGAGTTCTTGAATGAGATGGCAAGATCCTGCGGATCCTGAGGACCTGTAGTTCCAGGGATAAACAGCAGCTAAGTATCGGACCAACAGGCCTGTGGAAGATGCAGTGAACATGGGACTTCACCACATCCTTCAGCACCTCGACCGTCCAAGTACATATGCAAGAGTTCTGTTCTTGGACTTCAGCTCGGCCTTCAACACAATCATTCCCGGACATCTACACACCAAACTGACCCACCTGCCAGTGGATCACAAACTTCTTCACTGGCAGAGAGCAGCAGGTGAGGCTGGGAAAGATCACCTCAGGAACCAGGACCATCAATCAGCACAGGTGCTCCACAAGGCTGTGTTTTCTCCCCGCTGCTCTTCTCAATATACACAAATGAGTGTACCTCCACAGACCCCTCAGTCAAAATCCTGAAGTTTGCAGATGATTTGACAGTCATTGGTCTCATCCAGAACAGTGACGAGTCTGCCTACAGACGGGTTGTGGAGCATGTGGTCCTCTGGAGCAACCACAACAACCTCTAGCTGAACACAGCCAAGACAGTGGAGATGAGAGTGGACTTCAGAAGAAGCCTTCCAACCCTTCCAGCACTTCCCATCCTCAACAGTACTGTAATGGCTGTGGACTCCTACAAGTTCCTGGGCACAATAATCTCCAGGGACTTGAAATGGGACTGCAACATCAGCACCATCATCAAGTGAGCTCAGCAGAGGCTGTACTTCCTGCGTCAGCTGAGGACGTTCAACCTGCCCAAGGAGCTGATGGTGCAGTCCTACACCGCCACCATAGAATCTGTCCTTACCGCATCCATCACAGTGTGGGGCAGCTCAGCCACCAAACACCACACCCACAGACTGCAGCGCATCATCAGGTCTGCAGAGAGAACCATCGGTGTGAAGTTACCCTCCCTACCGGACCTGCACACGGCCAGAACCAGGAAGTGGGCAGAGAACATCGTCCGTGATCCATCACACCCTGGACATCACCTGTTCCAGTATCTTCCCTCAGGTCAGCGTTTTAGTCAGTTGAGGATCAAGACTTCCAGACTTCAGAGAAGCTTCTTCCCACACGCCATCACACTCATGAACAGCTGAACATCACACACTACATTCTGAATACAGTCTACTGCATACATACACCATATCCAGATGTTCTCTCACTCTTCTTTCTCTGTACAGTCTACTACATACATACATCCATATCCAGATGTTCTCTCACTCTTCTTTCTCTGTACAGTCTACTACATACATACATCCATATCCAGATGTTCTCTCACTCTTCTTTCTCTGTACAGTCTACTACATACATACATCCATATCCAGATGTTCTCTCACTCTTCTTTCTCTGCACAGTCTACTACATACATACATCCATATCCAGATGTTCTCTCACTCTTCTTTCTCTGTACAGTCTACTACATACATACATCCATATCCAGATGTTCTCTCACTCTTCTTTCTCTGTACAGTCTACTACATACATACATACATCCATATCCAGATGTTCTCTCACTCTTCTTTCTCTGTACAGTCTACTACATTCATACATCCATATCCAGATGTTCTCTCACTCTTCTTTCTCTGTACAGTCTACTACATACATACATCCATATCCAGATGTTCTCTCTCACTCTTCTTTCTCTGTACAGTCTACTACATACATACATCCATATCCAGATGTTCTCTCACTCTTCTTTCTCTGTACAGTCTACTACATACATACATCCATATCCAGATGTTCTCTCACTCTTCTTTCTCTGTACAGTCTACTACATACATACATCCATATCCAGATGTTCTCTCGCTCTTCTTTTTCTGTACAGTCTACAACATACATACATCCATATACAGATGTTCTCACACTCTTCTTTCTCTGTACAGTCTACTAAATACATACATCCATATCCAGATGTTCTCTCACTCTTCTTTCTCTGTACAGTCTACTACATACATACATCCATATCCAGATGTTCTCTCACTCTTCTTTCTCTGTACAGTCTACTACATACATAAATATCCAGATGTTCTCTCACTCTTCTTTCTCTGTACAGTCTACTACATACATACATTCATATCCAGATGTTCTCTCACTCTTCTTTCTCTGTACAGTCTACTACATACATACATACATCCATATCCAGATGTTCTCTCACTCTTCTTTCTCTGTACAGTCTACTACATACATACATCCATATCCAGATGTTCTCACTCTTCTTTCTCTGTACTGCACTTTTATTTATCTGATAGAGTCTCAGAACCACCGTCTCTACCAGTGACTCTTCTGTTGCCCATATTTATCTATCTATTTTATTCAGTCTACACTGTTCTTTACTGCTGCACTCAGCACTTTACTTTACTTTAACATACAACTCTGCACATGTTAAGTTTACAGGTGTGTCTGTGCGTGTATATCACTGTGTGTGTGTGTGTGTGTGTGTGTGTGTGTGTAGGTTCTGTGTGTTTGTTACTTCTGTAATGTCAGTTATCGTGCACTGTGAGCTTCTGTAACCAAACACAAATTCCTTGTATGTGTGAGCATACTTGGCAAATAAAGTTCGATTCTGATTCTGATTCTGATTCTGATGAGCTGTCATCCATGAGGAGATGTCAGTCAGACATGCAGAGATGTGACTGCAAACCTCAGTATCAGATGGTGGGAAGGAAAGCATTAGTTGAGTGTCATCAGCATAGCAGTGGTAAGAGAAACCATGAGAGGTAATTACATCACCAAGAGAACGGGTGTAGAGTGAAAAGAGGAGAGGACCTAGCACTGAGCCTTGAGGGACACCAGTAAGGAGCCTGCAAGGAGCAGATGTAGACCCTCTCCATGTTACCTGGTAAAAACACCCCTCTAGATAGGACTCAAACCACTTCCATGCAGAGCCTGCGATTCCCAGGTCAGCAAGGACAGATGGGAGAATCTCGTGGTTCACCATGTCGAAAGCTGCAGAGAGGTCCAGAAGGATCAGAACCGATGACAGTTTGGATGATCTTGCAGTCTGGAGCTTCTCAGTCACCGCTATGAGGGCTGTTTCTGTTGAGTGCACTGGTTTGAACCCGGACTGGTTGAGGTCTGGTTAAGAGCAAGGTCGAAGGATGACAGTAGCGGTTTGAGACATGATGACTGCAGCTTGTTTGATGGAAGATTGAAGTCACCAAGGAGAATGAGCATTGTTCCATCAATGGGGAAGAGACTCAGAAGAACATCCAACTAATCTAGAGGAGAAGGAGGGCGATAAATGACAATGATATGCAGTTTAGTGGGGAAAGATACAGTAACAAGCATGAAATTCAAAGGAAGAAATAGAGAGATGGGAGAATGAAAGTGGAGTGAAGTTCCACTTCCTAGACAAGAGCAAACCTGTGCCACCACCCCTGCCAGCCTGTCTCGGAGAGTGGGAGAAGTTAAATGCAGAGGATAGGGCTGCTGGAGTCGCAGAGTTCTCAGGGCTGATCCAGGTCTCAGTCAAAGCCAGGAAGTGCAGTGAATGATGAGATGCTAAGGTCGAGATGAAGTCAGCCTTACGAACCGCAGATTGGCAAGTCCAGAGTCCACCCATCACCCTGGTCTGAGAATGTGGCGACCTTGGGGGATGGATGAGATTCCTTGCATTGCGCTTCTTGTGGTGAGGATGGGCTCGTCTGGTTCTGTGGATTGAAAGAATGGGTATTAAAAAACACATGTTTAAAGTGCAGCAGTGTAGTAACTTAAGGGTAAAGTAGTAGAATGAGGAAAAGAGATACTTAGCCAAGTTTGAAGGAGATCGCCTCTGTGTTGATATTGAATGGAACAGGAAAAAGTAATCCACCTAGTTTCTTCAGTCACTGTAGACCGCTACAGATGTACTTGCAATTAACTCTAGAAGCAGCAAAACAACCTGGTAGCAAGCAGTCCAAGCAAAAAGTAAATTGGAAAACTTAAGCCTACCTTACACTTCTCTTACTACCTTACTAGCAGAGAAGACAAATCCAATCAGAAGACACTAGCGCACTAGCACATATTGTCCTCAGAGCTTCACTTATAGTCTGTGTATCAGATGTTGCCTGCAAAGTTTCAGCTCGATCAGACCTACGAATGCTGAGAAACAGTTATTTAGCATTTACAGTGTCACCTTGAGATATGTCTGCACCAAAAATGACAGGCCACCTCAGAATCTAGTCTTAAATAAGTGTTTCAAGTGTGGTTGAAGCCTTCTCAAGTTATAGATTTTTAAGGGTTAATAAGAAGGCCATATTGGGTTAATATAAGGGTTAATTAGAAGGCCATATTGACATTCAGGGTTTCGTGAATTTTTGGCATACTTTTTCAGAAAATTCAAAAGTGATATTTTGTTGCGCCATAGCGCCACCATAAGGCCAATGAGAGTCATTTCACACCTGCTTTACCTTGTCGTTAAGTTTGGTGTTCCTGGGCCTTACGGTTTTTGCTCCACATTGCGTTTTAGCCGAGAAAAAGAATAATAAGATGAAGTAGAAGAAAAAACTCAACAATTACAGTAGGGTTCCTGCACTATGTGCTTGAATCCTAATAATTAATGGGCCAGAATAAAACCTCTGATTTAGGTTTAAAGAATGTTTATGGTGTCTTTTTTTTAAATGAGGCTTGTCTTTCAACACATTGAAATAATAAAAAAAAATATAGAAAGCAGTGGAAAGGAATGTTTTTTCCTGTTTTCATGCTTTTTCTAATAAATATTATTTTATCAGTAATATATTGTAAATTTCATGTATTTGGCTAAACAAAGTCAAACTGATACACTGACTAACTGTAATTCTGTAATCTGTAATTCTGTAATCATTAATTTTTTAATCAGGAAGTGGAGCACAAAGTCATTTCTCTGGTAAAGAAACAGCTGAAGAAGTTTGTAAAGCTACTGAGTCTGGAGTACCCGACATGCCCTAAGAGAGAGGTGGAGGATGAGGAGGATCAGAGTGTCAGAGAAGGAGCGCTGAAAATCACACTGCATGTCCTGAGGACCATGAACCAGACAGACCTCGCTAACAAACTGCAGACCAGTATGAAATCAGGATCACATCATTATTACATACATATTTTAAATAATGATGATAATATAATATTAATATTGATAATTCAGTAACTGTTATAGTTAATTTAGTGAATATCCCATTGTGATGCTGCTAGAACATGTTATATTGTGTTTGTAGTAGTGCTAAAACTAAATGTTAGTATGTGATATATTTCTGTTTATTTCTTTTTATTTGTTTTAGAACTGGCTCCTTTCTGTCATCAAAATCTCAAATCCACACTGAAAGAAAAATATCAGAAAATTAATGAAGGAACCTCAAATCCTGGAACCTCAGCATTCCTGAAGGAGATCTACACAGAGCTGTACATCACAGAGGGAGGAAGTGGAGAGGTCAATAATGAACATGAGGTCAGACAGATTGAAATAGCTTCCAGAAAACCAGCAACACAGGAGACGCCTATCAAATGCAATGACATCTTCAAAGATAAACCCATCAGAACTGTGCTGACTAAAGGAGTAGCTGGAATTGGAAAAACAGTCTCTGTGCAGAAGTTCATTCTGGACTGGGCTGAAGGAACAGCCAATCAGGACGTTCTGTTCATATTTCCACTTCCTTTTAGAGAGCTGAATTTAATAAAGAAGGAGAAACTTTGTTTGTTGGATCTTCTTCACCAGTTCTTCAAAGACACAAAGACATTAAAACCGAGAGACTATGATCACTATAGAGTCATGTTTATCTTTGATGGTCTGGATGAATGTCGACTTCCTCTCGATTTCCAGAACAACGACAGTATATTTGATGTAACACAGTCAGTCTCAGTGGATGTGCTGCTGACCAACCTGATCAAGGGGAATCTGCTCCCCTCTGCTCTCCTATGGATAACTACTCGACCAGCAGCAGCCAATCAGATCCCTCCTGACTGTATTGACCAGGTAACAGAGGTACGAGGGTTCAGTGACCCTCAGAAAGAGGAATACTTCAGGAAGAGGATCAGTGATCAGAGCCTTGCTGAAAGAATAATTACACACATGAAGTCCTCAAGAAGTCTCTACATAATGTGTCACATACCAGTCTTCTGCTGGATTGCAGCCACTGTTCTAGAGAAGATGTTGGGTGAAGCTGAGGGTGGAGAGATTCCCAAAACTCTGACTCAAATGTTCACACGCTTCCTGATCTTTCAGATCAAACACAGCAGCCAGAAGTACCAGAGAAGAAGTGACACTGATGATGAGAAGACTAGAAAGATTATTCTGGCACTGGGAAAACTGGCTTTCCAACAGCTGGAGAAAGGAAACCTGATCTTCTATGAGGAGAACCTGAGAGAGTGCAGCATTGATATCAAAGAATTGTCAGTGTACTCAGGATTGTGTACTCAGATCTTCAGAGAGGAGTCTGGTCTGCACCTGGAGAAGGTTTTCAGCTTTGTGCATCTGAGTGTTCAGGAGTTTCTGGCTGCTTTATATGCATTTCTTTCCTCCACAAGCAGTTTCTTTAAAAAGTTAACATTGTCTGATTTTAAGAATGCAGTGAACAGAACCTTACAGAGTGAGAATGGACACCTGGACCTTTACCTGCGCTTCCTTCTGGGCCTCTCACTGGAGTCCAATCAGACTCTCTTACGAGGCCTCATGACACAGACAGGAAACAGCTCTCAGAGTAAAGAGGAAATAGTCAAGTACATCAAGGAGAAGATCAGGGAGAATCCCTCTCCAGAGAAAACAATCAATCTGTTCCACTGTCTGAATGAACTGAATGATCATTCTCTAGTGCAGGAAGTTCAAACATACCTGAACAGAGGAGGTTCCAGTGGTCTCAGAGGAGCTCAGCTCTCTCCTGCTCAGTGGTCAGCTGTGGCGTTTGTGATTCTGAATTCAGAAGAGCAGCTAGACGAGTTTGATCTGAGTAAATATGAAAAATCAGAGAAGTGTCTTCTGAGGCTGCTGCTACTGGCCAAAGTATCCAGAAGAGTTGTGTAAGTATTGATATGATATCACAAAATAAATATTTATCAGTTTTGTGTTCACCTCTAGAAATTGCTATGAGTGAAATCTAGCTGAAGTATATTCTTATTCATGTTTTATGTTTTAAAGTTAATCTGTTATTAAAAACACTTTTAATGATCAGTGTTTATTACTGGTAGACTAGTGTTTTGTTCTGATATGTTGATATTGTGTGTGTGTGTGTGTGTGTGTGTGTGTATAACAGATAACGAGGGTTTGTGTAGATTCTTTATGTAGTTTGTATTATTTTGGCTTTTCAGTATTTGTTTGTGGTTCTAAGTTAATTGTCATTTAGTTCTAAATTGTTCTTCTTTTCCCTGAAGGGTGTCTAAGTCCAGTGTTAAAGAGAAAGGCTGTGCTGCTCTTGTTCAAGTTCTGGAATCAAACCCCTCACACCTGAGAGAGCTGAATCTAAACTACAGTAAACCAGGAGATTCAGGAGTGAAGCTGCTCTCTGATCTACTGGAGGATCCACACTGTAAACTGGAGAAACTACAGTGAGTTACTGACACCCATACACAACCAAACAATTTGTCACACTTAAATGTTTCGGAACATCAAACCAATGTAAATATTAGTCAAAGACAACACAGGTAAACACAAAATGGTATTTTTAAATGAAGGTGTTTATTATTAAGGGAGAAAAAAACAAACCTACATGGCCCTGTGTGAAAAAGGGATTGCCCCTAAACCTAATAGCTGGTCGGGCCACCCTTAGCAGCAAAAACTACAAGCAAGTGTTTGCGATAACTTGCAAGGAGTCTTTTACAGCGGTGTGGAGGAATTTTGGCCCACTCATCTTTACAGAATTGTTGTAATTCAGCCACATTGGCTGAATGCATCTCAATCGGATTCAGGTCAGGACTTTGACTAGGCCACTCCAAAGTCTTCATTTTATTTTTCTTCAGCCATTTAGAGGTGGACTTGCGGGTGTGTTTTGGATCATTGTCCTGCTGCAGAACCAAAGTTCGTTTCAGCTTGAGGTCACGAACAGATGGTCGGACATTCTCCTTCAGGATCTTTTGGTAGACAGCAGAATTCATAGTTCCATTTATCACAGCAAGTCTTCCAGGCCCTGATGCAGCAAAACAGCCGCAGACCATCACACTACCACCACCATATTTTACTGTTGGTATAATGTTCTTTTTCTGGAATGCAGTGTTTTTTTTACGCCAGATGTACTGGGACACACACCTTCCAAAGAGTTCAACTTTTGTCTCATCGGTCCACAGAATGTTTTCCCAAAAGTCTTGGGGATCATCAAGATGTGTTCTGGAAAAATTGAGACGAGCTTTAATGTTCTTTTTGCTCAGCAGTGGTTTTCGTCTAGGAACTCTGCCATGTAGGCCATTTTTGCCCAGTCTCTTTCTGATGGTGGAGACATGAACACTGACCTTAACTGAGGCAAGTGAGGCCTGCAGTTCTTTGGATGTTGTTGTGGGGTCTTTTGTGACCTCTTGGATGAGTCTTCGCTGCGCTCTTGCGGTAATTTTGGGTGGCCGGCCACTCCTGGGAAGGTTCACCACTGTTCCATGTCTTTGCCATTTGTGGACAATGGCTCTCACGGTGGTTCGCTGGATTCCCAAAGCTTTGAAAATGGCTTTATAACCCTTTCCAGACTGATAGATCTCAATTACCTTCTTTCTCAATTGTTCCTGAATTTCTTTGGATCTCGGCATGATCTGTAGCTTTAAGGATCTTTTGGTGGACTTTTAGGTCCTATTTAAGTGATGTCTTGATTGAGAACAGGTGTGGCAATAATCAGGCCTGGTTGTGGCAAGAGACAGTGTACTCAGGTGTCAGAAACCACAGTAACTGTATATTTTAACAAGGAGGCAATCACTTTTTCACACAGGGCCATGTAGGTTTGGATTTTTTTTCACCCTAAATAATAAAAATCTTCATTTAAAAATAGCATTTTGTGTTTACCTGTGTTGTCTTTGACTAATATTTAAATTGGTTTGATGTTCCGAAACATTTAAGTGTGACAAACATGCAAAAAATCAGGAAATCAGGAAGGGGGCAAACACTTGTTCACACCACTGTAAATATCCAGTATACACATACACAGGCATCTACGTCCATAGTGGTACCAAAAACAGACAAAATAACAAAACACTAAGCAGAAAAACAAGACTAGATATGAGGTTTAAACAGTAACATAGTAACATCAATACAATAAAACAATAAAAAAATTCTTGCCATCAAAATGAAGACAGAAACCAATTCAGAGTATAAGCTTTATTCTTGAGGATACCGCTATACAGACATGTTTTGAGGAGATCTGAACATAGTCTACCTTAAACCAGCAAACACGTCCTATTTAGGTCCAGCTGACTACTTGCCCAACTAGTCCTGACCCATATGGCCATGTCGCTATCTCCTGGGTTTGGGTAGGTTTCCTTGGGGGTTCCTGCTGTAAAAAGATAGGATATGCTGAACCATAAACTTCTTATAACCTCTGTAGAAATTGGTGTGCCAACCATGTTTATAAATAAGCTTTTTAACAGGTGTCATAGTATGTGAGAAATATTTACAACAGAGGCATGACATGATATAGGACCCGAAGCATGGTGTATTTGTCCAGTAGCATTCAAATATGTTGTGTAAGCCTGACAAAATACTTGGTGTATTATTAAAAATAGAATAAATTCTAAAATGATAAATTCTAAATTTCTAGCAGGCTGGCATCTCTGTTGCTTTCTGTCTCGTCCACTGAATGAGAAACAGCCAAAGTTTCTTATTGAATACAACCTGTCCTGAAAACCTTTCAGCCTGTCCAACTGTAGCTAAGGTATGTCATTACTCAGGAGAAATACTTTTTAGATTGTCTTATTTTCTGTAGAATTAAGTCCAGTGCAATCATATGACGTCCTCACAGTGCGACAATGGTAGCCTACATGTAGAGGAATTTGGCCTTTTTGTCATTTTTATAATCAACAAAACATTCCCAGCTTGTCCTAACATGCAGAAAGAAAAGGATAAATGTAGCCCATTGCTGCCTTAAGAATTCCTGACTGCAGTGATGCGAGAAGATGTTTTGTGATGAGGTGAGAATGCTATCATTAGCAGCATATACATGATGCCCCCATGAAACATGCTTTACATTTTTTTGATTTGATTAATTTCAAAGTTTGTCTGAGATTTTGTTTAATGTGTGGGATGTTTTTTTTCTTCTCTCTACAGGCTTTCTGAGTGCAACATTACAGAGGGAGGCTGTACTGCTCTGATTTCAGCTCTAAAATCAAACCCCTCGCACCTGAGAGAGCTGAATCTGAACTACAATATACCAGGAGAGTCAGGAGTGAAGCTGCTCTCTGATCTACTGGAGGATTCACACTGTAAACTGGAGAAGTTACAGTGAGTTATACATACACTTTATTGACACATGCAATTTATAGGAGGGAAATTACGGTTTGTTTATTTATTAAGTGTTGATACAGAAGACCTGGTATTTAGCCAAGGCTAAGAAAGATCTGTATTATTGATAGAAGAGGCTTTGTTATTTCTAGTGAAAATACTTTGAGTAAACTTGAAGAAATTGGATAATATGTGCAAGTAGAATGTTTTGAGGAGGAAATAATTTTAAGCAGCAATACAAACTAGTAATCAGTAACGGTATCAGCTTGAAAAACAATTATTTGTTTTCTAGTTGTGGGGTCAGTAAGGGATGTTGGACGAGAAGACCTGGCTCATAATCAACATTCCAGTTCCAAAAGGTGTTAGGGTGGGGTTTAGGGATTCTGCACAGGCCACTATATGCTACCACAAAGCATACAATTGTCTAAAATATATTTGTATGCTACACCATTAACATCCACCTTCACATGGGACCAAGAAGGTTAAACCATATAAAACAGCCACAGAACTTCATCCCTCCTGCATCAAACAATACTTTTATAGTGCATTCTGGTAGTTAGTGTTCTCCTGGCACCCACCAAAGCCAGATTTAGCCATCAGACTGCCAGATAGTGGAGTGGGATTCACTCCAGAGAACACGGTTCTACTGCTCCGGTGACCAGTGACAGTGTGCTTTACTCTAACCAGTAAGCTTAGGCCTGTGTGCAGCTGCTCAGCCATGGAAACACATTTCTCGGTGTTTCCAACTGATGTTGCTTCCAGAGGCCATTTGGAACTCATGTTTCAGTTTTTGTACATGATCACTCCAAAACATGACAGGTACCAAATACCAGCTACATTATTAGGAAATTAAAACAATTCCAATCAAAGAAAAATATATAATGGTAATATTACATGGTAAGCAAACAGAAGGCATCTGGGCTAATAAATGGACATGTTTCTGTTCCATCTCCAGGCCAAACAGAGTTAAATATAGCCATAAAATACATTACATTTTTTTTCACCAAATTCACTTTCTTGGAAGTGTTTTTACAAAAGTGACAGTTAGCTTTATTCTCTCTCTGCAGAGCTGAAGGAAACATTTGTGACATTTCACTTATTCACTGGAAAAATGCTAATAGGTGCTAAATGACTCATAGCAGAGAAAACACAATTATAATAGGTGGAGTAAAAAGCATCAGTATAAATAAATAAGGTCTGTAAAATATATAATTGAGCATTATGTCCTCTGCAGAAGTCCATTGTTAGTTAGTTGCCAGTTTCTATTAAAGATCATTTTGAGTTAAGCCAGCACAACACCATGAAAATGAGGGCTTCAGTATGAATTTCAGTATGAAATATTACCTATAAGCCTAAATAAATTACCAAATAAATAAACAAAATACAACATTATCTGTACTTCTGTTTATTATTAGATAAATCTTATTAAAGCTCACTTTACAAACAAGATACTCCACATTACATGGTACTGCGGTCAGAAAACTTTTAAACTATACATGCAATGTCGGGATTATATACACATATATAACCAAAACAATATTATTTTCTTTGGAGGTATAAAGCTAAAATGAAATGATAATAAATGTGTATTAAGGTTTCCTGAGTAGACAAGACTAACATTAATGTTAAATAGTAAAGCTGTGTCCCAAACAGCACCCTCTGGAACATTAAATACTGCGCTACTAAAAGCACTTCTAACGATGGTGTCCTTTTATTTATTCATTCATTTATTTATTTTATTTATTATATTATATATTTTTTTGTATTTAGTGTAGTAGCAGTCTGGAGTTTGGGGCGTGGCCAGAGAGTAACGTAACTTTACGTTTCAGAGTGCTTTCTGACTAAAGTTAATATAAACATTAGCTAACCCAAACCCTCCTAGCATGTTACCATAACAACACATAATACAAATCCATTTTATGTATGGTCATCATTGCTATTCACTGTTCTCATCACTCACCTCGCATTTAAAGCTGTGTGAACTACCCAACGCTCCAGCGAGACGAGAACTCGGCTCAGTGAAGCTGCTGACTGCAAGATATTTTTGAACAGGCATCTCAACACAAGCCTTAACACAGTGAAAGACCCAGAACACATAACAACTAGAGCCCATTGCTAACAACAAACACAGCACATGAATTGAGAAGGCTGCCAAAACACACTTTTAAAATAAAAGTGTTTTCTGCTTTTCTGTGGTTTAATTTTTGGGTGGGACAAATCTACTTGTTTCTGATATTGGGCGGGACACATATCACCCAAGGGGGCCTGGTTCCTACACCAATGCTTGTTGGAATCAAGTGCAAGTTGATTGAAACAAAAGCTAAATTATAATCATTAACAGGCCATAGAGTCAAAACTATCAAATCAGTCTGAGAAATCAGGCAAACAAACCAAAAAGGCTGAGTTAGCCCCTCTAGATTGTCCGAGAGTTTAAGTCTGTACCATCGAGACAGGTTACAAAAGAAAGGGAATCTATAAGCTAATTGTGGCATTCTTCAAAGGTTCAAAAGTTCACAAAGGTTAATTTCAATATAGCAACTCCCTGTTCTCCACATCATAGTAAAGTTCCACAGTTTATTCAGTTTCTAATAAAATGACGTAATGACTTTATGTTCTCAAAGTCTAACGTTTATTTGTTTTAAACGCTGCCACCACCTTTGATAGACCAGAGAGGTCTGGCTAAAGAATCTAATTATTTTAGAACAACTAACATTGAACAAAAGAGATATTAAAAATGATTTTTATTTATTATTGATTTTATTTATTATATTATGTCCTTACATTAAGGCACGTGGATGAAGTTTAGTACATGAGCCAGATTAGCTGTAAACAAATCGCACCGACACCCGTATCCGAAGCATCCACTTCAGCTACAAAACGAAGCTCTGGATCTGGATGTTTTCAAATTGGGTTCTGACACGAATCGCATTTCATTTACCTCGAAGTTGGGAAGTTCGGGGGGCTGCTACTGAATTAAATCCCCTAATAAAGCTATGATGGAAATGAGCAAATCCTAAGAATCTCTGTAATTCTTTTACAATATTGAGTATATGCATTGGCATAGGAAGGTGAGATAGGATGGAAACAGGTAGATTTGTCCTACTTAATAATTAAATCACAGAAAGTGAAAACTGTTTAAAAATACTTTTACTTTAAAAGTGTTTGCAATTCACGCACTGTGTTTGTTGTCAGCAACAGGCTCTGGTTGTTAGGTGGTCTAGGTCTTTCACTTTGTTAAGGCTTGTGTTGAGATGCCTGTTCTGAAATATCCTGCAGCTTCACTGACCCGAGCTCTCGCCTCGCTGGAGCGTCGGGTAGCTCACACCAGCTTTGCACGCGAGGTGAGTGATGAGAGCAATGAATAGCAATGATGACCATACATACTGCAATAAAACAGCTTTAGTATAATGTGTTGTTATGGTAACAGACTAGGAGGGTTTGGGTTTGGAACTTTAGTCAGAAAGTACTCTGAAACGTAAAGTTACATTACTCTCTGGACACGCCCCAAACTGCAGACTGCTACTACACTACATACAGAAAATAATAAAATATAATAAATAACATAAATTAA
Source organism: Megaleporinus macrocephalus (assembly GCA_021613375.1). Lineage (NCBI taxonomy): Eukaryota > Metazoa > Chordata > Actinopteri > Characiformes > Anostomidae > Megaleporinus > Megaleporinus macrocephalus. The sequence goes on along the minus strand of CM038702.1, from coordinate 68,616,896 downwards.
TTAATTAATTAATAAAAAACGCCATCTTTAGAAGTGCTTTCAGTAGTGCAGTGTGTAATGTTCCAGAGGGTGCTGTTTGGGACACAGCCTTACTGTCTAACATTAAAGTTAGTCTTGTCTAGTCAGGAAACACTAACATACAGTTTTCTGTCATTTAATTTCAGCATTGTGCTCCAAAAGAATGTCAAACCAGCTCCTACGCCCCTGGGTATAATGGTTTTTACCATTGCATCCAACAAAGTATAATCCATGCGCACCCATCCTGGCCAATGATGTAACCCTAAAAGGAAACCTGCTTTTGATGAAATTTGCATTTCTTAGCCTTCACATACAAGTGATGTTGTAACAAACATTGTAGTACCTATTCGACATGATCTTGATGTTCAACCATTGACTTGGTTGAACAAACCAGGATGTCATCTATGTACATAATACCCATCAATCTATTATGTCTCTTAACACCTTATTAATAAAGGCCTGGAACACTGAGGGAGGTGTAACCAGGCATAAGGCATCACTGCGCACTTTTATAGTTGGTTGATGCTGATTGAAGCATAGAAACCCCAATATTACTGCACATTTGAATGTTTTTTTTATTACAGAATATGAAAAGAGAGGGACCCAGCCAGAGATCGAGACCATAGTATTACTAGGGATCACATTTTTTAGGTGTTAGTCCTACCATTGCGATATCCCAATGACAGGATTATCACCTAAAAGAGTTGCACCCCTTCTCTCCTCACTGACTTTAATATACAGATTTAAGTGATTTTGTATATTGACATATATAAATAAGTCAGTATGCAAAGCAACATTTGTTTAAGCTGTGGGTGATTTTTTTTGTGTGTCTGCAGGCTGGAATTCTGCAGTATTACAGAGGAAGGCTGTACTGCTCTGATTTCAGCTCTGAAATCAAACCGCTCATACCTGAGAGAGCTGAATCTGAACTACAATAATCCAGGAGAGTCAGGAGTGAAGCTGCTCTCTGATCTACTAAAGGATCCACACTATAAACTGGAGAAACTACAGTGAGTTGTTGATGTATAGTGCTTTTAAAGACACATGAACATGAACAAAAATAACACATTAAACAAGTCAAATCTCTGTCTTTAGAATCTGTGACTTTTTACAACTAAGTGAGCTAGACCTAGACAACAAAAAAGTTGGAGATTCAGGAGTGAAGTTTATCTGTGATCTACTGGAGGATCCACACTGTAAACTGAGGAAACTAAGGTGAGTTATTGACATATTATTTCTCTTCTCTTTGAATGTCAGTTATACTCACACATTAGTAAGAGTGGGCCATATTCAGAGTTGTTGACCCAGCTCAGACATTCAAAACTTTTGTCAGTGGGTAGTGTTTAGGATTTCTGCAGGAACATGAGAGGTGAGACAGTTTCAGTGGTGTTGTTGTGGAGTTGATGCTATATGAGGTGACTCTTCATTCAGCGTCTCTACTTCTGCTAGAACTGCAAAATTAATCATGTCCTTGGGCGTGGAGTGTCTTAGCTGTGATTAATCACTGTGATAAGACTGCTTACGGTCATGCTGATGTACAGTTATGGCCAAAAGTGTTGGCGCCCCTGAAATTTTTCTCCTAGAAAATAATATATAAGCTATACATGTTTTAGTTTTTAGTAGCTATACACTACTACTAATACAGAGACTTTCACAAGCATTTCTTACTCTATAAAGCCTTTTATTTAGCTCAGCTTTAGAGGAAAACACTACACAACCTCACGGAGCTTCTTCGCAATCAATCCACACTGAGATGGACACTTATGCAGCTCAGCCTATCAGAACCCTAACTTTAACCTCAGTATCTTATATAATACTACACCTACACCTAACCCTAACCTTTACCTTAACCTCAGTACCTTATATAATACTACACCTACACCTAACCTTAACCTTAACCTCAGTACCTTATATAATACTACACCTACACCTAAGCCTAACCTTAACCTCAGTACCTTATATAATACTACACCTACACCTCACCCTAACCTTAACCTCAGTACCTTATATAATACTACACCTACACCTAACCCTAACCTTTACCTTAACCTCAGTACCTTATATAATACTACACCTACACCTAACCTTAACCTTAACCTCAGTACCTTATATAATACTACACCTACACCTACACCTAACCTTAACCTTAACCTCAGTACCTTATATAATACTACACCTACACCTAACCCTAACCTTTACCTTAACCTCAGTACCTTATATAATACTACACCTACACCTAACCCTAACCTTAACATCAGTACCTTAAATAATACTACATCTACACCTAACCACAACCTTAACCTCAGTACCTTATATAATACTACACCTACACCTAACCTTAACCTCAACCTCAGTACCCAAAAGACTGCTCTGTTAGATTCTTTTGAAATATTTAATTTTTAGAAAAAATGACATGTGCTCAAGTAAGGATCAGCAAAATGTCCTCACTTTACCAAAAATTCAGATTGTCCTATACTAGTCAGAACATGTGGTACTCTCAAATATACCTCTACAAGAACTTTCTCACACACACATACACACACACACACATACACACTCTCACATACACATACACACTCCCTCACACATAAACACAGGCACAGTCACACACACACACACTCTCACATACACATACACACTCCCTCACGCATAAACACAGGCACAGTCACACACACACACACACATACACAAACTACAGCTCTGTTTTTGTGAACTACAGCTCTGTCTTTGTGAACTACAGCTTTGTCTTTGTGAACTACAGCTCCGTCTTTGTGAACTACAGCTCCATCTTTGTGAACTACAGCTCCGTCTTTGTGAACTACAGCTCTGTCTTTGTGAACTACAGCTCCATCTTTGTGAACTACAGCTCTGTTTTTGTGAACTACAGCTCTGTCTTTGTGAACTACAGCTTTGTCTTTGTGAACTACAGCTCCGTCTTTGTGAACTACAGCGCCATCTTTGTGAACTACAGCTCCATCTTTGTGAACTACAGCTCTGTCTTTGTGAACTACAGCTCCGTCTTTGTGAACTACAGCTCCATCTTTGTGAACTACAGCTCCATCTTTGTGAACTACAGCTCTGTCTTTGTGAACTACAGCTCCATCTTTGTGAACTACAGCTCTGTCTTTGTGAACTACAGCTCTGTCTTTGTGAACTACAGCTCTGTCTTTGTTAATTACAGCTCCGTCTTTGTGAACTACAGCTCTGTTTTTGTTAACTACAGCTCCGTCTTTGTGAACTACAGCTCCGTCTCCACAGAGAACTTTCATCATCATCTCCTCGACCAATCAGATTTGTGACTCATCACTGAATAACTCTTATCCAGTCATCTACACTCCATGACTGCTTGTCTTTCACCCACTGCTACCTGTTTCATTTGTTTTGTTGTGTTTTTTTATTTTTCTGTTTTCTATCCTGAAGTTTGATGTGTTTCTTGTTCAACCTGTATGTTTTCTTTTTTATAATTTTACCGTTATATATTTTATAATCTTCTTCTTCACTCTACTCTCTCTCTCTCTCTCTCTCTCTCTCTCTATCTATCTCTCTACTCTCTCCCCCTCTCTGTATCTCTCTCTCTCTTTCTCTCTCTCTGTCTCTCTCTCTCTCTCTCTCTCTCTCTCTCTCTCCCTCCACCTGATCTGGTAGTAATATAGTATTTATGTGTTTAAGGTGTTTCATGAAGCACAATGTTTATCTGTGTGTGTGTGAGATGATGTTTATAAATGTTAATAAGTGAGTTTTTCTACTTCTCTCTACAGACTATCTAACTGCAGTATTACAGAGGAAGGCTGTGCTGCTTTACTTTCAGCTCTGAAATCAAACCCCTCACACCTGAGAGAGCTGAACCTGAGCTGGAATAAACCAGGAGAGTCAGGAGTGAAGCTGCTCTCTGATCTACTGGAGGATCCACACTGTAAACTGGAGAAACTACAGTAAGTAACTGAATTACTGTCTCTACTCTTACACTGCGAAGTGACTGTGTGTGTGTGTGTGTGTGTGTGTTGGGGGGGGGGGGGGGGTTGGGGGGCTTGAGAGAGAGAGTGAAGCTCTGCAGCCAATCACAGTAAGCTTTGGGGGGTTGTCAGTGTTGAATTTTGTGGGGAGACAAGGAGCAACATGCTCCCAAAAATTATCCCGTTCAACTACAAAGATTATGCTGCAGTAAATAAAAAAGAACTGCGACATGCAGGACATGTGGAGTCAGGATCACAGATGGAGCAACAACCACTTCCAACTTTGTTCGACTTTTGTGGCTGCATAAAGAACAGTAAGTCTCTGCCATGTATATTTCACATATAGCAGTTAGCTAGCTAGCTGACATAATGATAAACAACAGCTAATTTGAACAAAGCTCCCTCCCTCTGTTCATCCCTCCTAGATATTCCACTGTCCAGTGTGAATTTTACTGAGAAATGAAAGCGTTTAGGAATCGCAACATCTCAGCCACAAAGTGTTAAAGTAGTGCAGAAAAAATTAAATGTGAAAATGAACACATTTGTCTGTATTTTCATTGCATAATTTTGAAAAGATGCAGTCTCAAGTTTTAAATTTAATTCTGAAGTGTTGAATCTGCATTTGTGGATCAAATGGATTTTGTGACTTTCATTTCGCGTCTCTGAACCAGATCCACACACAAATGCAGCTCTATTCACAAATGTGGCAAACAAGCGAACATGCTGCCGCTAGGGGGCAGCGCAGACATGGATTGAACATCACTATAATGAAGCAGCGAGTCGGATTTGTAATAAACTAAATTGGCTGTTTTTAAACTGGTTAATACCATATGCTGAGGTTCTGAGTGCTGTTCTCCTAAAATTACACATTTAATGTAATGTTGCTAACGTGTTGGTAAATATTCTTTCATGAATCAGTCTAAACTATGTTTGCTATACCATGTCTTTTGAGACTATAATGCACATTTGATTTTAAAAAGCAGCAGAAAATGCACATAAAGCTGAACACTGTGAGCTTCTGAAACTTTAATAAACTGAACAGATGATGTAACTAATCACACGTCTGACATTTATGTAGTTTGTGTAACTTCAGTTATCTGCTGCTGAATGTTTGAGATGTTTAAATGTTTCTGATCATCTTTTTGTGGTGTTGTAATCTCACAGAGAGAAGCTGTGCAGTTCTGTCCTCTGCTCTCAGCTTAAACCTCTCAAGATTGAGAAAACTAAACATGAATTACAATAAACTGCAGGATTCAGGAGTGAAACTGCTCTCAGCTGGACTGAAGAGTTCATATTGTAAACTGGAGAAACTAAAGATCATTACTTTCACACACACACACACACACACACACACACACACACACACACTGACACTCTTTCACACACACACACACACACACACACACACATACACTGTATTGTTGTTGTTCTGGGTCTGTGTGAGATGATGTTATGAATGTTAATAAAGGTGTAAGTTTTATTTTTTCTCTCTACAGTCTGTCTATCTGCAGTATTACAGAGGGAGGCTGTGCTGCCCTTGTTTCAGCTCTGAAATCAAACCCCTCACACCTGAGAGAGCTGAATCTGAACTGGAATGAACCAGGAGAGTCAGGAGTGAATCTGCTCTCTGATCTACTGGAGGATCCACACTGTAAACTGGAGAAACTATAGTGAGTTACTGAATTACTAAATGTCTCTATACGTATATTCACTCAGTGGATGGAGATCTACAACATGTTAAAGCTCAACCCTTACCCTTACATATATGCATACATATAATATATACTGTATGTACACTAAATGCTTGAGCCTAATGGCTCTGGGGACAAAGGACCTTCTGAGTCTGTTAAGCAGCTCTGTGACACCAACCTGCAACTGAACATACTTGTGATGAACTAACAAGTTGAACGAGTTAAAAATAATTGTGTTTCTCAAAGTTTTACCAATATGCAGGTTTTGTTACATGTCATTCGGGTGTAATTGAATAATGGCTGAACACGTTGACATTGTAACAGAAGGAGCCAGGAAGGGGAAGATGTGAGGTTGATGGCTGGACAAACCTGAAATAGTGCAGTTCAACTGGTTATATTATATATAACTGGTTATAAAAAGGTCATCCAAATGTCATAAATATCTCAGAGGCTTCTAGAGACTAACTCTTAAATCCTGCCTGTTCAAATTGTAATTTCCGACAAATGTAATAATTCTCCTTTCATGGCTGAAAGCTGGCAAAAAAAAATTCTCCATGTGTTTGGTATTCAAATCCATCATTTCCGTTTCAGAATTGTGGATTTGAAAATACAAAAGTGTGTTGTGAACCTAACTTTACTCTTCTGCATTTAAACGAGCCCAGCTGAGCTGTGTTCATTTTCAGGTTTACAGATTTAATTTGTATGTGTAATTTGACTAGTGGTAGTTCACTGCAGTATCTCCTGTGAAAAAACAACATACTTTAAGGTCAGACATACTTTTAAACATCACCAGTTAATTTTGTAACCTCAACTGGAGCATTAAATTAAAAAACTGCCGCCGATGTGATGATAAACACCGGTACTGCTCGTTGAAATCAAGTGCAAGTTTATTGATACAAAAGCTAAATCGTAATCGTTAACAGGCCACAGAGTCAAAATCATCAAATCAGTCCAAAAAATCAGGCAAACAAACCACAACGTCACCCGAAACTCAGTAGACAGGATACAGAAAAAGGAGGACATAACAATAAAGCCAAAACAGGAACCACAATGCTCAGAACTGCCAGGAGAACCAAACAAGACTTCACAACCATGTATCTGGGCTAAAGGTTTTATATCCGACTAGAGCGTTGACTAATAAAACATTTGATTGCCACTCAGAATTCTGGTGATGGCATGTGTGGAGGGTGTCTGGCAGCAGACATGACATCTGATAATGAACTGAAGACTTCAAGTAAATATAAAACTGTTATATCAGCCAGAACCAAACTGGATTATATTGTGTTCAGATTAACAAAGTCACACTGAATTTGATTTGCTAAGCTTCTCATTCAAATTTCTGTTCCACCTTGAAACATTAAATATATTCAAAATTGATAGTACACAAAGCCTCAATTATGCCATGTTTGTCTCATGTTCATCACACAAAGTAATATTCTCATAGTGTTATTTATTCATTGCACAGTCTTTTTTGAGACTGAAATGCTAATTTGATTTTAAAAGGCAGCAAAAAAATCCACAAATAACTGAACACTGTGAGCTGCTGAAACTTTAATAAACTGAACAGAAGATGTAACAAGTCACACTTCCAACATTTTTGTAGTTTGTGTATCTTCAGCTATCCACTAAATTGCTGAATGTTTGAGATGATAGTGTTTCTGATAGATTATCTTTTCTCTCTCAGCCTGTATGGTTGTAATCTCACAGAGGGAAGCTGTGCAGCTCTGTCCTCTGCTCTTGGCTCAAACTCCTCAAGTTTGAGAGAACTGGACCTGGGATACAATAAACTGCAGGATTCAGGAGTGAAACAGCTCTCTGCTGGACTGGAGAGTCCATATTGTGAACTGGAGAAACTGAAGTAAGATCATCTCTCTCTCTCTCTCTCTCTCTCTCTTTCTCACACACACACACACACACACGTACCGTTTGGTTATTGTTGAGTGTGTGTGAGATGATGTTTATGAATGTTAATAAAGGTGTAAGTTTTATTTTTTCTGTCTACAGACTGTATAACTGCAGTATTACAGAGGGAGGCTGTGCTGATCTTGTTTCAGCCCTGAAATCAAACCCCTCACACCTGAGAGAGCTGAATCTGAACTGTAATAAACCAGGAGAGTCAGGAAAGAAGCTGCTCTCTGATCTACTGAAGGATCCACGCTGTAAACTGGAGAAACTACAGTGAGTTCTATGTGTATATTCTCTGTACATATTTTCACTCAGTGGATGGTGATCTACAACATGTTAAAGCTCAACCCTTACATTTACATTCATGCACACACATAATATATATACACTCAGTACTCAGTCATTCCCCAACTACACTGGGAAAAATGTAAAAGCCTAATGGTTCTGTGGACAAAGGATCTTCTAAGTCTGTCGAGCAGCTCTGTGACACCAACCTGCAACTGAACATACTTCTCAAAAGTGTGATTAACTAAAAGTTAAAATTATATTGTTTTTCAATGGTTTTTTTTAACAATCTCTTTATAGTGTTTTTGAAATTAGTACAAAAAATGCAAAGATAAGAAACATAATTTCGACAACAAATCCCTATATGATATGCTGAATATATGTAAAAAGACAATCCAACCCTGTTCCCCACATTCCCCATTATATTTGATCATTTATTCATTTATTTAAATAAATGATAAAATAAAATGAAATAAAGTAAAATAAGTAAAATACAATCAGAGAAAAATAAGCAGAAAAATAAGAAATAAATGAAGACCAGGCTCTCACAAACTCTGCAGACCTTCCCCTCATTGTGTACTTGAATTTTTCAAACTTTAAATGAAACATAATATCTTTGAACCATGAGAAGGGGATGTAGGGTTTTTACAATTAAACAAGATGAGGCAGTAAACTAGCAAACAAGCTAAGTTGAGGGCATCCTTTGGCTTTATACTAAAACATAGCAATCAGGGGTCTGGTACAATTAGGATATTGAAAGCCTCACTCAGGGATTTAAAAACTGATGTCCCAAAGCCATGCGGACTTGGACATGTCCAAAATGTGAATTAAAGTTGCAGGTGTCAATTTACATCTGTAACAAGTGGGGTAGAAATTTGGGTATATCTTATATATATATATATATATATATATATATATATATATATATATATATATATATATATATATATATATATATATATATATAATAAATATAGAAATCTACCAATTAAAAGAGTCATGTAATATTTATAGATTGAAAAACCTTGGACACACTATGCCAAGATATTTAAACTCAGAGTTCGCTCTCTTAAAAGGAAAATCAGATGGGGGATATTTTGAGCTGCAATGTTCACTTTTTCCTAAATTTAACTTATAACAGGACAATTTTCCCAACTGATCTAGTTTATTCAAAATGCAAGGTATTGGGGCTCTGGGATTACTGACAGATGAAAAAAGGTATTCTGCATATAATGCAACCTTATATAGGATGCTCCCCCGGGTTAAAAGGGTTTCAAGGGTTTTAAACAGAAAACTCCACTCCACCTGATCTTCGGGGGTGGTATGATGAGGTATAAATAACGTTACAGAGTTTGCTAGTGTTAAAGTAGGAATACTTCCCTTGTATAAATCCTGTCTGATCTGGGGATTTTTTACAAAATTTTGTAATCTACATTCAGGAGGGATATTGGTCTGTAAGAATCACAAAGCTGAAGCTTGTCTAAGAGCTTGCCTCACATATTGAAGCTTGTCTAAGAGTCTGGGGCAGCAGTACAGTTGATAGAGCCTCAGAATACATAACTAAAAGCAAGGAAGCCAGGTCCCTTATTATAGAATTCTATTACAAATCCATCAGGACCGGGACTCTTGCCAGACTGCATATTTTTAATAGCATGTACTATCTCCTCTACTGATAAATGGTTCTCCAGACAAGTCTTTTCAGTCTCATTTAACTGAGGGAGATCTAAACCTTCAAATAAGCGATCAATTGTATTTGGGTGGTGTTTACATTCTGAAGTATATAGTTTTATATAATAGTCACAATACACATCATTAATCTGCACAGGATCAGAGACTATAGAGCCAAGAGGAGTTTTATCTGTGTTATTAGCCGTGAGGTGTAGATTTGACATTCCTGATGTGCCAAGAGCTTACCAGATTTATCGCCATATTCAAAAGTTTTAATGGCGAGCCTTTAGAATTAGTTGCTCTGCCTAGAGGTCAAGTCGAATTTTGTTTGGAGAATCTTTTTTCCTAAGGTTCAGAGCTTGGAGCTTAAGCATAGTGTGCATCTATTACTGCTATACTTTCAGAAAGTTCCTTTATCTTAGCATTATTCTCTCTTTTCTTATTGGACCTGTAGCTAATCCGTAGCTAATCTCTGAAAAACTTCATCTGGTTACTCATGAATGTAATAAATTTGGGGTCAGACAGGAAGAGAGAGTTTAGACGCCAGGGTCTGAAAGTAAAAGGCTGATTTGGAAATGTTAATTCCAAAAGCAGAGGAGCATGATCCGATAATACAATGCCATGGTGTGTCACACAATTAATGCAGAGAATAAGACTATTATCCATACAAAAAATAATCAATTCGTAAAATTGTATGATGTACTGGTGAGAAAAATGAGTAAGCCCTATCTCTGTGATGTCTAAATCTCCATCTCCAAGTCTAGCTGAACACTGAAACTGAAAACACTGATGTGGACAACCCCTTCCCGTGCCCCAGCACTTACCAAACTAAGTGCAACAAAACTAAACAGTTTAACACAGATTGTAAGGTGCATCCACCCTTACATGCCTTAGCATTACTCAGCAGTTTCAAAGTATGAGGTAGTTTTTAAGAAATGTAGTGGCCAATATTTTGTTACACCCAGAACAGCAACACTAAACTGGCGACCTGAACACATTAAATATTTACAAGAACTTAACTTACATTGTTTGTATATGATCAGTTTCATCTTGCCGCATACTGAAACCTGTCCTTGCTTAGTCCTCCAGTGCTGGCATGTCTGTTAGCTCAGTGTCCGATGCCACGGTTGTTGTAGGTAGTACATGGCGAGCGACAAAGTCAGATGCTTCCTTCAGTGACTTAAATTCCAGCCTGGAGCAGTTAAAGGAGAAACGGATGCTGGATGGGTGAGGGGAAATTTCACCCCAGCCTGGTGAAGCTGCCTTTTTACCAGGTTGAATTCGGCTCTCTTGCACACTAGATTGGCGCTAAGTTCAGGGAACAAGCTAATCTTGTTTCCCTGGCAAGTTGCCCCGCTTGCTCATGCGACAGCCTCAGAATCAATTTCTTCGTCTTGTAGTTATGCATATGGGCAATCATGGCTCTAGGTGGAGCATTTGGTGGTGGTAACGGACGCAAAGCATAATCAACTTCGGGTTTGTGGGGAAAACTGTCCTCTGCAAAAACCTCCATTAGAACGGATTCCAGAAAAATTGTAGGGTTACCTTTTTCTGGTAGCTCTACCACTCTAATGTTTTGACGCCTGGATGTATTTTCCAGATTGTCCACTCGCGCTTGTAAATGTGCTCTTTCGTTTCACAGTGATGTCACAGCACATCAGAGCTGAGATACTGTTGTGTTGAGGGTCATCAGAGTGGATTAAATTCCCTCAATTCTCTTTTCATTGTCAGATACTTTAGTTTGGAGTACGGTAACAGACGTCTGAAGCTCTGTCAGGATTTCAGTCTGCATACTCGAGAGATTGGATCTAATAGCGTTGACCAGCTCTCTCATGTAACTTGCCGTTAGCACTTCAGCGTTAATGCTATCATGATGGCTAGCAGCACTGTGACTAGCCGCTTCCGTCGTGTTGCCTCTGGAGGATGTTTTGCTGGCCATTTTTCGAAGCAGATAATTTTCAGACAAATGCACATCCTATTTAGCTGTGGCATACGTGCATTACAAATAAACTACCTTGCTAAACAAAACAAATAAATCGAAGAGTATGTGAGGAGCGCAAGTAGGGACGTCTCTAATCTGCCATCACCGGAAGCCGTCCCCTTTTTTCAAAGTTTTAACCAACATGCAGGTTTTATTACATGCCATTGTATCGTCTGATATGTAGTTACGTTACTCCATGTTTGTTGACAGTAAACAACACACAGTTTTCACAGGAACAGCATTATACATGTAGAAGTTCCCAGTAGTTTGTTGTGCAGTGTGTGATCCTCTCAGTGTCTGTTCATGTGGTTCCTGCAGCTCAATCCAGTCAGTCGTAGCAAAGCAGTCTCTAAAAACCTCTTTAGCTTCAAGAGATCATTTCCTGAAGGATGATGCAGTGGTGTGTTGGAACGCGGGGCTTGTGAAGTGTTTCTCATGTGTGTGTGAAATTCTTCTGTTTCTTAGTTTAATCCACCTTGTTCATCTTACCACTAATAAAAAGAATGTCTGGAGGAAAGTTTAGATAAACTGGTTAAAGAGTTTATTACAGAAATGTTTACAAACAGCTGAAATTTGCAGTTCCAGAACAAATTCATTCAGGAACTTTCCCCGGGTACCAGCAGGTGTATGTGGTGAAAAGACTGTTTCAGCCTGAACCTTTTCTTTATACTCAGCTTGACCTGTAGGGGGCGCACTCACACATAGAGACATTAATACACACAACAGATTATCAACATTCTTGTTATTGTCTCCTACAACTGTGTTGATGAGTGATTATATGAGAATCAGAACTATTAGTGTTATTAGTGTTGATGAGGTGGTCTGAGTCTGAGTGCTGACTGTGAGAAGTTTCTTCATGTCTGATCTTTCTGTCCTGTTTTCTGTTTTACAGAATCTGAACACGTGACTGCGGCTATGACAGAGTGTCCTCCCCTTGACATCACTTTTTGTTTACCAGTGACTGCACCTCCAGTGTGCTGTCCATCAGATTCCTGTTGTTTGAGGATGACCCCACATTGGTGATGAGATCATGTAGTGGACGAGAAGAGTCTGGTGGTCTGATAACAAGATGAGATCAGAATTCAAACCAGTGGAAATGTTGATCAACTTTAATAAACACTCTGGACAGAAATCAACTCTGGAGCTACAAGAGTGGAGGATCTTCAAGATTATAGAAGACACCATCTCACACAATTACACACAGAGATGGAGAGACTCCTGAGTGATCTTAAACTCTGCTGACTTCCTGTTCTCTAGTCATTTGAAGTTTCTTTGTACGTGTATGAAATTCTAAGATAGATTTTATTATGTTTATATTTTAGCTTAACATTCAGTTCACACCATGGCAGAACTTCATGATCAGTTAATCCATTACTTTTACTAATATAGTACATGTAGAATTTTATAATGTATGTATATATACTGAATATAATTAGTGAAAAAAAAAAATTATGTAATAACTAATAATGTGTCTTAACAAGTAACATATTAGTATTTTACTGATAATGTATTTATCATATATGTTATACCATTATTGGGATTTTCACATATAACAGCTTATTGAATTACTGGGAATGAATAAGATATTTTGTCTGATAAAGTGATATGATGTTTATTTTCGGCCCATATTCATATATGTATCCTGTATCATTTCTAGCACCAGAAATCATCACATTATCAAAGCAGCAGGGACAATGTGACAAATACTATACTTTATATTTCTATAAGAAAAAGTAATAGTATTTACAGGGTGTGGATGGAGAATTATTAATACTGTGTCTTTAACTGTTTATAATAAAGAGGAACTGGATTGGGATACATTTAGCATTAGTCTGTTCATTAATGACTAGAATACAGAAACGTAAAATTAACAAGAATAAACAACAGTTCAGGATCTTTATTACAGAAACTTATCTTTTGTCTGATTTTAGTAAGGTTGTATTAATGAAGCAAATCTTAATTTAGGAATTAAGTCTAATCTTACAGAATCTTATCTTTGGTTAGGAAGGAAACCTCCTCAGATAAGATTGTCTGTTGCCAAGCAACCAAGATTGCACAGCTGAAACTTTCAATATAATAACAAACAAAAAAAATTACAATTTAAGGTAATTATACAAATACTGATATTTAACTGAAACTGATTTTAACTTAACAAGCAAGATTAATTAAAGAAAGTCAGGAATTAAAAAAAAGAAATAGGAACAATGAAAAATAGGTAATATAAAAAAGAAGGAAAAACAGTATTCCAATAAATAAAAATAAGAAAAAGGAAGAAAATTAACTAATGAATAAGAAGAATGGAAAAGAAAAACTCCAAACATGGAAGAAAAAAGCAAGGAAACATGAAAAAAGAGAAAAAGAAAAAAACGAAGGACGCTGATAGGGAACAGTGGTGTCCAGGATTTCTGAACGATACAGAAATGGATTCTGTATGACTTCTATATGTATACCATATAACATAATATAATATAATATAATAGTTTGTCAGAAAGGTTCTCAGTAGTTCTGGTAAAGTGTTGGTTGATATGTATGTAGTGAAATACTCAACATCAATAATCTGAACAGAAGAAAAATTTATAAGAATCTCTTTATGGTCCTGTTTGGTCAGCGTGTGAGCAGATTCAGTGCTGCACCTGTCTTTACATGAAGTGATGCAGACATGGGACCAAGTCACTAAGTTGCAAATAACAAGTAAGTCTCAAGTCTTTACAATCAAGTCCCTGGTCAAGTCCCAAGTCAATACAAGCGAGTCTCGAGTCAAGTCTCAAGTCTTAAATTTCGAGTCCTAGTCAAGTCACCAGATGTAACGTCATTTCAGTATTTAACACAATTGATGCACTTGATTAGTAGAACATTAAACTAACATTAATATAACATTAAGTTTGTATTATAAAAAACTATAAATAATAAATATCTTTGCATATGAAACTTGATCATTTCAAGCAGTTCTAATCACTAATCACCTCATTACCAGTCCACTACTGAGTTAAAATAGGTGTTGAAGCAGAAAAACCACTAGAATGTGAGGCAGTGGGCCTCGAAGGCCAAGGTTGAGAAACACTGCACTGTATAGAGCTAAATGCTATAAGTAAAATATACATAGCAGAGACTTCCTGTTCTTTGTGCAGCAGAATCTTTGTAGTTGAACTAGATTATTTTCGGGAGCATGTTGCTAACACTGGCGTCCCCCCAAAGCTTCCCATGATTGGCTGCAGAACTTCACTTGTTGCTAGGTTAAGGATAAACTGAGCAGCGCAGCTCAGCTCCCTAGCATTACAGCACCATTTAATAGAAATATATTCATGTAACACAGCACATGTAACACAGCACAGCGTGGACCACAGTAAGTGTTACTACTGCAGATCAAAATAAGAATGATGCGTACTGCTTATACGTAGACCTTAACGTTTCTTCTGAGAGTTCACATGAACCAGCTTCAAAATAACACTAGGTTCCATAAGGAGGGCTTTGACTGAAATGCAAAAGACAGAATGCAAGACTCTGGAGTTACTGCTATGTATTTATTGACTAATAAAAAATCTGAGTCCTTCAAATAATTTGTAAAATAGATATGTATGTGCAATGCTGAGTATAAATGCCAGAGAAGTGAAAAGAGCAGTCTCAGTTGATATAAAAATGGGGAAAAATACAAATGAAGTAGCTCTCTCTCTCTTGGCTTGAAGAAAAGAAAAAATAAATAAAATAGAAATAGCAAATAGAGCTTGTCTAGTCAATGAAGCAAGTCAGTGCTTTGCAACAACATATCAGGAAAAAAGGAATTTCTTGTTTCCCACAGTTAACAGTACCTTGATGAAAGAATGAAAACACATTCTTTAGTTTTTACACAACAGCACTCGTTTAACAATCAGTACAGGTAAACTGTAGTTTTCTACTGGCTCGCCATTGTGGACTCGGCAAGCTTGAGGTTTCAACCGTTTTTAAAACAACCTGTGCAATGCAACACGTCGTTCAACACACTGTACTCTAAACATTGACTCAAAATTAAGATTAGACCGATATTTAACAGCTGTTCAGACTATAAGCCTATATTAGTGCCTGTAACTACGACGCTAATGCGAGCTAATGCTCACAGACATGCTAACACACCAGTTAATAGTTGCGTGACTCTCTTAATCATCATGTATACTCATTATACTCCAGTTATTTTTTATTCCACACACTTTTATTTAATATATATATATATATACACTTTAATCCTTAACCTTATTTCACTTCTTCACATCAAAAAAAAAAAAACACTGCTCAGGCTCAGTAGGGGTTCATGTAGATATAGCATGCTTGTTTTGAACAGGGGTTACATCCAGTTTTCCTTATTTATTATGTTAAAATATGGTGGTGAGTCTTTTCAAGTCTTAAAGCTCAAGTTCGATTCCAACTCCAAATCAGTAAAGGTAAAGTCTAAGTCAAGTCGCAAGTCTT
Source organism: Megaleporinus macrocephalus (assembly GCA_021613375.1). Classification (NCBI taxonomy): domain Eukaryota; kingdom Metazoa; phylum Chordata; class Actinopteri; order Characiformes; family Anostomidae; genus Megaleporinus; species Megaleporinus macrocephalus. The sequence goes on along the minus strand of CM038702.1, from coordinate 68,600,955 downwards.
TAGTGATGTTGTCAAGTCAAGTCACAAGTCAACACTTTAGTGACTCAAGTTGGGCTCGAGGCCAAGTCATAAGATTCAAGTCCACACGTCTGCTAACCACTACACCACCGTCCTACACTACACCACCGTACTAACCACTATACCACCGTACTAACCACTACACCACCATACTAACCACTACACCACCATACTAACTACTACACCACCGTACTGACCACTACACCACCATACTAACCACTACACCACCGTACTAACTACTACACCACCGTACTAACCACTACACCACCATACTAACCACTACACCACCATACTAACCACTACACCACCGTACTAACCACTACACCACCATACTAACTACTACACCACCATACTGACCACTACACCACCATACTAACCACTACACCACCATACTGACCACTACACCACCATACTAACTACTACACCACCATACTGACCACTACACCACCGTACTAACCACTACACCACCGTACTAACCACTACACCACCATACTAACTACTACACCACCATACTGACCACTACACCACCATACTAACCACTACACCACCATACTGACCACTACACCACTGTACTAACTACTACACCACCGTACTAACCACTACACCACCGTACTAACCACTATACCACCATACTAACTACTACACCACCATACTGACCACTACACCACTGTACTAACTACTACACCACCATACTAACCACTACACCACCATACTAACCACTACACCACCGTACTAACCAATACACCAGCATACTAACCACTACACCACCGTACTGACCACTACACCACCGTACTGACCACTACACCACCATACTAACCACTACACCACCATACTAACTACTACACCACCATACTGACCACTACGCCACTGTACTAACTACTACACCACCGTACTAACCACTACACCATTATACTAACTACTACACCACCATACTAACCACTACACCACCGTACTAACCAATACACCATCGTACTAACCACTACACCACCTTACTAACCACTACACCACCATACTAACCACTACACCACCGTACTAACCACTACACCACCATACTAACCACTACACCACCGTACTAACCACTACACCACCATACTAACCACTACACCACCATACTGACCACTACACCACCATACTGACCACTACACCACCGTACTAACCACTACACCACCATACTGACCCCTACACCACCATACTAACCACTACACCACCATACTAACCACTATACCACCGTACTAACCACTACACCACCATATTAACCACTACACCACCATGACACCCAAAATAAGAATAACCTATCCTAAATTTAATTAAAGTATCATCACTGACCTCTGAAGTTCAGCTGGAGAGCTAACACTGTTCTGCCCATGTGTAGTTTTCCCTACTCCTCAGTATACAGCTCAGTTTCAATTGCATGCTAGCATTTAACAAAAAGTTTCAAGTATATTATTTCAGAATATTTTTGGCTAAGCAGGCACAGGTACATGTTTAACTCATTCATACTGACATCTGTTTGGGTTGTGGGAGTTTTTAACACTCTTGCACTGGATGTTCTATATCTTGTCTGCCATACTCCTTGAGCCAAAATAGTTTTGTGGATGAATCACATAGTCCTTTGACGGTCACCACCTGCACTACAGCGTAGTGCGACACTACGGAACTAGTGTTTATAGTTATATTAAAGTGACTATTATTTATAATTTAATTCATGATAAATGATCTATTTAGTTTCAGCATCCTCCTCTCAGACACTGCCGTCAGCGAGTCCAGCTCCACACCCACAACATCACTGGCTCTGGCTCTTAGTATGGTGGTCAGTTTATTAAGTCTGTTGGCATCTGCCACCCTCAGCCTGCTGCCCCAGCATGCAACAGCGTATAGGATGGCACTGGTAACTACAGACTCATAACAGATCCTCAGCAAAGTCCTGCAGATGTTGAAGGACCTCAGACGCCTCAGAAAATAGAGACGACTTTGGCTCTTCTTGTAGAGGGCGTCAGTGTTCTTAGCCCAGTCCAGTTTATTGTCAATGTGCACGCCCAGATATTTATAGTCCTCCACAGTGTCCACACTGACCCCTCTGATGGAAACAGGGGTCACCTGCATTTTGTCCCTCCTCAGGTCCACCACCAGCTCCCTTGTCTTAGTCACGTTGAGCTGCAGATGGTTCAGCTCACACCACGCAACAAAGTCGTTCACCGTCGCCCTGTACTCATCTTCATCACCCCTGCTGATAAATCCAACTAGTGCAGAGTCATCAACTTCTGAAGGTGGCAGGTCTCTGAGCAGTAGTTGAAATCAGTGGTGTAGAGGGTGAAGAGGAAGGGAGAGAGGACAGTTCCCTGCGGGGCTCCAGTGTTGCTGACCACTCTGTCTGACACACAGTGCTGCAGACGTACATACTGTGGTCTGCCAGTCAGGTAGTCAACAATCCAGGACACGAGGGGGGCGTCTACCTGCACCACGTTCAGCTTGTCACCCAGAAGAGCAGGCTGAATGGTGTTAAATGCACTGGAGAAGTCAAAGAACATGATCCTCACAGTGCTGCCTGGCTTATCCAGGTGAGCGTAGACTCGGTTCAGCAGGTAGATGATGGTATACTCCCTTAACAACATTTAGCTACTGCTAAACTCCAAGAACTATCTAGAACATTACATCTCTGTTAATATATTACCTCAGCTGTTATTTTAGCTAGTGCTAAATGCCAAGAATGTTCTAGAATCTTACATCTCTGTTAATATATAGGTCTGATATGATTGGCTTATAACTTGGGGGTCTGATATGATTGGCTTATAACTTCGGAGGTCTAATATGATTGGCTTATAACTTCAGAGGTCTGATATGATTGGCTTATAACTTCGGAGGTCTGATTTGATTGGCTTATAACTTGGGGGCCTGATATGATTGGCTTATAACTTCGGAGGTCTGATATGATTGGCTTATAACTCCGGAGGTCTGATATGATTGGCTTATAACTTAGGGGTCTGATATGATTGCCTTATAACTTCGGAGATCTGATATGATTGGCTTATAACTTCGGAGGTCTGATATGATTGGCTTATAACTTAGGGGTCTGATATGATTGCCTTATAACTTCGGAGATCTGATATGATTGGCTTATATCTTCGGAGGTCTGATATGGTCGGTTTATAACCTGGGGGTCTGATATGATTGGCTTATAACTTTAGAGGTCTGATATGGTCGGTTTATAACCTGGGGGTCTGATATGATTGGCTTATAACTTCGGCGGTCTGATATGATTGGCTTATATCTTCGGAGGTCTGATATGATTGGCTTATAGCTTTAGATGTCTGATACGGTCGGTTTATAACCTGGGGGTCTGATATGATTGGCTTATAACTTCGGCGGTCTGATATGATTGGCTTATAACTTCGGCGGTCTGATATGATTGGCTTATATCTTCGGAGGTCTGATATGATTGGCTTATAGCCTTAGATGTCTGATATGGTCGGTTTATAACCTGGGGGTCTGATATGATTGGCTTATAACTTCGGCGGTCTGATATGATTGGCTTATAACTTCGGACGTCTAATATGATTGGCTTATAACTTTGGAGGTCTGATATGATTGGCTTATAACTTCGGAGGTCTGATATGATTGGGTTATAAATTAAGCCACTTATATGATCACTGATATGATTTGATATGACGAGACAGAATTTCAGGCAGCACTGCAATACAGCAGCAGGAGCAGCACCTCCCCCAGGTTGCAGCCTCCTATCATAGTATATTTTTAAAAGCTAAAGCCACAGAGATCTGGCCAAGAGACAAACATGCAGGACTGTATCCATGATGCTTTGAGAACTTCTGGTGATTTCTGTTTCGCTCAGTTCCTTCACTCGTGGGAACTCTCCCTACAGACTGTCCCACCAGGCATTTCCTTCTCCTTTACTTCCAGATATAGACAGCTGTGGGAACGTGGAGTTCCAGACTTCCCATCTTGGCTTTCTTGAGAGGCTTATGCTCATGCCATACTTTCAGTTCCACATTCATGTCTCACTGGAGCTCTGAGTGTTTAGCTTCATGTTCTGAGCATGTTCTATCTTTGAGCTTCTAATCAGGATTCAGAATTGTACTTGTTTGTCCAGGAAACTGAAGCATCACGTTTCTAATGAAAATATTGAAAAAATGTAATCCTGCCAAGTGAAATTGTTTACTATGTAGTTGATTTTATCTAATATTCCTCATGATGAGATGATTGTAAGATTATTATTACTTAATTCCAGACATTTTCATGTTTTAAGTGATTTTATTAAGTAAAAGTCTATATTGGAGGTGTTTAAACACTGTGTTCACTCACTGTCCACTCTATTAGACACTACTGTAGCTCATCTGCGGCTGCACAGTTTGTGTTCCTCTAGTTCTTCATCAGTGACCACAGGGCGCTGCCCACAGGACACTCTTGTCTGTATGTTGCTGGTTGGTGGACGATTCTAAGTCCAGCAGCACTGCTGTGTCTGATCTACTCATACCAGCATAACATACACTAATACACCACCGACACGTTAGTGTCTCTGCAGTGCTGAGAATGACCCACCTCTGTAATAGTATCTGCTCTGTGGTGGTCCTGTGGGGGTCCTGATCATTAAAGAACAGAGTAATAAAGTATACAGAGAATCAGATGAACTACAGTCTGTAAGTGGAGCTCCTGTATGGTCAGTGGAGTTGATACAGTGGACAGTGAGTGGAGGTCCTGTATGGTCAGTGGAGCTGATACAGTGGACAGTGAGTGGAGGTCCTGTATGGTCAGTGGAGTTGATACAGTGGACAGTGAGTGGAGGTCCTGTATGTTCAGTGGAGCTGATACAGTGGACAGTGAGTGGAGGTCCTGTATGGTCAGTGGAGCTGATACAGTGGACAGTGAGTGGAGGTCCTGTATGGTCAGTGGAGCTGATACAGTGGACAGTGAGTGGAGCTCCTGTATGGTCAGTGGAGCTGATACAGTGGACAGTGAGTGTAGCTCCTGTATGGTCAGTGGAGCTGATGCAGTGGACCGTGAGTGTAGATACAGGGAGGTGGACCTACTGAAGTGGACGATGGGTGTACAGTGAGAGCTGTGAACAAAAAGCATGACTTCTAAAATTGCATAAGAAAACTTTCACCCAACATTTCAACCATTAATCATTTCTTTCTGTGTCTCTGCAGGTAATGCAGGAATCCAAACTTCTCTACAGACCATGATGATGATCCTCCTTCCAAACATACTGGTCCAGCAGAAACCTGTGAGAAATGCTGAAAGATATCGAACAGTGCAACTGGCTGATAATGAGGTGACACCAGCAAAGACTTTACCAAGAAAACCACATGGACAGATGCAGCAAAATGATTATCCTGAAGGTGGGACTCTCAGGTCAGAAGGTATTTAACTTGTTACTGAAGATGTTGAGGTTGAGCACAGCTTGTTCAAAGTTGACAAGCCAGATAAGAGATTTCAAGCCAGTTTGAAGAACAAAGTTAGGTTCCAGATTTCTCCTGGACGCCCCAGACATTGTATGAATGTATTCAGTTCCTTCAGCAGCAAATCTTGATTTAGCGTAATGAAGTACTGAGCAGTCAAAGCAGGTATTAGATGAGAACTGATAATAATACTGGGTTGTTTAGGAGAAGCTTGGAAAGGGTTAAATAAACACACTGATATATATAAAAGCACTACTTAGTCTACTAATACTGTTTAATATTTAATAATAAAGTGTTTACTGTGTAAATAAAAACTTCCTTTCTGGAAAAGCAGCTTTTTAAATATAATAATGTCTCAGAGTAACTCAAACTTTTTTTATCATACTGTATCTAATATTCCTCATGTAAAAATGTTGTAAGCTTATTTATTTATTTATTTATTTATAGACATTTTACTTGTTTTAAGTGATTACATTAAATAATAGTCTATATTGGAGGATAGTTTTGCTTGTGTAAGGAATTTGCTTAAAGCCGGTGAAATGATGGACTCAATTAATAAAAAAAGAAAATAAAAATAGTTTCATACATAAAAAAATATCAAGTCATTAAATAACAAATAATACATTTGTGTATGTAAAAAAGGTAAAAGTATATAATAAAATTAGGAGAAAGTTTTGTTAAAAAATGTAAAGTAGAGCCATCAAGAAGACTTGAAATTAAAAAATGAAATGCAAGTTAAAAACAAACAAAAAAAAAATTCCAAAGAAGCACAAAATGAAGACTATATGATAAAAATGATCCACTAATAAAATGCTAAACCAAATAAAAATATTTTAAAATGTTACTGTAAATGTAAATGTATTTTTTTATCAGTAGATAGAAAGCTTAAAATCTTTGGTGTACAGTAACAAAATGGCTGCTTTAAAAACTTTACATACTTCATTCAGTAAAGCAGGACTTAAGATTTAATCTGAAACACAGTCTATTAGCGATTCTGAGATGTATTAGGGTGTTAATGCATTAGTGAGCCAGTAAATCAGTCAAAGAATCTTAAAATCAGTTGTGATATGTGATATGTCTCTCTGTTAACACTCAAAACACAGTGGAGTTCTGTAATGTGTTATTTGTTATTTTAGTTATGATAATTGTATGTTTGAGTTCTAATAGAAAAGATTTACACACTCAAATTTTCCCCAAAATACAGTATTTTTACTGTATATCTGCATTCAGAGTCTAGAATTTTTAATGACTTGTATGTAAAAGCCTAATAATATTAATAATAAAAGAAACGATGAGTATTGATTTTAAATGATATCAGCCAATCAGGATAAATACAGATGTTTTATTTAAACCCCAAATTAAAGCAAAACATTGTAGTTGTGCACTCAGCCTGACTGATAAAAGTAGGACTGTAGTCAAGACCACCTTTATCAAGTCTGAGACCAAAAATGGTACATATTATTGTTTTTTCCCACAAAACCATACATACTTTATGTACATACATAACTTATCAAATTTAAACCATAATAGGTTATAGTGGAAGCATTAAACTCCCATTCTGAGTGAAGCTATTCTGAATTACTCTGAAGAACTACAGCTAATTATCAAATTTAGAGTCTGACAGAGTTTTAGTCTTAATTGCCTATTAATTAAATCAAATCACTTATTTGACCGTCAATTATGTTAATAAATTATAATGCAGACCCACAACCCCCACCCGCCACATCCTAAAATCCCAGCAGATTTATAGCTGCTGTTTATGTGTTTAACCACCAGGTGTCATTAATGTGCAATGATTGTAAAGGTTTTCACTAAAAAAACTTTGAAATTTTTTTAATAAAATTTCAAGAAAATCAGTGTGTTCGAGTTTGGCGGCCTCACGACCAAGATTCATCCCTGATGCTCAAAACTTCCACCAAGATCTGAACAGAAGAATGTTCAGGACAGATGTACTTAGACATGCCTTACAGGAACGAGGAAGCTCAAATCATTTTACACTTATAAAACTTCCTGTCAGTAACCTGAGCCAGTTTTTGAATGAGTATGAATCGTAAGTTAATCTCTGGACCTTCCAAAGCGACATTACTGGAAAGGGAGCAGCTTCCTCCTCGGTGGGGAGTTCTCAGAGTGGGAAAAGGTAAATATATGATCTTTATGTTACATTCCAGGTCTGGACGTTTTAGCTCATGTCTGCTGATTTATGTTAATAAATGTGAATCTCTGAGCTAGACAGGTTTGGGTGACCAGCTGTCAGGTATGAAGATCAAGTATTATCATTATGGAGGTCATTATCCTGTCCCTGAAAGGGCTGCTGAGGTGTGTTAGAGCAGCGTGGGCTTGATGGTGCTCCTGCATTATTACATAACCAGTTTCATTATCAGATCAGGAAAATCCCAACTCTGAACAGAGCAGTAATCAAAGCAGGTATTAGATGAGAACTGTAAATAATACTGGGTTGTTTAGGAGAAGCTTGGAAAGGGTTAAATAAACTTATGTAAAAGCACTACTTACTCTATTAATACTGTTTAATATTTAAATAATAAAGTGTTTACTGAGTAAATAGCTTTTTAAACATAACTTCCCCAAGTGACTGCAACTTTTGCACAGTACTGTATCTGACAAGGGTGTAGAATTAGCATGGACGGAAGTGATGTGTCCCCACAAATATCCAGCAATTATTAAATTGTTCCCACCAATAATTTGATCCCCTCCAAAAAGAAGATTTTGTCAACGTCTCATTAATGACCACTACACCACCGTACTAACCACTACACCACCATACTAACTACTACACCACCATACTAACCACTACACCACCGCACTAACCACAACACCACCGTACTAACCATTACACCACTATACTAACCACTACACCACCATCCTAACCACTACACCACCGTACTAACCACTACACCACCATACTAACCATTACACCACCGTACTAACCACTACACCACCGTACTGACCACTACACCACCATACTAACCACTACACCACCATACTAACCACTACACCACCGTACTAACCACTACACCACCATACTAACCACTACACCACCATACTAACCACTACACCACCATACTAACCACTACACCACCGTACTAACCACTACACCACCATACTAACCACTACACCACCATACTAACCACTACACCACCGTGCCATTGTATCTTCAACATAATAACCAAAATGTTTTACTTTCAATTAAAGTCAATGTTAAAAGAGTTTTTTTAAAAGCGATTTTAGAGCACTTCTATGGGTCCATTCATCATGTAATTTTCATAAAATATGTAAAGCAGTTTTCGTGTTTGAAAAATGTAGAAAAGTAAAAATTGACAAAAATGGAGACACATGGTTTTCTTTGGACGGCAATGATATAAAAATTCCATCCATTGAATGTACAAACATCAGTAATCTCTGTTAATGACTACTCTACACGCACTAAGATTGAAGTCAATTGTTTGCTGTACCATCACTTCAACACTTGGAAGTGATGACCACCACTACAGTGTTTCTGTTACAGGGTTTTAGAAGATCTGCACACACTTCTTCAGAGATAACCATGAACATCATCATGACCACCATCCTATCCACTACAGCCATACTGTGGCCTGCCGGCTGGGTCGGTGAGTGGACAACTAGACTGTTTCTGTAATATGTTACATACGGAGTTAAATGTATTTATTTATTAATACTTCTCCTCTCCAGGCTTCCTCTCTGCACACTCTCATATCCCCATATCTGCCAGAGTGGGGTCCTCAGCTGTTCTGCCTTGTGAACTGAAAAGTGTTTCCAGCCAAAGTCCTCTACTTGAGTGGTTCATCAAGTCTGAGATGGTGTTTGAGCGATACAGGCAGAAGGTTTATCAGGGTGAGGGATATATAGACCGTGTGGACGTTCCTGAAGATGAACTGCTGAAGGGGAACTGTTCCCTGGTGTTGAAGGACATCAGATCTACTGATGCAGGAGTCTATAAAAGCTACCTGGTGGGACAAACGAAGAAAAAGTTAATCCAGAGCGTGAAGCTCACAGTAGATGGTAAGACTGAGATCAGTAGAACAGGCAGGTTCTGTCTCCAAACCTAGTGAGTATCTGTGTAGGGTCTTTCTCTAAACCTAGTGAGTGTCTATGTAGGGTCTGTCTTTAAACCTAATGAGTGTCTGTGTGGGGACTATCTCAAAACCTAGTGAATGTCTAAGTAGGGTCTGTCCCAAAACCTAGTGAGTGTCTATGTAGGGTCTGTCCCAAAACCTAGTGAGTGTCTATATAGGGTCTGTCCCAAAACCCAGTGAGTGACTATGTAGGGTCTGTCCCAAAACCTAGTGAGTGTCTATGTAGGGTCTGTCCCAAAACCTAGTGAGTGTGTCTATGTAGGGTCTGTCTCAAAACCTAGTGAGTGTCTATGTAGGGTCTGTCTCAAAACCTAGTGAGTGTCTATGTAGGGTCTGTCTCAAAACCTAGTGAGTGTCTATGTAGGGTATGTCTCAAAACCTAGTGAGTGTCTATGTAGGGTCTGTCTTTAAATCTAGTCAGTGTCTAAGTAGGGTCTGTCTTCAAACGTAGTGTCTATGTAGGGCCTGTCTCCAAATCTAGTGAGTGTCTATGTAGGGCCTGTCTCCAAACCTAGTGAGTGTCTATGTAGGGTCTGTCTCCAAACCTAGTGAGTGTCTATGTAGGGTCTGTCTCTAAACCTAGCGAGTGTCTGTGTAGGGTCTGTCTTCAAACCTAGTGAAATGCTATAGACTAAAACTGTAATGCTCTCATGTGGTAACTGTACTGTCTGAACAGAATTTAGATTAGTGATTATAGTTGGATATTGTGTGATAATTCTACAGACGACAGTTGTTCATATAAATGTACACTACCATCAATGCTTAGCTCTAAACTGGTTCTGGGGTAGCCTGATCTCAAATAGCAGATCCTGTTATATAGGGCTGGGTTTCCTAAAAGCATCACAGCACAAACATAATTCTTACATGGTAGATCAAGACAGGAAGCCACTGGACTGATCAAATGTAGGAGGAACACACTGGTTGTATCTATCCTGGTGCTGAACATAATGTTAACATTTATTTTCCTTTTGTTACCAAAGAAACACCTGATGAAAGTTTCAGGAAGTTACCTGCAGCAGGTGAGTGAACACAAAGCCTAATTACAGCATTTCCCAAACATAATAATTAAACAGATTCATAAGAGCATTGGTGTAGGAACTGGGGGGGATGGGGAGGACTCTGATCCTTTCAATTCACACTTTTACTATTTTTCTCTTTTATTATTCCCAAAAGAAACACCTAAAGAAATCTCCAAAATTTTACCTGTAGCAGGTGAGTAAACATTAAGCCCAATTACAGCATGTTATATTAATGTTATTACCTACATTTTATACACAATAAGATACACATGTGTAATAACATTAGCTGTTCTGCTGTAATACATATATAACAGCAGTTACATTGTTTATACATGCACTGTTTACGTGTAAGTACACTGTTATTTAAGACATTTAATTTAAAGTGGAACAAAATATTATTTCAGATGTTTTTTTTCCAACATTCAGTGTCTAAAAAAAGTTAATAAGCTTACAATTTTAAAAAGTTTATTGAACTTTAAATTTTAAGTTTTAGGAGGTAAAACAGAGGCACTTCCACTGATGTACTATTAGAACTTCAATGACCATCTAATTTTAAGACAGCCTCATAACTTATTGTTTAATTTTAGTACAGGCTGGAAATCCAGTTATCGTAGAACTGAACTTCTGTTACGAATGAAGTTTATACTGACTGAATATGAATGACTTCTCTCTCTCTCTCTCTCTCTCTCTTTCTCCAGAAGTCACTATGAAGAACACTGCTTTGAATTCAGAACAGATTGTAGGACTGAGTACAGCACTGATCATAGTATTGATTATATGCTTTGCAGTTTTGCGTAAAGCATGTAAAGGATGTAAAGTATGAAAGTACAGATACAGCCTGACATGGAGTCACAATAAAGTAATCTTGGTAAAATCTCTGTAAAGCACATGATGAGAGAAGAAAAGAACAGAAAGCATGATGTCACAGCCTGATGACGTTGGACTAGTTGTGGTAGGCTCGGCTGGCAAGAGCCAGCCCACTGCTGTTCCACTGCTGGACGTTACGTATATATTTACTGGGCTAATGTGAAGGGCAGAGATAAGCTGCTATTAAGAAAGGTGTGAATATCATATATTTTATGAGCTTAGCTTTAAATCCCCTGGGATGCCCACAAGTACCGGCAAGTGTGCTCGCTGACCCGTAGTTTTAAATTCAAATTTATTAAAAATCAAATTTTTTAAATTCATCATCATATAACTGCTTGTTGTCTGCATATTGTGCATAAGTGAATGTGTATGATTTTAATATTTCTAACAATTCTAATGTTTATATATTTCAGAATCAGAATCAGAATCAGAAATACTTTATTGATCCCAGGGGGAAATTGCAGTTTTTACAGTAGCAGAAGAAGAATATACACTCTAATAATAATTTACAACATAAAATAAATTTGTAGTATGTACACATATATAAGTCTTATATTACAATAGAAGAATAAAATATAAAGTGACTGTGGCTATAGTAATAAGTACAGATATACTGTATACAGCAGTAAGAGTTTAGAAGTAGGAAAGTTATTGCACATTTGAGTTCTTACATACAGAATTAAATTATTGTTCTACTGGTATCACTGTACATGTGAAAATTGTCGTACGTTAAGGGAGGAGTTATAAAGTCTGATGGTAAGAATGACCTCCTGTGGTGTCTGTAGTGCATGTTGGCTGAATGAGTCTTGAACTGAATGTGCTCCTGCGTCTCCTCACTGTGTGGTAAAGAGGGTGGGAGCCATTCTCCATGATGGCCTGCAGCTTAGACAGCATCCTCCTCTCAGACACTGCCGTCAGTGAGTCCAGTATTTTGTTATTAATGTTATTATGTGATGTGTGTTGTGTGAGTTTTCCTTCTACAGTCCAAAGACATACAGTCAGGTGAATAGGAGAGGATAAATAGGTGTGTATGTCTGTGTGCAAGTTATTTTTGTAGATAAATAAAGAAAAATAGTAAACAAAAACTACATACTTTTTACATAAAAGTTGACTTTTTGTGTAGTACAAAAGATGTAAACTGGTTGTGTATTGATAGTTATAGTATATTTACTAATTTTTTTAAGGTTCAGGGTATGTACAGTTCTATTTACTAAACTCTCTTTATGGAATGTGGAATATTTTTTCCCTGACTGTTAATTATTGTGAATTTGGAAACTTGCGTCATGAACTTTTGTGTAGCAGTAAAGTTAATTGGGTTTATACTGTAAAGCTAATTGTAATCAACACAAACTGTTACATATAATTATCTGTTGGCACAATATGAATATGAATAACAGTGTAGAAATTTAAGAGATTAGTTTTCAAATATGAGACATTGTGTATGGTTGTTTTTTTAATAAGTTCATTCTGAATGCTGTACAGATTAATAATGAAATCAGCTCTGTTTATTGTCCAAAACCTACAAACTAAAACTTGTAAGAAATTACTTTCACTGTAAAATCATTGTGTGTGTGTATATATATATATATATATATATATATATATATATATATATATATATATATATATATATATATATATATATATACACAGTATATACACAGTACTGTGAAAAAGGTTAGTGATTTGGGGACATTAATATATATATATATATATATATATATATATATATATATATATATATATATATATATATATATATATATATATATAAAGCCATTTCTAAAGCTTAAGCTTTTAAACACCTTATTATTTAAACAGTACTATTATAGTTAGTAGTGATTTTACATACATCCATGTGTTTATTTAATCCTTTCTAAGCTTTTTGCTACATATGAGTGACATCAGTGTAGTGTACAGTATAACACACTCCAGCTTAAGGGTGGGTATCATTTGAATGTGGGCTGTTTTCCTCAGGAGAAGCATTTCAACATAACTGTTTCCCGATCGAGACCATTCTACAGCAGAGAAAGTGTCAATGAATCAATGTGTGCTGAAGGTAATACACCAACATAGTCTGGGACACATTTAAATACTAGCTTACATGCTGGTGCAGTATTAAGAGTCTTTAATGAAACTACTGACACCTAAGTATTTAGGGAATTTCCAAAAAACAGAAAGGAAAAGAGAAAAAGGACGAAACCTCTAGCATTTACAGGAACTCATAGCTGTTCAAAGAATGAAGACATTCACTTTCACTATCACACGCCTTTTAGTCTGAGGCTAGCAAATCACATTGCAGTGATAGTTTATTTCCGACAGGAAGGAGACAGCAGGTTATTCAGAGTAAAATATCAGCACAACAGCAACACTGTCCTGAGAAATAAAACTAGGAATATGTCGTTGCTGTCCAAAGAAAAACACGCATCTTTATTTTTGTGGATTTTCATTTTTCTATCTGATTTGAACACGACAGCTGCTCTTTAGAAATACTCCAAAATCACTTAAAAATAAGAATCAAACCTCTTCACATTGAACTTACTTTGTGTAAGGATTATGTCTCGCTCTGTCTGTCTCTCCGTGCCTTTTTTGTCTAAGCCATGTGGTCTTTGTTTATGTTTCGCCCTGTGCTCTGTGTTTCCACCCTCCTGTCTCAACTCAACACCTGTTCCATCTTCGTGTCCCTGGTTTAACGTGTCTCCCGTTTTTTCTGTGTTTGCAGTTTACTCACACGTACCAGGCCTCCCTGCTCTACTTGAAGCCCCGCTTGGCTTCCTCTCAAGCTGCATGGCCAGAAGCCAGCTCCCCACAGGGCTTTCCCTGTATCCAGTCTTCGCATCCAGCCGGCAGGTTCCAAGCGAGCTCTCCCTTGGGCTTCCACCGCGACCAGAATAACCAGCTTTCGCACCACTGAGGCTCCGTTGCACCCTCTGCGATTCCCAGACCCAAGTCCATTCTGGTCGAGGATCCTCGTGGCTGTCAAGAAGGGAGGAACAGCTGGTAATATGTATACATCAGTTCACGCTTTATTTTGGATACCCTAATGTTTGGATAACCTTCCTGCACCTCATCAGACCTACTGTGTGTGTGTGTGTGTGTATGTTTATATGTTATATATATATATATATATATATATATATATATATATATATATATATATATATATATATATATACACACACACACATACAGTATTCCACAGATTCCATCCAGATGGACTCCTACAATTACAGACTATAGAAACAGATGGAACAGTAAAAGTACAACATTCATCTGTATGATTGTATAATCTGTGGAACTGAAAACATCTACAAAGAGTGTAGATACATGGGGTGGTCGTAATATTTCCACTGGACTGTGTACCACCAATCATTCATAAATAAAGCAAAACAGGATGTGACTGTGTAAATATGGTATTTACCTGTAGGGCTGAACTATATACACCTGAGTAGTATAGCACTTGCAATTTAAGTTCAGAACCAGACTTTACTGGCCGGCTCTGCGGCTGGACAATTTAGTACTAAAATGTACTCACATTAAAGTTTTGTCCTCTCATTTTGTCATCTTGCCATTTTGAATATACTTGTTTTATATATATATATATATATATATATATATATACACACACACACACATATATATATATATATATGTGTGTGTGTGTGTGCGTGTGTGTAAAAGCCTGAAACTGCTGTTGTAAGGCTGCAGCTCTGCTACCTGGAGCCTTATGAACCCCAGAAGACAAATGGGGGTTCTAATAAAAAATAAAATAAATACAAATGACATCAAAACATTTGTGAAATCCCCATTTAGCCATGTGATCCAATTGCTTAAATAGCTCCGCCCATTTGAAAAATTCCCAGCTTCTTTAATTTTCTCTGCATATACAGATAAGCGACTCTACATCCCCGTACTCTCCTCCAGCGCTGATCTGCTACTCTACACGCTGAAAAGTCGATTCTCCAGAAGGTAAGAACTACCTGCACCTGCACAGCAGCCCGCACAGACACAAACGTTAGAACAGGACGGAAAGGAAGCTCGAATGAAAGTTTGGGCTGCATCTCAAATACCTCCGTATTCCCTATAAAGTGCACTACAGAAAACTCACAAAGGTATAATTTTACTAACACACACGTGCAGCTATATGTCCAGCAGAGAGTCAAAGTCTGAATCCAGTTTAATGCAGTGCAGTATTTGTACGGAGAAGTCACTATTTTGTTTCCTACTCAGTGCACTACGTAGGGCGCAGGGAGCTATTTGAAACGCAGCCATCAGACTTTGTTTGTTAACACTTTAAACACGACTCCGGGCCTGCTGAAGGGTTTAACCTGCGCACAGTAGCGATGATAACCTTCAGAAAAGCGTATTATTTCAGAAACGTTACTAATATCGTAACTAAATCAGCGTTTAACGGGGAAAAATTCTGGTTAATAACTGCTAACTTAGCTGTTAGCATTTTGTAAGTGTTCGATACTCACTCGCGTCAAATAAAATCGTTTTTCTTGAATACAAATTATTTGTATAAGTTGTATAAAAGCTGAGTTGTCGTTTATGGCTGCCGGTTATTTGTTTCCGCGTACAGGAATAAAATATTAGTAATTTTCTCCCAGAGCCCCTGCTGTTACTGTTGTCTGTCCTGCGCATGCGCGGTAAATGCTGTAAAAGGGAAAGAAAGGGAAATCCCACGCAAGTCTCAAAAATTCCTAGGGGGTTTCAGAACTTCTCTATAATTCAATGGGTGAGATTTTAACTGTGTTGAGGTCTACAAACCAAATATAGATATTGTATTCACTATGAAACCCACCAGTGAAGCTACACGTGTCTTCTGAGTTTATCTGGATGTTGATGGTAAAATGTGGAAGATCTGAAAATACTAGGTTTTCTTTTTGGACTATTCTAACCTCACAGTGTCCTGCATGTATCCCTCCACCATGAATGGAGTTTAAGACTGAGATCTTCTTTAAACTATCATAAACAGCGTCTCAGAATCAGACAGTGTATTTATAACATCTACTGTAATAACTTTCTGTGAGGAGCTTTTAGAGGTGGACGTCTGGTTCCATTCACCACCACTCACACCAAACCATTCGAAATCACTCTGTTTACATCTCAACCACTGAATTATGGAGCAGTTTTGAAAAGAATTGGTCAAATATACTTGTACAGATGTAGCTACTGAGGTATGCAGAAGTGTTCTTCAGGCTGAAAAACCCCACCTACACTTTGCATACCTCACTAGTTAAGATGTAAATAGGGTCATTCATGGTGGTGTGATTAGACATGCTTAGATCAGTAATCAGAATTGCTCACAGTGGTGGACTCTGCTAAAGAAAACACCAGCCATGCTGTTTTTTCTGGCAGCTATACAGTAGATGGTTATAAATACACTGTCTAATTCCCCAAAAATTCCCCAAAGAGAATAAATTATATTCACATTTTACCATCAACACTCATATAAGCTCAGAAGACACGTGTAGGTTCACTGGTGGGTTTCACAGTAAATAAAATGTCTATATTTGGTTTGTAGATTACAACACACTAATATCTCTCTCACTGAATTATAGAGAAGTTCAAAAAACCCTTGGAATTCTCTCATAGCTACACCTATAAAAGATATTAAGAGTAAATTTGACCAATTTTTATTCAAAACTTCTCCAAAATTCAGTGGTTGAGATGTAAACAACGTGACTTAGAGTGGTTTGATGTGAAACGCTATGTTCTAGAGAAATGGAGTGGTTTTGAATGGAACCAGACGTCCACCTCTAAAGTCTTCCTCACAGAAAGTTATTACAGTAGATGTTATAAATACAATGTCTGACTCTGAGACGCTGTTTATGATAGTTTAGAGAAGATCTCAGTCTTAAACTCCATTCATGGTGGAGGGATACATGCAGGACGCTGTGAGGTTAAAACGTAGTATTTTCAGATCTTTCATATTTTACCATCATATAGGGATAGTAAAGACAGTGCCTTCTTTTTTATTTGTGCAATACTGGAACATCTGGGAACATCTGGCTTAGAGAAAAGTTAAGATTACGCTGCAGCCCCAGAGGTTTAACAAGACGTCCCCAGATGTGTCTTCTCATTACGAGATCACGTCTCGCCCCATGAGACTGTAATCCTGGTAGCTCTGTGTGAATGTGTGTATATTAATTTCACTTTTTCTTTCAGGTAACATCTTCTGCAGTTAGGACCATGAGCATCACAAACACAAGCTACACTACAGCCGTAGTCTGGCTTGCTGCCTGTGTTGGTGAGTAAACAACTGGACTGTTTCTATAAAGCAGACGCTCCACAGATCCTCTAACACATCACTGAAAACACCAACATTCACACTCAGTTCAATGCTCCTCCCTCTCCAGGCTGCCTCTTCGCAGAACCTCGGATCTTCATGACCGTCAGAGTGGGTTCCTCAGCTGTTCTGCCGTGTGACTGGAGAAATGTGTCCACCCAGAGTCCTCATGTGGAGTGGCGCACCATCTCTGAGACGGTGTTTGAGCGACAGGGTGAAGATCTCTATCAGGGTGAAGGATATGAAGACCGCGTGGACGTTCCTGAGGATAAGCTGCTGAAGGGAAACTGTTCACTGGTGCTGAGGAACATCAGACCTGAGGATGCTGGAGTTTATGAAAGCTTCCTGCTGGTGAGACGAAGGAAGAGGTCCCTCAAGTCCAGGAGGGTTTTCCTTCAGAGTGTGGAGCTCTCGGTAGATGGTAAGACTGAGATCAGTAGAACATGCACAGCCCACATCGTATATAATATAGAAATTAATGTGTACATGTAAAAACTGTTCATATAGACTGAATCAGAGTGTTTGTAATTATATGGCTTTGTAAACGTCTCGTATCCAATCAGCAGCAGACCTAGCGCATTTTAAGTAGCCATGAATATAAACAGACCAAAACAACATGAATGCTTTGTTGGCGCGAACATAACATTGTGAAACTAATAATATCTAGTAATAGTGTTAAACGGGCAAATAGTCAACACTTAAGTTTTGTCATTAAACTTATTAATTTTAATAGAAATGATAAACATCCCTAAAATCAATTCTTTAAACATTAGATTCAAAGATTTTCTTTAAAAGTTAAAACTTGTATGTAACATTAGCCAACAAAAGTGTTAAATATAAAACTTCCGTCAAGTTATTAATAATATAAAATTTCCCTCAAGATTTTAATAATATAAAACTTCTCTCAAGTTATTAATAATATAAAATTTCCCTCAAGATTTTAATAATATAAAACTTCTCTCAAGTTATTAATAATATTAAATTTCTCTCAAGTTATTAATAATATAAAATTTCCCTCAAGATTTTAATAATATAAAACTTCTCTCAAGTTATTAATAATATAAAATTCCCTCAAGATTTTAATGATATAAAACTTCCCTCAAGATTTTAATAATATAAAACTTCTCTCAAGATTTTAATAATATTAAATTTCCCTCAATATTTTAATAATATAAAATTTCCCTCAAGATTTTAATAATATAAAACTTCTCTCAAGATTTTAATAATGTAAAATTTCCCTCAAGATTTTAATAATATAAAACTTTTCTCAAGTTTTTAATAATATTAAACTTCCTTTAAGCTTTCAAATATAAAACACATTTTTAAATATAAAAAATATGTTTCATACACTAAGTGGTGCCAGTTGACATTAGTAGACACAAAGCTGCAAAAACTGGAGTCATTTGTTTTTGTGAGAAAAGTTGGATCAGGTTCTCGGGATCAGAACTGAGAGCTGCTGGCGTAGATTTAAATGTAGTATGATGGAATACTGTATGTGGGAATGTTGATTTGGTGCTGAACAGAATGATAACATTTCTTTTTCTTTCTATTGTTTTCAGAAGAAATTCCAGAAGAAAGCTTCAGTGAAAAGTTGGCTGCTACAGGTGAGTGAACATCAGACCTGGTTTCAGCTTTTTACTGATTCAACATTCACCCACACCGTTCACCCACACCGTTCACCCACACCGTTCACCCACAGCATTCACCCACAGCGTTCACCCACAGCGTTCACCCACACCGCTCACCCACAGCGTTCACCCACAGCATTCACCCACACCGCTCACCCACACCATTCACCCACTCACTATACTGCGTCTCTGTGAGTCATATGTAGCAGCTTTTTAGAAATAAGACTGATTAAACTCTCTCTCTCTCTTTCTCTCTCTCTCTCTAGATGACGTGGGAATGAACTCTCCACACCTACAGATCTTAACCTCGTCTCTCCTGATATGTTTAACTCTCTGCTTCTTCTGAGAGGAAACATACAGCTGCACTGAGGGTCTCCAGTTGGATCTGCGAGAGGCATGTGGTCCTCTGAACATCTCCTGGAGCTGCTGATAGAGTCTCTCCTGACTGATTGGGCTGGTAGAAAGTCAGATGAGCAGCGGTCTGCAGCTGTGTGGGTGATAGGTGGGAGGTTTTCATGACCTCTGACGTGTTGGAGGTTGGAAAAGAGGGGGGCTAGCCCAGAAGCTCTGAATAGGTTTTGCACCTTAACCAGATGCTTAAAAAGAGAAAAGGTCTTAACTGAGCTGATCTGTCAACAAGTCATGTGTTCGTGCACTTTAGCTTGACATTCAACACCCCTTAGCCCACCAGTAGAGATGCTGATGGAATTCAGGCACAACCCAGCCCCCCAAACATCACTAAAGTTCCTGAGCTCCTCCACATCCAGGGATCTAAAGTAGGCGAGGAACCCGATCTCCATAGCCAAGAGTATGTTGTTCCTGAGACAGCTGAAGCAATTTAACCTCCACAGCAATCTTCAAGTCCATCCTCACATCAAGTCTGTGTGTGTGTCCCTCACTTCCTAAAAATATAAATGATTATAAAGAATATATAATTTTATATATAAAATGTCTGTCATATTGTTTAAATGTAAACTCTACATTTTAACACAGATTGAGCTCATGTTTTTAAATATAAACAATAGGTTTTAGACACGTTTCCCTCAACTTTTTAAATATAAAATACATTTTAAGACACATTTCCCTTTTTTAAATATGAGACACATTTTTATTTTATTTGTAAGTCCAAAATAAGCTTATAGAGCCCTTATCATATAAGAAATTTCCTCATTGTTAAAAATATAAATGATTACACTCGCTCCCCCGCCCATAACCTACATACATATAGAAACCCAGCAGCTCATTCTGAATTCATTCTTTCCATTTACACACATCCTCCTATTCAGCCTATAGCAGTTTAGCTCCCCCTACACAAACTGATTTTATGTCTAATCTGAGTCTGCTTTTTAAACAAAGTATAGCCATTTAGAACATATATCATTTACATATAACCAGTCTTAAACGCACAGGAATGAAAACAGACAGTTAAGTATGGTGTATGTTCTTGGTGTATAAAAGCACAGGTGAAAGAACATGCTATTACATCAGTGGAGCTACTGAAAGACTGATATGAGGTTAGTTAGTCATACAATGATCTCAGCCTTTTAGTTTCAATATGCATAACAAACAGGGGCTGTTCTGGATGGTACTTTTGGTTTAGTAACTATTTCAGTCTTAATCAGTGGGTTGAGCACTGAACCACAAAAGAACCTGGGCCTGACGTTAAGGCTAATGATATTAATGTTAATAACATGTAGTCTCACTCCCCTCTGTCTTGGACATGTACACTCTCTCTCTCTCTCTCTCTCTCTCTCTCTCTCTCTCTCTCTCTCTCTCTCCAATCATTTACCCCAGATAAAAAAGGGGAGCATTTTTGCACAAAGCATTGCACTAATAACTTTACTACCTCACTGGACTCTATTTATACACATTGCACAATTTGCACACTACCAGCAATTATTTATTATTCTCTGTCAGTGCTGTGTTGTCTGTCCGCACTTGTTTGTCTGTGTTGCACTTGTGTCTGTATGCACTGTCTATGTTGCACCATGGTCCTGGAGGAACGTTGTTTCGTTTCACTGTGTACTCTGTATGTAGTGGAAATGACAATAAAACCCACTTGACTTGACTTGACTTGACTTGATGTATTATTGGTAAGATATAAACATACAGTAACGTGTGTATGAATACTGAATCAAGTCTGTTAAGATTATTAATGTTTGTCAACATCCTACATTTACCATGTAGGTTCAGATTTCTTAATTTATTTTTAAACACTGTCTTCACCAAAGCGTGGCACATCAGTAATGGTTCTATCCACACACTGTGTAATGAGTTATAGTTTCTATTGCAAGGTTCTACAAGCTTTCCACAATGCTAGTAAACATTTAATCCATGCTCAGGGGCACTGTGTGCTGTTGTGTTATCATGACACACTCACAATAAAAGACCTTTGCTTCCCCCTTTACCCAAGATTTCATCATCTCCAGACTCCAGACTCCAGACAGGATTTGCCTGACTAATCATTAGCTGGTGTTCCTCTTTGTGCTTCCCCTCACTTTCAGCTTGACGGTCTGGGTCTCAAGGTGTAATAGATTGAACAAAGTAATGATTAAATACAGTGTTCAGAGTCACCAAGTGCAGGTGTGTTGACTTCAGAATTAAAAATGTGTTTACAAAATTCTTATACAAATGTGTTTACAAAATTCTTATACTAATCATAATAACTGAAAGACTTTCAATCCCCCAAAACCTCACCAGCAACAAAAGTCTTTAGTTGGATACATTAAACAGTTTCTCATTAGATTAGATAACTCTAAATGTAGGTACTGTGATATAAACTTAGTTACAGTTTCTCATTAGGTTGAATGTATGACTCTAAATGTAGGTATTGTGATAAAAAACTTAGTTACAGTTTCGCATTAGGATGAATGTATAACTCTAAATTAGGTATTGTATATAAACTTAGTTACAGTTTCTCATTAGGTTGAATGTATAACTCTAAATGTAAGTATTGTATATAAACCTAGCTTCAGTTTCTCATTAGGTTGAACGTATAACTCTAAATGTAGGTATTATAGATAAACTGAGTTACAGTTTCTCATTAGGTTGAATGTATATCTCTAAATGTAGGTATTGTATATAAACTGAGTTACAGTTTCTCATTAGGTTGAACGTATACCTCTAAATGTAGGTATTGTATATAAACCTAGCTTCAGTTTCTCATTAGGTTGAACGTATAACTCTAAATGTAGGTATTATAGATAAACTGAGTTACAGTTTCTCATTAGGTTGAATGTATAACTCTAAATGTAGGTATTGTATATAAACTGAGTTACAGTTTCTCATTAGGTTGAATGTATAACTCTAAATGTAAGTATTGTATATAAACTGAGTTACAGTTTCTCATTAGGTTGAATGCATAACTCTAAATGTAGGTATTGTATATAAACTTAGCTACATTTTCTCATTAGGTTGAACGTATAACTCTAAATGTAGGTATTGTATATAAACTGAGTTACAGTTTCTCATTAGGTTGAATGTATAACTCTAAATGTAGGTATTATGATATAAACTGAGTTACAGTTTCTCATTAGGTTGAATGGAATTTTTGTCATTGTTCTGTAAATCTTAACCTCTCAGTCGTAGCTATAATGAACATGTTTTATTGATTATTAAAAATCAATCCTAATATCTTAGGCTAATAAATGGTTGCTGGGCCGTGATGCGACTCTCGTGTAGGTCACGCTGTCCAAAGCAGATGCTGTGGTTCTCGCAGTAGATGCTCTGGGCTCTTTTTCATGTCCAAGGCTGGCGTACTGCAGGTCTTCTTCCTGTAGATAGGCAGGACCACACTGTCAAATCTCAGTTCCAAAATTTTGGCACAGGAGCAGTTTAAGACTAGAAATGTAGTGTAAGTTATGTAAGGTCATGCTTGGGTATAAAAGGAGCTTCCAGAAAACAGGCAAGGATCCGTCAAGGGTTGGCACTTACCCACAAATGCATCAGGAAATAGTCCAGCTCGTGTATTTCACTCCCTACAGTGTTTAATATTACCAACATCTTAATCCAGAGAAATCTCTTTGTGTTAAGAGTAAGGTTAACAACTACAACTGAGACCTCTCTGACTGCTTCCTTGCCATTCAGATGTTTCTCTGCTTAGCCCTGCTATCTTTCTTACTTTTATTTTGTAGTAACCTGGTACTGGATACTTTTAAATCCAGGCATTTACTTACCAATGTAAGTAGCTTTCAGCTCAGTTTAACTCAATGTTACCTCTATAACACTTTTATCCTGCACCTTATTATTCAAGTTTCATTTTAAATGTTTAAAATTTCTGTGCTTTAAATATCTTGTTTTGATCATGTTTTATTTCTATTCTTCTACATGTTTTACATTTTTTGTTTGGAGCATTTTTGTATTTTCTCATTTGTAATGTGCACTGAATGACCGCAGTGTATGAAATATGCAATATGAATGAACTTGTCTTGCCTGACTTGCCTAAAAACCAGTATGCTTCTATGATGGACATCACATGGGTTATGGGATACCAGTGTAAAGTTTAAAACCAAGGGTCTGTCATCATATGGGAGGGCGTATTAGAGGGTATATATTAGTCAAGGTGGTATTAGCGGGAAACCTGCAGATCTGTGAAAGCACCATCAACACTGACCACTTTTTGGAGCAATGTGTGCTGTCTTCTAGACTCTTCTAGTCTTTTTTAGGGATGTCCATGACCTTTTCATTGTGACAACATCAAGAAACTCTTTTACGTGTTACGTCAGCATGGTTACATAATCAGAGAGTGCAAAACATTATCAGTGGTATTCTTTTAATTACAGATTCTGGAGATGTATATGTTCTGCCAGTGTTCTATCTGTTCTACCACTGTTCGACCTCAATGCTGCCTTTGATCCCCCTGACCATAAAATTCTTATAGATAGACTTGGCGACTGGGTCAGACTCTCAGGAGCTGTCATAAAATAGGTTAGTTCATACCTGCAAAGAAGAAAGTACTTTGTAGAAGTAGAAAAAATGTTTTTGAAACCGTGTGAGGGACCTGTGGTGTCCCCCAAGGTTCAATTCTTAGGCCGCTCTTATTTACATTATTTATTTACACTCTTAAATCTTGAATTATTACATGCTGGTAAAAAGAAAGGTGATGTAACACAAGTGAGAGTGTTTCTGGTACCTCAGTCAGGTCTCTCCGGTTACGGCAGCAGCTGCATGATGATGCAAGATTTCCTGCAAGAGAAATCAGTCGCTCCACAATTAACATTGAAACAATTAAACATTTATAAAAGTTTCTTTCATAGGCTCAAACTTTAAACACGTTTAATTCCAGTATGCATTGACTGTAAGGGAAGGGAAGCTGATGGGAAATTAATGTAGATGCTAGATTTGAAGATCCTGAGATTGAGAATAAGAATGAATTACATGTTGTTTTGAATTGAGTTCTTTTTCACAGAGGGTTCTAGAACTGTGTGAATGTTCTCACCTGGCATCCTGCAACAGAACACCCAGACGCAGATGATGCTCAGCAGAATAAAGAACATGCAGACACACATAATCCCAGTCCACATAAATCCACATCCTGCAGAGAGCCTGGAATGCTCAGTCACGTTACCGGGTACGCCAAGTTCATGATTCCCATCATCTAATTATCAAAAGCAGACAGATAGACACACAGACAGAGTGATGAGTGTGGTTATCATGAAGGCCTATCATGAAGTGAAACTGTACTAGACAACGTTTTCATACTGTCTGTCTGGAGTAAGAACCAAATAAGAAACAAAACCTGCTATAGAAATAAACTTAGCTTGCCTTACATTGGCCCAGGCGTTTCTTGGAAATAAGCAGAGATGAACTGCAGTTCCACTGTTCCATCACTGCACTCAAAAATCATAAAGACTACATGGCCATGACTACATGGTGACTCCTCTTAAGTTTTGCGTTAGCATTACTAACAGGTGAAGAAAATCAAGCACATAGCCATGCAGTCTCCAGAGACACTGAGCATAGAATGGGCCCTGAAGAGCTCAGTGACGTGGCTGTCATAGATGCATCCATTGGTTCAAGTCAGTTTGGAAATTTTCTGCCATGCTAGATCTGCCCCAGACAACTGTAAGTACTATTATTGTGCAGTAGAAGAGTCTATGAGCAACAAAGCGGTAGACTACACAAATGCATAGCAGAAATCATTTGAGATTTCCAAACCGGCTCTGAACTCAACATCAGCTTCATGAAATGGGGGGTGGCCGAGTAGCTGCACGTAGGCTTATAATAAGATCATTATCTGCAATGCCAAGCGTCGGCTGGAGGGGTGTAAATCTCCACCTCTGGACTCTGGAGTGGTGTAAAACTCTGCCACTGGATTCTGGAGTGGTGTAAAACTCTGCCACTGGATTCTGGAGTGGTGTAAAACTCTGCCACTGGATTCTGGAGTGGTGTGAAGCTCCACCACTGGATTTTGAAGTGATATAAAGCTCCGCTACAGTTGTCCCACTTTTTTTTAAAGTGTTTTTAAAGTGTTGCTAAAGTATTGCTATGCTATTCCAGGTGGTTGCTAAAGTCCTGCTAGGATCTTGTTATGCTAGCCTACACAGTTGCTTAGATTTTGCTTAGACTAAGCTCAGCTACAGTTTTGTGGTGGACTTTTGTGGCGTTAGCACAAACCTGCAAAGTTAATCTTGATAGCTTTTCCAAACCGAATGGGCTTTGAACCATTTCGTCCTCCGCAGTAATACAGACCCGCATCAGTCTCATTAACACCAATAATCACTAGACCGACTGAACTGGTGTTGTCAGTCCCATCATAGTGATTCCCATCCACATTATAATTCAGAATAAATAATTTATTCAGTTTCTCCTTTCCAGCAGAAACCAGCAGCTTCATCTCCTCCGAGCTCTGGTGATACCACAATATCTCATAATCTGCAGTGATGTCACAGTTCAGAGTGATATTTACTCCAGGAGTGACAGATCTGAGATCAGTTCTCTGAAGGAGACACAGTCTGAAAGTTCCTGAAAAAAGAAGAAGAACGCAAGTCAGTCACTAACCAACTTAGGGCTGCATCAGCCCAACTCAAAAGATTTAAAGATTTTTAAGACAATAAATACTAGACAGGAAACAATATGTGGATGGGAAAACTAGTCTAAGCATATGTCAGGGAGAGTCCAGATTAGTCCAGGCCTATGTTAGAGACGGTCTAGATTAGTCCAGGTGTATGTCGAAGATGGTCTATAACAGTCCACACATATGTCAGAGTCTAGATTAGTCTAGGTGTATGTCGGAGATGGTCTAGATTAGTCCAGGCATATGTCAGAGTCTAGAGGGTTTGGATTAGTCCAGGCTTATGTCCAAGAGGATATAGATTGCTCCAGGTGTATGTTGAAGAGTGTCTAGATTAGTCCAGGTGTATGTTGGAGAGTGTCAGGATTAACACATGTGTATGTCAGAGATTGACTAGATTAGTCCAGGAGTATGTCGGAGAGGGTCTGGATTAGTCCAGGGGTATTTCGGAGAGGGTCTAGATTAGTCCAGGGGTATGATGGAGTGGGTCCAGTGTGGAGGGAAGCTTTTATACCAGCCAGGCTAATCACTTTGTAATGAGAGGATTGGTTCTATGGGCTGGTAGTCACTGAGGAAAGACGCAGTAGATTTGTTTGGTAGTTGTTTTGAAGGTCTCTAGGACAACAGCCTGCCTCAGAGAGATGTTCTACTCAAAACCCCCACAAGCACCACATGTAGAAATCTTTTTTTTTTTTTTTTTTTGAGGCAAACAGGGAATTTATAATTTGAACATTTGGGTGACTCTGATCAAAAGTGTAAATAAATTAATTTGTAACACCTTTGAGATCAAATAAAATAGTGCAAAAATTATACACTTTATGTTGTTTGAACGTGTAAAAACAAAACAGTGAATTTTCAGCTTTTGCATGCCTCTACACTGGTACTGAAACATCAAAGTATAATTATACATGACTCATTGTGCTAAGTAACCAGTCACCTCTTACTTTCCCCTCATACAATTCATGTTTATGGAAAAGATCTGAATTTTCCTTAATGGATTTAAAATGTTAGTTTGGTTCAATAATCCATGCACTACTAATTACTTGAAATACTAAATAAAATATAATTTGTTGAAGAGGTTCCATCAGATGACAGTATTTTAAATGTGCTGTAGACTCCAATACACTAACACCTTTACAGACATCCTCTCAGCAGTGATGTTCACTAACAGTTACTCACCAGACAGAAGCTGCAGAATAAACACCAACAGGAGCCTGACCATTTCTCACTGAGAGCTCCAGTAGTCTAGGTCCAGTAGTCTATGACTGTCCAGTAGTCTATGACTGTCCAGTAGTTTATGATTGGGTCCAGTAGTCTATGACTGTCCAGTAGTCTACGACTGTCCAGTAGTCTATGGTTGGGTCCAATAGTCTGTAACTAGGTCCAGTAGTTTATTACTGGGTCCAGTAGTTTTTTAGCTGGGTCCAGTAGTCTATGACTGGGTCCAGTAGTCTGTGATTAGGTCCAGTAGTCTATGACTGCGTCCAGTAGTCTGTGATTAGGTCCAGTAGTCTATGGCTGGGTCCAGTAGTTTGTGACTAGGTCCAGTAGTTTATGGCTGAGTCCAGTAGTTTTTTAGCTGGGTCCAGTAGTCTATGGCTGGGTCCAGTAGTCTGTGACTAGGCCCCGTAGTTTATGGCTGGGTCCAGTAGTTTTTTAGCTGGGTCCAGTAGTCTATGACTGTGTCCAGTAGTCTGTGATTAGGTCCAGTAGTCTATGGCTGGGTCCAGTAGTTTGTGACTAGGTCCCGTAGTTTATGGCTGGGTCCAGTAGTTTTTTAGCTGGGTCCAGTAGTCTATGACTGTGTCCAGCAGTCCATGGCTGGGTCCAGTAGTTTTTTAGCTGGTTCCAGTAGTCTGTGATTAGGTCCAGTAGTATATTACTGGGTCCAGTAGTTTTATACCTGGGTCCACTAGTCTATGACTGGGTCCATTAGTCTATGACTGGTGGGTCCAATAGTCTGTGACTGGGTTCAGTAGTCTATGACTGGGTCCAGTAGTTTTTTTAGCTGGGTCCTGTAGTCTATGACTGGGTCCAGTAGTTTTTTTAGCTGGGTCCTGTAGTCTATGGCTGGGTCCAGTAGTCTGGTCCAGCAGTCTGTACTATAGTTTATGACTGCACTGAATTTAATAAAGATTGTCGTTGCTGTGGTATTTGGTTAGATAAAGATCTTTCGGTTTCTAGAGGGGGTAGCACATCCGGTTAAGATGCTGCATCCTGTTCTTTCAGAGCATCTCCTAAACTGCTGATATCACTGTTTTCTATTACTGAAATAGTGGTGTCAGTGTTTAGAGTGTAAACCTTTTAAAGACACAATTTGTTTCACTGTAAGAGATAAAGAGAGGATCACTGGTTTTGGTATGTTGCCTGTCATCTGATCTCTTCCTCTCAGCGTGATACAGTTTTGTTGATTCTTTTATTTAAAAGTACATTTCCATTAAATAAAAATAAATGGAGGACTGATTATATGGCTAAAGTATCTAATTTCTGGAACAATAAACCTTAACTGAATTACGCTAGGCTAAAGCATGCTGCCACAGCGGACATTAAAACACTGTTTCATTCTCTTAACTTTGATGGATCAATGACTTGAATTAGCATTGCCACTTATAAGACATACAACATCACTGTAGGTACCGGTACCAAATTCTCAGACCAAAGCACACAAAATTAAGAATATTTAGAAGTACAAGCAGTGCTGTGCAAAGGTTTTAGTCACTTGGGGACATTATTATGTTTAAAAAGCTATTTTTTCCAGACAGGAAGTTATTATTTACTCAGCAAAACAATTTAATTTAATATTTATTTAAATATTAATCAGTATTAATACAGTAAGTAATGCTTTTCCATAAGTCAGTGTGTTTATTTAACCCTTTCCAAGCTTCTCCTAAACAACCCAGTATTATTTACAGTTCTCATCTAATACCTGCTCAGTACTTCATTAAGTGTGTTTATTTGAACCTTTCCAGCCTTTTGTCTTGTAGCAACTAAGCAAAATATGAAATTTGAGAGGAATCAATATGAAATATCAGAAACTGAATCAACCTGAAACATCTACCACATAAAGGAGGACGAGATAAAGATCAGCGAGTTGGTTAGACATGATTCAGGATTCTCTGATTATCTGTGAAAGTGGTTTTACTGTAGTCCTGAAATGAGTCATCCCAATGTGTTCTGATGTAAATGTTTTATAATATGGGTTTCAACATTAAATATTCATAAAAGTAAAAAAAAAATCAGTTTAATCTGCACAATAAGTGTGAGTACAGTTTTACTTTCGTTTTCTCTGAAAAGACCAGTGTGTGTGTGTGTGTGTGTGTGTGTGTGTGTGTGCACATATATGTATGTCATCATCCTCTGTGGTTATGTAAAAGGGGTAAACTCACCACAACCACAATCTAAACTATGTTTGTGAAAGAGAAACTAACTGAACTTCACTTGGCCCCTCCACACCAGCACGACTGTGTGTATATATGCTGCTCTGCTGTAGAGCTGTACGTGAGCCTCACTCCAAGCATTTCAATGCATGTATGTCCTGACATGACATGCAAGTGACAAATAAACTTAAACTATTAAACTACTGAAGTATGTGGCTGACACTGATCAAACATACCTTAATGACCATTAAAGGCTACCGTGAAAGATACAGTGATCCCGTTTACTACTGCTGTCATTTCCATGTAATTCTGTTATTTTGGTTATTATATTTAAAAAGCTATTATTTTCCAGACAGGAAGTTTTTATTTACTCAGTTAAACACTTTATTATTAAGTACTAAACAGTAATAATAGAGTAAGTAGATCTTTTTCATACGTCAGTGTGTTTATTTAACCCTTTCCAAGCTTCTCCTTCTATAAATAACACAGTATTATTTACAGTTCTCATCTAATACCTGCTTTAACTGCTCAGTACTTCATTACTCTCAATCTCTCTCTCTTACTCACTCTTCTTTCTCTGTACTGCACTGTTATTTATCTGACAGAGTCTCAGAACACTCTGTACCACCGTCTCTACCAGTGACTCTTCTGTTCTTCATATTCATATCTATTTAATTCAGTCTGTACTGTCCTTTACTGCTGCTCTCAGCACTTTAAATATACAATTCTGCACATGTTCAGTTTACAGGTGTGTCTGTGCGTGTATGTCACTGTGTGTGTGTGTGTGTGTGTGTGTGTGTGTGTGTGTGTGTGTGTGTGTGTGTAGGTTCTGTGTGTTTGTTAATTCTGTAATGTCAGTTATCGTGCACTGTGAGCTACTGTAACCAAAAACAAATTCCTTGTATGTGTGAGCATACTTGGCAAATAAAGTCCGATTCTGATTAAGCTAAATCAAGATTGCTGCTGAGGGAACTGAATACATTCATACAATGTCTGGGGCGTCCAGGAGAAATCTGGAACTACACTGTGTTCTTCTAACTGGAGCTCAAGATATGATCTACTTCTTTCACAAAAAGATATTCATGTTACTTTGTAATGTATGTATGATTATCTACATCTGTTCAGATCTGGTGGTGAACAAACACTTATTGATCAGATAAAGACTTTTAAACTTTTAGCTCAGGAGCCTTAGACTTTTGCTCAGCAGTGTAGTTTGACACAAAATATCTAGATGTTAATAAATATCAGTATTGCACTGCTGTCCAAATATACAGTTATTATAACAGTAGTTTAAGGTATGAAATAAAACCTGTCATATATGCAGACAGTACACGTTTCCATTTATGCAGTCTGTGGCAGATAAGGAGATTTAGGCTATATAGGATATAGAATATTGTTCTACTGTATGTATATATATATATATATATATATATATATATATATATATATATATATATATACTCCAGATTATACAAGATAGAAGGTCAGTCTATATGTGCAGGTGTAGATGTTCCAGACTGAAGTACCAGTAAAGTATGGAGTGAGTCTGTAATAAGGTGTGTATGTAGTGTGAACTGTCTTTAGAGATCATCAAGATGATGATTTAGGCAGGAGGTTGTAGTGACCATCCCGCTGACCGATACTGCAGTACCACTGGCTGTTCAGAAGAAGCTGTGTTCTTGTAAGTTCTCAGTTGAATGAATAACAAGGGGGCGGATCCAGGAGATACAGATACTAGAACAGAGTAGGGGCATAGACTGACTGGGCAAATAATGACAGCATATTTGAAATTCTACTTTGAAAACTGGTCTATAGTAGTCTATGATTGGGTCCAGTAGTCTATGGCTGGGTTCAGTAGTCTATGACTTGGTCCAGTAGTCTATGACTGGGTCCAGTAGTCTATGGCCGGGTCCATTAGTCTGTGACTTGGTGCAGTAGTCTAGGACTGGGTCCAGTAGTATATGACTTGATCCAGTAGTCTATGGCTGAGTCCAATAGTCTATGACTATGGCCGGGTCTGTCTATGGCCGGGTCCAGTAGTCTATGGACGACTCCAGTAGTCTATGGCTTGGTGCAGTAGTCTGTGACTTGGTGCAGTAGTCTATGACTGGGTCCAGTAGTCTATGGCTTGGTCCAATAGTCTATGACTAGGTCCAGTAATCTAGGGCTGGGTCCAGTAGTCTATGGCTTGGTCCAGTAGTCTATGACTGGGTCCAGTAGTCTGTGACTTGGTCCAGTAGTCTATGACTTGGTCCAGTAGCCTATGGCTGGGTCCAGTAGTCTATTGCCGAGTCCAGTAGTTTATGACTTGATCCAGTAGTCTATGGCTTGGTCCAGTAGTCTATGACTGGGTCCAGTAGTCTGTGACTTGGTCCAGTAGTCTATGACTTGGTCCAGTAGCCTATGACTGGGTCCAGTAGCCTAAGGCTGGGTCCAGTAGTCTATTGGCGAGTTCAGTAGTCTATGACTGGATCCAGTAGTCTATGACTGTAAGAGATAAAGAGAGGATGTAAAATGATTGTACAGGAAAGAAGGATCACTGGTTTTGTTATGTATAACCACATGCGCAAATGATTTAAATGTACGTCAGGAAAACAATAGGCATGAACATTTTACCTGCCTTTGTTTGCTGAAGACTGCTTGATGGGTTTGCCTGCACGTCACCTGTCGTCTGATCTCTTCCTCTCAAAATTCATCCAGTGAAACATGATACTGTTTTGTTGAAAAGTTAATTTAAAAGTACAGAGATTGAATAAAAACTAAATAGAGGATTGATTATACGGCTAAAGTAGCTCATTTCGGGAAAAATATTACAAATACTTATTGTGAGATGAGCCGACCGACTTGACTCACTTAAAAACACAACCATCATGACAGCATATTTGAAATTCTACGTAGAAAACTGCACCATGGATCCCTGCAGAGTACCCACCCACACTTCACTGTCTGTCATTCATAAAGTTATTTTTGATTCGATATCCCAATGTTACGGCTGTGCCTATGTGTGTCGCGCCCTGTCTGTTTGTCTGTCTACCTCCATATCCCTAGGTGGCGCTGTCCCTGATCCTGGAGGCTGCAAGTGAAGCCCATCCAGGAAGTTACCAAAAGAGGCGGCAAAAATCCAGAGATATAAAGCAGAGGGCAGGGAGAGGAAGAGAGAGAGAGAACTTTTGGTTGGGCTGTTTATTTGTGTGTGTGTTTGTGTTGTATTGTAACCTGAGTTTGGTGTGCTGGCCTCAGGTTTAACATACGATTGTTATGGTAGTGATGGCCAGATGAAGCCTCTGGAAGTGTTGAAGCTTTCCCTTCAGCTGGTTCAAAAAAAGGTTAATTACTCGAAGCATCATGTGTACACGAACCCCCCTGCTGGCCAAAGCTTTTATTGTCATTTCAACTATTTGCGATGGCCTCTTGCAATGTTGTCAGCACGGAAACAAGTATAAACATAAAACACCTTAATTTCATTTTCTGTGGTTCATTCATTTGTTCATCTGATTGTGTGGGTCTGTTAATTAATACAAACTGCCAGTATGATTTCAGTCAGTAAATAAATCCAATAGTACGTGAGATATTGATGTTAAAACTGTTGCAGTGGTTTTAAGAGATGGGACAGTGATTGTAGGGTGCTGATGACTTAAATTTGTATTAAAAAACAACAAATCACACTAATACTCGAACCACGTTTTGAGCCAGCGAGGCTTCAGACGTCATCAGTGACATCACTCGCCCTTAACGAAGCAAGCCTTGATGCACGCTTCATAAACGACTTTCTAGATTTCTCAACACAAGCTCTGAAGCCTCGGTATCATTTGCCCATCAGTATTAAGTGCCATTTTCTTTGGGTTAAATGTTTTTCTCCTGTTTTGGTTGAGTTAGGGAGTTGGGTTAGTTGCCTGTCCTTTGTTTGATTTTTGGTTTGTTTGGGTTAGTTAGTTTTGTGGGTAGAGCTAGAGTTTAGGTTTGTTATTTTGGCCTGACTTACCCCTGGAGATATGGCTTATTGTATATATTTGTAAATAATTGTAAATACACTTCAGATTAAGATAGGCTTGGTGCGGTTTCTTGAGAACCACCCCCTGCTGTCTGCCCTTAGATAGGAACGTAACACCCTAAAAGACACAATACGATGGTTAATGATTGTGAAGTTCTCTGCAAGAACACATTAAACAGTGAATGAGAATATGAATGCAGTGCAGAGTACAACTGTTATACTCAGATGCAGAGCAAGCAACTTGCAGGTGTGCTTATAGTTGCCTTTCACTTTCAATATGTTGATGTGGGTGTGAATATATAGGTAGGCTTCCAAGAAACTACATTCTTCTTCGTGTAAGCTGAAACTGATGGAAAAAACCCAAAAGCTCAGTTCTCAAAGGACAGAGTAAGACACTTTTCTCTGATGTATACACAGATATAAGTTATAGATAAATATTACTGAGATTATACATATGAACATACATATGAAGCTGTGAATGTCCTGTGTTTCAACACAAGCTGGTTAATGAGCTCTGGGTGATGATTGTGGATTTTTGCTGTAAGTCTTTGTTTTAATGATAATATTAATATTCCACTGAGAAATAATCTTAACCACTGTAACTGTACAGAGAGACAACTCAGACTCCCTTATGTTTTTAACTATTATTATTTTAGTGTTTGAGAGAATGCAGCTTCTAAATCACATCTTAAATCACATATATTCTCAATTGTCAAATTATTTTGTGTCCCATATGTATGTATATGTTCTGGTAGAGGGGGAGGCATGGTCCACCAGGGGATGTATGTTCACTTTCACTAAATACAGATCAAGGAAAGGTACTGAAGCAGCAGCGCTATCTTTTCTGTCTTTGATCAGCTAAATATATTATTCAAATATACACATCGTAGATGAGTTCACTCTTGAAAAGAGAATTTCTATAGGCATGTTTATTATTATTCATTTCATCACCTAAGTAGCAAATATATTTTTCCTATATCATTTGATTGTTTATATTGTGTAAAAAATGTACGATGACTGGACCAATAGAAATGCTCTAAAATAGCTTGTAAAAAAATTCTGGCTCCTTTGACTTACATTGAAAGTAAAGAACATCTTTGGTTGGTATTTTGGAGATACTTGTTTTTCATTAGAAAATGTAAAACAATATATGATTTATTATGTGCATATATCATATTATGTAGTATATATATATATATATATATATATATATATATATATATATATGAAATGTCATCTGAAATGATTGACTCACAACTTACAAGGTCTGATATGATTATCATAAGTCTTTTGAGGGCTGATATGATTGGCTCACTACTTATGAAGTCTGCTGTGATTGGCAAGGCAGGACACTTGGTCCAGTTCTGACCTATGTTACCTGCATATTGTGTTTTTGCATTACATTAAAATGTATGTAGCTTCATCTTTTGGAATATTTCTTTCTACATCACTAGTCGTACTAAGGTGAAATTCAAAGCTGTAAGTCTGAAAGTTTCCACAGGTTCAAGTTTTCAACAAACAAGACTTTCTGAAAATGCAACATCGTTTTATTCGTCAGGCAACGTGAACTCACTCGATCAGTCACCGTGAAGCAGACAATCAGAACTGTTCTCCACCACATTGATAGCAATTATTTCAGCTTATCTGCTTCTGTTTTTGGATGGTTGGTTTAATGTAGTATAGCGTGGTGTAGTGTAGTGCAGTGTTGTGTAATGTAGTGTAGTGGGTATTGTGCAGTGTAGTGTAATGAGTGTTTAATGTATTGTAGTGGTTGATGTGCAGTGTAGTGTAATGGGTGTTTCATGTAGTGTAGTGGGTGTATAGTGTAGTGTAGTG
This sequence comes from Megaleporinus macrocephalus, assembly GCA_021613375.1. Classification (NCBI taxonomy): domain Eukaryota; kingdom Metazoa; phylum Chordata; class Actinopteri; order Characiformes; family Anostomidae; genus Megaleporinus; species Megaleporinus macrocephalus. The sequence goes on along the minus strand of CM038702.1, from coordinate 68,565,389 downwards.
GGTATTGTGCAGTGTAGTGTAATGGGTGTTTAATGTAGTGTAGTGGTTGATGTGCGGTGTAGTGTAGTAGTTGATGTGCAGTGTAGTGGGTGCAGGGTGTAGTTTGATATAGTGTAGTGGTTGGTGTGTAGTGTAATGTAGTGTTGTGGTTGATGTGCAGTGTGGTGGGTGTGTAGTGTAGTGTAGTGAGTATAGTGCAGTGTAGTGTAATGGTTGTTTCATGTAGTGTAGTGGTTGGTGTGCAGTGCAGTGTAGTGTAATGGGTGTGTAGTGTAGTGGGTGTATAGTGTAGTTTAGTGAGTATAGTGCAGTGTATTGTAATGGGTGTTTAATGTAGCGTAGTGGTTGCTGTTCAGTGTAGTGTAGTGGGTGATGTGCAGTGTAGTGTGGTGGGTGTATAGTGTAGTTTAGTGGGTATTGTGCAGTGTATTGTAATGGGTGTTTAATGTAGCGTAGTGGTTGCTGTTCAGTGTAGTGTAGTGGGTGATGTGCAGTGTAGTGTGGTGGGTGTATAGTGTAGTTTAGTGGGTATTGTGCAGTGTATTGTAATGGGTGTTTAATGTAGTGTAGTGGTTGCTGTTCAGTGTAGTGTAGTGGGTGATGTGCAGTGTAGTGTGGGTGGTTTATTATTAGTATGGAAATCCAGCAGAGTCTCAAAGAAACAGTCCAGCAACAAATACACAATAATACAGTAACAATCAGCAGGGTGAAAAAAAGGCAGAGGTCAAAACCAGAAAGGGAATAAACCCACACAGAACGAAGCACAAAGCTGTAAAAAGTGAATTACTTCATGTGTACAGCGTCTACACGGTTTAATTCCACGTTTATGTTTGTGAATACGTACGTGTTTAACATCAACAAGTATTTGTGTATAACGCATGTTAAGCGGAATTGATATATGCAGTAAAAACGAAACCAAAGCTCTTTCAGTATCAGTACTATCCTGCACTGCACCTCCGGGACTTAACTCACGTAAAACTTCATCATGGGAGGTGGAACGTGGAACGTAGGTGGTGGGGGTGACAGAGGGGTGTGGGGGTGATTGTTCTCTTTCCGTCTTTCAGCCTACAGTAAGTCAGTACTTGCACACATGAAATGCTTTTGTACCTGACGACCTTACGCCCAGTATTCTTTTTCTGCTACGCAAATCTAACAAATCTCCTTAAAAATCACACAGTTTGATATGTAAAAAATAACTTGTTTTGCAAGTTTAGACTAAAAAAGTTTAAACTAAAAACTAATGTTTACACAAAGTTTAGACTAAAAAAACCCAAGTTTAGACAAAAAGTAGCAAGTAGCAAAGGAATGTGTAGTATGAACAGTTAAGTGATAATTCTTACCTTCTATTTAACTGCATTTATTCAGTATTAGTTCTGAAATTTAAATTGTTCTGATGTTCTACATAGAACATATGTGTGATTTTGGTCACCCAGATTTACACTCTATAATTTTGGTCCTAGAACCAAACACTGTTTTCCTTTTTTTGTGCGTATCATGAATAATTAGATGAGCTCTGCTCTGATTGGCTGGTTTACAGTGAGACGCAAGCAATGATCACACAGAAGTAACATAGACCAAATAAAATGAACCTGTATAGTTAGCTATGCTAGTTACTTGGAGCTGCTAGTGTCTAACGTTACCTGTACTAGCTCCTCTCTTTCATCTGAACATCAAACACAAAGTAGATTAAAGTTGTTTCTGTGAAACTTTCAGTTTAAGATGATCTGCTTCAACCAGCACACAGTGATCCACTCACACAGCATGGCTGCTACTTCCAGTCACTGTTGGAGGTTGTGGTGCTAATAAAGGTGGAGCTGCTCGTCTCTTCAGTCTCTTCAGTGTTGAACGCTGAGCTGAAGCTGCTCCATGTTGTCCGAGTGTTGGAGAAAGTGTCCGGAGTGAAACGTACAGACTGCAGAGTTAAAGTTGTTCAGGATTCTGTTAAAGATGTTGGAAGTTCAGCAGCTGGTTTTGGGAATTCTTCGTTCCACCTTAAACGCTGCTGCGGTTCCATTCTGGCGTCTGTACAAGCTGCAGTGTTTAAGGTGGAACATTAGAAGAAGAAGGTGGAGAAGAGGAACTTCAGGCTGGTTTGAAGATCAACATGGAGCTCTAACAGTTGGGTTGTTTGTTGGGAAGGAATGAAAAGTGGTGACGTTTCCTTCACAGTCTGGAACGCTGGATTTCTTCACATGATCTACCAGACTGGTAGCTGTTGTGGTCGTAGATAAATGTTGGTGGTGTAAATATTAACGAGTTAAGGATTATGGATTAGGATAAATATTAACAGTTTAGGGTTTTGAGCTCGGCCCGTTTTATCCTTCCTCTTCTGTAAAAGCAGGGTTTGTATTTGAAGAACGAGTTTGAGGTTCAGGGTATGTACAGGTCTGAGTACTGAACTCTCTGTATTAGACTATATAACAGTGTTTGAGGTTCAGGGTATGTACAGTTCTGAGTACTGAATTCTGAGTATTAGACTATATATTGTCACTCTCCAATGAAAATCAAGCATCTCCTAAAAGGCAACTTTAAAGGAGGGGCCAAAAACAGTGTTTCCTTTTAATAAAAAGAAAATAATGTTTGTCTTCGGACAGTGACGATAGCAATGTGCATACAGGTTTACAGTCCTAACTTGTACTGTTTGTGTTTGAGAAACAACTTTTACTTAATGTAGTACTATATAATGAAGATTTTTATTATTATCTTTTTACTCACAGAAACTCCTGAACAAAGTTCATACAGTTCAAATGAGAGTCCAGCAGTAACAGGTGAGTGGATGTTTAACCATATTAAAGCTTTTCTCTTGTATAACTAGGAATGTTTAGAAGTGCTATCAGACATTTAGCAGCAATAAGAATGCCTTTTACTGTGAGTCACTAGTATCAGTGCCAAGCACCATAAAGGGCAAAGCTATCTCACGTGACTCGAACATGAGAACATGAGACGTTATTCAGATGTGATGTCAGACCACAGTAACAATACACCTAAACATGAGAATTGATGGATTTTGATGGAATTTGCCCACATAGTAGAAGCCATCTCTTTAAACTGATATTTCTAATAAACCTGCCAGCTTTATTGTTGTAGCACACAAAAAAGATGTGCCACCTACACAAAATACTACGTTATGGATCAACTGTCAACTTTGATGTTCAAATATCTTACAATACAAAATATCCTATAAACATGGTTCTGGTTTAATACTGGTTTAATACTACTTAATACTTTATCTGTTTCTGGTTTAATGCTGTGTAATACTTTGTCTGTTTCTGGTTTAATACTACATAATACTTTATCTGTTTCTGGTTTAATACTACATAATACTTTGTCTGTTTCTGGTTTAATACTACATAATACTTTATCTGTTTCTGGTTTAATACTACGCAATACTTTATCTGTTTCTGGTTTAATACTACATAATACTTTGTCTGTTTCTGGTTTAATACTACATAATACTTTATCTGTTTCTGGTGTAATACTACGTAATACTTTGTCTGTTTCTGGTTTAATACTACATAATACTTTATCTGTTTCTGGTTTAATACTACATAATACTTTGTCTGTTTATGGTTTAATACTACATAATACTTTATCTGTTTCTGGTGTAATACTACGTAATACTTTATCTGTTTCTGGTTTAATACTACATAATACTTTATCTGTTTCTGGTTTAATCCTACATAATACTTTATCTGTTTCTGGTTTAATCCTACATAATACTTTATCTGTTTCTGGTTTAATACTACATAATACTTTATCTGTTTCTGGTGTAATACTACGTAATACTTTATCTGTTTCTGGTTTAATACTACATAATACTTTATCTGTTTCTGGTTTAATCCTACATAATACTTTATCTGTTTCTGGTTTAATACTACATAATACTTTATCTGTTTCTGGTTTAATCCTACATAATACTTTATCTGTTTCTGGTTTAATACTACATAATACTTTATCTGTTTCTGGTGTAATACTACGTAATACTTTATCTGTTTCTGGTTTAATACTACATAATACTTCATCTGTTTCTGGTTTAATACTACATAATACTTTATCTGTTTCTGGTTTAATCCTACATAATACTTTATCTGTTTCTGGTTTAATACTACATAATACTTTATCTGTTTCTGGTTTAATACTACATAATACTTTATCTGTTTCTGGTTTAATGCTGTATAATACTTTGTCTGTTTCTGGTTTAATACTACATAATACTTTATCTGTTTCTGGTTTAATGCTGTATAATACTTTGTCTGTTTCTGGTTTAATACTACATAATACTTTATCTGTTTCTGGTTTAATACTACATAATACTTTATCTGTTTCTGGTTTAATACTACATAATACTTTAACTGGTCTGATTTTAACTGCACCTTACACTCACTGTACTGCTGTTTATGTACAATACTATTTACATTCACTGTACTGCTGTGTACATACAATACTGTTTACATTCACTGTACTGCTGTGTACATACAATACTGTTTACATTCACTACTCGCACAAAACATTATTGTTTACATTTGTAACTTGCAACTTGCACTTTATGGCTGCTGCTCTTTATACTTGCACATAAAAGCACACAACATTTATTTTTTATTCTTTAACTATAAAAAAACTTTTATCTACTTCAACTTATATTGTTACACTTTGTATATTTTGTATATATTTTTTATTATTTCTTTTATTTGTTATCTTTATCTGTTGGTGAATGGAGGAGTAGCAAAGTAAGAATTTCATTGTACAGTGTAACTGTCTGTTCTGCTGTACATATGACAATAAAACTCTTGAATCTGTTTCTGGTTTAAAACTACATAGTACTTTATCTGTTTCTGGTTTAATGCTGTGTGATACTTTGTCTGTTTCTGGTTTAATACTACATAATACTTTATCTGTTTCTGGTTTAATACTACATAATACTTTATCTGTTTCTGGTTTAATGCTGTGTAATACTTTGTTTCTGGTTTAATACTACATAATACTTTAGCTTTTTCTGGTTTAGTACTATGTAATACTTTGTCTGTTTCTGGTTTAATACTACATACTACTTTATCTGTTTCTGGTTTAATACTACATAATACTTTATCTGTTTCTGGTTTTTGTAGTATGTGTCTGTTTCTGGTTTAATACTACATAATACTTTATGTTTCTGGTCTAATACTACATAATACTTTATCTGTTTCTGGTTTAATACTACATAATACTTTATCTGTTTCTGGTTTAATACTACATAGTACTTTATCTGTTTCTGGTTTAATACTACATAATACTTTATCTGTTTCTGGTTTAATACTACATAATACTTTATCTGTTTCTGGTTTAATACTACATAGTACTTTATCTGTTTCTGGTTTAATACTACATAATACTCTGTTTCTGGTATAAAATGCTTTCTTTTTTGTTTCTCTCTCTCAGATGATGCCAGAATGAACTATCCTCCTCTAAAGATCATAGTGCTGCTTTCTTCATTGCTACTGTTCTTCTAAGATGCGAATCAAACTGAAAATGAGAATGTGGATGTTTTAAAAGAAGCACAACCTCAAACTATATAAAATTACAAGTTAAAATTGGAATAAGCCAGAGTTTCTTAAATGGACCCAAAAATACATGTACATGTGCATGACTATGAATTTAATAACATATTATGTAAAATGTTAAAACTATTTTTATGGGAGCTTTTCTTTGTAATGGTGTCACTGCAGGCTATGTTCCCCTGCTGGTACCGTAGATCTGTCAGAGTGTAAGGGTTCATCCAGTGCCGCCAGTTGCCAGCAGAGAGCGACAGTGAAAAGGTGCCCCTGGTCCTGGGAACTCCAAGTCCCAGAAGTCCTTGGGCTAATTACGGGCAACTCACCACACCTGTCTAGCCTCTACTTAAGCCAGTGACAAACAACAGCTTCTCACACCTTTTTTTTTTAATGAAATGAAATGAAAAGGGAAGAAAGGCAAAAGCAGAAAGACTAAAAAGGAAAGTAAAAGAAAAAAAATGTCTGAATAGTTTGTGTGGCATCAAAATAAATGTCTGATTAGTTTATGACGCACCTAGACATTATATAGCGTTATTCTGTATCTAGACTTTATACATTGGTTAGTCTGGATGTAGACTTTATACAGCATTTAGTCTGTATCTAGACTTTCTACAGTGTTCAGTTTGTATCTAGACTTTCTGTAGCGTTCAGTGTGTATCTAGACTTTATGTAGTGTTTAGTCTGTATCTAGACTTTCTACAGCATTTAGTCTGTATCTAGACTTTATACAGTGTTTAGTCTGTATCTAGACTTTCTACAGTGTTCAGTTTGTATCTAGACTTTCTGCAGTGTTCAGTGTGTATCTAGACTTTGTGTAGTGTTTAATCTGTATCTAGACTTTATACAGTCCACCACTAGACTCTGGAATGGTGTAAAGCTTTACCACTGGATTCTGGAGTAGTGTAAAGCTCCCCCACTGGGCCTGGAGTGGTGTAAAGCTCCCCCACTGGACTCTGGAGTGGTGTAAAGCTCCACTACTGGACTCTGGAGTGGTGTAAAGCTTCATCACTGGACTCTGGAGTGGTGTAAAGCTCCACCACTGGACTCTGGAGTGGTGTAAAGCTTCACCACTGGACTCTGAAGTGGTGTAAAGCTCCACCACTGGACTCTGGAGAGATGTAAATCTTCGCCACAGGACTCTGGAGTGGTGTAAAGCTTCATCACTGGACTCTGAAGTGGTGTAAAGCTCCACCACTGGACTCTGAAGTGGTGTAAAGCTCCACCACTGGACTCTGGAGAGGTGTAAGGCTTCGCCACAGGACTCTGGAGTGATGTAAAGCTCCACCACTGGACTCTGGAGTGGTGTAAAGCTTCACCACTGCACTCTAGAGTGGTGGTCTGGATTAATTCAGGTGTATGTTGGAGAGGGTCTAGATTAGTCCAGGTGTATGTGTCAGGCGGGGTTTTACATTGGGAACACACAGAACAGGACGATACGAACCTATGAATGTCTGAGAGCATGTTCTCCCACCAATATTTATTTTCTAACAATTGATACGTGCAAGTTTCTCCCGGGTGGCCTGACACTAAGGAGGAATGTGCCCACGTATTGAGTTTGTCACGACAAGAGACTGGAACGTATGTTTTTCCCTCCGGACATTGTTCAGGGATGAGGGTGTTAGCCATTTGGTCGTGAATCTCATAATCTATCTCCCATCTAATGGGGGCCAAGATGATGGCATGTGGCAGTACCGGCTCGGGTTCCAGCTCCTCAGTTTCAGAGTTCTCATGTAGGCGAGATAGAGCGTCGGTTTTGGTGTTCCTGGAACCAGGGCGATAGGTAATGGTGAAATTAAATCTAGCGAAGAAAAGAGACCAACGGGCCTGACGGGGATTTAACCTCTTAGCGGATCGCAAATACTCTAGATTCTTGTGATCAGTAAGGACTAAAAAAGGGTGATACTATTATAAATCCGACTATTCAGGGGGGATATTTACTGGGCTGACTATGTCCGGACTTTCCACTGAGGTGGAACTACTGCTAACTTTAGGAAAAGTCAAGCAATGAGTAAAACAAAATGAAGACCAAGTTCTGATACTCTCATCCGACCATGAAATGTGAGGATCATGTTTCTTGAGCCAAGGCAACCCTAAGATGATGGGGTACTGAGATGAGTCCAACACGAAGAACTCTATCTCCTCGCGATGAAGAGCACTGGCGTACATCTGAACGGGCACAGTCAGTTGTTTGACTAGTCCTCTCCCCACTGGGTCTCCATCCACTGCACGTAGTTCTAGGCGATGAGCGAGTTCAATGATGTCTATCTGCAACTCCTGGACGAGACGACTGTGAATGAAGTTGCCCTCGGCCCCTGAATCGATCAGCACTGAAAAGATAAAAGAAGATTTCAGACAGAGCAGAGTAACAGGTAATCTGAAAGATTTGGAAACCAACCCTGTTGTGGTAACACCCACCACGTTAGCGCACGGTGAGTTCACCATGCGCTTTCCCGGAGTCGGCGCCAAGTTTTTATTTGGACGAATCCGACAGTCCCTTACCGTGTGACCGGCTGTGCCACAGTATAGGCAGAGACCCTCGTGCATCCGTCGCTGTCTCTCCTCTGGAGTTAGATGAAATGCATCACATTGCATGGGTTCCTCGCAGTCCGGAGTGTGGGATTTGCGAGGTGAATCAGACTAATGCACTCGTGTTTTGACTGGAGGTTTGCTGGACGGCCTATACTTGAGCTGATCAAGCCGAATGGCTAAATTCACAACTCCTTCAAACGACAAATTTTCATCTTTGCAGGCTACCTCCGTTAAGTTCAGACCCCTTCGGAAAACAACCCGGAGCGCAGGCTCGTTCCACCCACTACCTGCGGCCAGGGTGCGGAAGTCTAGAGCATAGTCAGCAACGGAACGATTGCCTTGTTTAAGCTGCAAGAGGAGCTCGCCCTGGGAGCGACCCTCATGAGAATGGTCAAACACAGTCCTAAATTCCCGTATAAACTCCTCGTAAGTGCCAGTTTGCAGACGCGGCCAGATTGCTGTAGCCCAGTCCAGTGCCCTTCCCGTAAGAAGTGATATAACAAAAGATATACGAGCCTGATCAGAGCTGGGGTTAAAGTTCATGAAAAAGATGGAGCACTGCAATAAAAATCCCTTACAGAGATTGGGTAAACCATCAAACTTTTCTGGTTTACTCACGGGAAAAAACGTTGAACTTGAGCCAGGCTGCATGCTCTGCTCCGCTGGAGTGGGCTGTGTTGCCGCGGGAGGGGCTAAATGCCCCTGAATTCCAGTCAGAGACTGAGCGATGTGCGAGAGCTGGTCTCGCTGGGCGGTTTGTTGCTGGGTGAGAGTCGTTAAGGACTGAGTCAGGGAGTCGAACATTTGCTGGTGTTGACCGAGCAGCTGACCTTGTGAAGACACGGCCTTGAACAGGTCCTGAAATTCCGCCATCCAGGAATGCGACGAGGTTTTCTGTCAGGCGTGCCAGGTGTATGTTAGAGAGGATGTAGATTAGTCCAGGTGTATGTTAGAGAGGATGTAGATTAGTCCAGGTGTATGTTAGAGAGGATGTAGATTAGTCCAGGTGTATGTTAGAGAGGATGTAGATTAGTCCAGGTGTATGTTAGAGAGGATGTAGATTAGTCCAGGTGTATGTTAGAGAGGATGTAGATTAGTCCAGGTGTATGTTAGAGAGGATGTAGATTAGTCCAGGTGTATGTTAGAGAGATTCTAGATTAGTCCAGGTGTATGTTAGAGAGGATGTAGATTAGTCCAGGTGTATGTTAGAGAGGATGTAGATTAGTCCAGGTGTATGTAGGAGAGATTCTAGATTAGTCCAGGTGTATGTTAGAGAGGATGTAGATTAGTCCAGGTGTGTTAGAGAGGATGTAGATTAGTCCAGGTGTATGTAGGAGAGATTCTAGATTAGTCTAGGTGTATGTTAGAGAGGATGTAGATTAGTCCAGGTGTATGTTAGAGAGGATGTAGATTAGTCCAGGTGTATGTTAGAGAGGATGTAGATTAGTCCAGGTGTGTTAGAGAGGATGTAGATTAGTCCACGTGTATGTAGGAGAGATTCTAGATTAGTCCAGGTGTATGTTAGAGAGGATGTAGATTAGTCCAGGTGTATGTTAGAGAGGATGTAGGTTAGTCCAGGTGTATGTTAGAGAGGATGTAGATTAGTCCAGGTGTATGTTAGAGAGGATGTAGATTAGTCCAGGTGTATGTAGGAGAGATTCTAGATTAGTCCAGGTGTATGTTAGAGAGGATGTAGATTAGTCCAGGTGTATGTTAGAGAGGATGTAGATTAGTCCAGGTGTATGTTAGAGAAGATGTAGATTAGTCCAGGTGTATGTTAGAGAGGATGTAGATTAGTCCAGGTGTATGTTTGAAAGGGTGTAGATTAGTCCAGGTGTATGTTAGAGAGGATGTAGATTAGTCCAGGTGTATGTTAGAGAGGATGTAGATTAGTCCAGGTGTATGTAGGAGAGATTCTAGATTAGTCCAGGTGTATGTTAGAGAGGATGTAGATTAGTCCAGGTGTATGTTAGAGAGGATGTAGATTAGTCCAGGTGTATGTTAGAGAAGATGTAGATTAGTCCAGGTGTATGTTAGAGAGGATGTAGATTAGTCCAGGTGTATGTTAGAGAGGATGTAGATTAGTCCAGGTGTATGTTAGAGAGGATGTAGATTAGTCCAGGTGTATGTTAGAGAGGATGTAGATTAGTCCAGGTGTATGTTTGAAAGGGTGTAGATTAGTCCAGGTGTATGTAGGAGAGATTCTAGATTAGTCCAGGTGTATGTTACAGAGGATGTAGATTAGTCCAGGTGTGTTAGAGAGGATGTAGATTAGTCCAGGTGTATGTTAGAGAGGATGTAGATTAGTCCAGGTGTATGTTAGAGAGGATGTAGATTAGTCCAGGTGTATGTTTGAAAGGGTGTAGATTAGTCCAGGTGTATGTAGGAGAGATTCTAGATTAGTCCAGGTGTATGTTACAGAGGATGTAGATTAGTCCAGGTGTATGTTAGAGAGGATGTAGATTAGTCCAGGTGTATGTTAGAGAGGATGTAGATTAGTCCAGGTGTATGTTAGAGAGGATGTAGATTAGTCCAGGTGTATGTTAGAGAAGCAGTAGATTAGTCCAGGTGTATGTTTGAAAGGGTGTAGATTAGTCCAGGTGTATGTAGGAGAGATTCTAGATTAGTCCAGGTGTATGTTAGAGAGGATGTAGATTAGTCCAGGTGTATGTAGGAGAGATTCTAGATTAGTCCAGGTGTATGTTAGAGAGGATGTAGATTAGTCCAGGTGTATGTTTGAAAGGGTGTAGATTAGTCCAGGTGTATGTAGGAGAGATTCTAGATTAGTCCAGGTGTATGTTAGAGAAGCAGTAGATTAGTCCAGGTGTATGTTAGAGAGGATGTAGATTAGTCCAGGTGTATGTTAGAGAGGATGTAGATTAGTCCAGGTGTATGTTACAGAGGATGTAGATTAGTCCAGGTGTATGTAGGAGAGATTCTAGATTAGTCCAGGTGTATGTTAGAGAGGATGTAGATTAGTCCAGGTGTGTTAGAGAGGATGTAGATTAGTCCAGGTGTATGTAGGAGAGATTCTAGATTAGTCTAGGTGTATGTTAGAGAGGATGTAGGTTAGTCCAGGTGTATGTTAGAGAGGATGTAGATTAGTCCAGGTGTATGTTAGAGAGGATGTAGATTAGTCCAGGTGTATGTTTGAAAGGGTGTAGATTAGTCCAGGTGTATGTTGGAGAGATTCTAGATTAGTCCAGGTGTATGTTAGAGAGGATGTAGATTAGTCCAGGTGTATGTTTGAAAGGGTGTAGATTAGTCCAGGTGTATGTTAGAGAGGATGTAGATTAGTCCAGGTGTATGTAAGAGAGGATGTAGATTAGTACAGGTGTATGTTAGAGAGGATGTAGATTAGTCCAGGTGTATGTTAGAGAGGATGTAGATTAGTCCAGGTGTATGTTAGAGAGGATGTAGATTAGTCCAGGTGTATGTTACAGAGGATGTAGATTAGTCCAGGTGTATGTAGGAGAGATTCTAGATTAGTCCAGGTGTATGTTAGAGAGGATGTAGATTAGCCCAGGTGTGTTAGAGAGGATGTAGATTAGTCCAGGTGTATGTAGGAGAGATTCTAGATTAGTCTAGGTGTATGTTAGAGAGGATGTAGGTTAGTCCAGGTGTATGTTAGAGAGGATGTAGATTAGTCCAGGTGTATGTTAGAGAGGATGTAGATTAGTCCAGGTGTATGTTTGAAAGGGTGTAGATTAGTCCAGGTGTATGTAGGAGAGATTCTAGATTAGTCCAGGTGTATGTTAGAGAGGATGTAGATTAGTCCAGGTGTATGTTAGAGAGGATGTAGATTAGTCGAGGTGTATGTTAGAGAGGATGTAGATTAGTCCAGGTGTATGTTTGAAAGGGTGTAGATTAGTCCAGGTGTATGTAGGAGAGATTCTAGATTAGTCCAGGTGTATGTTAGAGAGGATGTAGATTAGTCCAGGTGTATGTTTGAAAGGGTGTAGATTAGTCCAGGTGTATGTTGGAGAGATTCTAGATTAGTCCAGGTGTATGTTACAGAGGATGTAGATTAGTCCAGGTGTGTTAGAGAGGATGTAGATTAGTCTATGGGTTGCTGGTCTCTGAGGAAAGACGCAGTAGGTTTGTTTGCTGTGGGGATAACGGTAGATACTTTGAAGGACTCAAGGACAACAACCTGCCTCAGAGAGATGTTTTACTCAACATCCCTTACGCACCTGACCAGGTAAGTGGGCAGGGCCAGCACTCCTCCGAGGGTTATTCTACTGTGGATGGAGTATGGTCCTGGTTGGTGAGAGGAGGGTGGTCTCCCCTGCTGGCTGGTTGTTGATGTGTGATTTAAAGCACATGTATTAATCTTATTTTTTTTGCCGCAAACATAGATTTTATAACGTAAGTATGTAGGTTCAGTCATATGGAAGCGTCTGGGTGACCCAGATCAATTAAAAACATACATTTATTCCTGCAAGTGTAAAGTGCATATGTACTGTATTTGATTGTTGCTTCTACACTGGAACCATAATGTCATTGCATAATTATACACAACTTGTGTCAAACAATCAGTCACCTTTTACTTTCACTTCATACAATTTATGTTAATAAAACAGGCAGGTGATTATTCATGAATCTATTTTAAACATTACTTTGGCTCTTTAACATTATATATGTACTATTAATAACATGAAAAACTAATGAAATATTTAGAATTATGTAACATCGAACAGTGACTTTTTTGGCTAATGGTCAAATAGGTTCCATCAGAAGACGGTATTTTAAATGTACTGTGTGCTTCTTACACTAACACCTTTACAGACGTCCTGACTACTGTTCAGCAGTAATGTTCACTAACAGTTACTCACCACACAGAAGCTGCAGAATAAACACTAACAGGAGTCTGACCATTTCCCACTGAGAGCTCCAGTAGTCTAGGTCCAGTAGTCTATGACTGTCCAGTAGTCTATGGCTGGGTCCAGTAGTCTATGGCTGGGTCCAGTAGTCTGTGACTGGGTCCAGTAGTCTGTGACTTGGTCCAGTAGTCTGTGACTTGTTCCAGTAGTCTATGGCTGGGTCCAGTTGTCTATGGCTGGGTCCAGTTGTCTATGGCTGGGTCCAGTAGTCTATGACTGGGTCGAGTAGTCTATGGCTGGGTTCAATAGTCTATGGCTGGGTCCAGAAGTTTATGGCTGGGTCCAGAAGTCTTTTGCCTGGTCCAGTAGTCTATGGCTGGGCCCAGTGGTCTATGAGTATGTCCAGTAGTCTATGACTATGTCCAGTAGTCTATGACTGGGTCAGGTATTCTGTGACTGTATTTCTTTCTTCAGAATTTCTTTCTGATTACCGTCGCTGTGGTATTTGGTCAGATAAAGATCTTTCGGTTTCTACAGTGGGTTTCACATCCTGAATATGCTGCATCCTGTTCTTTCAGAGCATCTCATAAACCGCTGATATCACTGTTTTATATTACTGAAATAGTGATGTCAGTGTTTGGAGTGTACAAGTCTTCACTGTAAGGCATAAAGTGAGGCCGGTCGTGATCATATAGAAATGAAATCACTGTTTTTGGTATGCATAACCCCATATAAGCACAACTGACTGGCAACACTAACATGAACTGACTAACTAACATAAACTGACTAACTCACATCATTCACATCATTGAGGATCTCAGCTGGTCCCACAACACTCAGATCATCATCAGGAAGTCCCAGCAGCGACTGTACTTTCTGAGAAGGCTGAGAAAATTTGGTATGCCAACCAAAATTCTCAGCACCTTCTACAGGAGTATGATTGAGAGTGTTCTTACCAGCTCCATCATCATCTGGTATGGAAACTCTACTGCTCAGGACAGAAAGGCTCTCCAGCGTGTGATCAAAACTGCACAGTCCATCTCAGGAGCAGCCTTCCCCTCACTACAGAACATCTACCACACCAGGGTCACCAGGAGGGCCCACAACATAATCAGGGACAGTACACACCCCCAGCACACACTCTTCACACGTTTACCTTCAGGCAGACGTTACAGGAGTCTGAAGTCCAGGACCACAAGACTGACAAACAGTTTCTACTCACAGGCCATCAGGCTTGTGAACACCTCACGCACTACCTCTCTACCCTCTCCTTTCTGAACTGGTTTTAACTGGTCTGATTTTAACTTTACCTTACACTCACTGTACTGTCAGAATACTGTTTACATTCGCTACTCGCACAAAACATTATTGTTTACATTCGTTACTTGCAACTTGCACTTTATGGCTGCTGCTCTTCATACTTGCACATAAAAGCACACATAACTTTTATTTTTTATTCTTTAACTATAAAAATATTTTTATCTACTTCAACTTATATTGTTATACCTTGTATATTTTGTATATATATATTTTATTTCTTTTATTTGTTATCTTATCTATTGGTGAATGGAGGAGCAGCAAAGTAAGAATTTCATTGTACAGTGTAACTGTCTGTTCTGCTGTACACATGACAATAAAACTCTTGAATCTTAACTAACAAACAATGCATTAACTCTAAACTGAGAAAAACAACACAACTAATGTAGCTTAACCAAATGATGTTAGCTAAAGCATACTGCCACCACCAGCATTAAAAACTTATTTCTTACCTTTAATGACTCCATGAATAAAATCTTCATCACTGTTCATTTTACCTAACATAGCAAAGCTTCATTGTACGTCCCAAATTTGCAGACTGATGACGATGATGGCAGGTGACATCCAATTCATCACAGGGCAGATGCACAGACATACACACTTACCCCTAGGGGGCAATTTGTCGTCTCCAACTCGTCTGACTACATATCTGTGGTAGGAAACTGGAACTCTACGCAGAAATGTTACCCGGCCGGAGAATCAGACCCAGGCACTGTGCCACAGTGACACCCTGTAAAAGGCTAATTAATCAAATTCCTGTTTTACGATGGTCTAAATAATCCAACCAACATAAGCGAACGGGGACAACGGTAAACTTTTAATGCTTGATCTGTAGTGTCAGTTAGGCCAGGCAGCTAATACATATTTACATTTTCTTTATAAAGTTTTAATTTTTAACATTGATATGAGGAGTTTGATTTTAAAGAGTAATGTTGCCTGACTACTCCAGCGTTAGCTGGCTGGTAACCAAGACACCATAACTGCTCTAATGCTAGTGTTCAGTTTCGCAGTTCTTTTTATGGAGATGCTCTTTTCTAGTTTGGTAGAAACTCACTCTTTCCATCCAAACTGTTTTCAGATTTACAAACACCCTAGACATGATTACAATTGCTTGGCTATGAAGACCAACCGGGTGAACCAGTTTGCTGTGGCGCCACCCGGTTTCAGTACTGAAGACCGAAGCTCACAGTTTGGTGGATGAAGTAGCTAAACGGTGATAATAAACAAAACAAATCCAGAAGTTTATGTATCAGCAGACCCAACAGAAGTTTGATTTAAGACAATAAGGGGGGGCAAGATGTTAATCAGGGGGTCCCATATGGAGCAGGATCATGGCTTGAGCTTGTGAGATGATGTTAACAAATATTTCCACAGCCTGCATTTAGCATGCATCACTTCTGCATGCACGTATCTGAATGTATGAGCATGCAAAGGAAAGAAAATATTCTGTGTTGAAGTCGTGGGTGAGTAATAACGATTTGCAGCAGTAGAAAAAAATATGCACATCAGAAAATGTTTTGTGCACTCAGATACACTTTTATGTTGAAACATTTTGTGTATGTGCCGTTTGGTAAATACAAGCACAAGCAGGTTTGTGGTACATGTGGTACATTTTCAGGCTGTGAACCTATTTACGAACAAGCTCAAAACATAAATGACCCTGATTGGATTCCATAGTTGCTGGAGCTACTACTACTTTCTTCAACCCCAAATTCCCCAAGTTGGGACGCTGTGTAAAGATTAAAATTACATGTAAATAAAAACTGAATGCAATGTTCTGTAAATCTCATAAACCCACATTTTATGCACAATAGAATGTAGAGCCCATATCAGATGCTGAAAGTGAGACATTTCATAAAAATTATTAACTCATTTACAACTTTCTGCAGTGACAGATCTCAAAAAAGTTAGGACAGAATCTTGTCTACCATCGTGTAGCATCAACGCTTCTTCTTACAGCAGTCTGTAAACGTTTGAGAAGTGACGAGACCAACTGCTGGAGTTCTGGGAGATAAAATGTTGTTCATTCCTTTGTTTCATTGCTTATATGTTCATTATTAATAAATAGTTATTACTAAATGCATATATTCTAGATTATTTTTACTTTATTATTGTCTATTTATTGTACTACTACTGTTTTACTACTATATATATAATGCTGCCCTGCTGTAGAGTTTTTATCTGAGCCTCACCCCAAACATTTCAATGCATGTTATGTCCTGACATGATGTGCAAATGACAAACTTGAAACTAACTATATCATCATTATCCAACTCTAAATTTAAAAATTCTACAAAAAATATGGATATTAATGTTTTCATTAGGACACTAAATAGAGGCAAAATATGAAACAGACACAGACATCTGTATGAAATTGTAGAAACAGTATCAACCGGAAACCTAGTAATATATACCACATAAAAGAGGATGAGATAAAGATCAGTGTTAGACTGACAAGAGTCAGGTTCATGATTATTATCAGTAAAAGTGGTTTTATTGTGGTCCTGAAATAAGTCACAATGAATCCAAACATTTGTTGATGTGGTTAATGTTCTGTGGCAGCTAATAGTTTAGTAATCCTCGCTATGAAACAAAAAAAACACACTGGAAAACAAGAAAATTGTTTTAACTTAGAAAATAAAAGTTTGTGTCTGTGCTGCTTTAACATTCTAGGTAAATTGAATTTTGAATAGTGAGTTAACAGAACAAAACGATTTGTGTTTTAGGCCCAGTAATGTATTATTTCATTATTAGTATAAATCACTTAAAATATTAAGGCAGTCCAGACACAAACTTCTTGTTCTCACAAACAAATTTTTTTAATGGTGCGCTTGTGAAGTGAGGGTGTAGCTTAACCTGCAACAGTGTAACGTCTTGCCTGTTTGAATGTCACATGGGTCACATTTCACAGATTTATGTGCTGTTGACCTTTCAAAAGCTTGCCATGCAGTCTAAAGCTTTTAAAAATACTGATTTATAACCCAACAGGAATCAAAATTTTCAATTTTCTCCCAAAAGCAATACCATTTCTCAGTTTCTACATTTGATATTTTCTCAATTTCCAGTTAAACATAGGGTTTAAATCATTTTCTCAACTTTATTTATTTGCATTTTACACTGCGTCCCAACTTCACATGTAAGTGTTGTATCCCTGTTTTACTGTCTCTGAGTATTTTTGTTCTAAAACCCATATAGAACTTTGTACATTTTAGAAATGGGCCATTACAGGAAAAGCTACAGGACAGGTTTCTCCAAACGAAACTGCTTTACTTTACTTTCATTTACTCCGGTTACATTCCAGCAGATGTGAGCTGAACTGGTGGCAACTCTATAATCTCCTTTCCCCGCGCACAAAGTAAGGCACTTTTCTCTGTAAATATACAAGATACAGATAAACATTATTGATATTACATACATTATGAAATGTACATGTGAATGTAATGTGTTACAGTTCAATGTAAATAAGTTTACTTTACTGATCAGTCACAAGTGTGTAAAAATATGGTAATATTACCATAACAAGTTGTGTTAATTGTGTAGTTGATGGATAAGTAATCGTTCTAGTCACATATAAATAAAAATTTCAGTGTCATATTTATTTTGCTCTTTTTTAAAGATATACAGCTCTTACAGCACAATATCTTCAACAACAACAAACAAATCCTTTTGAAGTAATTTATAGGGTGTTATGTTTTGAGTTATCATCTCAAAAACAGAGCACTAGATCCACTTAGTATTTGTGGTACTAGTGATGTAATACATTAATTCTATTTAGAGTCTATTTAGTTTCTTTCCTGTTATGTCACTTAACACTTAACAACTCTTCCCAGGTGGACCAATGAAATATTATAGGTGTGATTATTTAACATTTAATTTTTTAGCCAGATTGTGTTTCTTCTTCGTGGAAAAACTCTTTTCATTGCGCTAATGTTACATTTTGTATTCTGTTCTTTGTTCCTGAAAGTTTGCGCAATCATTGTTTAGCGAATTGAATGTTTTTTTTAATGTGTAGTCGCTTCAGCACCTCAGGGTTCATGCCTGCATATTTAAGACTTGATTAATTTGCTTTTCAGAGTCCTCCGCTCCCCCCCCCCACTCCAATCATGGTCATGGTTTCTCTACTTCATGTATCCATCATATGGCTTGCCACCTGCGCTGGTGAGTCACCACTAAAACCTTATCCTTCTTCAAAGCTTATGAAACTGAAACTGTTCTGGTTTGAATTGATTCCACCCTCCTTCTCGCTCCAGGCTTGCTCTCTGCACACTCTCAGGTCTTCATATCCGCCAGAGTAGGTTCCACAGTTGTTCTGCCGTGTGATTGGAGAAACTTGTCCAGCCCGAGTCCCCATGTGGAGTGGCGCACTTTTGCTGATACAGTGTTTGAGCGAATGGGTGAGGAGATGTATCAGGGTGAGGGGTATGAAGACCGCGTGGACGTTCCTGAAGATAACCTGCAGAATGGAAACTGTTCGCTGATGCTAAGGCACGTTAGACCTGATGATGAAGGAGTCTATGAGAGCTTCCTGCTGGTGAGGCGAACAAAGAGGTCTCTGCTTTCTAAAAGAGTTCTCATCCAGAGCGTGGAGCTCTCAGTAGATGGTAAGTATGAAGTCAGCAGATCAGGTAGTGCCCAGACGGGATCAAAACAGCACGTAATGCACAAATAAGTAAGACTCCTTTATACACACAGAGCGTTTTAAGGCCTTCACACACCGAACATGACTCATTTCTATCATCAGTCATTAGTAAACAAGTCTGACCAATGAAACATATTGCTCATTGTTTTGCTTATACAGAAGCTCATTTACACAATTAGTTAAGAGCAAGTTTGCTTTTGAAGACATTCTTGCCCTCCGGATTCGCCAGCTTACACATACAAGCAGAGTTGAAATGATAACAGATTTGTTTTAATCTCAGGAGATCCAGTAGTCGAGTCAGTTGGGGAGGAAAGTGGATATTAACAAACAGAACTAAGTTAACTTAGATTTAAGGGCACCACTAACTCACCTAACAAACAAAAGACAAGAAGATACATGCACTAACCGAACTTCCTAACCAAGCAAACCAGCAGAAATGAAGGAGAACAAAAATAATCCTCTGCCCCCGATCAGGAGATTATATAAGAGTTATGCCTCCGCAGCCACATCAGGCCAGTGTTTACAATCTACTTCAGAGAAACTTTTCAGAGCCCTTGAGCAAAACACCTAATACCAACTCCTTCACTACCCCCTAGTGTGTGTGTGTTCAATAGTGTGTGTGTGTGTGTGTGTGTGTGTGTGTGTGTGTTTAATTGTGTGTGTGTGTGTGTTCAATAGTTTGTGTGTGTGTGTGTGTTCAATAGTGTGTGTGTGTGTGTGTGTGTGTTTGTGTGTTCAATAGTGTGTGTTTGTGTGTGTGTGTGTGTGTGTGTTCAATAGTGTGTGTGTGTGTGTGTGGGTGTGTGTGTTCAATAGTGTGTGTGTGTGTGTGTGTGTGTGTGTGTTCACTAGTGTGTGTGTGTGTATGTGGGTTTTCACTGCCCCCTAGTGTGTATGTTCACTGTATGTTTGTGAAAGCTGTTTAGACTAATATCAGTCTTCACACTGCCTTTCACTGAAATAACACCAGCAACACAATGTACGTGGTTTTCTTTAAGCTAGGTTAGTAACTAACATTCACTCCTTCACACCACAGTCCAGTTTAGCACTGAAACCATTTGACGTCATCTACCCAGCAGGCTTTGCGCGTCAGTAATAATGGCTGTGTCCATATGTTACATATTTAGAATGAAAGTTAATTTTAAATAAATCTGATACTTTAAGTGATTTTTAACAACATGTCTTAATAATTTAGAGTCATAACATACTAAGGCGTACAAGTGTTAGCTGGGGTTTCCTAAAGACAGAGACAAAAGTCTCATTTATTATTACTGACATTGGACTGTTTATGTTTTATCACATAAAGTGGGTTCAGGTTAAATACCATGTTTAGTGTGTTGTCTCTGGTGCTGAACTCTGCCTTTAGATCTGTGTTCAGCAGCAGAGCAGCACCCTGAACATGTCCTTTTACCTGAACCAGTGTGAGTGGTGTTGCAACTTTCTGTGATGATAACGTTGGAACCAAAAAAGATACTGCCTTTATGAGACAATTCTGGTACATGATCACCTTCCCATTGGGAAAAACTTGCCCCTCATCCAATATGGCGGCTTTCGAGATGGTGGCCATGTTCGGTACGTAGCCTAAAAGATAGGCCCCCTCACCCATTAATTTCTTGGGCATTACAATACATCATTTTACTTTCGTTTCTGAAATAAAAGGGTCTCCTGAGTCTTTTAACTCACCCTGTACAATACAGTATTTTCAAGATTAATCAATTTTCTTTTTTTCTCACAGAAACACCTGAAAAAAGTTCATACAGTTCAAACAACATTCCAGCAGCAACAGGTAAGTAGATGCCAAGCTTTGTCAATGCACTTAAATAAGAAATGTATAAAGGTTAAAAATAGAAGTGTTGTCAGCTATAACAATTCCTCAATACATATATCACTATTCTTAATAAACCAGCCAGCTCTGCAGTTATAGCACAAGACAAAAAAATTAATATAGCGTGAGATAACCAAGTACAAAAAAGGTAACACTGTATATCAACAGATATTTGTTTACCTCTCTCTCTCTCTCCAGATGGTGCCAGAATGAACTATCCTCCCCTAAAGATCATAGTGCTGCTTCCTTTCATGGCTACTCTTCTTCTGAGAAGGGTGTAAAAAACTACCCGACTGATTCGCAACATCTGTACTCTGAAAGACCTGAAAAATAGCTTTCCTCTTCACATCATTTGAACATACAGCCGCCAACTGAAAATTAGTGTACTTCACTCAGGTTTGTGCTGTAATCATGATCAGGCGAAACAGGATGATGGATGAAGTTCCAGTAATAATTGAATATAACACTTTGTTAGCTGATGACACAACAGCATAAAGACCCATTAGTATGAACAAGCAATTAAGAGATAATCAACATCATGGTGCTGGATTTTTTTGGGGAGGAGTTGAGAGAGAATATCAAATAAAGTTATCACAGTGCATAAGAGAACCGCAGAAACAAGGCAGACAATATTTTAAAATATTAACCCTCACCCTGATCTAACCCTAACCCTAATCTAACCCTAACCCTAATCTTACCCTAACCCTAACCCAAATCTAGCTCTAATCCTAATCTAACCCTAACCCTAATCTAACCCTAATCTAACCCTAAACCTAATCTAATCCTAATCCTAACCCTAATCTAACCCTAATCAAACCCTAACCCTAACCCAAATCTAGCCCTAATCCTAATCTAACCCTAACCCTAATCTAACCCTAATCTAACCCTAACCCTACCCCAAAATATATTGATTAGATTTAAGATGTCACATGACCAACCTTCAACAATGAAATGCAGCTGAAACAATGTCAGTTGTTTCCACATTGAAAAAACAGTTGAAACAACATTTAATGTTACATTGAAATTTAATGTTGAAACGTTAAAAGAAACTTATAAATCAATGTAGAAATTCTGCCATATACATATGATCATCATATTATCAGTGTTTTTATTATATTTTGATCAGAAGAGCACTTGTGTTAAAAATTGAACACAGCAACAACAGTTATAACTAGAGAAGGAAATTCAGTGAATGAACGAAAAAGTCTGCTGATAATAATGAAAATTTTGTTTGGAAACTGCTTGATAATTGGATGTCCCAGGTGATTGCCGTATGGTTGTGCTGCCACAAATCTACTGACACCTTAAATTCCCTGCCACCTTCAATTAACTGTTACCTTAGATTAATTGATCTGCCACCCAAAATTCCATGCCACCTTATATGCAGTGCTATCTTAAATGCACTTCTAACTGAAAATACTTATCACCTTAAATAAACTGTTACCTTCAATTTATTGACACCTTCAATTAACTGACACCTTAAATTCCATGCCACCTTAAATGCAATGCAACTTTAAAAAGATGCATTGCCACCTAAAATTCCCTGCCACCCAGAATGAACTGCTACCTTAAATTTATTGACATCTTCAATTAGCTGCCACCTTCAATGCAATTCTAAAATAAATGCACTGATACTTGAAATTCTGTGCCACCTTAAATTAACTGTTACCTAAAATTCCCTGCAAGCCTCAGTAAACTGCTACCTTAAATTTATGGACACCTTTAATTAACTGTTAATAGATCATTTCTATTATGGAAAAAAATTCCCTATTTGAACTTTTTTTATTTTTTTAGAAAGACGTATGTCGGATCCCTTATAAAAGGACAAGCATAAAACTATTTATTGGACAGGATCCATGAATGCAGAAATAATTCAGATATGTGCCTCCAGGGGGCGCCATTGTTGGCAGTAAGACGGTGTAAGCAGCATTAAGAAGTTAAGAATGAGGCAGATATGTTTAAGATAAGCTGGTACTTTGTGCTGCAAGTGGTTTCATTGGAGTCGTGCTGATACTGCAAACCAGAATACAGGCATTCTATGCTTTTATGCAAATCATCTACTGGCCCACCAGAAGATCCTGCTGCCTGCAAACAATTTAATCCCAGAGGTTGCTTCTCCCGCTTCTCTCTGAGCTCTTCTTATATTCTTACTAACACATCATCACTATAGGCTTCTAACAGCGGATCACTGATATTCATGTTTTTTCACTGCAATACACTCTTAACAGTAGGCTTTTACTGGTAGCATTCATTTTCTAATCTTTTTCTCATTGTTACTCTGATGGGTTTATAACCGTAGTGATCAGTCATATTGGCTAATCTAAACAATTCCGTCCAATCAAAAAATGCATTTATTTATTTTCCCTATATTCAATAATTTTAGCTCAATGCTAATTCTTCAAACTTCATTTATATTGCTTTTGTCATATTGCAGTCTTGCTATGGGGTGTCGGCCATGTTGCTGGCGCTGCTCATTGGGGGATTGGACTTTGACCTGTTGTTACATCTAAATAAACATTGATCTGATTTTTTAGAAATAACTATTTTTACACTGTATGTATAGTTATTATATTTATTACTGGGTAATAATATATAGTTTCCTACTGTTTTATCATTGCCATTATTAAACATATCATAAAAGAAAAATCATCTATTCATCATGTACTTAATTAAAATAATAAAAGTCAGTCACATTCATTAAATGCTGTGTTGGTTCCATTTGGAAGGTAAAAAGCAATAAAATAAAATAAAATCTACCTGTCCTAATCGCAACTGTACTGAACAGGAACAGTGAACAGTGTAACGAGGTGAGTTGGGGGGTGGGGTGGGGTTTATTACACGCCAGTCTATTACAAATATATATATTTGACATATTCAGCATAACATTTACAATATACAGTAAAATCACAGACAGCTGAGTGCATACTTATTTACCTATACAAGAATACTACTTATCAGCAGGACTTGTTTATATTTTTGTATTCTGTGTAATATAAGAAATCAGTAATGTGCATATACAGTCAGGTTTGGTATAATTTGTTGTAATTGTAATTGTATTCAGAAATAACTCATGCAGTATAAACTGAAATGCTTACTTTACAGTGTACAGTATTTTGGGAACAACATAAAGTTACCACATGGTAAGTATTAATAAGCTATATTTTTTGGCTAATTTTAATTTGAGCGAGTGGTCTTCATGATTAAACAGCTACACATAAACCTAAGATCACTACACACAGTGCCAGGCATCAGCTGGAGGGGTATAACGAGCCACTGTTGAATTGTGAAGCAGTAACAAGTTCTCTGAAGTGATGAATCACACTTCTGATGGATGGCAGTCTGCTGGATGAACCTGTGTTTGATGGATGAACCCAGGAGAACGTCACCTACCGTATTGCACAGTGCTAACTAGGGATGCATAAATACTAATCCCGGTCTCTAAAATCCACCGGTATCAACATACATACCAGCTGATACTGCGTGACATAAGAAAAATGCTAGCTGCTGCTTACACTTACAATCACAACTGCTTTCCCAATACAGGCTGAATAAGCAAATGCTACAAATAAGTAGTGAGCTATACTAGCAAAATCACAGCCACTGCCCAGATATGGAAAGAGGAGGCTAGCAAAATGCAGGAGCGTTAGCTTGAATCTAAAAACACAGCCTAGCTTAGCTCAAAGCTGAAAACACAGTCTCTTAGCTCAAAGTTAAAAACACAGTCTCTTAGCTCAAAGCTAAAAACACAGCCTAGCTTAGCTCAAAGCTGAAAACACAGCCTAACTTAGCTCAAAGTTAAAAACACAGTCTCTTAGCTCAAAGCTAAAAACACAGCCTAACTTAGCTCAAAGTTAATAACACTGTCTCTCTTAGCTCAAAGTTAAAAACACTGTCTCTCTTAGCTCAAAGTTAAAAACACTGTCTCTCTTAACTCAAAGTTAAAAACACTGTCTCTCTTAGCTCAAACCTAAAAACACTGTCTCTCTTAGCTCAAAGCTAAAAACACTGTCTCTCTTAGCTCAAACCTAAAAATACTGTCTCTCTTAGCTCAAACCTAAAAACACTGTCTCTCTTAGCTCAAACCTAAAAACACAGTCTTTCTTAGCTCAAAGCTAAAAACACTGTCTCTCTTAGCTCAAACCTAAAAATACTGTCTCTCTTAGCTCAAACCTAAAAACACTGTCTCTCTTAGCTCAAACCTAAAAACACAGCCTAGCTTAGCTCAAAGTTAATAACACTGTCTCTCTTAGCTCAAAGTTAAAAACACAGTCTCTCTTAGCTCAAAGCTAAAAACACTGTCTCTCTTAGCTCAAAGCTAAAAACACAGTCTCTTAACTCAAAGCTAAAAACACTGTCTCTCTTAGCTCAAAGCTTAAAACACTGTCTTTCTTAGCTCAAAGCTAAAAACACAGGTCTCTCTTAGCTCAAAGCTAAAAACACAGTCTCTTAGCTCAAAGCTAAAACACACACTTTAGTCAAATAAAAATCTCTCTTAGCTTAAAGTTAAAATACTGTCTCTCTTAGTTCAAAGCTTAAAACACTGTCTTTCTTAGCTCAAAGCTAAAAACACAGTCTCTCTTAGCTCAAAGTTAAAAACACAGTCTCTTTTAGTTCAAAGCTAAAAACATAGTCTTTCTTAGCTCAAAGTTAAAAACACAGTCTCTCTAAGCTCAAAGCTAAAAACACAGCCTAGCTTAGCTCAAAGTTAATAACACTGTCTCTCTTAGCTCAAAGCTAAAAACACAGTCTTTCTTAGCTCAAAGCTTAAAACACTGTCTTTCTTAGCTCAAAGCTAAAAACACAGTCTCTCTTAGCTCAAAGCTAAAAACACAGTCTCTTAGCTCAAAGCTAAAACACAGTCTCTCTTAGCTTAAAGTTAAAATACTGTCTCTCTTAGTTCAAAGCTTAAAACACTGTCTTTCTTAGCTCAAAGCTAAAAACACAGTCTCTCTTAGCTCAAAGCTAAAAACACTGTCTCTCTTAGCTCAAAGCTTAAAACACTGTCTTTCTTAGCTCAAAGCTAAAAACACAGTCTCTCTTAGCTCAAAGCTAAAAACACTGTCTCTCTTAGCTCAAAGCTAAAAACACAGTCTCTTAAGTCAAAACTAAAAACACTGTCTCTCTTAGCTCAAACCTAAAAATACTGTCTCTCTTAGCTCAAACCTAAAAACACTGTCTCTCTTAGCTCAAACCTAAAAACACTGTCTCTCTTAGCTCAAAGCTAAAAACACAGCCTAGCTTAGCTCAAAGTTAATAACACTGTCTCTCTTAGCTCAAAGTTAAAAACACAGTCTCTCTTAGCTCAAAGCTAAAAACACTGTCTCTCTTAGCTCAAAGCTAAAAACACTGTCTCTCTTAGCTCAAAGCTAAAAACACAGTCTCTTAACTCAAAGCTAAAAACACTGTCTCTCTTAGCTCAAAGCTTAAAACACTGTCTTTCTTAGCTCAAAGCTAAAAACACAGTCTCTCTTAGCTCAAAGCTAAAAACACAGTCTCTTAGCTCAAAGCTAAAACACAGTCTCTCTTAGCTTAAAGTTAAAATACTGTCTCTCTTAGTTCAAAGCTTAAAACACTGTCTTTCTTAGCTCAAAGCTAAAAACACAGTCTCTCTTAGCTCAAAGTTAAAAACACAGTCTCTTTTAGTTCAAAGCTAAAAACATAGTCTTTCTTAGCTCAAAGTTAAAAACACAGTCTCTCTAAGCTCAAAGCTAAAAACAACAGCCTAGCTTTAGCTCAAAGTTAATAACACTGTCTCTCCTTAGCTCAAAGCTAAAAACACAGGTCTTTCTTAGCTCAAAGCTTAAAACACTGTCTTTCTTAGCTCAAAGCTAAAACACAGTCTCTCTTAGCTCAAAGCTAAAAACACAGGGTCCTCTATGCTCAAAGCTAAAACACAGTCTCTCTTAGCTTAAAGTTAAAATACTGTCTCTCTTAGTTCAAAGCTTAAAACACTGTCTTTCTTAGCTCAAAGCTAAAAACACAGTCTCTCTTTAGCTCAAAGCTAAAAACACTGTCCTCTCTTAGCTCAAAGCTTAAAACACTGTCCTTTCTTAGCTCAAAGCTAAAAACACAGTCTCTCTTAGCTCAAAGCTAAAAACACTGTCTCTCTTAGCTCAAAGCTAAAAACACAGTCCTCTTAAGTCAAAACTAAAAACACTGTCTCTCTTAGCTCAAACCTAAAAATACTGTCTCTCTTAGCTCAAACCTAAAAACACTGTCTCTCTTAGCTCAAACCTAAAAACACTGTCTCTCTTAGCTCAAAGCTAAAAACACAGCCTAGCTTAGCTCAAAGTTAATAACACTGTCTCTCTTAGCTCAAAGTTAAAAACACAGTCTCTCTTAGCTCAAAGCTAAAAACACTGTCTCTCTTAGCTCAAAGCTAAAAACACAGTCTCTTAACTCAAAGCTAAAAACACTGTCTCTCTTAGCTCAAAGCTTAAAACACTGTCTTTCCTTAGCTCAAAGCTAAAAACACAGTCTCTCTTAGCTCAAAGCTAAAAACACAGTCTCTTAGCTCAAAGCTAAAACACAGTCTCTCTTAGCTTAAAGTTAAAATACTGTCTCTCTTAGTTCAAAGCTTAAAACACTGTCTTTCTTAGCTCAAAGCTAAAAACACAGTCCTCTCTTAGCTCAAAGTTAAAAACACAGTCCTCTTTTAGTTCAAAGCTAAAAACAGTCTTTCCTTAGCTCAAAGTTAAAAAGCACAGTCTCTCTAAGCTCAAAGCTAGAAAACACAGCCTAGCTTAGCTCAAAGTTAATAACACTGTCTCTCTTAGCTCAAAGCTAAAAACACAGTCTTTCTTAGCTCAAAGCTTAAAACACTGTCTTTCTTAGCTCAAAGCTAAAAACACAGTCTCTCTTAGCTCAAAGCTAAAAACACAGTCTCTTTTAGTTCAAAGCTAAAAACACAGTCTTTCTTAGCTCAAAGCTAAAAACACAGTCTTTCTTAGTTCAAAGCTAAAAACACAGTCTTTCTTAGCTCAAAGTTAAAAACACTGTCTCTCTTAGTTCAAAGCTAAAAACACAGTCTTTCTTAGCTCAAAGTTAAAAACACAGTCTTTCTTAGTTCAAAGCTAAAACACAGTCTCTCTTACCTTAAAGTTAAAATACTGTCTCTCTTAGTTCAAAGCTTATTACACTGTCTTTCTTAGCTCAAAGCTAAAAACAGTCTCTCTTAGCTTAAAGTTAAAATACTGTCTCTCTTAGTTCAAAGGCTTAACAACACTGTCTTTCTTAGCTCAAAGCTAAAAACACAGTCTTTCTTAGCTCAAACTAAAAACAGTCTTTCTTAGCTCAAAGCTAAAAACACAGTCTTTCTAGCTCAAAGTTAAAAACACTGTCTCTCTTAGTTCAAAGCTAAAAACACAGTCTTTCTTAGCTCAAAGTTAAAAACACTGTCTTTCTTAGTTAAAAGCTAAAAAAAGTCTTTCTGAGCTAAAAGCTAAAAACACAGTCTTTCTTAGTTCAAAGCTAAAAACACAGTCTTTCTTAGCTCAAAGTTAAAAACACTGTCTCTCTTAGTTCAATGTTAAAAACACTGTCTCTCTTAGCTCAAAGCTAAAAACACTGTCTCTCTTAGTTTAAAGCTAAAAACACTGTCTCTCTTAGCTCAAAGCTAAAAACACTGTCTCTCTTAGTTCAAAGCTAAAAACACAGTCTTTCTTAGCTCAAAGCTAAAAACACTGTCTCTCTTAGTTCAAAGTTAAAAACACTGCCTCTCTTAGTTCAAAGTTAAAAACACAGTCTCTCTTAGTTCAAAGTTAAAAACACTGTCTGTCTTAGCTCAAAGCTAAAAACACTGTCTCTCTTAGTTCAAAGCTAAAAACACTGTCTCTCTTAGTTCAAAGCTAAAAACAGTCTTTCTTAGTTCAAAGCTAAAAACATAGTCTCTCTTAGTTCAAAGCTAAAAACAGTCTTTCTTAGTTCAAAGCTAAAAACACAGTCTTTCTTAGCTCAAAGCTAAAAACACTGTCTCTCTTAGTTCAAAGTTAAAAACACTGTCTCTCTTAGTTCAAAGTTAAAAACACAGTCTCTTTTAGTTCAAAGCTAAAAACACAGTCTTTCTTAGCTCAAAGCTAAAAACACAGTCTTTCTTAGTTCAAAGCTAAAACACAGTCTCTCTTACCTTAAAGTTAAAATACTGTCTCTCTTAGTTCAAAGCTTATTACACTGTCTTTCTTAGCTCAAAGCTAAAAACAGTCTCTCTTAGCTTAAAGTTAAAATACTGTCTCTCTTAGTTCAAAGCTTAAAACACTGTCTTTCTTAGCTCAAAGCTAAAAACACAGTCTTTCTTAGCTCAAACCTAAAAACAGTCTTTCTTAGCTCAAAGCTAAAAACACAGTCTTTCTTAGCTCAAAGTTAAAAACACTGTCTCTCTTAGTTCAAAGCTAAAAACACAGTCTTTCTTAGCTCAAAGTTAAAAACACTGTCTTTCTTAGTTAAAAGCTAAAAAAAGTCTTTCTGAGCTAAAAGCTAAAAACACAGTCTTTCTTAGTTCAAAGCTAAAAACACAGTCTTTCTTAGCTCAAAGTTAAAAACACTGTCTCTCTTAGTTCAAAGTTAAAAACACTGTCTCTCTTAGCTCAAAGCTAAAAACACTGTCTCTCTTAGTTTAAAGCTAAAAACACTGTCTCTCTTAGCTCAAAGCTAAAAACACTGTCTCTCTTAGTTCAAAGCTAAAAACACAGTCTTTCTTAGCTCAAAGCTAAAAACACTGTCTCTCTTAGTTCAAAGTTAAAAACACTGCCTCTCTTAGTTCAAAGTTAAAAACACAGTCTCTCTTAGTTCAAAGTTAAAAACACTGTCTGTCTTAGCTCAAAGCTAAAAACACTGTCTCTCTTAGTTCAAAGCTAAAAACACTGTCTCTCTTAGTTCAAAGCTAAAAACAGTCTTTCTTAGTTCAAAGCTAAAAACATAGTCTCTCTTAGTTCAAAGCTAAAAACAGTCTTTCTTAGTTCAAAGCTAAAAACACAGTCTTTCTTAGCTCAAAGCTAAAAACACAGTCTCTCTTAGTTCAAAGTTAAAAACACTGTCTCTCTTAGTTCAAAGTTAAAAACACAGTCTCTCTTAGTTCAAAGTTAAAAACACTGTCTCTCTTAGCTCAAAGCTAAAAACACTGTCTCTCTTAGCTCAAAGCTAAAAACACTGTCTTTCTTAGTTCAAAGCTAAAAACACAGTCTCTCTTAGTTCAAAGCTAAAAACAGTCTTTCTTAGTTCAAAGCTAAAAACACAGTCTCTCTTAGTTCAAAGCTAAAAACAGTCTTTCTTAGTTCAAAGCTAAAAACACAGTCTCTCTTAGTTCAAAGCTAAAAACAGTCTTTCTGAGCTAAAAGCTAAAAGCACTGTCTCATTGTCTCTCAGAGACAGTGAGACAGTTTACTGCTGTATACCAACCCTTTTGTCTTTGATTGCTTTTTTCATGTTTAACCTTTCGTCTGTTCCTCCTTTGTGGTTTTTGGTATTTTGTCTCTGCTGTTGTTGACGTGATGTCTGTGTTTTCTTCGTGATGTCTGATATCTTCACTCTGCTATTTTGTACATATTTTTTGTTTTTCTTGTGATGCTTCCTCTGGTCATTGTTTGCTGATCTTTGGTTTTCACCCTGGACTGTAATTCCTTTTGAATTTCTCTTTTTTCATTAAAGCTTCTAATTTAGTCGTTACTGTCTGTTGTATAACACTATGTCTATACACGGCTGAATGTTGTAATTACACTGAATTCGTCTCCATAATCTAGCATATATTGGTGCTGGACAATATATGCTGGAGGTTTCCTCCTTTACATCTGCTCCCTTTCTTCCTTTTGACTTCTGTGTCATATGGGATGGTTGGAATCAGATTTTACAGTTCATATTGTCACTGTCCAAAAAAAACATGTATCTAAATTTTTGTCCATTTTTATTTTTCTGTTTGCCGTTTACATTGTGTGAAAATTTCATGATGATTGGACCAATAAAAATGCTCCAAAATAGCTTGGGGAAAAATTCTGGCTCCATTGACTTACATTAAAAGTAAACAGTTTTTATTCTCTCCTGTAAATTTGAGATGTTTTTGTTTGGACAGTGACGATATATTAGTTTCTAGGTTTTATTATCAACAATTATTCTGTATCATATTTTGCTGATGGTTAATTATACAGTGAATGATACTTATGAACAATTTCTATTGTTACACAGCACGGCCCATGCCGCGCACTAGTCATGCAGTGCCACGTGTTTGTGTTATTCTTTGGTTTTCTCATGAAAAATCTGCTTTGCTACAAGTAGGAGAATGTGATCCGTTCCCTTTGATGTCTTTCCCTTTGATCTTGTGGGCAACCGTACACAGTCTTGTTTCACTTAGCATTGATGGCTTTAAATAGCTGAAGAACGTCACTGAGCCAGTTTGTGTTTAATGTGAGACCGAATATTTTCTAAAGGCTGTTGCTCAGTCGGGGGGAGGGGCTGAGCACACTGACTGGGAAACCAAGAAGGAGCTCAAAGACACACACAGATAACCCAGCACGAGTAAACCAAATCAACTTTATTTACACATTAGACCAAACACCAAACCAATACGAACATAAATATGGCTTACTCAGCCCTTTTCAAGAGACCTTCTTTTTCTTTCGGGGTGCATACCACAAGGTACCACCCTGTAACACCTATTCCCCACCACAAGGGTTTAAATCTGGATTCTGACCGGTTCAAAACAATCACTTCAGGTGTGTCAGTCACCCCCTTTGCTAAATAGGAGCTCTGTGACTCTAAATGTGTCTCTGTCATAGGACGCCTTTGGCACAGGTCAGTTTCTGCCCTGCTAAAACTGCCCCTGGGAACTATAAGTGTTGTTACTGTGAAATAGAAGCATCTAGAAGAAATAACATCTCAGCCATGAAGTGTTCAGTGTGTAAAGAATCTTTTTACAAACTGCCTCTGGAACCAGTATCAACACAAAAACTGTGTGTTAGAACTTTCATGAAATGGGACTCCATGGCTATGCTAATTAATCACTACTCACAATGACAAGTGTTGACACTGGACTCTAGAGTGATGAATCACGCTTCACTATCTGATGGATGAATATTGGTTTGAATCCAAAAGAGACGCTACCTAACGAAATGCAGCAGTAAAGCTTGGTGGAGGGGGGATAATGATCTGGGGCTGTTTGTCAGGGTTTGGGCTCCTCAGTTCCAGTGAAGGGTGATATTAATGCTACATAAACAAACACATGGATTGAGTTGAGTTTGGTGTGAAGGAACTTGAGTGAGTCTCGACCTCAACCTGAACATATTGGGATGAAATGAAACCTGAATTGTGAGCCAGACCTTGTCATCCAACATCATGGTCAGGCCCATATATATATATATATATATATATATATAGCCGTTTGGAGGTTAATTGGTGGTGTACTCAAAGGTTCAATTCTTGGCCACTTTTATGTAATATATAAATGCTTACTACTTGAACCTCTGCTCAAACAACTATGGCCCCCTGGACTCACTGTGTAAGTGCCTTGAGCTCATCGCTAAATCACCAATTTTTTTTATTTGGGAATAGCAATGAGAGATTAACATTGTTGCAGTAGTGTAACATTGTTGCAGTAGACTCCGATCTCAGTTCTTGTCAAAGCAGTTACTAAATCAGCATTTTATCACCTTAAGAGCAAGATTAGAGGTTTTCTTACTAAACCAGACACGGAGAAACTTATCCATACATTTATTTCTATCAGGATTGATCACTTGGGAATGGAATCCCAACTGGATTCCCAAAAAGACAATCAAGTTCTAGTGTATTATAGTACAAAGAGGTATAGGTGTACTGGTTTTAATGTAGATCTGTAGATCATGTAGATCTGTGGATTCATTCAACACAATGCAGACTGGAGCCGTGAGCATAACAGTGGCATGTGCACTATTCAGTTCCTTTACAAACATTTGTGAAAGAACAGGGCGTTCTCCTGAAGTTATGTTCTTTATTAGGTAGGACTATTATAGTGATCAACTCTGCTTTAACAAACACATATACACGTTTCTCAGTGTCACTTAGTGAGACAGAAAAGATCTAACTTGACAATAACGTGATTAACTTTCAAAATTAATTAACAAACATGATTAAAATTCAATCAAAAGCTACTTTATTCACTGTGTTTAAATGCAGGGCAAAACAGAGCTCGATTGTAAGTCTTCAAAAGGCTAGCAGATGGCCATTAACTGGATATTCATGACTAGTACATAGGTTAAATTAAGCATTTTCCAGAGCATGTTCATTTGTTTACAACTTTTTCAGGACATTTATGAAGAAAATAATCAGCTGGAGTTTTCAAATCTGTAGATGGGGCTGATTTGCCACCTGGTGTCACACCTACCAATAATTACAGAATACAGGACCAAGAACATAGTAATCTTGAGTATTTAGAACTAATTGTCTATTAATTCTTATGGTACTGTCAGGACTCGAATGATAATAAGCATGTAATAAGCATGTTAAAAAATTTAGTGCTCTGGACATGTTCAGTTCGCTCTAGTGCAGAGAGTTTATTAGCAGTTATTAGGCTGTTTAGGCTTTATAAAGGCTTTATTAGTATTATAATGCATGCGTATACTGAATTGTTAGGCTATCCTCTGATTGGGTGAGTGCTTTAGGCCTGTTTGCTGTTCTCTTCCACGTTACAGTGGCTGTGTTTACATGCAGAGATTTTCTCCAATCCGATTGAATTCATTCCGATTCTAGATTAAGACTGAGGTGTTTATATGCTCACCCTACTCAACAATCTAATGAAAATCTCTGTTTACATGCACACTACAAGAAGTCAGATCCAAAATTACACGCTTGCGTAGAGTACAGCTTGGTGTAAACGTTACCATGACAACGAGCGTGAGGCGAGGTCAGTCAGAGTGAGTTTTCAGTTAGCGCGCTTGTGTTTTTAACTGCTTCAACATTACAGCAGACTCAGAAAAACATATTTCACATACTTATTAAAGAAGGCCGAGAGGAAGACGTCATGTCCTGCAACACCGTTTACATCCGTGTTAGCAAGGAGTCGATCTCCCGCGACTTCATCCCTAATTTCGTAAAACGGGACAGTGGACGGATCAGCAGTGGCGGAGCTAGACTTTTATCCTTGGGGTGGCCAAAGGGTGGCCAAAGCTATTGTAGGGGGTCCAGAGACTACGACAATGAATATTCAAGAAACCCAATTGTAACCAACTTTAGCAGTATAAAAGTGAATTACAGTATAATAGTGAGTTAGACTTATAGCAAAACCCACGGCCTGAATCAGAAGATACCAAATTCGTTAGGAGCCAATGTGTTGAGCAGCAGTAACGAATCAACCCGGCATAAATGTTGAGTAGCCACTCTTGTATTTTTACAACTTCCAGAAACTATACAACAATAACACAATTTACTAAAACACAAAATGAAAAAAAACATGTGCACAAAGGAAATAAAATAAAGTGTCCTTTGGGATCCTTCAAAACTCAAATTTGTTGCAGGTGCACCTGATATTGAATGTTCGTCGAGGTGAATGTATGTGGGTGTAAATGGGTACGTGCGTATCTCCTTGTCCGTGTCTTTCCATCAAAGGTCCTGGCTCGCCATCTCATACAATCGGGATCACGTCCTGATCCACAAATTTCCAAGTCTTCTCAAAAACCTGACCTATAAACATGGTCATATCCATTATTTTCTACTCTCAGATGCATCACTAAAGGTTCTAAATGTCAAAATGACACATATTACATCAACCTCATACATATATCTTAATCTTATCAAATCTCAATTCTCAATTTCAGTTGTACAACATTCAAAAGATATCAAAGTTCAAATATGAGACCAAACGCTTAAGAACTCACATGTGGTTTTGTCCACATGAACAGTGTTTCAATAACACTCACGGTAAGTGACTATTAACATTCGAAACCAGACCAAAAGCAAGTTCACAGAACATATAATAGAACATAACATAAAATACAGTGATTGCATTTCAGAGGTATTAAAGAAGTGTGCTTAATTACTCTCCATACACTACAGGCCTACTAGTGTACAGAAGCTGCACCAAAAATTACCCTCTTTAACTCACAATCGAATTAAATAAAATCCTTTCTGACCAACAATTACAGAATAACATGTCATTTTATTCTCATCATATGAATTATCAGTTTGCTTTTCTTTACGTTTACTTTTATCATTAGCAACAGAAAAATATTAACAACTCCTTTTTTACAAACATAGGTATAAAATAACAGTTCATCCCCCTAACTTTAGCAACACCATTGCTTTTGTTAGTACACTGGGAAGCAACAGAAAATTAGCACCAGAGCAGCCAAGGAGACATGCTTCTCACCGTTGCTGTGTCCCAAACCGGAGAGCGCAGGCATCGGCTTGCGGCAGCTCACAGATGGAAGGTAAGCGGTTAGCCTATGATACACCGAGCCAGCATTAGCCTGGATCACAACGGTACCAGCTAGCGCTCTTTTAGTCGACAAACAGCTCGTCATACCGACGTAACTCGCCTCCTTTATTTAGTTACTCCGCTCCAGACTCCAAAGAGGTAAGGTCACTGGCCTTCTCTTTTTCATATCACAGTGTAACGCTGTTTTTTGAGGGTTCCACAATCAACTGCAATCAAAATTAATAAATGTTTTACTGTTTTTACATCTTACATCTTAAGCATTTGTGTATGAAATTTGAATTTTATTAACAATGTACAAAATGTACAATATTTAAATGTAAAAACACATACAAAAACAAATACAAACAACCCATAATCTGTCTGTTCAAAAATCAATGATGCCATCTTGACATGAACATAGTGCAGAGCTTAATCAAGCCAGCACCAAGACTAAGACTTCTGTCTGACTAAGTGCCAATCTACCTACTGCTCAGTTCAGAAGAGCATCATTATTGTAAGTATAAGTAATTGTACTTGTATCTGAGTACAGATTTTCAGTAACTCACTCTGTCCATCACTCACTGACACTGTGTCTCACAAACTGAGGTCAGGGCAAGGAGACCACTGTAGATATAAGTTCAATATTCAAACTTTCCAGCTAGCTGACATGTTACAACCTTCACGTTACATTTCATTTCAACCAACAGAGCATGAATCAGCTAAATCAGCTAATGTAGCTAATGTAGCTAACGGCACTCCTCTACAGTTATTAGAGAAACAGAAAGAAAGACCAGCACAGAGTCGAAGCTCAACACATCCTAACGCTAAGTACTTCGTAACTTCATACTTAAGAACATTCTTAAAATTTCGAATGTTTCCCGAAAGCCTTTGCAACTAACATAGTACGTAAAGTCGTTCGTAAATGTAAGAGTAATCCGACACACTCGTAACTCTGTAAGTTCTTCTTAACGCGAAGTTCACGCGCAGTTCTGTCTCAAAAACAAAAGAGGGCGCTAATCATACTTTTAAAAACGTATTGTTCTGTGCATGATAACTACACGTATTTATACAAACATGATTTCATGAAGATTTAAAATCACTTTTGAAAGCGTAATTCCATCACGTATATTACATCCAATGTCAACAAATATCATATCCAAAAGCTTGAACTATGTAAACAGTAAACTTCTAGAGTAAACAGGTGTTTGTTTGTATCATGGTGGAGTGGGAAGCAAACTGTCCACCACTCTGAAGATCAATACTGAGCATAAATGTACATTCTACTTTTTTTATTTCAAGATTGGAATCATCGTAATCACGTAAACAAACAGTTTAAACTGCTTAAAGTACAAAACATTATTTGTTGACATACACATATAAATGTACATACTTTTAATTAATCTTCTTCCAGTGTTACAGTCGTAGTAGTAAATTACTAGCGTTTGCGTGGCCGGTGTGCCGTGCTAGGAAGGTTAATCGTGTGCCTATTTATAGACTTGACGTGCTATAGACAACAATTGCAAGCGAAATGTTTTCATAATTTTTTTTACATAAAAGTAATATAAATCCTTATTTGTTGTTCTTTTTATTATAATTATTTACATAACGATACATTTGTGGCATAATAATGAGTTGAAACTATACTTCAATACTTGAAACTAGTTCGTATGTTTGGAGACTAAGAAGGCTTTTGGGAAACACTCGCAAAATTGGGGTTCTTAAAGTTAAGTTGTTCTTAAAGTTGTTCATAAATCACTAAGATCAATCGTTATCGGGAAACACACCCCTGCTTTTTAGCTTTGTAATACTCCGATCTGAGAAACTTCCTGTTTTTAATTTGCTCTATAGTTCGAGTTAACCCACCGTCATTCATTTGCTCATATACTCGTCTGAACAGCTCGTTATTGTGAGTTTTACTGCCATCCATCCTGCCAACTGTTTGAAGCTACAGTACATGTGCAGAGCGTATTTAAACTTTCTGATTGGGAATGTAATCAGATACAGGCGTTTACACGACTATTATTCTTCTATTAAACAGATTATTTACGGAATTACCCACCTCCTTCAATCAGATAGAAATTGTAATCAGAATGACCTCAATCGGACTAGTCTATTGGGATTGAGGTGTATACATGGACGTATTCTATTCCGATTGAGTTATTAGTCGGATTATTAACGGATTATCAGACTGTATGTAAACGTAGCTAGTGATTAATTGTATGAGTCCTGATTTGTGAGCCAGATGGTGGCTATTTCTGTATCTGCTGGTTAATGTCCAGTGGGTCGTGAGACGATTCCTGAATAGGTCACGCTGTCCAAATCAGACGCTGTGCTAATTTTAGCAGCTCTCCTGGTCACTGCCATGTGCTGGAGGGTGGCGTACTGCAGGTCCCCGTCCTGAGGAGACAAAGAGCAGCAGATACCGGTATTATAATAGCACCCAACCGCACACTAATTATATCCTAAGCCTAAATGTTTAGTAACTATGGACAACAAACTGGCTGTGTTGATTGTAAGAGTGAGGAATGGAAGTCTGCACTCACCAGCAGATTCTGATAATTTAAAAGGTTTAATTATAATTGAGTTTATTCGTTCACTCCAGCTCTGCTACTCCCTCATATAGCACATATATACATAGATAAATTAATCCCCCAGATTTAGCACATAAACACATAGTTTAACACCGATAGTAGAACCTAACAATTACCCAATAATGTGATTACCTGGTACAGTAATAAAAAAAATAATATTTTGCATACAACTTGTTTAAAACTGCAACAAAAGCCAATAGTGCAACACTTGTTCAATACTGTTATGCAATATAATGTAATGCAATATGTAACATTAACTATTATCTTAATACCTTATTACATTCATACTAAGAACAGTGCCCTCTGACTGTATCCTGGTCATTTTTAAATAATTTGCTATTTTTCTCTATATAAAATCTTAACAAACTTAAATAAAACTTACAAATACAATCATTTAAAAAAAAATATTATAAGCCATTACACAAGATCAACCTGTAATAATAATAAGAACAACCACTAATTCTAGTAAAATTATAACAATAGATTGGGACAGTATGAACAATTTCTAAGAAATTACTTTGGCTTGTATTTGATTACAGACAAAATGAGCATATGATTTTCCCCGTTTTACATGATGAGCTTCATTTTATTTGTAAATATACATCCATTCTTCAGTTCTGATCTGTCCCCACTAGAGGTGGGACATTTTAAAACACAAACTCTAGTCCCTAAACATGCTGCAAAATTGAAATGACAACATTTTACAACTTTTGTTGTGTTTGTATTGTTTTTGAAGTCAAAGCTAATTTACAAATCACTCTTTTCAGCTGTACTTCATTTCTTAACTTAATTAAATTGATTTAACACTTTTACACACATTACTCCAACAGAAAGCATCACACTTTAACAGGAAACCGGACTAACGGAAAATCTAGAAACACCACAGCATTTTATAGGTCACGCACAGAGAGTAGCTCCATTTCTGCAGAACATTCAGACTGTTAGACACAGTCAGACCACATGCCACACATCCTGCTCTATCAGCAATCAGCAGCATGCTACAAACACCACTCAGCTTATTAGTGGTCAGAGGGCATGTCAGGTCGAATCACAGCTCGGAGTAAATATGTGGAATGGAAATATTGCGTACGTGCATAAACACGATGTTCAAATATCTATCGTCCACTCAGTGAAGCCTTTTCAGATAACAGTAGAACAACCTAATATCCTCTGGACAGGGGGTCCTGGGTCTCTGGGTAAAGGGCAGGAATTGGGGGTCTGGTTTTAAATTAGTTGATGTTCTAGGGTCCTGACTGGGGCAAACATCTACACTGTAAACTATCATATCTCAAACGTAATAAAACTGTTGACAGGTAGTGTATATAATATATAATATTATATAATATATATAATAAAGTATATAATAAAGTTTAGGTCACTTGATTACATTATTATATTTAAAAATCTATTTTTTCCAGACAGGAAGCTTTTATTTACTCAGTAAACACTTTATTATTTAAATATTAAACAGTATTAATAGAGTAAGTAGTGCTTTTACATACGTCAGTGTGTTTATTTAACCCTTTCCAATCTTCTCCTAAACGACCCAGTATTATTTACAGTTCTCATCTAATACCTGCTTTGACTGCTCAGTACTTCATTAAGCTAAATCAAGATTTGCTGCTGAAGGAACTGAACACATTCATACAATGTCTGGGGCGTCCAGGAGAAATCTGGAACCTAACTTTGTTCTTCAAACTGGATCAAGATCTGATCTACTTCTCTCACAATAAGATATTCATGTTACTTTGTATTGTATGTATGATTATTTACATCTGTTCTAATCAGATCTGCTGTTCTTACTGGTGAACAGACACTTATAGATCAGATAAAAACTCAGATTAGATCTTTTGCATAGTAGTGAATGTATATATGAAGAGCTAAATTGATGCTGTGTTGGTGAAAATATTCATATTAATTTTCATTTCATATCATCACTGTCCAAAGAAAAAGCAGCTTTACAGAAGATGACAAAAACTGTCTTTACTTTCAATGTAACTAATGTTATTATTTTAAAAGTATTTTGAAGCAATTCTATTGGTCCATTCATCATGAAATCTTTAAACCATGCAAACGGCAGCTGTTCAAAATATGTAGAAAAACAAAAAAACTACAAAAATGGACATAAATGTTTATCTTTGGACAGTGCTGATATTCATTATATCATAAAAGCAATGAATTCAATACAAACCTCTGGCAGGCTAAGAAATGATAATAAAAATATATAATTATAATAAAACAGCTATGTACACACTACTGCACAAAAGTTTAGGATCACTTTAGAATTTCATTTCATGCAATTCACGAACAATATTGTCCATTTCACAATTAATGTAAGTGTATCAGATGATTTTTAAAGAATAAAAATGTTTGTATCAAAGTCTATTTTTGTATAGAGGCTTATTTTGCATATAGTCCTATTATCAGCAATTCTCAGTCCTCTGTCTAAATCTCCTGGTACGACCACCAATCCAAGTTAAGGATGTTATTGGACTAATTGGTTGTTAGGACACTCTTGATCAATTGTGATCACAGCTGAAAAACATTCTACTAATAAGTGAGTATAAAAGGGAACAACATTCTAGGTTAGTTTAGTATCTGAAGATCAGCAGTTGATGGCTTGCTGACCGACTTACAATGACCAGAAAGAAACAACTTTCTTTAGAGACCCGTCAGTTCATTGTTGTGTTAAGAAAGAAGATCCTCCATTAAAACAAGAACATTTCACTGTGATCCCAAACTTTTGAGCAGTAGTGTATGTATAACATTTTATATGTATACATATGTTTACCAAACACTCACAAGTTTAAACACCCTCCAGGTCAGATGGCATGTTCTTCTGAGTTTATAAATTAACACATTCTCTCTGGAGCACCCACTTAAATCAGGGGTATGTTTGCATATTTTAATATACTGTTATTGTTTATTCTTATAGAATAAAATATTAGGAAAAAAGCATAAAATATATAATGTTACACATTTCCATTTTTTTCCATTAATGACATATTTTTTTTCCAATATGTCAGTAAATACATCAGTAAATAAACAGTAATTGTGTATTAAATGTGTAGTTGTGTCTCTGTAGAGGATGTGTTCACTAGAACATCAACAACAACTTGAAATTTGAAAAATACTTTTGCACAAAACTCTGTAAAAAGCTATGGTCATGTTATTATGAAGGCGAGACCCTACAGGTATATATACAAATGAGATGTTATGCTTAAATATGCATACAGTTTCACAAAGCAAACAGCTCGCCTTTGGGATGATGTTAGAACGAAGAGGCACAACAGAGAAACACTTTTACACCACAGAGTATTCAAATCTGATTGGATGGGGTACTCTACAACCAATCATTGGTGGACTCTACAACCATCCAAGCTAGGCTAACCAAATCAGCCTATTCTAGTGATGTTTGAGATTATTGCTTTTAGGAATACTACTGATTGTTTTAAATTGAATTACAGAAAACACACATTTTAGAGCATGAAATTAAACTGTATTTGTTTCACACCACATATTATCCCGTGACCCGCCTATAGAAACAAAAACAATTAATATGCATATTGTGGCAGCCCTAATGAACAGGAGAGCTTTCGCATAATAGAATAAAAGAAGAAGCAAGGCCAAGTGCTGCTAGCTGCCAATAGTTCTTTCAGTTTTCACATTTGAAGTTCTTTCTTGAGGGTGACCTCTCACTCATTGGCCCAATGAAGACTTTGTGTACACTTTATGTAAATACATGATTTGCACATACAAACAAAGTTGGAATTTCCACTGATGCATAGTTAAACTAGCTGGCTAGAATCCTTACCTGCTGACCAATTACCTAAGCACTTACAGAGCACGTTTGTTTTAAGTTCCAGAAAGGAACTCTAGTGGAGAACATTTACATCATGTCAGGGTTCTTTAAACCTGAATTTTAAACATACGAATGTGTCTTAAACATTAAACATGAAGCAGGATCCTTCAGAAGAACCTCAAGAATGTAGCAAATGTAGCATATCTTGTGTGTTTCTGGTACCTTTCCGACGGAATCTTCAGTGTTTACGTCACTGCGGCCCTTTCCTGAAAGAAAAACAAAACTAACTGATATCTTCACTCTATTCGATCCTCGTGAGACGGCTCACAGTGCAGTGTAAGGTTTAAACTGGTTCTGATCTGGGTGCATGTAGGTCCTTAGGCAGGAAGTTCTCACCTTGCGCTCTGTAACAGACCAGCCACGAGAAGATGAGGTTCATCAGGACAGACAGCGATAAAATAGACACCAGGATTATAGTGGTCATCCTGTAGGGTGCAGGATCTGGAGAACATTCAGAATTTGACTGCACTGAAGATCTGTTACTCTTAAAATCCCCACCTGGAACACACAAACACAGCAGAATATATAACTGTGAACTGGGTCTGCCCTGTGTAGGGGATCAATTATTGTACTTAAATCATATTGTATAACAGATCTGTCATACATATATATGCAAAATAAGTCTCTATACAAAAAACAGGCTTAAATGCAAACATTTTTATTCTTTATAAATCATCTAATACACTTACATTAATTGTGAAATGGACAATAGTTTGTGAATTGCACGTAAATTGCATAAAATGAAAATGAAAGTGGTCCTATATATATATATATATATATATATATATATATATATATATATATATATATATATATATAAATTCTGCTCATAAATAAATAAAGGGTTTTAACTGAAAATAAGTGAGTTATCAGGCTGCCATCAGTTAATAAGCTTACAAAGTGAAACACAGATTCATGTTCTGTCAGCTAAAAGTTGAATTAACTCAGAATTTTAAGGTAGTCCTCTTTTCTTATAGTGCGACTCAGTCATGAACGCGAGCATGCTCTTATTCTAAATGTGTCTGTGGTATTAATAACAGGAAGCAGCCAACAGCAGGGTCTGTAATTTCTGAACCACTTTAAAAGGCATTTCTGAGAAGCGAGGCGTATTTTTAAATGATAACTGGTTGCACTTTAACATTGACTGCTTTCAAAAGCTAAAGTGAAACACAGCTGATGATTTAAACCATATAGAAAATAATTGAATTGCTTTAATTGTATTTAATTTCTATTTAATAATTTAATGTAGCAATATTTTCTTTGTAGTTTATGTTTTAACTTTAACTGAGGCCCTGTTGTATCCGAGTATGATGAAATCTATTAACTTGATCCAGTATGAATGGATGGAGAGTGAATTACTTTCTACAACCTCAATGGAACGCTGTGTAAAATGAGACATTCACCATTAAAACACATCATAAACGAAAAAACTAGTTCAGAAGATCCAGAACTGTTGCGCAACTAGAATCCAACATCAGTTAAGAATGAACAACATTCTTCTCTCAGAACTCGAGCATCTAGTCTCCTTACTTCCCAGACCTCTACAGACTGCTGTTAAAAGAAGAGTTTATGCTACACAATGGTAAACGTGATTCTGTATCAACTTTTTTGAGATGTGTTGTTGCATCAAGTTCTAAATGAGTTAATAATTTTTTAATGAAACGGTAAAATGTCTCAGTTTCAACATCTGCTATGTGTTCTATGTTCTACTGTAAATAAAATGTAGGTCTATAAAAATTGCAAATCATTGCATTCAGTTATTATTTACATTTACTTACATCTGGCACAGCGGCCCAACTTTTTTAGAGTTTGGGTTGTTTAATCAAACTTGGAGCTGCTTTAGTAATAGTAGTACTAATTGATCAGTAATTTAATAGCAAAACTTGCTAAAAGACATTAGTACCTCTAATGTTTGTTCTTTATATTAACAGAGCATGTGCTGTAAATGGTGCCATATAAACCCTTTTTGAAAATGGTTCTATGTAGCACCAAAAAGGGTTCTGCGATAGCTAAAAAAAGTCTGCTTTTAAGAATAGAAGAACCCTTTTTGGTGCTACATAGAAGCATTTTCTTGGCTCAAGAACCCTTGAAGAACCATATTTATACTCTAGTTACTTTTAGGTGGAAGTCCCAATGTTGTTTGTGTCTAAAGGCTAAGTACAGTCTTTGTACTTGCCGGGAAAATAGAGAATTCTTCTTTAAAATTACTTTTGTAAGAGCAGAAGCATTTGTATGAAAAGTATGAAAGTACTTGATTTAATGGACTTAAATATCAGAAATAGAAAAAATACTATAAGGTATTATAGTGATTATGATAACCCTTTCTAACCAAATATGGTAAGTAATTAATAATTTTTAAATTATTCATACTCAAAGAACACTTTCTATGCTTAAATAGTTCTTTTCAGGGGAAATGGTACTTCAAATTGATGTGTTTGGTTCTTTATAGGTTCTACAGTAAATTGCAAGCATTACATCATAACTATACTAGAAGACTTTCTAA
This sequence comes from Megaleporinus macrocephalus, assembly GCA_021613375.1. NCBI lineage: Eukaryota > Metazoa > Chordata > Actinopteri > Characiformes > Anostomidae > Megaleporinus > Megaleporinus macrocephalus. The sequence goes on along the minus strand of CM038702.1, from coordinate 68,521,401 downwards.
TGCTGTGTAGAACCATTTCAACAAAGGTTCTATATAAACCATATACAACGAAACATTTAATCATGCAGATGTTTCTTTGAGGGAACCATTGCTTTGGTATGTTGTTTGTCTAACTTGATTTGGATTGTACACTACAATATTGAAAGATGAAGATTGGAAAGTCTTTAAGGTTAGGTACAGGGTTAAGGTTAGATATAAGAATTAGGCTGGAAATTGAATTTAATTCAATAGAATTTTAATAGATTTAGTAGAACCCTATTGGAACTGGACTAGTTTACCAGAGAAGGCCTGGCATCGACAGTAATGAGGGAATCAATTGGCTGATTTCTACTGGCTAAAGTATCTGTGTATTTTGTACAAATTACCCTAAAGATAGACTGAAATATCATAATAACCCAAATTAGTCCATCCACATTAACAAACAATCAACAAAAACTAACATCCAGTTAATACCAGATAGAACAACGTTAGGCCAGTAAAGTAGACTTATTTAACAAATGTTGCCCTAAGAGAGGAACCATAAGATTAGATTATGATCCTGTGAGGATAAAGGAACTGTGGCAGGAGATCCATTTTCTCTTTGTTGATTTGTGTGGTTCTGTATGGAACCAATTTCTTTGCTACAGAACTCTTGGAAGAATCATCTGTTTTGAGAGGTAGATCAACTGATGCACCAAGATTTCACCATCTGCTTAACATTGTTTGTTGTGTATTTCCCATTAACCTGTTAAAATCAGTCTTCCCTTCTTCACCCTGCACTACCGCATTCTTACATATTCCATTCATAGTAGAATCTGAATCACATGGTAGTTACTGGATAACAAGCTGTAAAATTAACAACTGAACAGTAATTTCTAAAACTGAACATGCTTTATGGCCACTCTGTACTGTGTGTAAATACTTTACGGGGTCTCAGCTGAACTAAAACTCTCCACCCAGAGTATTTCAGTTAAGCAGCATTCACCCGAGTGTTAACTTTGTGTGTTTGGTGGCTTAACGTCCTGTTAATAAACACAAAGCTGTTGTGTTGCAATGCTAAAGAACTGGGGTTTACAATGTTAACCCATTACATTTCTGAACGTATTACATCCTAATGCCTCAATTTATTCAGTAACTACAGGAAACACAATGTAAACTGAGTTAACTGAGCTATTCTCAAACAGTACAAGTACATTTAAGTTTAGAACAAGCTAGACAATAAGGAAATACATTATTATATTATATTATATATCATTTATTTAAACATAAGCACACACACATATATATCACTGTGTAAATAAAGGTACTGTTACAGTTTAATTGTACAAAGGTAGGTGAGGGTAGCGTTAGGAGTCTTACTTAAAGACACTTATTGGTCTAGTGTAAGGTGGTTACCCAGGTGAGAAATCAAACCCCAGTCTATAGCATGGAGGAGAGCTGTGTAACACACTACACTCTACCAACCAAACTTATAGTTAAGCGTGTTTTCACCTTTTTCTTTACCTTCACCTTTTATTTGGAGATGCAGGATTTACTTACACAGAAGTAAATATGAATTTATGATTTATTTGCTGCAAAAATTGCAAAATAAATAAGTGTGAGTTGCCTAAATTAAGTACTCCATACAGTATTATTATTACTGACCTCTGAAGTTCAGCTGGAGGGCTTTTCCAAACTGCATGTGTGTTGTGTTGTTTCGTCCTCCGCAGTAATACAGACCCAGATCAGACCCAGTAACACCAGTAATCACTAAATCCACTGGACTGGTGTTTGTAGTTATATCATAGTGATTCTCATCCGCATTATAATTTAGAGAAAATGATTTTTTCAGGTTCTCTTTTCCAGCAGAAACCAGCAGCTTCATCTCCTCTGAGCTCTGGTGATACCACCATATCTCATAGTACGCAGTGATGTCACAGTGCAGGGTGATGTTTTCTCCAGGACTGACAGATCTGAGATCAGTTCTCTGAAGGGCACACAGTCTGAAAGTTTCTGAAAGAGGGAGAAGAACTACTAAACAACATGGAACCCAAAATAAATCTCTCCGTCATTTATGGAAATTAATGCAAAGGAATATCTGACGTCACTGCAAATTTCATCCAACCCGGTTCATATTTGAAGATACCTCCAGCAATCCAGCGGTGCTAAACTATAGATCTGAGCGCTACTAGGATCATAAAACTAAGCCCACTATGCTAAGCCCACTCAGAGCCTTTTGGCTTAACAGTAAACATGCATCTCCATCATTTGAACATGGCAGCTGTTCTTTATGTCCAATAGAAATGCTCCAAAATCACTTGGAATAAAATCTCTTTTGCGTTAAAAGACTGTTTTTGTTCTCTCCTGTGAAGTTACTACTTTGGAGATATTTGTTTTTCTTTGGACAGCGACTATTTATTTCTGATTTATATCTATTAAAGTGCTGATAGATGTAAACTCACCCGACAGCAGCTGTAAGATAAACACGGTCAGGAGTTTAGCCATTTCTCTCTGAGGTCCTGCACTGGATTGTCACTCATTTACATGGAAATGTAGATATACTGACCCCCAACACAGTTCTCTGTAGGTCATGGACGGATGGAGAGCTAGCTTAAAGATCTCGAACGAATGCAGACTTGCAACCACATGCACCACATCCTGTTCTTTTAGTGGTCAGAAACACCTTACAAACACCATCACAGCTTCTGAGTGGTTAGAATGCACACCAGCTCAATCCAGTCTGAAAACCTACACAAGCTGTACAAAGTGCGTAATCTGTACAGTATTCTTTATGGTCCTAAATAAAGTGTGTGAATAAAGTTGTAATATTTATAAGCCGTCCATCTTCCGGAAACCCTGAACTGAACTCCCAACAGTTACGTAAACCACAGCAGCAGCAGCTGAAACAGCTTCTCCATCATACTTAATCCATCATACTCCATCTCCATCATACTCCTTTCAATACTTAATTCTTTCTGAGGCACTGAAGGAGCATTTGTCTAGTGTTCTGTTCTGGGTTTCAGAAGATGTGGTACATACATTTACTGGACTGTCGTAAGCAGTGGGTGTCTGCATCAACCAATGTTTAAGATCAGCATAAAACATATATCAGACAGTCCACTGAATCAGATCAAACAGTTCCACAGTAATGGGTCGGGAGGGGGTGGGGGTGCAAAAGGGAGCAAGGGGGCAAAGGAAGGGAGGGTGGGCACAAGGGAGGGAGGAAAGGAGGAAGGGAAGGAGAATGGATGAAAGAGTAGGTAGGTAAACTTTGTGTGTGTTTACTAGTGTGTGTGTGTGTGTGTGTGTGTGTGTGTGTGTGTGTGCGTGTGTATGTGGTGTTTCACTGCCCCTAGTGTGTGTGTGTGTGTGTGTATGCAGGTATGTCACTGCCCTCTAGTGTGTGTGTGTGTGTTTGTGTTCACTAGTGTGTGTGTGTGTGTGTGTGTGTATGCGTGTGTGTGTATGCGGGTGTTTCAGTGCCCCTAGAGTGTGTGTTCACTAGTGTGTGTGTGTGTGTATGTGGGTATTTTACTGCCCTCTAGTGTGTGTTCACTAGTGTGTGTGTGTGTGTGTGTATGTGGGTATTTTACTGCCCTCTAGTGTGTGTTCACTAGTGTGTGTGTGTGTGTGTATGTGGGTATTTTACTGCCCTCTAGTGTGTGTTCACTAGTGTGTGTGTTCGGGTGTTTCACTGCCCCCTAGTGTGTGTGTGTGTGTGTGTGTTCACTAGTGTGTGTGTGTGGGGGGGGGTGTCACTGCTTCCTAGTGTGTGTGTTCACTAGTGTGTGTATATGTGGGTGTTTTACTGCCCCCTAGTGTGTGTGTTCACTAGTGTGTGTGTGTGTGTGTATGCGTGTGTGTGTGTATGTGGGTGTTTTAGTGCCCCTAGAGTGTGTGTTCACGAGTGTGTGTGTATGTGTGTGTATGTGGGTATTTTACTGCCCTCTAGTGTGTGTTCACTAGTGTGTGTGTTCGGGTGTTTCACTGCCCCCTAGTGTGTGTGTGTGTGTGTGTGTTCACTAGTGTGTGTGTGTGGGGGGGGGTGTCACTGCTTCCTAGTGTGTGTGTTCACTAGTGTGTGTATATGTGGGTGTTTTACTGCCCCCTAGTGTGTGTGTTCACTAGTGTGTGTGTGTGTGTGTATGCGTGTGTGTGTGTATGTGGGTGTTTTAGTGCCCCTAGAGTGTGTGTTCACGAGTGTGTGTGTATGTGTGTGTATGTGGGTATTTTACTGCCCTCTAGTGTGTGTTCACTAGTGTGTGTGTTCGGGTGTTTCACTGCCCCCTAGTGTGTGTGTGTGTGTGTGTGTTTGTGTTCACTAGTGTGTGTCTGTGTGCGGGTGTTTCACTGCCCTCTAGTGTTTATGTTCATTAGTGTGTGTCTATGTGTGGGTGTTTTACTGCCCCCTAGTGTTTGTGTTCACTAGTGTGTGTATGTGTGTGTTTCACTGCATGGATGGGTTAAATGCGGAGATCATGTACAAACACACATGAGGAGTAGTTGTGAATACTATATTCTGGATGGTGAAGAGATGTTCACTACATTGTACAAAAGTGAACTGAATTGAAACGTCCACTGCACTGCTTTCCGTTCAGGTGTTATTTCATTATGTTCCTGAGAACTTTAGGAAGCTCCTTGTCTTTCACCATGAAAGACAACTTCCCAACCAGCCTTTAACAATAACTCCCGATGCAGTTTACACACAGACATTACTTTTATATTTTACACAAAGTATTAGAACATACATTTAAATTATAGTCACAGTACACGGAACACTACACACTCGGCCCACTTCTTCAGGAATTCCTCTCCTGTAGCTCATCCTCTACTCCTTCATCAGTGGTACAGGTGGTCCAGTCTCAACCTGGTGTCTAAATACTATCCGTTTGTTAGTAATCATGTGGTCAGGAAAACAATAAATCACAACCAAAAGCATAGTATATATCAGATACAGTATATATTTATTATATTTATTTGTAAATGTATTTATTAGTATTTATTAATATTATTTTTTTTTTCATGTGTTTTTTTAATGTTGAAAAAAAAACATTGACTGCAGTCTTGCAAGTTTATATTCTGGTCAGTTAGATAAGGGCTTGATTACATGACTGGGTGGTCCTGTAATACAAGCACTACACCCAAACCCCCCCACCCCCCCACCCCCCAACACACACACACACCAACACAGTACTGCACCTAATGTTTATATCAAGGGGAAGCAGACACTATAAACCAAACAACTAGGTCTGCTACTTTCATTTTCACTTTGTTATATCATCTTGAACACTTAGCGTTAAGGTATGAACTTGATTTATTAATTAGTTTATTTGTTTATTTATCATTTCAGTTACAGAAAAGACTACATATGAAATGTGTTAAAGTCTTTTGTGATCACATGGATGCTGTTGCATTTTGTTCTATTGCATAAATTCTGTTTTGTTTTCTGTTTTTTAAAACAGACTTTTTAAAACAGACTTTTTTGACTTAAAAAAGTCACTGAAGTTTTGTTTTCATAGCAAGTTCCATCGAAACTTTAGCTTAGTGCTGCCTCTGGGACAGAGCTTGTGGGCTGGTCTGGTTTCCACGAGCTTCATTGTTTTTGAGCGCCCCCATTCACCTCAGTAAGTCTGACCTGACGGAGATACACACATCACCACCGAGCTGAAAAAACAACACACACGTCTAACCAAACAATATGCTAGTGGATATTTTTATTATTATTATTTCACAAACGTACTACGAAATCTTTTTAATTACCACCTTACACAAAGCACGAGTGTGTGCTCCAAGAGAATCCAAAACATTTCAAAAGGAGCCACTCAGTATTACAATCTGAGTATGATTTTTAAAAAATATTTTCTTAACACTAGTATTATTAATCATTGACACTATAGATATCATACCTATAGTTTAATACTGGTAATATTTTCAGATCATTTACACTATAAATTAGAGATGGAAGGATCGATCGGCTATGTATTGGTATTGGCCGATTTTTAATCAGAATATGTGATCGGAAATCGGCCGATATTCCTCCAATGAAGCCGATCTCGAGAGCTGATCGATGGTGTTAAACAAATAAGCCTAATTTCTGTATTTCCAGCTAGAGTTTCATCCAGTAAGAGAAGCCCCCCATGAAACCCCCTCTGGCCAGCTCCCTGCAATTCCTATCTGAACCACTAGGTGGAAATACATACCCTTTCATTTTCCACAGACTGACTAAAGCAGCGGCTTCGTGAGAACAGTTTAAGCGTTCACTGCATGTGCTGATAGAAATCATGTCGTCCGTCTGTCAGTGTTTACCGTATGTGACGCAGACTCATCCAGGACGTTTTTAAAATTAGGAAAATCAGCGTCTCTCGCGGCGGAACCAGGACAAAGACATTTAACACTATTAATCTGATACAGCACTGCACACAGCTGAACACAGTGAGTATCAGCAAACAGCAGAGCTAGCACGCACAGCTAGCACAAAACTAATAACCCAGAACACCATACAGACCAGATCTGACCGGTACGAACAGAACAGCAGCAACAATTCTATATTCTACATTTAATGATTACAAATTTAGTTTAAAATAACAGAGTCTGAGTTTAATGACTGCAGTTTTTACTGTATTTATTTAATTTGCTTTTTTAGTTTTAAATTAAGGGTCTAAATGTAATGATTACAGTATTGGAGATGTTTGTTTGATGTTCTTTGTTTATTAACTGTTAATTTAGTTAAAAGTATGATGCTGTTTCACACAAGCTCGTTAAAAATGGTAATAAACCAGTTTAGATCATGTTTCATGATTTGCTTGCACTATTAACTACATGTAGCCCTGCCGTGGCATATAACACATCGCTCATGGAAGGAGTCGTTGAAGATGTGGAAAAGGTAAAGAGACAGGTGCTGGAGGAACAGAAGGAGAATGCAGCGCTGCGGGAGTCGTGCCTGGAGCACGCCACATACAAAAACCGGTGATTCAGATACTGACTGAGGTTACTCCACTCTCAGTTGAGCAGCTGTAAAATACGGTGGACACAGTTCACAGGCTGGGTCTGAAAAATAAAACTGATAGAACAGAAGTATGGTTTCAAAAGCAATTAATATAATCAGTTTTTTTTCAAGAGCATCTGGTTTGGCCCTTAACCTTAAGAACTGTGAACTTTTGGCTGTTCATAATTGTGATCAAAGTAGTGTAGCAGGTATTTCAGTTAAAAATGAGGTAAAAATCTTGGACTAATCATTTCAAAAGACAAAAAGAGAAAATGAAAACTCCTAGATTGCTAGCAGTTAAGAAATCACCAAACCATTGGCTTTTGAGAGACTTTTGAGAGACTTTGGGTAGAATATTTGTATCTAAGTCTAATGGGCTATCAAGACTTATCTATCCATGCCACTTCTTATATACTTTTTCTAAAACTTTATATACTTCTTTCAAACTAACTCTATAATGTTTAAGTTCATATGAAAAAATAAAACACATTATATACATAAATCACAACTAGTTAGAGAATATGAAAATGGGGGTTTAAGAGCTTTAGAATTTGAATCTGTAATTGTTGGCTTTAGAATTAAATGGCAAAAAGAATGTCTGTCTAATTCTCATTCTATGTGGTACATATTCCTGCCTAAATATTCAGTAAAGTTGGAGGGATTGACTTCCTGCTAAGATGTGGTTTTGAAGTGCCTAAAATTCCTGTAAAATTCTCTGATTTCCACAAACAAGCACTGCTTTATGGAAAAATGATATTTACTCATAAGTTCTCACCTCACAGTACTGTATTATGGAACAACAGAGTTCTTACCATAAATAGAAAGACCGTATTTACGTCTGATTGGTTCTAGCTGCCATTCTTTATCATTTGAAGACTTCAAAACTTGAAGATTTGAAGTTACTGTCTCTTGTAAAATATACGACAAAATCTGTAGAGCAGTCAAAGAAAATGCATGTCAGTGTCACGATCTTTGCTTTTTTAAGATCATGTTGTAGTCAATTAGGAGGCGGGTGGTTCTGTGTTGGGCCCAGATCTGCATGTGCATCGTTTAAATTTGCCCCTAGTGCTCAATGAGAGAGAGAGCTCCTCCTTTGCTCCTCCTCCGCTCCTCTACTGTAGTTGTTCTGAGTTTCGTTTCGTTACTTGTTAAACCCTCCGCGTGTCCTGTCCGGGGTGTTCGTGTTCCAGAGTGAGGTGAGTACAGCTCGTGCACTTTAAACTACTCTGTCTGTAGTTTGATTGTACGCGTCCTCGTCTGTGCTGTGGACAGTCAGGTCGGTTTTCAGTGCGTGTTGTACAGACGCTACAGTTACGCTACAACCAAAGCTTTATCATCTCTCTCTCTCTCTTTCTCTCTCTCTCTCTTTCTTTCTCTCTCTGTGTTCTCTCTCTCTGTGTGTTTTTCTCTCTCTCTCGCTCTCTCTCTTTCTCTCTCTTTCTCTCTCTCTCTCTTTCTCTCTTTCTCTCTCTCTCTCTGTTTTCTCTCTCTCTTTCTTTCTCTCTCTGTGTTCTCTCTCTCTCTCTGTGTTTTTCTCTCTCTCTCGCTCTCTCTGTTTCTTTCTCTTTTTCGCTTTCTCTCTCGCTCTCTCTCTTTCACGCTCTCTCTCTTTTGTTTTCTCTCTCTCTTTCTCTCTCTCGCTCTTTCTCTCTCTCTCTCTGTGTTCTCTTTCTCTCTCTGTGTTTTCCCTCTTTCTCTCTCTCTCTCTCTCGCTCTTTCTCTCTCTCTGTGTGTTCTCTTTCTATCTCTGTGTTCCCTCTCTCTTTCTCTCTCGCTGTGTTTTCTCTCTCTCTTTCTCTCTCTCTGTGTTTTCTCTCTCTCTTTCTCTCTTTCTCTCTCTCTGTGTTTTCTCTCTTTCTCTCTCTCTGTGTTTTCTCTCTCTCACTTTCTCTCTTTCTCTCTCTCTGTGTTTTCTCTTTCTCTGTGTGTGTGTTATCTCTCTCTCTCTCTCTCTCTCTCTGTCCTTCTTTCTCTCTCTCTCTCTCTCTTTCTGTTTTGTCTCTCCTTTCTCTGTCTCTCTCTCTCTTCTCTCTCTGTCTGTCTCTCATCTCTCTCTTTTTTTCTCTCTCTCTTTTCACTGTCTCTTCTCTCTCTCTCTCTCTCTCTCTTCTCTGCTCCTGCAGTCAGTTTGTCAGAATACCGGCTGGGTTTATATGGATTTTCTCGAAATACTGACTTACTATCTGACTTACTGTGAGGAGTGGTAATGGGATAATGGGAGTGGAAGAATGACACAAGGGGAGAGAGATAAAAATAATCAGAGAATGGGAGAGAGAGAGAGAGAGAGAGAGAGAGAGAGAGAGAGAGAGAGAGAGAGAGAGAGAGAGAGAGATGGATGCCACACTGATAATAATAAAAAGCCAAAGGTGCTGCAACAAAGTATTAGTTTAAGGGTGTGCATATTTATGCAACCAGGTTATTTTAAGTTTTTTATTTTATATTTTTCGCTTTATTTTTCTGTTGCATTGTACAGGTTATCGGTCACATTAAGGGTAGAAAAAGTTGTGAAATTATTTGTCTTGCTGTCATTTTTTTACATTACAAAAACCTGGCGTTTGAACAGGGGTGTGAAGACTTTTATATCCACTGTATAAATATTAGACACTGTACCTTTTACAGGTTGGGTTTAAGTGGGTGTGGACTTCTAAAGTAATCCTAGGATAAACAGAGCTGAGCTCTGGATCTACAGACTACACCCCTGTTTAGAACACTTCATTGTAACTTACTGCTATGACGAGTCAATAAAATGGAAATCGATCCACAAATGATTTCAGTTGTAGTCTCGAGGAAACCAGAATAACAACACTCAGTATCTCAAAGCTATGAGTCTCAGAAGTCTACACAGTTTTTCCTCTTGTGATGGGAGTCCACCAGAATAACACACCGTTTTCTTTCTCACCTTGACAGTGAATCCACCAGCTTTAATCATGAACACCTGCCTTTGGACTTCAGTCATCCTAATGCTAGGCACCTGTGCAGGTCAGTCCAGTTTATTTGAATAGCACTCTTTACAATGATGTCACAAAGTTTGAAAACATGAAGTCACAACATGCATCCATCCCCCTGTGAGCAAGCCAGAGGCAACGGTGGCAAGAGAACCTACCTCAAGACTGGAGGAAGAAACCTTGGGAGGAACCAAGACTCACAAGTGGAGACCCGTCCTCCTCTGATTACACAGTATTTTATAGTTTAATAAGCTGAGTTCAGAGTAAAAGCTGAGAGAGTCTATGTTTGAAGTCTGGATAGCAAAAGCTTCAGAAACTGCACAGGTAGAGGCAGTCTCTGACTGAGGCAGTCTCTGGCTGAGGCAGTCTCTGACTCTGAGTCTTTGTGGAAAATGGGTATGAGCTGAGGTGAAACAGTCCCACCATATCTTACTGCTGGTAGATCTGTAGGATGCAGTCGAGGGTGTAGCAGATGATTGGTGTCAGCTCAGGAGGAGGCCCCAACAACAGTATTCGGCAGGACAGAAGTGCGGTCATTACCTCAGAAAAAAGTGACCAACTATTGGCCATTGTATACAGCATACTACAGAAATGCATTAATATATATATATATATATATATATATATATATATATATATATATATATACATTCATTTTAGGTCTTCAGATGTGCAACACAGTCCAGAAAAAGTTGGGATGGGAGGAATTTAGGGCTTGTGATGATGTATAATAATTAAATAATGATGTGATATGAATCAGGTGATGTCAGCAAATGACTGCAATTATGATTCGGTACAAAAGCAGCGTGCAGGAACGGTGTTGGAGCCGAAGATCGTCAACACACGTGAGAAAATGATTGCAATGTTTGAAAACAGTGTTCTTCACAGATGGCTCTACATCAAGAACCATCATTCATCTCTTCGTCTATAGCCATATAACCACACGGGCTCATGATTAAACCACACACGCTGGTTACAACTTTGCCGGACCAAAAGGAAGCCTTATGTTGCCGTGCCCAGAAGCGCCGTCCACTTCTCTGGGGTGGGCCACCACAAAGAGGAAACACGCTGTGATCAAATGATCAGTATGTGCCTTCAGGATCTTTTCTAGGACATGTGTCAACAAGACAGTGCATGGAAGCTGTGGAAGAAGAGGGTGGTGGACTGGTCTGCCTGCAGTACTGACCTGTTGTTTCATTTGAGAAATAAATAAATAAAATTTATGAAATCGTAATAATGTGTTGTGTTGTTTTCAATGTGATGTGGATCAACATTTATTTGCCTTTATTATCAATTTAACATAACGTACACAACGTTTTTGTGGTTTGGGTCTGGAACTGTAGAGTTTGGGGCCTCTAGATCACAGTTCTGGAAATATCTGCTTTACTTATTATGGGAGGTTTTTGATGGCCACCATGGGCTGTGGATATAGTTTTAATGGTATGCAGTAGAGATCATAAGGCTTCAGCATATTACTCAATATGTCAAAACTTTAAAGGTTTAAAGGGACTTGGATCTTAGAAGCTGGTTTAGTCATTCCTGACCCCACATCTCAGATGTTCCAGAGTTCTGGAGAAGCTTCTTGAACAGCGACACATGCTTTCAGACCACACCGTGTTGAGGCGTTCTCAGATGTCTTCAGATCTGAAACAAGAGTAGAGTTTGATGTTCTCCTCTCTCTTGTTCTAAAATGTTCTAACCAAAAAGCTGGTTTGAAAAATGGTTCTGCACAATGTTCTTCCAGAACTGTCGGGTGGGCTTACGTTAAAGCTGGCTTCTTATCTGAATTTTCCTGCCGCACCTTTTAAGGTGGCCCAGGGAATTCAGACAATTGCACCATGCACCAGATCGTTTGCTGTTTGGGTCGATGCTGTTTGAAGGGGATCATAATGTCAGTGAGATCTTTGGGAGATGCTCTTCTGGTGATCAGTCGTAATTGGTTTTTACGGTTTAAGGATGGAAGAGTTTAAGTGGCAGAAGGTCCACAAATGTGAAGAGTAGATCTTTCTATAAGGACCATTTCAAATGTTCTTATGTTTTATATGTTATCCAGGTTCTCTATCTGCACAAGCTACAATCTACAAGTCTTTCCAAGTGGGCTCCACAGCTGTTCTTCCATGTGACTGGAAGAAGAAAACGTTCACACAGCTCAGCAGTCCTCATGTGGAGTGGCGCACTTTTGCTGAGACGGTGTTTGAGCGACAGGGTGAGGAGATGTATCAGGGTGAGGGGTATGAAGACCGTGTGGACGTTCCTGAAGATAACCTGCAAAAAGGAAACTGTTCGCTGGTGCTGAGGAACATCAAACCTACTGACGAAGGCATCTATGAAAGCTTCCTGCTGGTCAGACGAACAAAGAGGTCTCTGACCTCCAGAAGAGTTCTCATCCAGAGCGTGGAGGTCTCGATAGTTGGTAAGGAGGTTAAATCACAGGACATCAGGCCAGAGTTACACTGGCAGTCGAAAGTTTGGACACACCTACCCAGGTTTTTAATAGTAATAATATTAGTGAATAAGTGTGAAGAGATCAGAACTATAGAATAGTCGGTATGGAATTATTCCTGGAGCAGAATTAAACATCTGGTTGTGTTTAAAGAATGTTTAGAGGGTCTTTTAGAAATGAGCTTATTTGCTCTGATGCAGGTTTACATACTTTGAACATTCTGACCAGCAGCTTCATGAGGAGCCACATGAGCTGCTTCTCTAACAGGACTGAAGAAGATAGTGTAGATGCTGAGATCTTGTTCTGATAAACAGGTTTGGGGGTTTTATAGCTCTTATCAAAATATACATTCTCATTTTTACATTTAAATACACTCAAATGTTTGTTTTAGTAATATTTGTGTAAATGGGCTCCAACTTCACTATTTACACTCGTCTCTCAACACATTCACATCTAACCATCTTCATAATTATGAACATATATATTCAGGTAGGTGTGTCCAAATGCTTTACTGGTAGTGTATATACTCTGAGTATACTTTTAGGGGAATGTAATATTACCCTGTAAGTTAAGATTAAGCAGATCTTTAACAGAGTTTCTTTATAACAGTTTGTTTTTCTTGTTTCCACGAAGATGCACCAGAGGAGATTAACCGTGAAAATGAAGCCTCAGAAAGTGAGTGAACATCTCGCCATCTTGTGAACATCCTGTAGAACATTTATTCATTTTATAAAGCTCAATAGAATTTGTCATTTTTTTAAATGTAAAAATTGAACTTGGAATTTTTATTATTTATTTTTTCTCCCAGGAGGAACTCAGAAGAGAATGATGTCAAATGAATATTCACCAAGTGAGTCAATATTTCACTATTGCATTCATTAATAATTATTTTGTTTGATTAACATTAATAGGTTATAAATAATTTTCTGCAGAATTTCTGGTCAGCTCCAAACTATGAAATTGTGATTTTTCATACAAATTGTGATTTATATGAAATCCGGTGCCACCACGTTGTACACAGTGCTGGACTATTATTGGATAACATATTTGGGACATTTTTCATAACACATGATCTTTCCAAACCCTCAGGCCGTTCAGACTAACATATGGTAGCTTTTTGAAATTCTGCTTATTTGATATAGTACAGCCCAATACAGCAAACAAATGAAACCTCAACCCAATCAAGCCTCACCTGTCAGTGTAAGCCCAGATAACCAACCTGAAGACCTTATTTTTGACACAGGGAGTCTGTCTCAAAACCTAGTGAGTGTGTAAGTAGACTGTCTAGGTAGTGAGTGTGTAAGTAGGCTGTCTAGGTAGTGAGTGTGTAAGTAGGCTGTCTAGGTAGTGAGTGTGTAAGTAAGCTGTCTAGGTAGTGAGTGTGTAAGTAGGCTGTCTAGGTAGTGAGTGTGTAAGTAGGCTGTCTAGGTAGTGAGTGTGTAAGTAGGCTGTCTAGGTAGTGATTGTGTAAGTAGGCTGTCTAGGTAGTGAGTGTGTAAGTAGGCTGTCTAGGTAGTGAGTGTGTAAGTAAGCTGTCTAGGTAGTGAGTGTGTAAGTAGGCTGTCTAGGTAGTGAGTGTGTAAGTAGGCTGTCTAGGTAGTGAGTGTGTAAGTAGGCTGTCTAGGTAGCAGCTGTGTAAGTAGCAGCGTTCTCTCCTCATCTCTCCTCATAAAACAGATTACTGAGACGCTCTAGTTAGAGAGAGACTGTGTCACGGCTTGTTCCCGCCCACTGTAGCACGCCACCGGTGGTTTAGCTGGTTGCTAAGATACCGTCCAGCATCCAAAACAATAGCCTGTGGCTTAAAAATCCGCTAGCATAAATGCTAATGTCTCAAGTATAAGAGTGTAAATGGTGAAGGACTCGTTACAGAGTTGATAATAAAATACTGTTCTGTGTGATTATATGACCAGAAACACATTAAAACTCCAGAGAGAATCAAAATAACTCACATTTTAAAACCACTTCACTGCTCCTAGATTAGCCTGCGCTGCATCATGGGATTGTCTTAGCGGCTGAGGAAGCGTTCAGGTGTAAATAAGGTTCCTCAGTAGACAGCATGTTTAAGGTATGTAAGTATTGGGACAGTCTACATGTCGGGAGCGCATACTATGATGTAAAATGCTGCCTATGAAGGAGCTCACTAGGATTTGAGACACAGCCATTGTAACACATGAAGACCTTAATGCTTAGACCAGCTGAGGGTAAAAGATAACCAGCGGTTGGATAAAGACGATCAGAGAAATGAGAGAATCAGCCAAACCTAAACAGAAGACGTGATATTTTGTGGAAACACCATCCATATGCATCCAAGAGTCAATTAAATAAAATAAAATTAGATTAATTTAAAGAATTTAAAATCTGATCGACTGAAGCGAGCAGAGTAGTGCTAGTTACACTTTCTCTCACTCGTCATCTTAAGTCGCTTATCCTCCTGGGTCACAGGGGTTGCTGGAGACCCCCAGTCCTAGCACTCATTGGGAGAAAGGCAGGAAACTCAGAGCTGAACACAGAGTATGAGAAATGGAAAGCAGAAACCTGGAGGAAATATTATCTGGAGGTATTAAATCACCTAGGCAACGCAAACAAAACACCAAAGCAACCAATGAGCTATAAACACACTGAGAACACACGAGATACACCTGAGACTAATTATACCAGAGCAGAGCTACAGACTAGACTCAGCAAAGAGAGATAACAAGAAACTATAATCCACCCATGACTGACAGCGTCAGGAGACTGACTTTAATAGCAGACGCTGTCATGCAGGGCGACTTACAATTTACCTGTACACAGGTAGGTGAAGGCAGTGTTACAGTTTAGTGTTAGGAGTCTCACCCTAAGACTTCATGCATACATCCATTCACGTTTTTCATTGGGGAATATATATATATATATATATATATATATATATATATATATATATATATATATTTATGGTTGATTCTTCAATTGCGGGATTTTTTGTCATCTTAGTTTTATAAAGTAATGCAATGAAAACCTGTCATTACCATCAACAAATGCCATTACCATCTCAACAGGTTATGCGTTGGTAATGACGTGCTGCAGTAATGACAATATTCACTTTTTTAAGAAAAAAGCTAGCTGGCCATGGATTTGCTAAAGCTAGTTAACAGCTAGTACAAGCTGCACTTTAAATACACATGAATAAATAAATAATGTGTAAATGTAATGTTTAGTTATAAATAAATAAATAAATAATGTGTAAATGTAATGTTTAGTTATTAATAAATAAATAATGTGTAAATGTAATGTTTAGTTGTAAATAAATAAATAATGTGTAAATGTAATGTTTAGTTATAAATAAATAAATAATGTGCAAATGTAATGTTTAGTTATAAATAAATAATGTGTAAATGTAATGTTTAGTTATAAATAAATAAATAATGTGTAAATGTAATGTTTAGTTGTAAATAAATAAATAATGTGTAAATGTAATGTTTAGAAATAAATAAATAATGTGTAAATGTAATGTTTAGAAATAAATAAATAAATAAATAATGTGCAAATGTAATGTTTAGTTATAAATAAATAATGTGTAAATGTAATGTTTAGTTATAAATAAATAAATAATGTGTAAATGTAATGTTTAGTTGTAAATACATAAATAATGTGTAAATGTAATGTTTAGAAATAAATAAATAAATAATGTGTAAATGTAATGTTTAGTTATAAATAAATAATGTGTAAATGTAATGTTTAGTTATAAATAAATAAATAATGTGTAAATGTAATGTTTAGTTATAAATAAATAATGTGTAAATGTAATGATTAGTTGTAAATAAATAAATAATGTGTAAATGTAATGTTTAGTTGTAAATAAATAATGTGTAAATGTAATGTTTAGTTATAAATAAATAATGCGTAAATGTAATGTTTAGTTGTAAATAAATAAATAATGTGTAAATGTAATGTGAGAGCGAGGGAGAGAGTCACAAATACTCATGGTGTGTTATGGATCTGTGACCTACCATGCTCTGTTTCAAAGCTGTTAATCACTCTCCTCTCTGTCTCCACAGGTGATGCTGGAATGATCCACACTTGCTCGCAGACCTTCATGTTCTTTCTCGTTGCAAACATATTATTTCATATCGTCTGAAGAAACCCAAAGCAAGAACTTTTTCAGAAATGCAGACTGGGACGAGGAACATCTTTGGAGATATCTACCCAGGGTTTCAAGCAAACAGAGAAAGCCTTGTATGGTGCTTTGCAGACCCTCTCTAAGGATCACCACCTTGGCGAGGTGGAGAGGCTTGCGTGGTCCTGTCAACCCGAGAGCTAAACTGTCCGGAGAGCATCTCCTGGTAGAGTCACTCATGGCAGAAAGGTCGAGGGGAGGATCCAGACTAAGTGTGATCCAGTCTTCAATAACAAAGCTAAGTCAGGTTTTCTCTGTGAAACCCGCATGTCCAAGTCCAGTCAGCTGCATTTCTGTTTCTCTGTATAGACGTGTGTGTAGATACATGTGTACGTTCTTTGGAACTCCATAAACAACTGAACATCCTGAACTCCACCATTGGGAAGACTGAAAGAACAAAGCCTGAGAAAGAGCTTCTTAGATCAGGGAAGAGTGAGTATCCGGGAGACATCTAAGGGGCTTCCTGTTTTTCCTGTTCCATCTTGAGCAGTGTTGCCGTGGGAAGAAATCCAGGATGATGAGGTTGCTCTGGTTCTCCTGGAGAGGTGGGGAACCTTAACTCATTTCTATCTCCAAAACAGTAACTTTACAGGACAATAACATTCTTAACTTTCGATGGAAGTTATTTTAAAGAGGTTTTTTTTGTTTTAAGTGATCTATTGAGAATCTTTCGCAGGATATAAGGAGCTGCTGTCGCGTTCAATTAACAGAAAAATGGACAGGGACAGAAACAGAGACCCATGTTTTTCTTTGGACAGCGAGGAAATAGACCCTGTAAATATGTGAGGCTATGTTTTAATAAGAAAATAAATAAGCAGCCATGCAACTCTGCCCTCATTCTCTTTTCTTCACTCTGCTCGTGATGCAGAATTGATACTATCTTTGACCTCTGATCATGTTTACTGCAGGCAGTTAGGTTTTTGATCTGTATCATAGGACGTTCTCACAAGATCATCAAATAGGTAAGAGTACATGGTAGATTCACTTTGACCAACCTGCCTGCAGATCTCTGAGAATGTATGGTCTCCCAGCGGGGGAGACCATAGCTTTTTATTTGTTGATATTACATTCATTTGAAAAAGCAATCAACACCCAGCTTCTCATAGACGTTTTGTACAAATATAGGGAATGATGTTTATGCTTCTGCTTGATTTTTCAAATTTGGCTCCCAGAGAAGCATAGAAACAGCACAAAGCAGGGTTATAATCGGAAGGTACCAGTAGTGTATATACATTACATCAACTCAGTCTTTTACACGTGTAGCCTACACTGTGACTGAACATCGAAACGTTGTAGACGAGGTGTGACTATTGTATCCATATAAGTTTTTAGTTTTAAATGTTTTTAACCATGGGACTTTGTGTCAGCATTGGCAATTCAAAATGCAGTGAATGTACCATAACCTAATCCAACCTAACTGATGCAGTAAAATATAAGAACAGGGACAGTGCAGATGAGATTACATCAAGATACTACAACCCACAACAAGTTGGAATTCTGTGTAAAAACATCAGAATGCCATGATGTGCAAATTTCATAGACCCACATTTGATTCCCAATAGAACATGAAACACATGCCAGATATAAGACGTTTTAACATTTCATGAATATTTCTAACTCATTTAGAACTCGATGGCAGCAACACATCTCAGAAAAGTTGGAACAGGGTCAACAAGAGAGAGGAAAAGTAAGTGGTACTAAAAAAAAAAACAGCCGGAGGAGCAACTTAAGCCATGCCACATCACTGGGTTTAAAAAGAGCTTTCTCAGAAGCAAGGATGTCAGAGGCAGAGGTCTCTCAGAAGCAAAGACGATCAGAGATTCACCAATCTGCCGAAATCTGGGTCTAAAAATTGTGGAACGATTTCAGAAACATGGAATTGATTCCACTGTGAGGCACCTTTATCGCATTACATCATCTTCTTCACTGAAGGGACGCTAGAGTAGCTCCCAGCTGGGCGTCTCATACTGTTTACTGTACACAGCACTGTCCTTGGGGACAGAGTCATTTAGGGGCAGCATAAACAGCATCTCATAACAATGTCTTTTTCTGTAGGGTGGGCCCAGTACAGGGCACTGCATCATGTCTTCTCCACTTCATTATCCAATGCTTTTGCTCTACAGGGCAACGCTATCATCATTTATTTTATGGTGGCCATTGTAGAGGGCAATTTAGCAACATTGTTTGTTTCAGCCCCAGGGACACCATCAGTCAACCCACCTGCTTCCTCCACTGGAGCCTGCCAGCGTTAACAATACTCAGTTTCTTTATATACGGAGTAATTCAAAATGATTCCTTTACTGTCAACAGCTTATTAACATGTTGACATTTAAGGCCGCCCAAAGAGACGGACAGAACTGTTCAGTGTTCAGTGTTTACAGCTGCTCGTATTGCATTATGCTGTTGACCCATTGGGTAGATTTGTGTGATTGGAGGCCATTGGTGCACATTTGAGGCAAGATCAAGCTCAACCAGCTGCAAAATATGTAAACAGGATATGGAGGTGGAATCTAGAACACGAAGATCTCATTCTCTGGACATTTGCATATGTGCCAACAAGGGCAAACTACCTCCTGCTTGCAGTTTTTACAGTAGCAGAAGAAGAATATACACTCTAATAATAATTTACAACATAAAAGAAATTTGTAGTATGTACACATATATAAAGTCTTATAATACAATAGAAGAATAAAATATAAAGTGACTGTGGCATATATATAAAGTCTTATAATACAATAGAAGAATAAAATGTATAGTGACTGTGGCATATATATATAAAGTCTTATATTACAATAGAAGAATAAAATGTAAAGTGACTGTGGCTATAATATTAAGTACAGATATACTGTATACAGCAGTAAGAGTTTAGTAGGAAAGTTATTGCACATTTGAGTTCTTATATACAGAATTAAATTATTGTTCTACTGGTATGACTGTACATGTGAGAGGTGTCGTACGTTAAGGGAGGAGTTGTAAAGTCTGATAGCCACTGGTAGGAATGACCTCCTGTGGCGTTCTGTAGTGCATTTTGGCTGAATGAGTTAGAGGTGAATGTTAGAGGTTGTCTGTTGGGTTTAGAGAAGTCCCAACCCTGGACGGCCCATGTGACTTCTGAGAAAAGGTGTTGTGCACAGACATGATCACTTTCTGTTTTCATCTCAGCACAAGTGTTTAAAGGAGATTGGCCCGCTGTAGTGGAATATTAGAAGAGCTATGGTGTTGATCAGAAATGTGTTTCTTGCGTCTCCTACAGCCTGCATTCTCAAGCACCCGCTCGAAGTAGTCTTAGAGCGTACTGACGGTCTTGGGGTCCAGTTGTACATCATCAAAGTGGTAGAAAAATGGATTTAATTAGTAGTACTGAACAACAGAAGTAGAGGAGAATGGTCTTATCGTACACCGCAGGAACCAGACCACTTTCTACTTTCTACCTCCGTTTCTAGCTCTATTACAGCCACCATCCCATCAGCATACTTAACATACACTAGTTTTTCAGAAAAGAGAAAAGAAAACTGAAATGTAGATGATAATCAGCCATACCAGACTGTTCACTCATGACAAACATGAAGCCATGAGATTGTTGTTGTCGTTTGAATTCCGGCTCAGCAGGTTCAGGATAAACATTGACTTCATTGCGTGTGACACGTTAATCTAGAGTTCAGGGAATAAAGCTAATGAGCTGCTCGGTTGTGTGTGCGTCTGCATGTTATATGATATCTGAGCAGTGCAATAAAGGAAAGGAGTGCAGTGTGATCTCAGTTTTCCATGCTGTCACTGGAACCTTATCAGACTGACCTTGAGCTGACCTTGAGCTGACCTTGAGCCTTCTGGCGGTTCCTGGTTCACACCCAGCAGTCAAAACCAAACAAGTGATGGTACATACTATGGAATCATTGCGGTTTTGGTTTTTAATTAATTCTATTTAATTCATTCTGAATATTCAGCCGTGCTTTGCACGATGGTGGTTGATGGGTTCAAAACGTTTCCGTTGGCTCTATTTGCCGGTAACTAGAGATCCTTTCCATTCTGCTGCCCTTTATTTTCCAAACCATGTGTATACACTGCTCCACTGTTATTGAGTTTCAGGCCAACGCCTATTATCTTTCAGCAGCTTCTGTCTACGTGCCCTCTATTAGATGAAAGTCCCTGATGGCAATCACCTGCTGTCTGCACACAAGACTAAAACACACAGTACACAGTGGCCTCAGGTGTCAATATTGACTGGACAGAGTGCAGACTTACAATAGACATTGAGTTCAACTCAAAATGCAATATTTAATAGAGCTAACAGAGAAAACTAGTATCCTCTTTATGGCTTTAAGTAAAAAAAAATACCTGCCCATGAAAGAAGGCCAGCGGAAAGGCGGAGCTTCTCAGTGTTCTGTTTTTTTGTTAGTTATTATATATTTTTTTTGTCTACATGTACATTTATAACACATATTTCTTTTTTAAGGCACCTTGACTCGAGTCGTTTGAGCTCAACTTCAGCTTATTCACAGCCAAGTTGTGCATATATATATACATTAACATGTACAATTAAGTGCTTAAGAGTTTCAGTGTATTACACTGTACTGCTTTTTTTTGCTTCTACCTTTCTGTACTTACTTCTATACTCTGTTTAAATTAATTAGGCTGTCATAGATGTATGCACATGTAAATAAAAAGCCCTTCAAGTGAACATAAGACATTTTATAGCTGGTGACTAGCTTCTATTTATTTTGTGTATTTAATAGAAACAAATAAGAAAATTAGTAAAAAAAAAACCAATCCTGTACTGAAATTTTAGTTCCTCAATGTACAAAGAATGTAAATGTACCCTTCACGGTACATCAGTGGTTTTAGGGGTCCAACCAGGGACAAAGTACATAATTATATCCAAATTTTAAAACTGGCACACTAAAATGAAAATTCTGGAAACAAAACGAGTTGTACGGAGCCAATGCAACTTTTAAAAAAATAGAATTTCGATCAAATATGATATAACTATGTTCCCTAAAGGTACAGAGATGTGGGGTATCAGCCCAGAGACAAGAGCCCCTGTAACTATTTCATGTTTCTTTCTGAGGTTGTGTAGAAGTGTGTTCTCTGTGGATGATGTGTAACCACTTATCTCTTGGAAAGTCAACAACATGGAATTTGATTTTGATCAACATGAGGTCATTCAAACGTTGCCTATGACTTGTAAACACTTCTTAAATACCATGCGCATCTGTTAAAGTGAGTCAGACAAAATTGTCCACCACACTAAATGCTACAGAGATGACGAGAAGTTTATGGCCCTGCAGATCCCATCCTTTTACGGGAGGAACCTCCCAAGAGGTTACATGGGTCAGATGAAGTCAACATCTGGCACTATCTCTCACTCTGACAGTTAAAACAGTTACAACTTTGTCACTACCTCCTGAACTAGGATATTTATGAAACCTGTTCAAGCCCAGCTTTTTGTTGTCTCCTGTCATAAAACCTTGTTAGCTTTGTTGTTCTCTCTCTATCCGGGTTGACCAGAGGAGGATGGGTTCCTCCCGTGAGTCTGGGTTCCTCTCAGGGTTTCTTCCTCTTACCAAGTCAGCTTCTTCTTGCTACTGTCACCTCTAGGGGAGCTTGGACCCGAATAGCCTTTCTTACAATTATATGTTTATGCATGGACTCTTCCAAAAAGCTGCTTTGAGGGTACACAAATAAATGTCAATTGATTGATTGGGTGGTACGGTGGTGTAGTGGTTAGTATGGTGGTGTAGTGGTTAGTATGGTGGTGTAGTAGTTAGTATGGTGGTGTAGAGGTTAGTATGGTGGTGTAGTGGTTAGTAAGGTGGTGTAGTGGTTAGTATGGTGGTGTAGTGGTTAGTATGGTGGTGTAGTGGTTAGTAAGGTGGTGTAGTGGTTAGTAAGGTGGTGTAGTGGTTAGTATGGTGGTGTAGAGGTTAGTATGGTGGTGTAGTGGTTAGTAAGGTGGTGTAGTGGTTAGTATGGCGGTGTAGTAGTTAGTATGGTGGTGTAGTAGTTAGTATGGTGGTGTAGAGGTTAGTATGGTGGTGTAGTGGTTAGTAAGGTGGTGTAGTGGTTAGTACGGTGGTGTAGTGGTTAGTACGGTGGTGTAGTGGTTAGTATGGTGGTGTAGTGGTTAGTATGGTGGTGTAGTGGTTAGTATGGGGGTGTAGTGGTTAGTATGGTGGTGTAGTGGTTAGTATGGTGGTGTAGTGGTTAGTACGGTGGTGTAGTGGTTAGTAAGGTGGTGTAGTGGTTAGTATGGTGGTGTAGTGTTAGTATGGTGGTGTAGTGATTAGTATGGTGGTGTAGTGGTTAGTATGGTGGTGTAGTAGTTAGTATGGTGGTGTAGTGGTTAGTATGGTGGTGTAGTGTTAGTATGGTGGTGTAGTGGTTAGTATGGTGGTGTAGTGTTAGTACGGTGGTGTAGTGGTTAGTATGGTGGTGTAGTGTTAGTACGGTGGTGTAGTGTTAGTATGGTGGTGTAGTGGTTAGTACGGTGGTGTAGTGTTAGTATGGTGGTGTAGTGGTTAGTATGGTGGTGTAGTAGTTAGTATGGTGGTGTAGTGGTTAGTATGGTGGTGTAGTGGTTAGTATGGTGGTGTAGTGTTAGTACGGTGGTGTAGTGGTTAGTATGGTGGTGTAGTGTTAGTATGGTGGTGTAGTGTTAGTACGGTGGTGTAGTGGTTAGTTTGGTGGTGTAGTGTTAGTATGGTGGTGTAGTGGTTAGTACGGTGGTGTAGTGTTAGTATGGTGGTGTAGTGGTTAGTACGGTGGTGTAGTAGTTAGTATGGTGGTGTAGTAGTTAGTATGGTGGTGTAGTGGTTAGTATGGTGGTGTAGTGTTAGTATGGTGGTGTAGTGGTCAGTATGGTGGTGTAGTGGTCAGTACGGTGGTGTAGTGGTCAGTACGGTGGTGTAGTGGTTAGTACGGTGGTGTAGTGGTCAGTATGGTGGTGTGGTGGTTAGTATGGTGGTGTAGTGGTTAGTACGGTGGTGTAGTGGTTAGTATGGTGGTGTAATGGTTAGTAGTAGTGGTTAGTACGGTGGTGTAGTGGTTAGTAAGGTGGTGTAGTGGTTAGTAAGGTGGTGTAGTGGTCAGTATGGTGGTGTAGTGGTTAGTATGGTGGTGTAGTAGTTAGTATGGTGGTGTAGTAGTTAGTATAGTGGTGTAGTGGTCAGTATGGTGGTGTAGTGGTTAGTATGGTGGTGTAGTAGTTAGTATGATGGTGTAGTAGTTAGTATAGTGGTGTAGTGGTTAGTATGGTGGTGTAGTGTTAGTATGGTGGTGTAGTGGTTAGTACGGTGGTGTAGTGTTAGTATGGTGGTGTAGTGGTTAGTATGGTGGTGTAGTAGTTAGTATGGTGGTGTAGTGGTTAGTGTGGTGGTGAAGTGGATAGTACGGTGGTGTAATGGTCAGTATGGTGGTGTAGTGGTCAGTATGGTGGTGTAGTGGTTGATACGGTGGTGTAGTCGTTAGTACGGTGGTGTAGTGGTTAGTACGGTGGTGTAGTGGTTAGTATGGTGGTGTAGTGGTTAGTAGGGTGGTGTAGTAGTTAGTACGGTGGTGTAGTGGTTAATATGGTGGTGTAGTGGTTATTATGGTAGTGTAGTGGTTAGTATGGTGGTGTAGTTGTTAGTACGGTGGTGTAGTGGTTAGTTGGGTGGTGTAGTGGTTAGATTGGTGGTGTAGTGGTTAGTACAGTGGTGTAGTGGTTAGTACGGTGGTGTAGTGGTTAGTATGGTGGTGTAGTGGTTAGTACGGTGGTGTAGTGGTTAGAATGGTGGTGTAGTGGTTAGTACGGTGGTGTAGTGGTTAGTATGGTGGTGTAGTGGTTAGTATGGTGGTGTAGTGGTTAGTATGGTGGTGTAGTCGTTAGTACGGTGGTGTAGTGGTTAGTACGGTGGTGTAGTGGTTAGTACGGTGGTGTTTTTAACTGGTAATGGATTGGTAATGAAGTGATTAGACTGATAATGGACTGGTAATGAGGTGATTGGACTGGTAATGGACTGGTAATGAGGTGATTAGACTGATAATGGACTGGTAATGAGGTGATTGGACTGGTAATGGACTGGTAATGAGGTGATTAGACTGGTAATGGACTGGTAATGAGGTGATTGGACTGGTAATGGACTGGTAATGAGGTGATTAGACTGATAATGGACTGGTAATGAGGTGATTAGACTGGTAATGGACTGGTAATGAGGTGATTAGACTGATAATGGACTGGTAATGAGGTGATTAGACGGGTGATGGACTGGTAATGAGGTGATTAGACTGGTGATGGACTGGTATTGAAGTGATTAGACTGGTGATGGACTGGTAATGAGGTGATAAGACGGGTGATGGACTGGTAATGAGGTGATTAGACTGGTGATGGACTGGTAATGAGGTGATTAAACTGATAATGGACTGGTAATGAGGTGATTGGACTGGTAATGGACTGGTAATGAGGTGATTGGACTGGTAATGGACTGGTAATGAGGTGATTGGACTGGTAATGGACTGGTAATGGGGTGATTAGACTGATAATGGACTGGTAATGAGGTGATTAGACTGGTAATGGACTGGTAATGAGGTGATTAGACTGATAATGGACTGGTAATGAGGTGATTAGACGGGTGATGGACTGGTAATGAGGTGATTAGACGGGTGATGGACTGGTAATGAGGTGATTAGACTGGTGATGGACTGGTAATGAAGTGATTAGACTGGTGATGGACTGGTAATGAGGTGATTAGACGGGTGATGGACTGGTAATGAGGTGATTAGACTGGTGATGGACTGGTATTGAAGTGATTAGACTGGTGATGGACTGGTAATAAGGTGATTAGACGGGTGATGGACTGGTAATGAGGTGATTAGACTGGTGATGGACTGGTAATGAGGTGATTAGTGATTAGAACTGATTGAAATGATCTAATTTTATATGCAAGTTATTTTTGTTACAATAGAAACTTTAAAAATGTTAATATTATATTAATGTTAGTTTAATGTTCTACTAATCAACTGCATCAATTGTGTTAAATACTGAAATGACGTTACATCTGGTGACTTGACTAGGACTCGAAGTTTAAGACTTGGGACTTGACTCAGGACTTAACTCGAGACTTCCTTGTATTGACTCAGGACTTGATTGTCAAGACTTGAGACTTACCTGTTACTTGCCACTCAGTGACTTGTTCCCATGTCTGCATATCAGCGATCACTCGGCGCTCACTCAGTCGTGTAGTGTGACCTGCTGAAAGACGCTCACCGAGCCGTCGCCTAGCATGTTTAATATCTAGACCAGTCATCGACTGTAAATCAACAGCAGCAGCTAGCTACAGAAAGACTCCTGATTATAGCACAACCAGTCATGTAGTGTGAACGGCACAAAGATCTGACCACTCAAACACACAAACTGATGAAGCCAGTTAGAAATGCTCTTGACATGGACAATTGTAAATACTTGTACAAAAACTGTAAATATGTAAATATTAAATAAATAAATAATAAATAATATAGAAAAATAAAGCAAGAAAAGTCAAGCATGTCTGCTTTTGTCCTCCTTTCTTTGCGTTGACTCGGGTGGAGGTCTGCATGGGACTGACTTTTTAATTGCTCCCACCAACATTTAACTCTGTCCCACATGCAACTTTCAGCAGTCCCACACAAAGGTAATTGACACTCCATTCCCAAAAAAAAATTCTCCTGAAATAATCAGGTCTGAAAATAGCTGCCGCACGTTTTCGCCTGTAGCATGTTTGACTGTGAGGTCTTGGTCTTTCTTTAGAGGACTATTCACAGCTGAGGCTGAGGGACCGCCTAAAGGCCCCATCGTTTTTGTAGCACAGCGATGCATGGCGACTTTTCTATTGATTATTTCTTCTCTGGGCGTCAAACGAAGAGAGTAGACCAGTTTGGAACGCTAGCCGTTGTCTACTGGGCATGAGGCAGATTCCTGAGCAGATTGATTTGTGGTGAAACTCAGGATGTCCTGACCATAAACGAATCTCCTGAGTTCCTGAAATGACTGACCATTTGTGTTGAACAGGCTTAATGTATCTGTTGTGGTCTGAACTGAAGTATGTACAAGGTCTGAACTGAAGTATGTACAACACTGTCCAATCATTTTAAGGCTTGTTATTAAGTAATTATTACCATTTGAACTTTACACTAGAGGCCAAAAACTTACTTTACGTTCAATGTAAGTCAATGGAACCAGAAATTTTTCCAAGCTACTTTGGAGCACTTCTATTGGTCCATTCTTCATGAATTCTACACACAATGTTAACATCAGCTGTCGAGATCATGTCAGGACATAACATGCATTGAAATGTTTGGGGTGAGGCTCAGATATAACTCAGGGCAGCATTATATATATAAAACAGTGCAAACACAATAAATAGACAATATTAAAGTAAAAATAAGCTAAAAAAATATACATATAGTTATAACTGAAATATATAAAGGACTATACAGAACATAACAAGATATATACATAAGATATACAGGAGGACATCTGTAAAAACTTTTGTATAGGCAGGAAGATACATTGATTTAAAGTGACTTAGTGATTCTGTCCATAGCAGCGATATCAGAATAAATAATATAATAGTATAATATAGCAGCGATATCAGAATAAATAATATAATAGTATAATATAGCAGCAATGTCAGAAAAAATAATATAATAGTATAATATAGCAGCGATATTAGAATAAATAATATCATAGTATAATATAGCAGCGATATCAGAATAAATAATATAATAGTATAATATAGCAGCGATATTAGAATAAATATCATAGTATAATATAGCAGCGATATCAGAATAAATAATATAATAGTATAATATAGCAGCGATATCAGAATAAATAATATAATAGTATAATATAGCAGCGATATTAGAATAAATATCATAGTATAATATAGCAGCGATATCAGAATAAATAATATAATAGTATAATATTGCAGCGATATCAGAATAAATAATATAATAGTATAATATAGCAGCAATGTCAGAAAAAATAATATAATAGTATAATATAGCAGCGATATTAGAATAAATAATATCATAGTATAATATAGCAGCGATATCAGAATAAATAATATAATAGTATAATATAGCAGCGATATTAGAATAAATATCATAGTATAATATAGCAGCGATATCAGAATAAATAATATAATAGTATAATATAGCAGCGATATTAGAATAAATATCATAGTATAATATAGCAGCGATATCAGAATAAATAATATAATAGTATAATATTGCAGCGATATCAGAATAAATAATATAATAGTATAATATAGCAGCTATATTAGAATAAATAATATCATAGTATAATATAGCAGCGATATCAGAATAAATAATATAATAGTATAATATAGCAGCGATATCAGAATAAATAATATAATAGTATAATATAGCAGCAATATCAGAATAAATAATATCATAGTATAATATAGCAGTGATATCAGAATAAATAATATAATAGTATAATATAGCAGCGGCAGAGTGAAACGGTATTGGGGTCTTTCAGCTTCACAGTTTGTTCAGAAGCCTGACAGCCTGTGGGTAGAAATTGTTCAGTAGCCGGGTTGTTCTGGCCTGGATACATGAGATCTATTCAAAATCAATAGCTACATTTAACTAACAACAGTCTCAGATTCATAAAACTTTATATCTTTATATGAGGTCATTTAAAAGAACCCCTCATTTTTACCCATCACGATCTACAGTCTACTAACAGGATGAAATTTAAGAGCTTCTGAAGAGGCGGACAGAGCTGTTCAGTGTTTCTCGGTATAAATATAGTCCGTGAAAAGCATTATGCTTTGGACTCGTCGAGATAGATACCTCTAACACACAGACCTCTTTCTTTCAACATTTGCACGTATGTAAACATAGACAAACCACCCTTCCCGCTTCATTTGCCTGCAGGGTGGAGCTCTGCATGGACTTCTTCCTGATTGCTGTCATCTGCCGTGCTGGAAGGGTATTAATCCACTGCAGTGTAATGACAGAGGAGTTTCAGGTGTCTGGAAGTCTGGAAGGTCAAAGTACAGGGAACATTCTGACAACTCACGCAACGACAAAGGCAGCAGACTGTGTAGCTAATCTCAGCAGCACCATCAGAACACACGTACTGAGCAGGGATTTAGTAGCTTTTCAAAACCTAAATATTTTTAGAGCAGAACAATGAAACAAAAGGCCTAGGCGGGGTGTGTGGAGTGAATTCAATTACGTACACAGTTCTACTTTCACACGACACACGACTACAAATGTCCCACACTGGTTGGAAGAGCTGACCAAGACTTCCAAGTACTACGCTGGACCCCTAATTCCCCAGACTGGAACCCAACTGAGCATCTGTGGGACCACCTGGATGGTGGTGTTGTCTCTATGGATCCTCCTCCACGCTCCCTCCAGCAGCTGTGGGATGCACTGCAGTCAGCATGATACCTTCAGATACCTGTGACCACCTACCAGGACCTTACTGAGTCTCCCAGTCCGTCTAGCTGCTGTCTGTGGCTTAGATAATTGCTTATATATATATATATATATATATATATATATATATATATATATATATATATATATATATATATATATATATATATATATATACACACACACTACGGACTTGCTGGAGTGAGTGGGTCAGACACAGCAGGTGGTCCTGATCATTAAATAACAGAGTAATAAAGTATACAGAGAATCAGATGAACTACAGTCTGTAAGTGGAGCTCCTGTATGGTCCGTGGAGATATATATATATATATATATATATATATATATATATATATATATATATATAATGGGTGAGGCTGTAATTATGTACTCTCAGTATCCAGTAAACCATTTAGATAAGAGTGGATCTTTGGACAGGGCGTAGAGTCTGACCTCAGGTTTCAATGTTGTCTCTGACTGGCCTTTACCCGCTGTCACTCTGGGGGTTTCTGGTTCCCACCGGTGCAGCCAAAACCAATCAAATTGCTCTGTTGGTCACGTGATGGTAGGTATTGAATGACTGGAGTAACAGTGTTTTTGGTTTTCAATCATTTTCCTGTCGAGCTGTGTTGCGCATGGACTTGTTCAACAAAGCTTTTTCACATTTCACATTCATCCAGTTTCCCGTTCCTGCTATTGAGTTTCATCGCTGTCGCCTACTGTCCTGTTCCTTGTTCCTGTGTTTCCACAGCAGATGGTTCCTTCTGCAAAACAAGGTGATTAAAGCCTACATGGCCTTATCAGAGGAAAGTCCGTGCTAATGTCAATATGCTGACATGCACACACTGAATGACAGATCATTTACTGTACACCGTAAACCCATCTGTTGACACTGACTGAAAGAAGCTTGAAATATTAAAACCTAAATAACAGTTTAAAATAAAATGTATTAAATTGAACTGAATATGTGCAACAAGTGTCTATTTTACTAAAGCTAACACAGTTGTTAAGAACCGTCCATGACAGAAAGCCAGCTGGAAGACTGGGAGCTTTTCAGCATTCTCAGTGCTTTGTTGGTTTCTGTTAATTATCTCTAAGTTTCAGGTTTTTCAAGTTATTTGTTCTTTTTATGTAGCGTGAATGGTTTTCTTTTTTCTACATATACATTCATAACATATCTATTTTACAAGGGTGCCACCTCAATTCGAGCCCAACCTATTCCATATTATTATTATTAGTATATTATTATACTATCACTGTTGTTCAATTTACTCATTAATAAATTATGAGTTTAAATGTATTACACTGCGCTGTATAAATTATACAGACTTATACATTTTATGTAGAATTTTAGAATTTCTAAGTGAAACATTAATTTCATATCAGAAAATGTTTGGGACAGTATAAAAAATGAAAATAAAAGCAATGCAGTGTTTCTTACCTTTACTTTGACCTGCGAGCAGCAAGATTGCATCAAGTCTCGAGTCTCTGAGAAGCCAGAATGAAGACTTGAGTCTTAAGCCTCAAGTCTCTGAGATGTGGGTCTGAATCAAGTCTAGAGTATCTGAGGAGAGAATCTAAATCAAGTCTCGAGTATCTGAGGAGAGAGTCTAAATCTAGTCTAAAGTATCTGAGAAAAGAGCCTGAATCAAGTCTAGAGTATCTAAGGAGAGAGTCTAAATCAAGTCCTATGTCACTAAGGAAATAGTCTAAATCAAGTCCAGAGTATCTGAGAAGAATCTGAATCAAATCTCGAGTCTCTTGAGAAAAGAGTCTGAATCAGGTCCAAAGTATCTGAGAAGAATCTGAATCAAATCTCGAGTCTCTTAAGAAAAGAGTCTGAATCAAGTCCAGAGTATCTGAGAAGAATCTGAATCAAGTCTCGAGTCTCTTGAGAAAAGAGTCTGAATCAAGTCCAGAGTATCTGAGAAGAATCTGAATCAAGTCTCGAGTCTCTTGAGAAAAGAGTCTGAATCAAGCCTAGAGTGTCTGAGAAGAATCTGAATCAAGTCTCGAGTCTCTTGAGAAAAGAGTCTGAATCAAGTCTCGAGTATCTGAGAAGAATCTGAATCAAGTCTCGAGTCTCTTGAGAAGAGTCTGAATCAAGTCTAGAGTACCTGAAAAGAATCTGAATCAAGTCTCGAGTCTCTTAAGAAAAGAGTCTGAATCAAGTCTAGAGTATCTGAGAAGAGAGTCTAAATCAAGTCTAGAATATCTGAGAAGAGAGTCTAAATCAAGTCTAGAATATCTGAGAAGAGAGTCTAAATCAAGTCTAGAGTATCTGAGAAGAGTCTAAATCAAGTCTAGAATATCTGAGAAGAGAGTCTAAATCAAGTCTAGAGTATCTGAGAAGAGTCTGAATCAAGTCTAGAGTATCTTAGAAGACAGTCTAAATCAAGTCTAGAGTATCTGAGAAGACAGTCTAAATCAAGTCTAGAGTATCTGAGAAGAGTCTGAATCAAGTATCAAGTCTTTGAGTAAAGAGTCTGACTTAAATCTGACTTAAATCTAGAATATCTAAGAAAAGAGTCTGAATTAACTCAAGAGTATCTGAGAAGAGTCTAAATCGAGTCTCTAAGAAAAGAATCTGAGAATCTAAAAAGTCTCTGAGGAGAGAGTCAAAATTAAGTCTAGAGTATCTGAGGAAAGTCAAAATCAAGTCTTAAGTCTCTGAGAAAAGAGTCTAAATTAAGTCTACAGTATTTGAGAAGAGTCTGAATCAAGTCATTTCTGCAGAAGTGTAGTAAATCAGATTTTGTACATTGCCAGGTGATTAAGATGAATTATATTATTATGCAGGTGATGGTGAGTCTCTGGTTTAATTAAAAGGAGCTCCATACCATCTACAGCTGGTGCACCATTTTTAAAAGTGAGCCACTGTTGCCTCTCCTTATATGACATATGGTGTAAGTTGATCTCTGTGTCTCCAGAACTGGAGCCCAGGGGTGTTTTAGAGTCTGGCTACAGACACGGGTTACAGACTATTGCGCTACAGACACGGGTCTTGTTTTACTGCTAAAATATGAATATGAATTTTGAGCTGAACCTTCTCCGGTAAACGTACCCCTCCCTCATCCCCGCTGGACGCTCTCCAGCAGCACTGAGGTTCTTTGGCTTTTGGAGTCACGTTACCGACGCTTACCGTCATTTACCAGAGGGACTGTTGACGCTTGTGGAACCCAAACCAGCTCTGTCCAGAGTCCAAACCAGAGTCTGAGGTGAGACTCACCGAGATGAATGTCTGGCATCAGCCAGGAAGGTTCTTCTTCTTCCTTCCAGCAAAAGGATCTAGATGTGCTCATACCTGCTTTATGAGTTCGTCTTCTGGACTGGTTTACAGAAATTCACGCCTCTCGCTTTGAAGGTTCATCAACTGTATCCGTTCCTTTTAGAGAAAAGAGGAGAATAGAGTCTGAAGAACTACAGTTCCCAGGCTGACAAATGCTGGAAGAAGGCGTCAAACTGGGTTCTTTCTAGGCCACAGCTCACGAAGACCTCACGCATGAGATGAGTCAACAGCCTTAACTCTTCAAGGAAGGACTTGGCCTCTTGGCTCTATGTATTCAGTATCGACTGCATACTAGCAAAGTTTCCATTCCAACACTTTGCAAATGTTAGGTTTGTTTCTTCTTTTAAAGGTCAAAGAAACCAAGAATTATTCAACATTTCCATCAACTACAGTCTAGCTCGGGATGACGCGTCTATCAAAACGGTTCTGACAGCCCTCTGTGTGCTGTACGTGACTGTAGCATTTACAGTTCTGAGAGGATGTGGTTCTAAACAAGTTACTTTTCTTTACGTCATCAATCAGTCTTCATCACCATTTCTCACACCATTTCTTGATCGATAACCAACCGTTCCAGCTCATTCAAGTCACACTCAGGCATTTTGTCAAATTTCTGGCTTTTCCATTCAGTGTTTATGCATGTATTAAAAAAAGTCCTGGATCAACACACATATCCAGCAGACAATGTGTGTATTGTAATCAAGCACGTAGAACAAACTGTGATCAGATTCCGTGAGAAGTAGTGCAGGATATGCAGGGCTGGAGTTCCTGCTGAGCCAATGAAAGAATATATATATATATACACTGTATCAGCTCCACTGACCATACAGGACCTCCACTCACTGTCCACTGTATCAGCTCCACTGACCATACAGGACCTCCACTCACTGTCCACTGTATCAGCTCCACTGACCATACAGGACCTCCACTCACTGACCACTGTATCAGCTCCACTGACCATACAGGACCTTCACTCACTGTCCACTGTATCAGCTCCACTGACCATATAGGACCTCCACTCACTGTCCACTGTATCAGCTCCACTGACCATACAGGACCTCCACTCACTGACCACTGTATCAGCTCCACTGACCATACAGGACCTCCACTCACTGTCCACTGTATCAGCTCCACTGACCATACAGGACCTCCACTCACTGACCACTGTATCAGCTCCACTGACCATACAGGACCTCCACTCACTGTCCACTGTATCAGCTCCACTGACCATACAGGACCTCCACTCACTGTCCACTGTATCAGCTCCACTGACCATACAGGACCTCCACTCACTGTCCACTGTATCAGCTCCACTGACCATACAGGACCTCCACTCACTGTCCACTGTATCAGCTCCACTGACCATACAGGACCTCCACTCACTGTCCACTGTATCAGCTCCACTGACCATACAGGAGCTCCACTTACAGACTGTAGTTCATCTGATTCTCTGTATACTTTATTACTCTGTTCTTTAATGATCAGGACCCCCACAGGACCCCCACAGAGCAGATACTATTAGGGAGGTGGGTCATTCTCAGCACTGCAGTGACACTGACGTGGTGCTGGTGTGAGTGGATCAGACCCAGCAGTGCTGCTGCTGGAGTGTTTAAACACTGTGTCCACTCACTGTCCACTCTATTAGACACTCCTACTACTTGCTGGTCCACCTTGTAGATGTAAAGTCAGAGACAGTAGCTCATCTGCTGCTGCACAGTTTGTGTTCCTCTAGTTCTTCATCAGTGGACACAGGACGCCGCCCACAGGACACTGCTGTCTGGATAGTTTTGGTTGGTGGACGATTCTCACTGAGGTGTTTAAACACTCCAGCAGCAGCACTGCTGTGTCTGATCCACTCACACCAGCACAACACACACTAAGAAATTGTACCTGCTCTGTGGTGGTCCTGTGGGGGTCCTAACCATGAGAGTAGAGTTGTTTATTTCAGGTAGAGATTACTACTGACAGTGCTGTTTTCCAGAGGTGATGTCAACAAGGGCATCTCAAGAATCTCAAGATCCAAAACTGCTTCCACTTTCATTTCCTGGATATCAGCACTGCAGCGCCACCGGGTCTCCATTACAGTTAATATAAACCTGAGCTAATCTCGTCCTCATATTTTATAAATAAACAGTTTAATATAAATACTGGTGTCCTGTCTGCCCTTCCTGTGTAGGATCCTTGTAAGTATATGTGTTATGTGTGAGTGTGCGCCCTCTACAGGTCAAACAGAAGGAGAGTAGATATAAACAGATCAACCTCATCTGAAAGCAGAACTCCATCAAGACTTCTCCATAATTCAGTGTTGAATATGTAAACAGAGCGAGTGTTCAGTGTAAAAAGCTTTTACAGGAGGACGATCAGATTTCATGCACTGTCAGGCGAGCACAACGGATCCCGCGTGTTGTAGCTCCGCTTTAAAACATTACAATAAGCAGCGATGACGTTTCCACAGCACTGCTGCACTTATACAGAGTTATAGATACTCAGAGACGGAGAAGAGGTGAAAGGGTTAATTCTGATTTGACTGGTTTCAGAATATTACACCACTCTGAACACCTCATCTCAACCACTTACTCATCAGTGAAACGTTCTATACAGAAGCTCAGAGCAAGCGAGGGCACACGGGCCAATCTCATTATCTTTGGTGGATAATAATAATAATAATAATAATAATAATAATAATAACAATAATAACAACAACAACAACAACAATAATAACAATAATAATAACAATAGTTTTTAACAGAACTCGGTTTTAAAAACACATAAAAACACCTCATAAACACGCACACATATTAGGGTGCAATGAAACACATACACAATAGTGAACACACAAACACACAAGGGGGCAATGAAACACACACCCACACCCACACACAGGGACAATGAAACACACACACACACACAGACACACCCACACACAGGGACAATGAAACACACACACACACACCCACACACACACACCCACACACAGACACACCCACACATACACACACACACACACACACACAAACACCCAGAGGGTGTGTTCACAATAGTGAACACGCACACACACACTGGGGGGCAATTTAACACCCACAAACACACTAGTGAACACAAACACTAAGGGGCAGCAAAACACACACACACTATAGTGAACACACACTATGGGGCAGTGAGCACACTTGCCCAGAGTGGTGGGCAGCCCTATCCACAGTACCCCGAGAGCAGTTAGAGGTTTGGTGTCTTGATCAAGAGCACTTCAGTCATGTTCCGTCAGTTCAGAGAAAATCTAATCGGCCTCCTTCCAATCACAAGGCTGGCCCCCCCACAATCAGCCCACACGAGATCAAAGGGTCAGTCACAGGCGCGGTCAGCTTTACAGCAGTGATCAGCAACTCCAGAGACGTTCATGAGCACTCAGGAGTCTGCTTCCTGTCCATTAACAGTATAACAGGTAACCCATAGATAGGGCTGTGAAACGGGAGAGTGTTTCCAGTAACTGAAACTGGAAGCTGGAACTGAGTGCTTAATAGACTATCATTACCGGTCCAGACTGGTCTAATCTCCTGGGTGGGGTGAGTGTTTGCTCTCCTATAAAATGAGTGCTGCTCTATTACCGTTCAGGAAGTTAAACTTCTTTCAACTTTTAATGTCTGTTAAGATACAAACACAAACATTTCCTCGTTACACGTTAGTGAACAACAGACTTCCACACATACCACATACCCTTAATTTACATAAACACATAAACACACTCACATTTTAGACCAAACCACCTCAAGAACCTGTACACGCCTTTAAACTTCATCAGACCACTTCAGTGTTTAATGGTGGTTTACTTCACAGTGACAGTGTCCACTCAAACCATCTCCTCAGAGCAGCTGATCAAGGACTGTGATGTTTCAGGTGCAGTCTTGTATCCATGCTCAGCTACACCTGCCAGGCTGGACGAGGAACCTGGACCACAGTGTTTGCTGCAGGCCTTCATTCTACTATCAAATTACATGTACTTACGTGTATAAGGGTCTTGTTATTGTGTATGGATCAGGTGTTGCTGAGTCATCATGGTGACTAAGTCTGTTGTCGTTGCTTTTAATTGGCCTACCGTTGATCAGCTGGCATAAGAGCTGAGACGTGATTAGCACAGCGTTGCGTTTTCAACTGGAAACCTGACCCTTCATGTGAATAATGTATGTATTCCAGTAAAAACTGGGCTCCGTTGGTCTTTTCAAGCATTTAGTGAAGCTTGAGCAGCCTACCATCTTCAAACAAATAGCTATAATTAAGCACAGATTAAGCTTAATTATAGATATAAAACATAGTTTCAGACCTTCACGCTTCCTGATTACCAACCCCATCCCAACCCCACACCACCCTATTGCCCAAACTTCTGGATGATTACATGTTGCCACACTGAAGAGCTAACACAAACAACATAAGCCCTCTCCATTGTGTGATGATAATGTTGCTGGAACAACGTAATCCATTTCATAAGCCATCGTAATCTACAGTTCTCACAACTCACGCAATCACTGAAGAAGCTGGTCATGATTAATTCCTAAGCAAGTCTTAGTTTCAACACCAAACGCAACAGGGAGTTATCTATTCACACCTTGGTCCCGTCTCAGGTTTATCCTCTGGGTAACATTAACAAGCTCATGGTCAGCCTTCTCCTCTGAAGGGCCATGATGGTATTCCAACGCTTCTCAGAGTTGGTCTTGCTCCATTAACAGCTCTTCATTGGAATGATCAGGTCTTCAATTACAGGTTAGTTAGAAGTTGGGCTTGTGTTTCTTCACCTCCACCATGAGGTGGTGCAGGTTGATGAGCTCGGAACGGACAGCCAGGCTGCGGAAGGTGGGCTGAGAGAGGATTTTATGGAAACCATGGTAGTACTGGATGAGCTGGGTCAGCGCCCCCTAGTGGACAAACACAAACACACATAGAGGAACAAAAAGAGTTTTGCTGTAAGTGTTTGGATGTTCATGGGTATTCGAGCATGGGTAATCTTCGCTGTCTAAAGAAAAACAAATATCTCCAAAATGATAACTTCAAAACCCTCTTTACCTTCAATGTAAGTCAATAGAAAGATATCGTTTAAAGCAGGTTTGGAGCATTTTAATTGGTCCAACCATCACAAAATGTTAACACAATGAAAAGGTAGAGCTTAAATTAGGTAGAAAACTAAAAAGAGCAAAAAATGGAGATGCTTGGGGTTTCTTTTGGACAGCAACAACATAGCAAGATAAGCCCCCCTAGGACAAAAAACAAGAACTCTTAGAAATCTTACAAATGGAGCAAATATGAAAACAATTTGTTCGTGAATTTCGTCCGAGCAGTAATCCAAGCATACATGAATTCATCTACAACAAAGTGAAATATTATTTATAAAAGTGCCTAACAGGACCGAGGATGAGTGAGGAGGCAAAGGTTTTGGGCGAGAACATTGAAGAACATTCAGAAACCCTGTTTAACTGTTTAGCTTTATAGTTTAAAGAACAAACATGTCTGTGCAGGTCAGGGACACGTTAACTTTAGTTAAACCCTGAACATCATTAGATCATACAGAGTTAATAATACACACAGATGAGCCACAACACCACGACCGATCCCAAATGAAACATTTGCATGATACACTGTATTGCCAAAATTATTCAGTCACCCATCCAAATCATTGAATTCAGGTGTTCCAATCACTTCATGGCCACAGGTGTATAAAACCAGCACCTAGTCATGCAGGCTGCTTCTACACACATTAGTAAAGAGTGGGTCTCTCAGGAGCTCAGTGAACTCCAGCGTGGTACCGTGATAGGACGCCACCTGTGCAACAAGTCCAGTGGTGAAGTTTCCTCACTACTAAATATTCCACAGTGGACTGTCAGTGGTGTTCTAACAAAGTGGAAGTGATTGGGAACGACAGCAACTCAGACACCAAGTGGTAGAACACGTACAATGACAGAGCGGGTCAGCGGATGCTGAGGAGCATAGTGCACAGAGGTCACCAACTTTCTACAGAGTCAATCACTACAGACCTCCAAACTTCATGTGGTCTTCAGATCAGCTCAAGAACAGAGCGTAGAGAGCTTCATGGAATGGCCTTACATCACCCAGCGCAATGCAGAGCCGCCACTAGTCTAGAGCAGTGAAGACGTGTTCTCTGGAGTGACCAATCACGCTTCTCCGTCTGGCAATCCGATGGATGAGTCTGGGTTTGGTGGTTGCCTGGAGAACGGTATTGGTCTGACTGCATTGTGCTAAGTGTAAAGTTGGGGGGTGTGGGGTTGTTTTTCAGGAGGTGGGCTCGGACCCTCAGTTCCAGTGAAAGAAACTCTTAATGCTTCAGCAGACCAAGAGACTTTGGACAATTTCATGCTCACAACTTTGTGGGCGGCCCCTTCCTGTTCCAACATGACTGCCCACCAGTACACATAGCAGCTCAATAAAGACATGGAGGAGGAGTTTGGTGTGGAGGAACTTGACTGGCCTGCACAGAGTCCTGACCTCAACCTGACAGAACATGGGATGAACTAGAGCGGAGACTGTGAGCCAGACCTTCTCGTCCAACATCAGTGTCTGACCTCACCAATGTTCTTCTGGAAGAACAGGCCTTCCCAGAAGAGTTGAAGCTGTTATAGCTGCAAAGGTTGGGCCGACATCATATTAAACCCTATGGATTAAGAATGGGACGTCACTCAAGTTCATATGTGTGTGAATATAAGGCAGACGAGCGAATACTTTTGGCAATATAGTGTATTTCCAATTTAACTAGTAAATTCAACGGAACTGTGCAGGAATCAGGCCCCTCCAGTACTGGTGTTCCAGAACCCTGACTTAAAGATTGCTGCTCAAGTCCAAGCCCAGGTGACTCAGAACTGTTTTAATGGTTCACAAACAACAACCAGGCAGGTGGTCTTAATTGTATGGCTCATTGGTGTAGACATATTATACATAGACACATACAAGTAAGAGAAGAGAGAAAGATTTAGAAAAGAAAAGTGAAAGAAACATTAGAATTAAAAAGTAAAAGTGAAAGAAGATCACAAAGTGAAAGTGAAAGAATAAACAAGATGAATATCTTTGATGTAGGGTACCTGTATGATGCTAGTGCCGTTTTTAAAGTTGGTGAAAGAGCGCATGACGTCCTGACTCAGTGCCTCGACTGACTGCTTCCATGTACTGGAGAATCCCCTCACCAGCTGAGTGATTCGAACTGAGAGCGAGGGAGAAACATTCTTTAATATCCTCATTACGGAAATCCCAGTACTCGCGTCACACAATGTCACACAACAGTCCACTGCAATCACCATTACATAAAACTTCATCAACACTAACAAGAATCTTCCTCCACGTCAGTATTTACTGAAGTCCAGTTCACTGTTGGGGGTTTACCATTTCAACATGACTGCTCTGCTGTAAACATAAACATCACTCACATCACGCTGTCCACAAATATCTCACACTCACTCTTCATGTTACTGTACGACACTCTGTTATCTGTAAACAGAGACTTAAACTCAGGCTTTGAGATTTCAACTGCTACTGTTTTAGCTATTTAATGTACTATTGCATAAACAACAGCTGACATGTCACTGTATGAGGTTCAGATGAACAAAAACTGAAACTGCTTCTGCACTAAACTGGGAACTTTTTGGATAACCTAACAGACAAAAGACCCAAACCAACTTCAGACACGGGATTCCACCAAAGACTGTCCACAACTGAGTGTCTGAGATGTAAACAGAGGCAACAAGAGTGGGGTTTGGTTTGAAATGGTTCAGATGGTGTTTACAATGGTGATTATATTGTTTACAGTGGTGGTGATGTATACAATGGTGATTATATTGTTTACAGTGGTGGTGATGTATACAATGGTGATCATATTGTTTACAGGGGTGGTGATTATATTGTTTAAAGTGGTAGTAATGTTTACAGTGGTGGTGGTGATGGTGTTTACAGTGGTGGTGATGGTGTTTACAGTGGTGGTGGTGATGGTGTTTACAGTGGTGGCAGTGATGGTGTTTACAGTGGTGATGTTTACAGTGGTGGTGGTGATGGTGTTTACAGTGGTGGCAGTGATGGTGTTTACAGTGGTGGTGTTTACAGTAGTGGTGGTGATGGTGTTTACAGTGGTGATGGTGTGTACAGTGGTGGTGATGGTGTGTACAGTGGTGGTGATGGTGTGTACAGTGGTGGTGATGGTGTGTACAGTGGTGATGATGGTGTGTACAGTGGTGGTGATGGTGTTTAAAGTGGTGGTGATGGTAACCAGGGGTCTCCAACACAGATATCCACATTGTATTTACTATGAAACCCATCAGTGAAGCTACACGTGTCTTCTGAGTTTATGTGGATGTTGATGGTAAAATGTGGAAGATCTGAAAATACTAGGTTTTCTTTGGGGACTATTTTAACCTCACAGCGTCCTTCATGTATCCCTCCACCATGAATGGAGTTTAAGACTGAGATCTTCTCTAAACTATCATAAACATCGTCTCAGAATCAGACAGTGTATTTATAACATCTACTGTAAGAACTTTCTGTGAGGAGCTTTTAGAGGTGGACGTCTGGTTCCATTCACCACCACTTTAAACAACTCTGACTCTCCAGAACGGAGCTTTTCACAAAAAAATCGATCAAATTTTTTCTTCCAGAGAGCCGCAGCAGAGCTTGACCTCGTACCCTCATCGTTCTTAAGTTTGTCCAGCTGACCCTTCTCCATCAGCGCCTCGCTCTCCTTCACAAATGTAATCATCCCTCCAAACGGGGGTGCCAGGATTTCCTCAATGAACTCCTGATACACAAAAACACACACACACACACGCATTTACGGCAGTGTCTGAGAGGAGGATGCTGTCTAAGCTGCAGGCCATCATGGAGAACAGCTCCCACCCTCTTTATCACACAGTGAGGAGACGCAGGAGCACATTCAGTGAGAGACTCATTCAGCCAACATGCACTACAGACACCACAGGAGGTCATTCCTACCATCAGACTTTATAACTCCTCCCTTAACGTACAACACCTTTCACATGTACAGTGATAACAATAGAACAATAATTTAATTATGTATGTAAGAACTCAAATGTACAATAACTTTATTACTTCTAAACTCTTACTGCTGTATACAGTATATCTGTACTTATTATAGACACAGTCACTTTATATTTTACTCTTCTATTGTATTATAAGACTTTATATATGTGCCACAGTCACTTTATATTTTATTATTATATTGTATTATAAGACTTTATATATGTACCACAGTCACTTTATATTTTATTATTTTACACTTCTATTGTATTATAAGACTTTATATATGTGCAACAGTCACTTTATATTTTATACTTCTATTGTATTATAAGACTTTATATATGTGAACATATTACAAATTTCTTTTTTGTTGTGAATTATTATTAGAGTGTTTATTCTTCTACATAACCGGCTGCTACTGTAATAACTGCAATTTCCCCCTGAGATCAATATTCAAGTATCAAGTATTTCTGATTAAAAACCAGATCAACACACAGATTACACAGAACAGAATTAAAGATGGTACTTTTCTGCTAATTTTTAAGTTTAACATATTAAAAAATTTATATGTGCTGTAACTTTTAAAGTTTTATCACATTTTATATGTTAAATGCAGTAAATAAACAGTGGTTGTGTGTACTCAAATGTGCAGAAGTGAGTTCACTTATTCAAAATAAACAAAACATGGGGCGCCCAAACTTCTGCCCAGTTGTTTCAGGTGAACTCCAGTGAGGTAGAAAAGAGAAACCCTGTACTGGAGGTGTTTTTAGGGTCTGGCTTAAAAATTCTATGTAAAAATTACAGAAATGAAACTGAAAGTGAAAGTTTGGTCGCTGAAAACACAAACTTCAATGTAAATACTTCTTCATGGTTTCATAAAGAACGTAATACACTTGTTGCTGCAAACAATCTTAGAAACTGAAACAACTTTATACTGATGAAATGAAATATTAAAGAATAGTTAAACACAGTTCACAGCTCGTGCATAGCCTGAAACTCAGGAAACACAGCCTGTGTGTGGTGCAGTGAACTTTTGAACTCTGAGGAGATCTGCCTCGCGCCAGGCACGCGTACACATTAGTTTCATGAGATAAAACGAGTTGTTTTCTTTTTAAAGAAGAAGCTAAAAGCTCGTTTGGAAATAATGGTGTTAAAATGTGTCATGAGGTGAAAAGGCATGTTTTTGAAGAGGACTACAAGATATTCACTCCAAAAAACACGAGAACTGGGTTTACTCGGTCTATCCACAACCGGCAAAGCTTTCAACCTCTTTTCTCTTGGTGTCCTAGTATAAAACTTCATTTCCCACAATTCCTGCGTGGCTGTGTACCTGAGTTCTGGCCAGGAGGAGCTGCTGAAATCCTTCCACCTCTTTACTGTCATCAGCCGCTCTTTCCTACAACACAGAACAACACGGACCAATAGAAATACTTCAAAATCATCATTAATTCTGGTTCCATTGACTTAGACTGAAG
The DNA here is from genome assembly GCA_021613375.1 of Megaleporinus macrocephalus. NCBI lineage: Eukaryota > Metazoa > Chordata > Actinopteri > Characiformes > Anostomidae > Megaleporinus > Megaleporinus macrocephalus. The sequence continues at coordinate 68,478,709 of CM038702.1, read as the reverse complement.
GTATAGACAGTTTTACTCTCTCCTGTGAAGTTGCTATTTTGGAGATTTATGTTATGAGGAACGCTTTGGGTCCATTATTTTATTATAAACTAATTAATTAGTCTACATTCCATTGTGTCTTTACTAAAACAGTCAGTACACAAGGTTTTAGTAGTCTAGTAGTTTAGTAGTCTAGTAGTTTAGTAGTTAGTAGTTCTAGTAGACTAGTAGACTGATTCAGTAGTGACTGATTCAGTAGTGACTGATTCAGTAGTGGACAACAATCATCTCACCATCAGCACACCCAACATCATGTCGTAGTTATTGATGAGGAAGATGAGCTGGTCTTTTCTAGAGGGAAACTCAGCAGCCATCTTCAGCACAAAGTTCTCCACCTCAATCTGCAACACACACACACACACACACACACACACACACACACACACACACACACACACACACACACACACACACACACAGGTAAGTTAACAAGTATAGTATAGTATTTAATTTCTTGAATGTTGTACTATGAGTAGTTAACAAGTGGAGTAAAGTAATCACTTAACAAAAATGTACAGAAACTAGTTAACAAGTGTAGTATAGTGATTAGGTTATTGCAGTTTAGTAACTAGTTAACAAGTGTAGTATAGTGATTAGGTTATTGCAGTTTAGTAACTAGTTAACAAGTGTAGTATAGTGATAAAGTTATTGCAGTTTAGTAACTAGTTAACAAGTGTAGTATAGTGATTAGGTTATTGCAGTTTAGTAACTAGTTAACAAGTGTAGTATAGTGATTAGGTTATTGCAGTTTAGTAACTAGTTAACAAGTGTAGTATGGTGATTAGGTTATTGCAGTTTAGTAACTAGTTAACAAGTGTAGTATAGTGATTAGGTTATTGCAGTTTAGTAACTAGTTAACAAGTGTAGTATAGTGATTAGGTTATTGCAGTTTAGTAACTAGTTAACAAGTGTAGTATAGTGATTAGGTTATTGCAGTTTAGTAACTAGTTAACAAGTGTAGTATGGTGATTAGGTTATTGCAGTTTAGTAACTAGTTAACAAGTGTAGTATGGTGATTAGGTTATTGCAGTTTAGTAACTAGTTAACAAGTGTAGTATAGTGATTAGGTTATTGCAGTTTAGTAACTAGTTAACAAGTGTAGTATAGTGATTAGGTTATTGCAGTTTAGTAACTAGTTAACAAGTGTAGTATAGTGATAAGGTTATTGCAGTTTAGTAACTAGTTACCAAGTGTAGTATAGTGATTAGGTTATTGCAGTTTAGTAACTAGTTAACAAGTGTAGTATAGTGATTAGGTTATTGCAGTTTAGTAACTAGTTAACAATTGCAGTATAGTGATTAGGTTATTGCAGTTTAGTGACTAGTTACCAAGTGTAGTATAGTGATTAAGTTATCACAGTTTAGTAACTAGTTAACACGTTTAGTATAGTGATAAAGTTATTGCAGTTTAGTAACTAGTTAACACGTTTAGAATAGTGATAAAGTTATTGCAGTTTAGTAACTAGTTAACACATTTAGTATAGTGATTAGGTTATTGCAGTTTAGTAACTAGTTAACAAGTGTAGTATAGTGATTAGGTTATTGCAGTTTAGTAACTAGTTAACAAGTGTAGTATAGTGATTAGGTTATTGCAGTGTAGTGACTAGTTAACAAGTGTAGTATAGTGATTAGGTTATTGCAGTTTAGTGACTAGTTACCAAGTGTAGTATAGTGATTAGGTTATTGCAGTTTAGTAACTAGTTAACAAGTGTAGTATAGTGATTAGGTTATTGCAGTTTAGTAACTAGTTAACAAGTGTAGTATAGTGATTAGGTTATTGCAGTTTAGTAACTAGTTAACAAGTGTAGTATAGTGATTAGGTTATTGCAGTTTAGTAACTAGTTACCAAGTGTAGTATAGTGATTAGGTTATTGCAGTTTAGTAACTAGTTAACAATTGCAGTATAGTGATTAGGTTATTGCAGTTTAGTGACTAGTTACCAAGTGTAGTATAGTGATTAAGTTATCACAGTTTAGTAACTAGTTAACACGTTTAGTATAGTGATAAAGTTATTGCAGTTTAGTAACTAGTTAACACGTTTAGTATAGTGATAAAGTTATTGCAGTTTAGTAACTAGTTAACACATTTAGTATAGTGATTAGGTTATTGCAGTTTAGTAACTAGTTAACAAGTGTAGTATAGTGATTAGGTTATTGCAGTTTAGTAACTAGTTAACAAGTGTAGTATAGTGATTAGGTTATTGCAGTGTAGTGACTAGTTAACAAGTGTAGTATAGTGATTAGGTTATTGCAGTTTAGTAACTAGTTACCAAGTGTAGTATAGTGATTAGGTTATTGCAGTTTAGTAACTAGTTACCAAGTGTAGTATAGTGATTAGGTTATTGCAGTTTAGTAACTAGTTAACAATTGCAGTATAGTGATTAGGTTATTGCAGTTTAGTGACTAGTTACCAAGTGTAGTATAGTGATTAAGTTATCACAGTTTAGTAACTAGTTAACACGTTTAGTATAGTGATAAAGTTATTGCAGTTTAGTAACTAGTTAACACGTTTAGTATAGTGATAAAGTTATTGCAGTTTAGTAACTAGTTAACACATTTAGTATAGTGATTAGGTTATTGCAGTTTAGTAACTAGTTAACAAGTGTAGTATAGTGATTAGGTTATTGCAGTTTAGTAACTAGTTAACAAGTGTAGTATAGTGATTAGGTTATTGCAGTGTAGTGACTAGTTAACAAGTGTAGTATAGTGATTAGGTTATTGCAGTTTAGTAACTAGTTACCAAGTGTAGTATAGTGATTAGGTTATTGCAGTTTAGTAACTAGTTAACAAGTGTAGTATAGTGATTAGGTTATTGCAGTTTAGTAACTAGTTACCAAGTGTAGTATAGTGATTAGGTTATTGCAGTTTAGTAACTAGTTACCAAGTGTAGTATAGTGATTAGGTTATTGCAGTTTAGTAACTAGTTAACAATTGCAGTATAGTGATTAGGTTATTGCAGTTTAGTGACTAGTTACCAAGTGTAGTATAGTGATTAGGTTATTGCAGTTTAGTAACTAGTTACCAAGTGTAGTATGGTGATTAGGTTATTGCAGTTTAGTAACTAGTTAACAAGTGTAGTATAGTGATAAAGTTATTGCAGTTTAGTAACTAGTTAAATCATTTAGTATAGTGATTAAGTTAGTGCAGTTTAGTGACTAGTTACCAAGTGTAGTATAGTGATTAAGTTAGTGCAGTTTAGTAACTAGTTAACAAGTGTAGTATAGTGATTAGGTTATTGCAGTGTAGTGACTAGTTAACAAGTGTAGTATAGTGATTAGGTTATTGCAGTTTAGTAACTAGTTAACAAGTGTAGTATAGTGATTAGGTTATTGCAGTTTAGTAACTAGTTACCAAGTGTAGTATAGTGATTAGGTTATTGCAGTTTAGTGACTAGTTACCAAGTGTAGTATAGTGATTAGGTTATTGCAGTTTAGTAACTAGTTACCAAGTGTAGTATAGTGATTAGGTTATTGCAGTTTAGTAACTAGTTACCAAGTGTAGTATAGTGATTAGGTTATTGCAGTTTAGTAACTAGTTAACAATTGCAGTATAGTGATTAGGTTATTGCAGTTTAGTGACTAGTTACCAAGTGTAGTATAGTGATAAAGTTATTGCAGTTTAGTAACTAGTTACCAAGTGTAGTATAGTGATTAAGTTAGTGCAGTTTAGTAACTAGTTAACAAGTGTAGTATAGTGATTAAGTTATTGCAGTGTAGTGACTAGTTAACAAGTGTAGTATAGTGATTAGGTTATTGCAGTTTAGTAACTAGTTAACAATTGCAGTATAGTGATTAGGTTATTGCAGTTTAGTGACTAGTTACCAAGTGTAGTATAGTGATAAAGTTATTGCAGTTTAGTAACTAGTTACCAAGTGTAGTATATTGATTAGGTTATTGCAGTTTAGTAACTAGTTACCAAGTGTAGTATAGTGATTAGGTTATTGCAGTTTAGTAACTAGTTAACAATTGCAGTATAGTGATTAGGTTATTGCAGTTTAGTGACTAGTTACCAAGTGTAGTATAGTGATAAAGTTAGTGCAGTTTAGTAACTAGTTAACAAGTGTAGTATAGTGATTAAGTTAGTGCAGTTTAGTAACTAGTTAACAAGTGTAGTATAGTGATTAAGTTATTGCAGTGTAGTGACTAGTTAACAAGTGTAGTATAGTGATTAGGTTATTGCAGTGTAGTGACTAGTTAACAAGTGTAGTATGGTGATTAGGTCATTGCAGTGTAGTGACTAGTTAACAAGTGTAGTACAGTGATTAGGTCATTGCAGTGTAGTGACTAGTTAACAAGTGTAGTATAGTGATTAGGTCATTGCAGTGTAGTGACTAGTTAACAAGTGTAGTACAGTGATTAGGTCATTGCAGTGTAGTGACTAGTTAACAAGTGTAGTACAGTGATTAGGTCACTGCAGTTTAATGACTAGTTACCAAGTGTAGTATAGTGATTAGGTTATTGCAGTGTAGTGACTAGTTACTAAGTGTAGAGGTGGATCACTGAGAGTGGAACTGTGATTATGTAGGTACAGTGAGTGTAATACAGTAACTGGTCACTGAGATGGGCGCAGGTGTAATTCAGGTTACCTGTAGTTGTCCCAGCAGTGCATTGGTTCTCTCGTTGGGGAAGGTTTGGTTTATACTGACTATAGCAGATGAGAACTCAGCGTACCGCCGTGTGATCTACAGAGATAACAACCAAACATGGTTACCACAGTAGCAGTGCAGGTGGGCTTCTGTCTGACTGTGTGTGTGTACATTATATAGTTCAGCATGCAGTGTTACCAAACTCTCCTATGTACTGCTTTCTCGTGTAA